>NQVE01000131.1:52500-652500 GCA_003260385.1 Cuscuta australis
CTTCAAAAAACTGCGTGGGGGGAGCGTCGATTTTTATCCCGTAACATTCTTGATACGCCTCTTTTCTTTTCTTGGTACGAAAAGTAAATTTTCGATCATCGTTTGAATTTCATCATCCTGTTTGTCATTTATCAAAACAAAAATATTCCAGAAAATAATAAAGGGGTTTGAACTCATGTCCAACAGATACCCTTAACAATACATATTATTTTCACAATCATCAATATATTCATTATGATTTATTCATTCAAATTATCATTTTTAATCAGAATATTCATCAAGATTTAATCATCATAATCATCAATCAATAATCATTACCATAATCATCAATCAACATAATATTCAATAACAATTAGCGGCCTAGCTTTGGGTGTTAAAACCCTAACTTACCGTCATGCATCACATAACATTTTTATTTGTTAAAAACATCATTTTTTATGGTAAATCATTTTTACAATGATCATAATCAATTAGTGGATTTTAGAGCATATATTTTTAGAATATTTTTGGAACAAGATCTAAACTTGAGAAAAATCAATTTTTATTTTTAAAATAATCAATTAATACCTAAAAATCGATTTTTATATTTAAAATAATCCATTAATAGCTAAAAATCGATTTTTATATTTTAAATAATCAATTAATTGCTAAAAATCGATTTTTATATTTTAAATAATCAATTAATTGCTACAAATCAATTTTTAGTTTTACAATAATCGATTAATACTTTTTAAATCGATTTTTATGATTAATATAATCGATTATTTTTTTCTTTCATATATACTGCCTTCGAACTCCTCTTCTGAACACAGTTCTAATCAATTCTTAGGAAGGAAATAATTGATTTTCGGCTACTGTTCATCATCTTCTTCCTCTGGTGAGCTTTGAGTATTTTCATTTTTAATCACCAAACTTCAATTATATTATATAGAAATATTTTCTAAGGTTCATAGATCATTTTGGAATCATTAATTCATAGTTTTAACATCAATTTCATGGTTTATGATTCTTGGTTTCTCAAACATGTCAATTACAAAAATCAACCAAACGACCGTTTATGAACCTAGAAACGATCGATACGAACATTCTAGTCACTAGATATATCTACGGGCTTACCTCGAAGGTAAATGAAGCTTTCGAAGTTTTTCCGGCAAAACTTCCGGCGACAATTGCTTCCAACTCCGGCGACCTCTCACCATGATGACAGCACCACTGCACTCCTCTCTCAACAAGGAACGGAATAGAATGTAATTTTGTAAGAAATGGTGAAGAATGGAGGGAGTTATGGTAGCCTTTTATAGGAGAAGGAAAAGGAAGAAGACACAGGTTGATGACCTCTCCTTCGACTGTTTCGTCGGCTGAGTGGAGCGGGCTGCTATTTTCTCCGATTTTAAACGTAAGTCCCTGATTGGGACTAATTTGGTCCCAGTCGGAGAATCAAACCCCCTCCAACAACCACCACACTATTTCTGATCTAGAACTTCTTCAAGGCCTAATGACAGAAGTCACTGAAATATGCAAACAAGGTATGAAAAGGGATTACCTCTCACATGATGACTCCCACATTTCCAGCAAAAACTTTGACTACAATGTGGGATATCTCAGTGAAGGAGAACATAGAACCAAGAAACCATCTTCCAACCATGTTTTCATTCCTCCCCAGGAACTAGAGCACCTTCAAACCACAGAGCCAGATCACCTTCACACCACAGAGACACAGCGTCATACTGAACCATCATCTTCAAACACCCCCCCAGAACCTACAGCAAAAGGACACAAAAATGATAAAGCAGATATGAATGAATCCTACAACACTACTGTCAGGAAATCAATGAGGCTCCAGCTTAAGCATTCATCAGTCAATCACACCAAAGATAATTCTCAATGAACTGTCTCATATGGAACACATGTGGCATAACCTCTAAATGTGAGAGGTTATCTTTTCTCATTAACAAACACAAAATCTCTATCCTAGCAATCATTGAACCTAAAGCCTCTTCCTCTAAAGTAACCAGTTTCCAGTTAGATCTTGGTTTCTCCAACTCTATAGTGAACTCTTCCAATAGAATTTGGATCATGTGGAAGCAGGAGGACTTAAACTACATCTCCCACACAGACATGGGTCAGATCACCAATATTCTTTTCTTCAACAAAAAAGCCAGCAAGGATTTTCTCTTCTCAGCTATCTATGGCAAACACACCAAAGAAGAAAGGAAAGATCTCTGGGAAGCTATTAAGACCTATAGCCATAACTACCATTGTGATTGGATACTAGGAGGAGACTTCAATGCTATCTCCTCTATAGATCACCACAAAGGTAATAGTACTCCATGCCTCCATAGCATCCAGGACTTTGATGATTGTGTTATGGATTGTGGTCTTCACTCCCCACCCTACTCTGGTTCTCCTTTCACTTGGACAGGCACTAGGTCTCTGGGCAGATTGTGGAAAAGACTTGACAGAGTCTTTATTAACAGCTATTGTCTCAACAGTTTTGAAGACATTACCTCTCAACACCTTCCTAGAGGCACTTCTGATCACTGCCCCATCTTATTAATAGCCTCTAACCCTATTTTCACTGGCCCTAGACCTTTCAGGTATATCAACTGTTGGTCTAAGAATCACACCTTCATAAAAGTCCTTGAAGGAAACTGGGGAAAATACTGTGGGGGAGGAATGAAAGGACTCATTGATAAACATAGTAAGCTCTCAAAGGTTCTCCAGCATTGGAACAAAACAACTTTTGACAACATCACTTCTACAGTTGAGGCTCTAGAAAAAGATCTCCGACAAGCAGAACAGGAATTTGATGCTAATCCTACCCCAAACAATAGAGCTTTCATGAATGAAAAAAGGGCCAACCTAATTCATGCAACTAAGAATGAATTTTCATTTTGGAAGCAAAAAGCAGGCATCAAATGGCTCAAAGAGGGTGACTGTAACTCCTCTTTCTTTCATGCCAAAATCAAGGAAAAAAGAATCCATCAAAAAATCCATAGAATCAAAGATTCTAATGGCAACTGGTTGGAGAACACCAATGATATCCAACATGAGGCAACTAACTTTTTCAAGGCCCTCTTCTCCAATCCCATTTGTGAGGGCATGAACAAGTTCCTGGACAATATCCCTCTCCTAGTGGATGACTCAATAAACACTACTCTTACCAAACTCCCTACTGAGGAAGAAGTGAAAGAGGCAGTTTGGAGTCTTGATCTAGATAGCTCAGCTGGACCAGATGGGTTTACAGGAGACTTCTATAGACAAGGATGGGAAACTATCAAGGAAGATGTGATCAAGGCTGTCGAGGAATTTTTTCTGGGAATCCCTATTCCCAAATCCATGGGGAAAACCACCATCATCCTTATTCCTAAAAAAGAAAACCCCTCCTCCTTTGATGAATATAGACCCATTTGCCTCTCCAATTTCATAGCCAAAATTAACACTAAAATTCTGGCTCTGAGACTGGGACTTTTCCTTCCTAACCTTATTTCTTCTGAACAAGGGGGGTTCATCAAAGGCAGACAGATTCATGACCAGATCCTAATTGCTCAAGAATTGATCCATGGAATCAACTACAAATCAAGAGGAGGAAATATTGCCATTAAGCTGGACATCTCCAAAGCCTTTGACAGATTCTCTTGGGAATTTTTGGTCATGGTTCTTGAAAAGTTTGGATTCAGTGACAGATTTAATACCCTAATCCTTAACAACCTTAAATACACCTATCACTCTATCCTTATCAATGGTTACCCCTGCAAACCTTTCCAACCCCAAAGAGGACTAAAACAAGGTGACCCCTTATCTCCTCTCCTTTTTATCCTAGCAGCTGAAAGTTTCAGCAGAACCCTCAAAGTGGACACCAACAATGGGAATTTGAAAAGCTACAACATGGGCAGACACCTACTACCCATATCCCATCTTGCTTTTGCTGATGATTTGATTCTTTTCAGTAATGGTTCAATTAGCAATCTACAGAAACTGGCAAAATTCCTAAAACATTATGAGGTGGCTTCTGGACAAGCTATCAACTTACAAAAAAGTTTCTTTTACACACCTGACAAGACACCCACAGCCCAAGCCTCTAAGATGGTGAAAATCCTAAACATGCAGAGAGGTTTCTTTCCATTTAAATACCTGGGCACTCAAATCCACAGAGGAATCAACAGGAAAAACTACTGTGGGGACATTCTTGAACACTTTGATCAGAAACTCCAAGGATGGACTAAGCACCTGCTCTCCCAAAGTGGAAGACTTATCCTAATCAAACATGTTTTGAGTTCCATTCCTCTACATATCCTTGGAACCACCAAACTCCCTAAAAGTGTCACTACATGCCTCAACAGAAAAATTGCCAATTTCTTCTGGGGTTCTAAAGGAGACAACCAAAAATATCACTGGGCAACATGGAAGGACATCTGCAACCCTAAAGAGGAAGGAGGACTGGGCATTTACAATCTGGATACCCTTCAAGACTCCTATGGATTGAAAATGTGGTAGAGTTACACTCACAAGAACTCCTTCTGGGCAAATTTCATCCACAAAAGATATCCCAAGGGATTCAATTCCCCACCCAAACCCACTGACTCCCCCATTTGGAAAAGGCTCCACCATATCAATGATACTGCCTATAACCTATTCCACCTAAACCAACACAACACCATTTGCTGGAACGAGGGCCACCCAGGCTTCAGTATAAAGAGAGCATACAATGATTTGAGAGAGAAAAAACCCCTGACAAATTCCTTGTCAACACCTGGAATATTTATCAATATCCTAAAGTATCTCTCTTCTTATGGAAACTTTATAAAAACATCCTTCCTCTCCCTAATACACTAACACGTTTTGGCCAGAGCTTGCCCTCTATTTGTTTTCTTTGCAGGGATAATCAAGAAGAAGCAAATCATATCATGAAGCAATGCAGTTACACCAACCAAATATGGACCTACTTTGAACAGATTTTCAACATCCCTCACAACACAACACATGGAATACGCGCCTACCTTATGACGTGGTGGAGAAACACAGACATACCTGGAACCTGCAGAGTGTTCAAACAATGTGCCCCAGGGATCATCACATATGAAATCTGGAAAGAAAGATATCGAAGAGTATACCAACAAGAATAAAAAACAGCAGCACAAATTATTCAAATGATCTGGCGAAAACTAATTGAATGGATACTAGGAAAAGGAAAAGGAAGGCTCCCAAGTCAAATTGAATGCCCAATCAGATTACTTACCAGGATCAAAACTTTCAAATGGACTGGAGAGAGCACCACCCTCAACACAGATGTGTCAGTTGCCGGAGATTCAATGGTTGGCGCCGCTATTCTACGAACAAAGGAAGGAGAATTTCTTGGTGCAATGAGCACCCATTTGCAAACGCAGAACTCCTCTGAAGATGGTGAGATGGAAGCAGCTATCGTGGGCCTTAATTGGGCCATCTCAATCCAACATGGACCCATTGACTTGCACTTGGACTCCAAAAATGCAATCCGGAGAATCAATGACAGAAATAACCAACAAGAAAGAGCAATCCAACAAATTCTAGAGCAAATCCAAGGCAATGCTAGACACATCTATCGAGAAGCAAATACTGCAGCCCATAACCTTGCCAAATTTGCCCAAAAAATAATTATTTCCAATCATACACTTCTTTCAAATTGCTCCCAAAAACCTGTTAAAGGAGCAATTCTTTGTGATCAAACTTGTACCCTTCTTCGTTTTAATTAATAAAATTTCTTCTTTATATATATATATATATATATATATATATATATATATATATATATATATATATATATATATATATATATAGATTTTGGTTCATATGAGAATGCGCTCTTATTAAAGAAATAAGAATGAATCCGGTGCTTTAGATTGTGAGATCTAAGGGTCAAGATTGCATCAAAATTAGGTGTACTAAAATGGTTTGAAAATGCACCATGTCGTAATGCACCAAAATCCCTTGAAAATGCACTATCTCAAAATCTGAGTGCAGGATGCAATCTGAAATCTGAGCCGCACCATGCATCAGATCCAAAGACTAGATTTTATTCTTATTTCTTTGACCAAGGTGCATTCTCAGCTGAACCGGCCCTATATATATATATATATATATATATATATATATATATATATATATATATATATATATATATATTTATATATATATATATATATATATATATATATATATATATATATATATATATATATATATATATATATATATATATATATATAGAAAAAATGCCTTCTCTCTCCTCTCTCCCTCCTCCAGCCCCTCCTCGAACCTCCAGCAATCATCACGGCCACCTCCTCCCAAACCCTACACCATCTCATAACCATGCCTCCAACAACACCTCCAAACGCAGCACCAAAGCCAGAAACGAAGGTCTCACTCCCTTGCCGGCGTTCTCCTCTATCCCTCCACCAAGGCACGATGTCAAGCGCTCTTTTGCTGATGTCATTGGATCCTCAACTTCCATTCCTCAGCCTCCCATCAACTCCAGGCCCATTACCTAGAACAAAGGTTTCCCGGCGATCTCTTTCTCACCGGAAGAGTTTAAAGCTCTCTCTGCACCCTATGAATTCTCCCTTGTAGGAAGATTCCCAAAGTCTAGGCCCCCACTTACAGTTATCAAACAGGTACTTGAACGAATTGGGTTCAAGCACAGCTATACCGTCGGGGTACTGGCACCATCACACGTCCTCCTTACTTTCCACAATGCGGAAGACTACCAGAGGTGCTTCTCTAAACGTCTCTGGCAAATTCAAGGCTGCCCCATGCATGTCTTCAAATGGAGTCCAGACTTTCATTGTGATGAAGAGAGTCCAATCTTTCCCATTTGGATTTCCCTAGAACATCTTCCTGTCCACCTCCACAATCCGGTTGCTCTTCAAGCCATTGCTAAAATCTTTGGAAAACCTCTCATGCTTGATGTAGCAACCTCCTCCAAAACCAGGCCCTCAGTTGCAAGGTTTTGTGTTGAACTTGATGTTTTCGGCGACCTGCCAGCAAAATTCTTCCTTGACAATGGAGGCAAAGGACTCTGGCAACCAAATCACTACGAGCAGGTCCCTCTCTTCTGCACAGACTGCAGAAAAACAGGCCACAAGGCTGGAGAATGCCATCAAGCCAAAAACACCACTCCAAAAGCCACGCAGGATGCACCCAAAGCTGCTGCAGGTATTGTTCCCTCCAATATACCTCCAGCTAATACAGTCCAAAACCATCCCATCCCCACAACCACACAAATGAATCCATCTCCTACCCCAAACGATCCAACCACTTCAGTCCTAAACCATCCCATCCCCACAACCCCAAACGACCCAAACACTACACTACAAAACACCCCAATTACTACTCTACAAAACCCCCTCCCTCCTACCCCACCCCCTAAACTCTCTCCTAAACGATCCAACCACTTCAGCCCAGAACCCCCCCCACACCCCCTCACACTATCCTTGAAACCCCTCATTCTTTGAACACCACCCTCTTATCTCTTCCTTCTCAGGATCACATGGATGAAGATTTGCTCCAAAACCTATCCCCTAATCCTATTGTTCATAGTAAGCCGGGTCCACCAAGGTGTGACCTCAACTTCACTGATCCCAAAACCCATGTGGATTACGCCCATCACTCAGACACAGAGGGTTATCCCAAACTACGCAGAAAATACTCCACATGCCCCATCAATGAGTTTAAGGCCTTCAGCAGCCTCATATCACCAAAAATACCACCAAAACCTCTGGGGGAAATTCACATTGATCTCACCCCCTTCCAACCTGTTAAAACATCGCGCAAAAACAGAAACTCCCACCTCCCTCCCAAATCTAACATGATTACCAGACAACAACCTAGAGCCTCCCAATCAATACCTGCCACTGCTCCTCTTTCCTTATGAATATTCTCATTTGGAATGTAAGAGGGATATCCTCCTCCCTCCAGCGGCTACACCAACTCCTCCACTCCTACAACACTAAACTTCTGGGTATCCTTGAACCCATGGTTTCTCCTGTCCAACTCCACACTTCTGGATACTCACTTGGTCTTGATAGTCACCTCTACGGTCTCTCCAACAAAGCCTGGCTCCTCTAGGACTCCTCACACTTTACCCTTCTTCAGCACAATGAACAAAACCAAGTCCTGCATGGCCTCTTCTCGCACAACCAAACCAAAATCACCTTTTGGCTCTCCTTAGTCTATGGTCTCCATTCAAAAAACTCCCGATTACCTCTTTGGACTTCCCTTCGATCCCATTCCTCCTCAATCAACCTCCCTGGATCATTGGTGGGGACTTCAACATCATTACAAACCCGGATGAACATAAAGGTAATAGTGTGCCATGTTTCTCAAGCATGGAAGACTTTAATCACTGTATTATGGACTGCAACCTTCTTCAACCCCAACATATAGGCCCTCCATTCACTTGGACTGGGAAACGTTCTAATGGGGTTTTATCTAGAAAACTAGACCGTTTCCTTATTAACCCAATGGCAGACCAGCTCTACTCCAAGGTGCACTATTCAGTCCTAAACAAAACCACCTCTGACCACAGCCCCATACTCCTTCAGGCCTCCTTCCAGTCCCTCATCAGGCCAAAGTCCTTCCGTTTCCTTAATTTGTGGACATCTCACCCCACATATTTGGGTACAATCAAAAGCATCTGGGATTCTGTCCCTACAGGGAGGGGAATGCACGGCCTCTGCCTCAAACTCCAAGCCACCCAAAAATTCCTAAGTTCGTGGAGCAAAAGCACATATGGCAACTTCTTCAACAATGTCAAACTAGCAGAGGAAGCATGCACAAAAGCGGAGGAAGAATATGAGGGCAACCCTAACAACAATACGAGGTCCTCCTGGGGGGAAGCCAAAGCACACCTGATACAATGTATCCAAACGGAGGAATCCTTCTAGAGACAAAAAGCAAATGCCAAGTGGATCTCTCAAGGAGATGCTAACACCTCTTTATTCTATGCAGCATGCAGGGCAAGATGGCGCAGACAACACATCCATTCCATCCGTACCAGCCAAGGACACCAAGTCACAACTGAGAAGGAAATTCTTGAGGCTGGGGCTGACTATTTCCAGGACCTCTACAGTCCCCAGCCCACACATAATATGGAGCATATTCTCCACCACATCCCCCACACTATCCAAGCTAACCAAAACGACAAATTATGCCTTCTACCGAACCCTGAAGAAATTAAGAATGCTGTGTGGCATTTGGACTCCAATAGCTGCGCAGGCCCGGACGGATTCAATGGCACCTTCTTCAAAGAATCATGGGACATTATCAACGAAGACGTAACCAGTGCTGTTCAGGAATTCTTCCTCGGAATAATACCCCCTAAGGCCATGAGGACATCCAACATTATCCTCATCCCCAAAAAAGAAGCCCCTGCATCTTTCAATGACTACCGCCCCATCAGTCTCACCAACTTCTCCTTCAAAATTATCACAAGAATCTTGGCCTCTAGGCTTACTTCTGTGCTTCCTGACATTATCTCCATTGCACAAGGAGGATTTGTTCCAGGGAAAGATATCCAAGATCACATTTTGCTCGCGAGAGAACTCATTCACCTCTTGGACAGGAAAACTGAGGGGGGCAATCTTGCCCTAAAGCTTGACATCACTAAGGCCTTTGACAAAATCTCATGGATCTACATTGAGAAATGTTTAGAACATTTTGGCTTCTTCCAAAGATTCATCAGACTAGTCATGAACTCCATGAAACACAGCGTTGTTTCCACCCTCATCAATGGCAACCCTTCCAAAAGCTTCAATCCCAAGAGAGGTGTAAGACAGGGAGATCCTTTATCCCCCTACATCTTCATCATTGCCTGGAAGGCCTCACAAGATCCCTTAATCACCTCCACAACTCTGGCTAGATTAGAAAATACAACACGGGGAGGATCCAAACAGTAAATCATCTTACCTTCGCAGATGACGTATTGATCTTCACAAACGGATCCCTACCCAATCTCAAAAAACTCAGAAGTTTCCTCACCACATTTGAGGAAGCAACTGGCCTCCACCTTAACCTTGCAAAAAGCCAGATCCTCTCCCCCAAACCTTCATCTAATCACACTAAGCGCCAAGCAAACTGCCTGGGAATGAAAGTAGCCCCCCTGCCCATCACTTACCTTGGTGTTCCTCTCTACAAGGGGATTAACAGAGCCAAATACTGCCAGGACCTCCTCAGGAAAATTGATCTCAAGCTTTCAAGCTGGAAAATGCATACTCTCTCCCAAGCTGGCAGGCTAACGCTCATCAAACATGTCCTCTCTACCCTCCCCCTCCATACTATGTCTTCTTCCAAACTTCCTAAGCTGATCCTTTCATTGATTGAGAGCAAACTCCGTCAATTTTTTTGGGGGAGTAATGCTGATGGCTCTAAGCATGCATGGGTTTCATGGCTTCAAATTTGCAAACCGGTAGAGGAAGGGGGACTAGGAATTCCAAACCTTAGCCTCCTTCAACAGTCCCTGGGGTGTAAACATTGGTGGAAATACCATTTCACCTCCTCACCATGGGTTTCCTTCATTAAGCAAAGCTATCACCGTAGAGGTTTCTTCACCACCACTATCATAGATAGCCCGGTTTGGAAGAGAATTTGTCAAGCTCATGAATTCTGCTCCTCCAACTCTAATTTCACTAATGGCACTCTCACATGGGAGCTAGGAGATCAAGGTTCCTTCTCCCTCAAAAAGGTTTCCCTTGCTCTCCAGGAATCAGATCCCTCCACGCTCACGGCAAAAATTCCTTGGCCCAAAAAATGAATCCCAAAGGCAAACTTATTCCTCTGGAAAACCCTAAACAAAGCAACCCCCTTCTCCAACAACCTTCAAAGGCTTGGCTTCAATCTCCCCTCCATGTGCATGTTTTGTTCCCAAGCAAGCGAAACAGACTACCACTGCCTTATGTTGTGTCCTAAAACCAGCAACATCTGGAACAACATAGGGCAACTACTACACATGCCTATGATATCCAACTCCTCCTTCCAGCATAACCTAATCATGTGGTGGCTGTCCACGTCCCCTACTGATCATCTCTACCATGTCAAACGTATTATCCCAACCATCATCACTTGGGAGATCTGGAAAGCATACAACAGGGTTAAAGTGAACCTGGAACACTTTAAACCAGAGAAAATCCTAGAAGGAACCAAGCATACCCTAAATGCATGGTCCTTAGCAAACAAAGGAATGCACCTTCCAATCACGCTCCATCGGACTCCTCTCAAGCCATTCAAGCTTATTCGATGGATCCCTCCCAACCCCTTCCATTTCAAACTCAACGTTGATGGTAGTGCAAACCCTCGGGGTTGCGGCGGTGGAGCTGTTTTAAGAGATCACCAAGGCAACTTTCTTCATGCTTTAGCTTTTCCCTTACCTAGAACTTCACCACTATCCACAGAAGCCCTTGCAATGCTGCAAGCCCTCCGTTATTACTCCTTCCCAAACATGGTCGTTGAAACCGACAGCATGGAACTCCTACACATGTTACGTGATGTCCCAACGTCGAATACTCTCTTATTCATCAAGGAGAAGATAGAAACTCTCAATCTACGTCTCTCCCACACCCTCAGAGAAGCCAATGGTGCGGCGGACCTCCTAGCTAAACAGGGAGCAAGGAATTCTCAATGTGTTTACTTTGATTGCTTTTCTTCACTTCCTAGAGCTATCTCTACTGTAATCTCTTTGGACAAACTTGTCCCCTTTATTAGAGTGCAATAAAAACCTCCCCCATTAATATATATATATATATATATATATATATATATATATATATATATATAATATATATATATATATATATATATATATATATATATATATATATATATATATATATATATATATATATTAGGATGAAAATAATATACATATATATATATAAATGTATGTATGTGTATATATATATATCTATGTATGTATATATATATGTATGTATGTATGTAGATATATATATATATATATATATACACACACACACACACACATATATATATATATATCTACATACATACATACATACATATATATATATATATATACATACATACCTATATATATATATGTATGTATGTATGTATGTATGTATATATATATATATGTATGTATATTATTTTCATCCTTTTAATTATATGATAATTATTGATGTAAAAATAAAATATGATGTACAATTTTAAATGGGAGTGTCAATTTTATCAATAAAATACAAGACATTATTTGATTTTCTACGTAATGGTATTTTTTTGATTTAATCTAATATTTGATTAGAAGAAATTTCTTTTGTTTTGTTATGGTGGTTAGAGACATTATATTTTGATAACTTAATTATCACACCAAAATGTCTCAAGGAAGCTTCATAGCATTTTTACATTAAGTAATGTATTATAGAATGAAATAAAATTCCTCCCCATTTTGAATAACATATTTCGGCCACCTCAAAGGAAGAGAAGAATATATTATTTTGTGTTCTAAGTCATTTTTCTAAAGTGTTAGAAATATACACAAAATATTATTAAAAAAATATTTATAAGATTAATATTTACTATATATTTATTAGTCCCCAAAGTAGTAATTTTATAGTTTTACTATCCTATTTTAAACTTGCTAGCACAAGTTTAATCTAGGACTCTAGAGCAAGTTCGTTTGGAGACGTTGGAGCCTTCATACGTTTGGCGCAACGTTCATCTCTTCAAAACCATCCCCGATCGTTTCTCCGTTCTCCGTTTTCACCGTTAAGGTAACTTTCTTACTATAGCTAATAATTTACGTAAGTTGTTCTTGGGTGGAATTGAGTTTTAGACTCTAAATATTTGTTTTCCGCTGCGTTATCCAAGCCTCGTTTCCCAACACTCTTTGCTTTCTCGATTCGAAAATAAATTTTCGACTGTCGTATCGATTTCATCGTTCCGTTTGTCATTTATCAAAACCTAAAAAATAATATTGCAAAATATCCAAAAGGGGTTTGAACTCATGTCCAACAATTTCCCTCTTTTTGATAATGACAAACATAGTTTAGAAATAGAAAAGAGTAATCTTAAAAAATACTTCTCTTAAGTGAAAAACGTTTTTAAAGAAATATTTTCTCAACTATCCTTCCTTCCCCTCTTTGGCATTATCAACCGATGTCCTTCCCCTTAATTTGTGTCGGGATATTGAAGGATATCCCAAAAAGCATTTTTCTTAAAAAAAATTGCAAGAGTTTCCTTTAAAAGGAACTAGTTGCAATTTGATAAATAAAGGGACTACTATATGTTCTAACAAGAACAATATTTCCAAGCCAACATCATGCATCATCCAATAATAATAATGAAGGATTAAAAAACTAATCCACAATTATTCATAAACAACACATAACAAAGTCATCAAGTAATGCATCAATAACATCCATAATTACCAACATCATAAAACATTCAATCAAGCAAGTCATGAAAAAAGAAAAGCATCAAAGCGAATTTGCCAGACGAGATCCTACGCTGTAGCTATGACGCGGTCCGAAGAATGGTCGGCGCTCGATCTTGGTAATCCGCCGCTCAAGACGCATGAGGCGATGTCCCTGCATCGTGACTTCAATGCGAGTGCAACTCACTGTATCCAAAATCCTTTGAAGGAGGGAACGATGAGAGCTATGAGATGATGAAAAATGTGATGCACGGGAATAAGATGACCACTGACTTGTCGCTTCGAAAGGCACCACCGGGTTATCGCCTTGGTTGCCTACCGGTTCTTTCTCTTCTTCACCACTATCTTCTGCACCTTCTTCTTCTTGATCACAGACGTCTCTTGGAATATTGGAGCGGTTGAAGGTCGCTACGTCGATGCTCCACGTGTAATCCATCTCGACTTGAATGTCCTTTGTGATGTCCACCAAAAACATATGCATAATGGCCATAATCGGGATTACATACCCAAGAGATCATTTGGCTTTCATAGAGAGAAGGTGATTGTTAAAGAATTTTGCCCAATTGATTTTGATATTCTTCACGAAAACATAAAGAAGACGGATGTCCGAAGAAAGTGCTTTTGAATGGCTCATCTTGCGAGGAGCTAGTACTTTCGAAATAAAATAGTGAAGAATGCGAAAATGAGGCTTAAGGCCTCCAACGGTTAAACGTTCAAGTTGACGAACGTTTCCATTACCAATGATGGTAACGGTGTCGTAGGGAGAAAAGTTACGAAATTCCCTCAACGTGGTTTTGCTAAAATCGCACCCATCAAAGGGTAGATGAAGAAATTCACCTATATCCTTTAGGGTCATTTCAATGTCAACTCCATTACCCGAGGATTTTAAAATTCTACCATTGAACGAAAGATTGGCGTAGAAAAGTCGAACAAGGTTAGGGCAATAGAGTTGAAATTTTCTATGTAAAAAATGAGTTACAGTGAGCCTATCAACAAATCTAGTAGCTTCAGCAAACAGTTGATGACAAAAAACAACGGGTTCAACAGATTTGGGGATTTAAATTGGGCAATTCAAAAAGTCATTGAAGAAATGACGTTGGGAGTAGTCACACTCAGGGAAAATGAACGAAGAGACATATTGTTCCTATAACACCCCAAAATATGCCTTAAAATTTATTATTGAATTATTATTCAATTTGTTTTAGCTAAAATAAATTATTGTTGGGCTTTGGGCCAAAATGAAACATGTTTTGGTATCCATTATCACAATCTAAATAAATCTCATAGAGATATATCCAATATGTTGACTCATTTTGTGATCTTGATTGGGAACTAGAGTACAGACCCAAATCAAGAATAAATAAAGAATTTGACTTATGATGTGAATCTTGAAATGATTTATTTAAATAAATTATGAAAATAATTAATGTGAATTAAATATGAGAACCTTTTTGAATCAAGGTCAATTAAACCAATTTTGACTCTGTCAAAGTCAAACACCCAAAAATATGATGTCAAAAAAAGTATTGCAAATAAATATAAAAATTATATCATTACATAGAGTTTAAATGTTGTCCGCAACGGTGCAAACAGAAAAAAATTTGTCCCAATCAGGGACTTGCGTTTGGAATCGAAAACATCGCAACCCCTCCATTGAGACGCCAAAACAGGAGAAGCAAGGTCGTCTTTCATGTCTTCTTCCTCATTCTTCTTCCTATATAAACAACCTCTTCTACCATTTCCCTTCAAAATTATTCTAAGAGTTAGCCTTAATGTGGAGAACGTAGTGGTGCTGTCAATTTGCTGTGAAGTCGCTGGAGCTAAGAGTAATCTTCGCTGGAAGTTTCACCAGAATATTTCCAAAACCTTCATTAAGTTTCGAGGTAAGCCCGTAGATATATCTAGTGACTAGAATGTTTGTCTAGATCGTTTCTACGTTCATAAAGGGTCGTTTAGTTGAGTTTTGTGTTTGACATGCTTGAAGAACCAAAAATCAAAACCTTGAAATTGTTGTTAAAACTATGAACTAAGGATACCAAAATAATCTATGAACCTTGGAGAACATTTCTATATAATTTAATTAAAGTTTGGTGACAAAAAATGGAACTGGAGAAAAACTTGCTGAACGAACAAGAAGATGAACTATGATCGAAAAACCAGCAGAGTGGATCGATCCAATCACCTGGGAGTATTTTCCTTTAGTGTGGATCCATCCCGAATTTCTGATCCGAAAATATTTCTGAAAATGCTATTTTTGAGCTATAAAATCCTATTTTTTATACCAATCAATTATTATCAATATAAAGGTAATTTCTCATAATAAAATGATATTTTTGACAAATAAAAACCTTATGTAGTGTATGACGGTAAGCTAGAGTGTTAACACTCGATGCTAGGCCATTATTTGTTATTGATGATTATTAATGATTTTTGATTATGATGAATATTACTGATTGATGGTAATGATGATTAAACTCTAATATTCTGATTAAAGTAATAAATATGAATGATTAAAGCATGACTAAAAAAAGGACACATTAATGATTATGAAAATGATGTGTATAGTTAAGGGTATATAGAAGAACTCTTAGATATGTTGATTTTTTAAGGCTGTCTAGAAGAACTCTGAGATATACCCAAATGACCATTTTAGTTAATTGATGTTGATTTTAAATATATCTATAAGAACTCTAAGATATACCCATTTACTTAGGCCCTGCAGGTATGATGTCCGGTGGCTAGGATTAAAACGTACGTACGGGATCTACGAACAAAACTTGAGTACCTACTTATTTGGGGGTACCACCCAACCCGACGGTGAGTAGTCCGCTGTTCAGTTTCTGGTTGACCTTAAGCAAAGGTAAGTTTAAGATCTTGAAAACCTTTTTGAAAATTTGTATCTTAAACTAGGCCTAGCTTAAGGGTTGGTTAGGAGTACCTTAAACTAGAATTAGTTTAAGAGTTGGTAAATATTAAATTGCCTTAGACTAAGAATAGTTTATGAGCATTGTTGACACTATGAATGTTGAATATTGATTGATGAATATCGAATATTGATTATTGAATATCTGAACTGAACATTATGTGTATGATATCAAATGATTGATTATGAATTGAGATTCAATTTATATGGATGTTCGACGCATTAGATCTGCTTCCTCAGCTTCAACGTTGAGCGGGTAGTGTGTTTTATTTGCTACACACAGGTAGAATGATGGGACGTGATCCTGGAGGCAGACGGAGGCGAGACAATCAGGATGGATGTGATAGTTTTGAATTGAATAAATTAATTATGCATTCTGATTTGTTAAGCTTCTGCAACATTCAAAACTTCGTACTGTTACTGTTATGTATACCCTCGCATCTACCGGTTGGTGCTTGGTCGTCTTGTCCTCGATTCTCACAATATGTTTGCCACCAAGTGCGTGCATAGTCGGTAAACTGTGTGATGGCGAGCTTACACCTCCTTTGCTGATTGTAGTTGCCACATGAAAACATAGCTTCACAGGTTTGCACCCACCCCACAAATTTGTTTGGGTCACTTGTACCTCGAAATGTCGTAACTTTGATCTTGGTATTTCATATGTAATCTTTCTCGTCCTTGTCTTGTGAAGCCTCGGTAGCCAGTCCCTTCACCCTCTTCGTAGCCTCAAAATTGGATAGGCTCATGTTCCCTCTTCTCCTTAGCAATCCGCTTCATCTCCTTTCGAAGTGTAGGTATCTCTTCTTCTCCTTTATGCATTTCGAGTTTCATTTCCCCCTTCTGTAGCATGAGCTTCTTAAGCATCTCTTGGGTGGACATCTCACTAGCCTTAGACATTTTTTCTCTTTTTTTGCTAGACTCTTTTTTTACACCCTCTCTTTTTTTTGGGCTCTTTTTTAACACACAATTTTTTTTACTATTTTTTACAATAAAAAGTTACTAGATTACAACAATGAAGAGAACAATTCAAGCATGACTAATACAAGATGAAAGGATTATTTTTACTATTTTTGACAAATTTTTTTCTGAACTTTTTTTATCACAAGGTAGACACAAAGAAATTCATTGAAAGATTAGGTTTTGGGGAAAACGAAGATAACGTGAATCAATTTGAGAGTCATGTAGCACTTTAAGATTGATTATTTTGAACGTTCTATCCAAAAATTAACCAAATAAAACTCAAATTTGACAAGAATAGGTATGCATTTTTATGAATCTCGAACTGTGTTTTTGCGACTATGGCATGGATATGCGGGATTTATAGAGCTGCGGAAGGGAAGAAAGGTTGTGGTCGTGTCTCCCATCTAAAACGTGCATCTCCCCTCGCGCGAATTTTAAGAAACGGGCTGTCTTTTCTCAAAATTTTCCTTTAAGGAAAATTCAAAAATTAAAAATTCAAATGAACTTTTAACATAGCACTTTGTCCAAAATAAAAAATTTTCACGCTTACTTTTAGACCCCGCAGGTAGGGGTGGGTTTGGTTTTAACGGTTCGGTTTTTTACCTAAAACCAAAGACAGAACGGAAGCCATATTGGCGGTACGGTTCGGTTTTGTATAAAAAAAGAGAAAACCAATCGTTATATGGTTCGGTTTTTAGCGGTTTAAATTTCGGTTTTTTTCAATTCTTTCGGTTTTTAAAAAAATTAATTTAAAAGTAAAAAAATATTTTGTGTACAAACCTATTATTATATAGATATGCCAAATAATTAGAAGAGAGTAAAGTTTGAAAAACCTACAAGTAAAACAATAAATAAACTACAATTACAAGTAAAAAATGGGAGAAATGCAGTAATTTGCAGTCAAAAATTGTAAATATGCAGTAAAAAACTAGAAGAAATGCAGTAATTGTAGTAAAAATGCAGAAAACTGCAGTAAAAAAATTGCAGTAAAAATGCAGTAAACTGGAAGAAATGCAGTAAAAAACTGTAAATATAAAGAATGCCGCTTCATACTTTTTACTCCCTGTAATAAACATATGATCAAAGATACAGTTTTTATCCAAGAAACAACAAGAAGTAGAAATGAGGATATTTTGCTATTTCTGCATTTCAAGGATACCCAAAGCATATCCAAAACATTTGCTGGAAAATTACTTAAACATTAAAAAAATATTAAAGCACAAATGCTTCATACCCAAACATTTGCTAGAAAAAAAAATAAAAAACATATGCTTCATACCCGGACATTTGCTGGAAAGTTCCCCAAACATTTGCTAGAATGACTTGATAAAAAAATTAAAGAACATATGCTTCATACCTTCTGCGACTGAAGAAGAAACTAGCGATTGAGAAGTTGATTCAGGATTGTGGCGACTTGTTGCCCGCCAGGGAATGTGGCAAACTGGCGAGTTGGCGAGTAGGACTGTGATTGACTCTGATTCACTTCCGATTGTGGCGAGTTGGACTGCGGGTGTGCCGAACTGGCAAGTTGGATGTTGGAGACTTGGAGCGCAGCGAAGAAGATTGGAGATCTGAAGAGCGCAGCGAGGAAGATTGTCGTCTCTGCGATGGAGTCTGACTTGACTACGGGTAATGGCGTAAACCTAAAACACAAAATTGCTAAAAGCCTAAAACTAATTAAACTATACATGTTTCGGTTTTTAGCAGTTCAGTTCGGTTTTAGAGAACCAAAACCACAACCGAATGCAATCGGTTCGGTTTTTTGAATTCGGTTCCAGTTTTTGTGGTGCAGTTTTTTTTGGTATTGTTCGATTGATTTCAGTTTGGTTTTCGATTTTCGGTTTTCCGGAGCCAGCCCTACCCGCAGCCGCAGGGGCTGCTGCCCCTTGAACCCTGCTCGGGGGTGCTGCGCTCGAACCCCCAACAAGGGGCCACTACCCCCTTGGAACTTCTGTAAAAATGGGACTTTTAACATAACAAACTCAGCGAACCGTGCACTCCGCACCGCCAAACGTCTTTGATGATTATTATGATACTATTGGTTAAATAGTTTTTCCAATTACACTAAAATATATAACATTAGAAAATGGTGGTGGAGTGATGGAAGAAAATTAAAATGATGGTAGAAACAAGATAAAACACCTGTTCAGAAGGACTTAGCTTTGATACCAAATGATGTGCTTGAACCCGGTGGAAGGCAGGTTGTTTGTTTTTCATGAGATTCTTTCGTATGAACATGCGTAAGGATAAGGTTACTTAGAGACTCACTTGTCTATATGTTTAGCATCTCCACGAAACACATTGTGGCAACACTAAAGGTGTAGTTTTACAACTTGCACGATGTCGAAACTCTCAGGAATCTCTCGACTCACATAGGATCAAATTAACCCACACAGGATTCCAAAACACACTCAAATTTTCATTAAATTTCAACCTTTTTACAAATGGAAATACAAAACCAATTTATAGACATGGTGAGTATCGGCCCGGTTTCATGGCCATTGGATTCCAGTGGCTACGAAAGCCACTGCCTCCCTACGGAGCTCCGTTCATAAAAGTCATGATTCCTACCCCCTCTAACCCCCCGGTAACCCCCCCCCCCCCCCCGCCAAATCCCGACCCAAACTAATCATCCACCTATGTCAATTGCACCTCGTAAGTATAAAGTCAAAACTTTTGACTTTAAAGTCAATTAGACTTACGAGGTGTAATTGACGTAGGTGGGGTGATTAGTTTGGGTCGAGACTTGGGGGGGTAGGAATCATTAATTTTATGAACGGAGCTCCGTATGGGGGCAGTGGCTTCTGTAGCCACTGGAATCCAGTGGCCATGGAATCGGGCCGGATTAACTAAACTCCCAACTTAATTAAAATAAATAAAAATACAAAAGTCAAACTCTAGAAATTATCAAAGCAATTTCTAGGAAATAACCTTGATTGATCTTCCTTGATTGTGCCTCCTAACCTCCATGTCAAGCCAAGAAAGATGAGTCCTTTTAATCTAATCTTATCCTCATAATTACCATGTAATGAAAATAGTAATTATCTTGATAATATCTTCAAAGATAATCTTCTTTGGCTCCTTCCACCCACCTTGATCTTGGAAATCAATCAAAATATACCTTGAAAAGATTTAAATTTGTTTGGAAAAGAAATAATTAAAATCAAGTAAAAGTAGGAAATTAATAGGCAATTTCAAGAACCCTAACTGCCCAGGAACGGTCGGCCGTTCCTCCACCATGTTCGAGCGAATGGACTGTCCTCCGCCCAATATTCTAAATCCGATGTTTGCCACCTTCACGGTCAACCATTTGGTATCCACAGTCGACCGTGGCTAAATATAATTCACCTTCTTCAGGGATCTCCCAAACTTTCGGTGGATGTGGAAACCAAAATGTTAGTTCAGACAAGCTTTGGCTCCACACAGTTAAGTCATGAACATTACCTTCGAATCTGAGATTGACAAATGTGAAAAAACTATCAAATGATAGGTTGAATAATAATAATATTAATAATAACAATAGTAATAATAATAATAATAAAAATAATAATGATAATAATAATAAGTCAGGGTTGGTGTTATCCTTTTTCATGATTAGACATGTTCCTCCATGACTCTATTCATCCATTCCTGAAAGTTAATAACAAAAATAGGTTTTCAATAATAATTATAATAATAATAACATTAATAATTCTGATTGGATCTAGTCTAATGGATCTGATCTCATCTCATGTGATCTGCTTTGATTTTAAAAAGAATAAGTAATAATAAGTAGAAAAAATAAGTTCAAAAAACTATGCCTTAGTTCATTGGAGCCAACAGAAGATGGATCATTGTTGCGCATGGGAAACATTGTCACCAAACCTATTAATGGACTTGGAATAGTCATGTAACGCCCTAATCCGTCCAGGTCTGCAGCCCCATTCGGACTAAAGTATTGATTTGGTAATCGTGATAATTTAAAACATTTCAAACACACTTTATTAATCTCAATAATATTTTTCATAACATATACAGTACGGAGTAGTTAACAATATTGCGGAAGCGAATTTAATATTGACATTTCATAAATCATTTCAAAACTTGTCACATCCATCCCGACAATCTCGCCCCATCTGCCGCCACGATCACATTAATCTTTCTGTTTACCTGCGTCGAACATCCACATAAATTGAATCTCAATTCATAATCAACCATTTGATATCATGCACACAATATATGATTCAAACATTCATGCTATCCTCAATATTTTATTCCAAGTCATTTGATATTCTATATCTCAAACAACGCTCTTAAATTATTCTTAATCTAAGGCCACATCATTTTATATTTAGCTCTTAGCTATTCCTAGTCTAAGGCAGTAATTCTAACCAGGCCCTTAAACTATAAATAGTTTAATGCAGAACACAAGAATCGATAATCCACCCTATGAGTCATGTGGATTACGTACCAACCGAACATTGAACTGCCGGGTGGGTGATATCCGTTCTGGATCCCGTACGTATGTTTTAACCCCGAAATATGAATTGGTCAAGGAGGTATATCTTAGAGTTCTTCTAGATATCCTTAATAATCATCATCATTATACAAGTGGGTATATCTTTAGAGTTCTTCTAGATATCCTTAACAACATTATTCATCAATTCATATTGTTAGTTCAACAATCATTTAATAATCCATAATATTCATCAAATAAACAATCTAATAACAATCAGCGGCCTAGCATCGAGTGTTAACACCCTAGCTTACCGTCATGCATCACATAAGATCCCTTTTAGTTGTTAAAACACCATCTTTAATCCAAGAAATCATCCTTTTATTAATCATAATGATTTGGTATCAAAATATAGGATTCCATAACTCAAAAATCATGTTTTCTAAATAAGAATTGATTAATATATGATAGAAAATTCAATTATTAGCTATTAGCTTCATTTTCTTCAATAGTGTAGGGAGACAGTCTACTGTCACTTCTGATAATCTACTGTCTGATGTTCAGAATGGGCTGATAATCGATTATCACACTCTGATAATCGATTATCAAACTTCAGAGAGGGCTGACAGTTGATTATCACATTCTGATAATCGACTGTTGCACAGCTTTGTTCAAAAAATCTGCAGAACGATGAATAATCGATTTTCAAGTTGATAATCGATTATCCATCGTCTTCTACCTCGAGCCAACTTGCGGAAATGTCACTTTTACTCACCAAACTTCAATTAAAGTATATAAAAATGTTCTCCAAGGTTCATGGATCATTTTAGCATCATTAATTCATAATTTTAACATCAATTTCATGGTTTATGATTCTTAGTTCTTCAAGCATGTCAAACCCAAAACTCAACCAAATGACCATCTATGAACGTAGAATCGATCTATATGAGCATTCTAGTCATTAGATATATCTACGGGCTTACCTTGAAGCGTAAGGGAGGTTTTGAAGATTTTCCGGCGAAACTTCCGGCGACGAATACTCTCTGCTCCAGCGACCTCACACAAAAGTGACAACACCAGGGCACTCCTCTCTCAGCAAAGAACAATATAGAAGCAAAATTGAATTGTTTTGGTGAAGAATTAAAGGAGTTGTGTTTGTTTATATAGTGGAGAAGAAGGGAAGAAGCCAACTCCTATTGCTTCTACGTAATTGCGATCGACTGATTGCACAGGAAGGGAACATGGCGCCGTTTCATGATTAGTTCTCTGATTAGGACTAATTTGGTCCCAGTCGGGGTACACTTTTTGGTCCAACTTTCTCCGAATTGAATTCCGTTTGCACCATTGCGATCGGACAGTCGAACTCTATTCAACGATATAATTTTTATATTTATTTGAAATACTTTTTCCGACAACATATTTTTGGGTGTTTGACTTTGACAGAGTCAAAATTGAAATAATTGATATACAAGTAGAATTACTCTCATATTCAATCAATATTATTAAATTTAAATATTTATTTCAATAAATCATTTTACAAAAGTTCACATCTTTGACTTTTTCTCATTTTTATACAAATTACATATTTAAAATGTCATAATTGAACCTCTTTACATCAGATTTATTCATAAAATATGCTGTTGGATTCGTCTCTTCGAGACCTATCCATAAAAGTCAATCTTAACAAAAATCATTGACTCCAAAAATTTCTTCATTTTTGGTCAAACATAGAAATAATGCTTTGTTGAGTGAAAATATGGTTTCTAAAAATACTTTTATAATAGAATAACTTTTAGACCATGTTTTGGGGCGTTACATTTCTTCCCCCCTTAAAGGAATTTCGTCCTCGAAATTCATCTAAGGTTCACCGATCAATATTTTGTTTTATTTTTGTTTAATCATGACTTCGTCATGTTCATTCATTATGATTAGGTCATTATCCCTACGAATACTTATTCTCAAATCGTTATTGGCATCATACTCGTTCTATCTTCGAGAGATTAACAAAGTTATTCATACATCTTTTTACAGATTCCCATTTGAAGTCAAAAATAATTAAATAAGTTTCCTTTACATCATATTTTGGAGTATACTTGACATATTTGCACATAATTTTGTATGTTCATAGATCTCGCTTATACGTCATTGATCAACAATATTCTTTGATCGAAAGCTCTTCAATAGCCCTTGTAGTTTCGAATCATTATATTAACGGAAGGTATAGTTAGGGATTTGTTTCAATTCATACGTCATAGTGTAATCTTCTAAGTCTTTAAGACATCTTCAGCAACGACTCATAGATAACATTAAATGGATTTTATTGGTTCATGATTTTTCACAATATGAAGCATCATTTATGAGGAAATACTGTCGATTGATCATCGATTTACATTGGAATATTTCTTCATTCACTTCATGGTAGCTCTCATTATCGTTAATGAGTCTTTGTATTCATAGGTGATGACATTCGAGTAGCGTATCATATATGTCTTGTTGTATTTCAAATTTCTTTCATCAATTTGGAAAAAAAATATATGTTCATGATAGCGACAGGTTCAATTGTAACACTATGGTTGATCTTGTTTCAAGGGAAGAAGAGAATGTCTTCGGTATGTGATTCAATTCACGAATTCAAAGAGTAAGGAATCGTACATGTTCTTACACCAACATCGTATGTAAATTCGGGATTTTTGCTTGAATGATTCAGCTTGATCATTCTGACGTCATTTCTTCTCTGGTCGTTGTACATACATTCCCTTGTTAGGGTCAAAACAGAGTTTCTTGATCATTATCAATAATAATCTTCATAGATAACGCAATCGCATTAACTATTTCGTAGCAGTTCCCTAAAGAGGTTTAACATAATGTTCAAGTCAGGGTAGTTTTATTATTGTGATCGAGTCACGTAGTTCACAGAGTATAGTTTCCAAGGTTGGTATCATGAAGCATCTTTGGTTTAATGAAGAATCGTGGTTTTAGTATTTTGACACAAAGAATGGGACTCAATCTTTTCAAGATTGATCAAGCGGGATGTTTCAAGGGTGTAGTTAATACAGCAAGTTTGAGTAATTCAAGGATATGAGTCACAAGATATCAAGATAGCGTTTGCAAATTACCGTTACTAATTGTATGTTTTCTTCCTTCAAGGTTTCACTCTTTGGAAGTTACTCAAGAGGTCGTTTTCTTAGGAAATAGCTGTTTTGACTTTTTGTCTCGGATTTGAACGTGTTTCAGGATAGCAAATCTAATTATTCCTCGGTCTCAATATGTCACACTGTCAGCAGACTACAGTATTGATGAGTACACTTTTGTCTATAGATAGTTGAAGCGAATTCACTTTTCTGTAGGTATTTTGGCTGGTGATAATTACTTCTCCATCAATGGTCAGGTTCCAGAGACTATATATATCACGATTATGGGAAGAGTATCTCACATTCTTACATTATGGAAGGAACTTCTCGAACACTTCCTTACAACATAAGATTCGTTGGTCTTCTTGGCAGTCATTCTCTTGGTAGAAATCCAAAGTTTATGGCTACTGCAGTAGATTTAGGAAGAGAATTGATAAGGCGAAGAATTAGTCTTGCTTATGGAGGAGGCAACGTTTGCCTACAAGGAGCTGTTGCTTCAACAGTCTTTACCAATGGTGGTCTCGTTAGAGGTTTCATTCCTGGGTACATAGCAACACGACGGGTCTACGGACCTACATATGGCGTAGAGCACACAGTTTCCAGCAATTACTACAAATATTTTGAGATGAATCATGCTGTGGAAGCTTTCATTCTTCTTCCCGGAGGAGTTGACACTATGGAAGGTTTGTTTACCTTGATCTCGTGGGCTTCTGAAGGGTTACACAATAGACCCATTGGTCTTTTAAACATTGACGGTTATTTCAATAACCTTCTCAAATTCTTAGACGATGCGGTGAGACAGAACTTCATGGCTTCTAGTCAGAGGAAACTTTTTATTTCTTCTTTCTTTGTTGACGAGCTTTTAGACAAACTAGAGTTTGCTAAAGCTTTCCTGGGTCCGGGAGCCGGTTACGACGAGTTTGCAAATCCTGAGAGATTAGACCTAGAATTGCATCTGTAACTTTCCTCATGTAATCTAAGTTGCATTCATGTTGAAATAATATCGTCCTTGAACATTACGAGTTAGTCATAAATATTATTCTAAGCTGTATGGTCAGTGCAGCTACATTTTCTTCATTCTTCAGTCTTTCACTGTTGGTGTTACTGTTTTATGTCTCGTTCTGTATTTTACGTCAAACGAATCAATCGATTTGTCTTGTTAGCATCACTTTGCTTCACGTATTCAATCAGGTTACATCGACATTTTTTACGATAAGCAATTAAGTCATTAATCGCTTCATGAAAAGGAATCAACAAGGACGAGCTGTCTATAGCTTCTAACAAACAGGTTCTTCGAACAAATCGTCTATACGTAATGAAGGGTAGCGATTCTTGATTGTCAGTTTGTCCATCTTCCATAACAAGGATTTAACAGTATCCTGACCGTAAGTAAATCTTAGAGAACACAATGGATCCTCTAAGCTGATCAAATAAGTCATCGATACGAGGTAAAGGATAATGAATTGTTCAACTGACACTAGTTGATACAGAGTCTCATAGATTCTTCTTTATTCGTGTATGATCAGAACAGGCATTCTCCCAAGGAGAAAACACTTTATCAGATGATTCCTTGTCAGGCAATCTTTATAATTGAGTTTTTAGTTTCGACGGAAACATATTCAATACGGAGTTACGAATATTGGTCCTCTCGAGGATCAAGATTGACAGAATTTTGAGCGGTGAAACATAAGGAAGTTCATATCAGAGAGGTGACATACTTTCGGTATGTTCCTTCAATTCAGATATTTCTTTTTGGGTATCGCACGAATAGATTTCACACTTGAGATGTTTTCGCATATATATATTCGAGATGAACTTGGTCGGTTTAGAAATCAGGTTTGCTTTCACCTCTATAAGGTTACCATCATTGGTCTTCACTTGAGGAATTCTTCATCACAAGTTGACAACAGCAACGACGTTCAGTCAGTTAATGCATACTAAGGATAATGTCGATTTCCTTGTATGGTACTTCAACGATGTTTTACAAAGAATTGCCGCTTAACGAACGATTTCGATTCACATCAAGTAATCGCATAATGTGTCCTAATGAGTCAAACAATAATATCGGATACTTTAGATAACAGAGTTTCATGATTCTAAACGTTCGTGTTTGAATCAGCGATTAGATCGTCTTGAGTCCACATGAGGATCTTTGACATCGGCTTCACAGATGTTTCTCAACATTTATCAACACGAATCGTTCTTTAGGTTCATCTCACTTCCGTGCGACTTTTCCGGTACAGATCAATTTCGTCATTCACGATGTGATGCGTACATTGATAACGTATCAGAGGTTTATACATTTTTTTATTCTTTCATTTCTTCACTTAGTACGAAAGTTCAACTTAAGTCCTTGTTCGATATAATTTCATTACCAACAATTATTATCTAATGAGAATTTAACATAGTCAATATTTACCAAGTAAATTCTCATACCTTTCCTGGAGTAGAGGGATGCGAGAGTCGTGGATGTGATTGACATTTTTTTTTAATATCAAATTTTTGATCCGAAGATCGGTTTTAAAACCATTTGCTCCGATACCAAATTGTAACACCCTAATCCGTCTAGGTCTGCAGCCTCATTCGGACTAAAGTATTGATTTGGTAATCGTGATAATTTAAAACATTTCAAACACACTTTATTAATCTCAATAATATTTTTCATAACATATACAGTACGGAGTAGTTAACAATATTGCGGAAGCGAATTTAATATTGACATTTCATAAATCATTTCAAAACTTGTCACATCCATCCCGACAATCTCGCCCCATCTGCCGCCACGATCACATTAATCTTTCTGTTTACCTGCGTGTAGCAAATAAAACACACTACACGATCAGCGGTGAAGCTGAGTAAGCATATCTAAAGCGTCGAACATCCACATAAATTGAATCTCAATTCATAATCAACCATTTGATATCATGCACACAATATATGATTCAAACATTCATGCTATCCTCAATATTTTATTCCAAGTCATTTGATATTCTATATCTCAAACAACGCTCTTAAATTATTCTTAATCTAAGGCCACATCATTTTATATTTAGCTCTTAGCTATTCCTAGTCTAAGGCAGTAATTCTAACCAGGCCCTTAAACTATAAATAGTTTAATGCAGAACACAAGAATCGATAATCCACCCTATGAGTCATGTGGATTACGTACCAACCGAACATTGAACTGCCGGGTGGGTGATATCCGTTCTGGATCCCGTACGTACGTTTTAACCCCGAAATATGAATTGGTCAAGGAGGTATATCTTAGAGTTCTTCTAGATATCCTTAATAATCATCATCATTATACAAGTGGGTATATCTTTAGAGTTCTTCTAGATATCCTTAACAACATTATTCATCAATTCATATTCTTAGTTCAACAATCATTTAATAATCCATAATATTCATCAAATAAACAATCTAATAACAATCAGCGGCCTAGCATCGAGTGTTAACACCCTAGCTTACCGTCATGCATCACATAAGATCCCTTTTAGTTGTTAAAACACCATCTTTAATCCAAGAAATCATCCTTTTATTAATCATAATGGTTTGGTATCAAAATATAGGATTCCATAACTCAAAAATCATGTTTTCTAAACAAGAATTGATTAATATATGATAGAAAATTCAATTATTAGCTATTAGCTTCATTTTCTTCAATAGTGTAGGGAGACAGTCTACTGTCACTTCTGATAATCTACTGTCTGATGTTCAGAATGGGCTGATAATCGATTATCACACTCTGATAATCGATTATCAAACTTCAGAGAGGGCTGACAGTCGATTATCACATTCTGATAATCGACTGTTGCTCAGCTTTGTTCCAAAAATCTGCAGAACGATGAATAATCGATTTTCAAGTTGATAATCGATTATCCATCGTCTTCTACCTCGAGCCAACTTGCGGAAATGTCACTTTTACTCACCAAACTTCAATTAAAGTATATAAAAATGTTCTCCAAGGTTCATGGATCATTTTAGCATCATTAATTCATAATTTTAACATCAATTTCATGGTTTATGATTCTTAGTTCTTCAAGCATGTCAAACCCAAAACTCAACCAAATGACCATCTATGAACGTAGAATCGATCTATATGAGCATTCTAGTCATTAGATATATCTACGGGCTTACCTTGAAGCGTAAGGGAGGTTTTGAAGATTTTCCGGCGAAACTTCCGGCGACGAATACTCTCTGCTCCAGCGACCTCACACAAAAGTGACAACACCAGGGCACTCCTCTCTCAGCAAAGAACAATATAGAAGCAAAATTGAATTGTTTTGGTAAAGAATTAAAGGAGTTGTGTTTGTTTATATAGTGGAGAAGAAGGGAAGAAGCCAACTCCTATTGCTTTTACGTAATTGGGATCGACTGATTGCACAGGAAGGGAACACAAGATTTATAGTGGTTCGGTCGGCTGACCTAATCCACTTTGCAACTAGGGTTTTTATTATCCAGGTGCTCACAGAATTACAAGTACAGAGATCCCTATTTATGAAGACTAAACTAGGGTTGAAAACTTAATCCCCAAGTTAGGCCCAAGCCCACATAGAGAATTAGGGCCGGCTAAATTAAAAACCTAATTTACTGCCATATGGGTCGAACCAAGACTAGGGCCGGCTGCCCTTCCTGGTCGAGCCTCCACACTCAATTCGCCCAACAGGAAATAGGTTTTGTACACATCCCAAAGTTTTCCATTCTCCAAAACAACCCTTTAAATACTAAGGGAATCATTTTCTGGTATGGTTCAAGGTGCAGGACCAAGTAAAAGGATTTTTCTGAATCTGCGTTGTTCCTTTGACAAGAGTCATTTTTCTGCTCAAATAGTTTAACTTCCTCCCTATTATATCCTTTTTGTTGGCCTTGAATGCCGTACCCCGTAACCGTTTTGATGTGCCAAATAAGTCTTCGAAATGTTACTAACATCATTTGTAGGAAAAACAAACGCCAAAACCTCTTAGCTTGTTTAGCATCACCGAGATATACTCCTACGAGTTTAGAAATTGTTGTGTAAAGGTAATGATATATTTTAATAAGTTACTTATGCCCTTTCACTCAAAATTTAATTTTAAAATGACAAATATATTCTTAGTTGGGGTTATTTTGAAAACGGAACACGAAAAAAGAGTTTTGGAATTTTTACACAGGCCTAACGGTACCTGGCTACCGTATACACGGCACCAGGCCGGGTACCGCCGGTAGCGTAGTAAACGTACCGGGAACGTTTCACTCAGGAGGTACACGGTACCCCCCCTACCGTGAGACGGTACTTGGATACCGTACGGTAGGCTGAACCGGCTGGGTACCCCCGTCTTAACAGGTACCGCCAGTAGCGAACCTAACTTTTGGCCTACACGGTACCCCCAAACGGTAGGCTGTACCGTGTGTCACGGTACCTAGGTACCGGACGGTACTGACCCTACCGTGAAGGGTACCGGATCCGTTGGCAACACTGTAGCAAATTGCCAATTTAAATTTAAATCACCCCTAATCACTCCCTAACGGCATTTAACGTTAAAAACTCAAATTTTAACATTCCAAACTCCTATATAAACCCCCTCTAAGTCTCATTTTATGGACAACAACTTCTCAATTAAATCTAAAGCCTCTTTCTCTAATTCTTGAGTGTTCTTAAAGCTTTGTTCTTATTTTTCTTACTCCTTTGAGTAAAAAAAACTTTCATCTTTTTATACACACACACACACAAGGGCATTTGTGCTTCATTATTTTTATATCTTGCCTATAGGCTGTTGTTGTTGATTTAATCTTTTGTTCTTCTCCTACCCAATTCATATTTGTTATTATTTTGGTAGAGAAGCAACACCAATCTTTTATTGATTTGTAAAAGGTGTGGATAGCCTTTAAATCTTCATTGTAAGGTTGAAGATAGCCTTAAAATCTTCGGTTGTAAACGGTTGAGATAGCCGTAGTAAAATCTCGTTTGCTTATTGGCAAGGGTTGTTTGCCAAACCTCGTTTGAGTCTTCTTAGTGAAGCCAAACAAGTTAGTGGAGGTTAAATCTTTGAGGAGGAGCCTCGAGGTACTGGAGTAGGGAGTTCCCGAACTAGTATAAAATCGCTTGTGTCGTATTTTTATATTTTATACTTTTCTTGCTCTTTCTCCGCTACTACTTTGCGCATAAGTTTTTTGTTTTTTATTAAAAAAATTTGCAAACACCCTAATTCACCCCCCTCTTAGGGTGTAAACCGATTTTCAATTGGTATCGGAGCAGGAAGTTTGATCCTTTCACACTCATGTTTTATCTCTTTTTACGACACATGGATTCAATGAACTCCCAAAGCATTACCAAGCCACCATTCTTCAATGGGGATAACTATGGCTATTAGAAAATGCGAATGGAGAATTTCATTCAATCTATTGACTATGATTTATGGATAGTCACTACTCATGGTCCGTTTGTTCCTATGACAACTGTAGGTGAACACCAAGTTCCTACTCCAATGGACAAACCACCGAAGACAAGAAAAAACTCTCCTTGAATGCCAAAGCATTGAACGTGTTGTTTTGTGCCTTGGGACAAGATGAGTTTGCTAGGGTGAGCTCTTGCAAATCCGCAAAGGAAGCATGGAAGCTCCTAGAAGCCACCCATGAAGGAGATAAAGACACAAAAGCTACCAAGATAGCTTTAGGAACATCCGAGTATGAAAACTTCAAGATGAAGGCCGGAGAATCCGTTCAAGATATGAACAAGCGATTCAACCTCATTGTCAACAATTTGAGTAAGCTAAATAAAGTTTATCCCACTAGTGAGATTAACACCAAGATTATATTCTCTCTTCCTAGAGAGTGGCATAGTCTTGTTGTAAATTTGTTGCCCAAATGTGCGGATGTTGAAACCTCCACCATTTGGAGCAGCCTATACTCTCACGAGCTTCTTTTGAAGAAAATGAAGGAAGAAGAACAGGTTCCTATCATCAAGAAGACCATGGCACTCAAAATTGATGACCATCCGGAAAGCGAAGGAGAAAGTGATGAGGAGCTTGCCATGTTCAAGAGATACAAGAAGTTTATGAAATGGAACAAGGGCGAATCCTCAAAAAGATTTCCATCAAAGAAAGGTAAACCTAATCAAATAACTTGCTATGAATGTGGAAATGTAGGTCATATCAAACCGGAGTGCCCAAAGCTAAAAAAGAAGGACGAGCTTAAAAAGGGGAAGAAGAAGGCATTAAAAGTCACTTGGGACGATTTAAACTCCGACGAAAGTGATAGTGACCAAAGCCAAGAAGAGAACGCAAATACTTGCTTCATGGCCTCCAATGATGAAGAAGAGGTTAGTTCTCAAAACTCATTTACCTCTTTTGAAAGTCAAATTACTTTTGATGAGTTAAGGCAAGCGTTTGATGAATGCCAAGAGGACCTTTTTCGAACTATTAGGGAGAAAAAGGAACTCAAAGTGGCTCTTGAAACCTCTCGAGATGAAAACAAAAATTTTAAAATTAATCTTGAGAAACTTCAAAATCAAAATGAAGAACTTCAAAAGAAAATTGAAATTTTGATTAAAGAAAAAGACAAGGCCAAACGAGGGGCTTTGGAAATGTTTTACAATAGCTATAACTCAACAAAAGAATGGGATAACCAAACAAAACTAACGAAAGAAGGTATTGGCTATGGTGAAACCACAAGTTTGATGAGTATGGCTAAAAATCATTTTAATACCTCAAAAATTAACCCATCACACCAAGCCTCCACTTCTAAATCAAAAGTAAGGGCTTGCCACTATTGCATGCAAGCTAACCATATTGTGACAAAATGTCCAAACAAATGGTTAGTTGAAATGTGTAGATTAAAATGGGTCAAGAAGGGTTCTAACCGGTCGGAATCCAAGAATATTGGATATCAAAAGAAACCCTTTTTGCAGGAAAATAAAAGAAATGATGGTGGATACTATTTCTTTTATTATGATGAAAAACGAAAAGTCCATATACCACTTCCGGAACCAACCAAGACGAAACCTGTATATCGACATAGGGTATTCGTCGATTGGAACCCTAAACCTAAGTCAAAAGTAAATTCCATTTTGACTAGGTGAAAAATACCACTTGGGTTGTGGATAGTGGATGTTCAAGACACATGACCGGAACAAGAGGATGGTTCACAAGTCTCAAGGAGAAAAGTCATGGACATGTGACTCTTGGAGACAAATCTCGGAAGAAGGTCATTGGTAAAGGTACGATAGGTATTTCAAGTGATTTTTCAATAAATGATGTTTATCTTGTTGATGGCCTAAAATTTAATTTAATTAGCATAAGCCAACTTTGTGACAATGGCCACAAAATTGAGTTTAATGCAAATTCCTGTGTTTTATATGGCCAAAACAAGGATGAAATCATTTTTGAGGCTAAAAGAGATGGAAACTTATACAAGTTCAATTCCAATGATTTAAGCAACTCAAAAATCACTTGTCTTACTACTTCGCTTGAATTTTCAACTCTATGGCATCGTAGACTAGGACATGCTAGTTATGATCTTTTGAGAAAACTCTACTCAAAAGAACTTGTTGTTGGTCTACCAAAAATGAGCATACCTACTTCTCGTTTTTGTGATGCTTGCTCCCTTGGAAAACAACATAAAGTATCATTTAAGCCCATAAAAATGGTTTTAACGTCAAGGCCACTTGAACTATTACATATAAATTTATTTGGGCCCGTAGACGTTCAAAGCCTAGGTGGAGCTAGTTTTACTTTTGTAATTGTAGATGATTTTTCTCGTTATACTTGGACTATATTACTTGCCAATAAAGATGATGCTTTTAATGCGTTTGTTAAATTGTGCAAGAGAATCCAAAATGAGAAAGGTTAGGAAATAACCTCCATTAAAACTGATCGAGGAGGAGAATACCGAAATACCGACTTTGAGACATATTGTGATGAACACGGTATTTCTCACAACTTCTCGGCTCCTAGAACACCTCAACAAAATGGAGTCGTTGAAAGGAAAAATAAGACGTTGCAAGAAATGTCAAGGACCATGTTGAATGAACACAACCTACCTCAATATTTTTGGGGAGAAGCGGTCAACACGGCATGCTACGTTCTTAATCGGGTATTACTTAGACCTATTATTAAAAAGACTCCCTATGAACTTTGGAAAGGTAGAAAACCAAATATTTCCTATTTCAAAGTTTTTGGGTGTAAATGCTATATTTTGAATACCAAGGATCATTTAGGCAAATTTGAGCCTAAATCAAATGAAGGAATTTTCCTTGGTTATTCAAAAAATAGTAGAGCCTATAGGGTATATAATAAATCAAATCATAAAGTAGAAGAATCTATGCATGTAAAATTTGATGAAACCGATCCCTTTGGGTCGAGTAAGGTAATTGCAGGTTCAAATGAAGAAGAAGAGGAAGAGGAAATCCTGGAAATTCCTGCGCAAGAAGAAGAAAGTGCAAAGAAGGAACTACCAAAGGCATACAAACACTTAAAGAATCATCCAAGAGACACTATCATTGGAGATATTGAAAAGGGAGTTAGAACTAGGAACAATTACAATCTTTGTGCACACTATGCGTTCGTTAGTCAATTTGAACCTAAGAACGTAGAAGATGCACTAAAAGATAGTGATTGGATTATATCCATGCAACTAGAGCTTGAGCAATTTGAACGCAACAAGGTTTGGGAACTAGTCGAAAGACCGGAAACCCGACCCGTTGTGGGCACTGAATGGATCTTTAGAAATAAGCTTGATGAAAATGGTGTTATTATCACTAATAAAAGTCGACTTGTTGCTAAAGGCTATAGCCAAGTTGAAGGACTTGATTATGATGAAACTTTTGCTCCGGTTGCTAGGCTTGAATCAATTCGTATGTTATTAGCTTTTGCAAGTGCTCTTAATTTCAAACTTTTTCAAATGGATGTTAAAAGCGCTTTTCTAAATGGATGGTTAAAAGAAGAAGTTTATGTTGAACAACCTCCCGGTTTTGAAAATCTTGATTTTCCAAATCATGTTTTTAAACTTCATAAGGCCCTTTATGGACTCAAACAAGCTCCTAGAGCTTGGTATGAGCGGCTTACCGAACATCTAATCTCACATGGGTTTGCAAAAGGAAAGATCAATTCTACACTTTTTGTCAAAACAAAAGGAAAAGATCTCATAATTGTGCAAATTTATGTTGATGACATTATTTTTGGGTCAACCAATGAAGCTTTATGTAATGAATTTTCAGGAATCATGACAAGTGAATTTGAAATGAGCATGATGGGTGAGTTGAACTTTTTTCTTAGTCTTCAAATTAAGCAACTTGGAGATGACATTTTCATTAGTCAAACCAAGTATGCCAAAGAATTAGTCAAAAAGTTCAACCTTGAAGATTCAAAAATATATCCAACTCGAATGAGCACATCCTTGAAGCTTGATAGCGACGAAAGCGGAAAACCCGTAAATGAAAAGGTATATCGAGGTATGATTGGTAGTTTGCTTTATTTAACTGCATCTAGACCCGATATAATGTTTTCCGTTTGCCTTTGTGCACGTTTCCAATCATCACCTAAAGAATCACATTTTAATGCCGTCAAGCGAATTATTCGGTATGTCAAGGGAACGACCAATATGGGGTTATGGTATCCTAAGAATACGAATTTAAGCTTGATAGGTTTTAGTGATGCTGACTTTGGAGGGTGTCGTATTGATCGGAAAAGCACAAGTGGCACATGTCAATTCATAGGTCATGCACTAGTGTCTTGGTCATCTAAGAAACAACACTCCGTCGCCCTATCCACCGCCGAAGCAGAATATGTGGCTATGGGTAGTTGTGTTGCTCAAATTTTATGGATGATGCAAACACTAAGTGACTTTAACTTAAAATTTTCAAAAGTGCCTATTTTTTGTGATAACTCAAGTGCAATAAATATTTCCAAAAATCCTGTTTTGCATTCTAGAACTAAACATATAGAAATAAGAAATCATTTCATAGTGATCATGTTGCAAAGGGAGATATTCAAATTGAATATGTAAATACACTTGAACAACGTGCTGACATTTTTACAAAACCATTAGATGAAAAACAATTTTTACATATTTTTCGGGAAATGGGAATGCTTGAATTAAAGTGAAATTTAAGGTTCTTATTATCCCATTATATCATAAAAATAAATTGATCAAGTCCAAATTCTCAAAACACGCGTCAAGAAGTCGAAACAAAACATTAAGTTGAGACACGGTACCCCTGTCGGTACCATGGTCCCGTACAAAATAGGTGCCGCCAGAAACGAATGGGATTTTGGAAGCTTCACGGTATCTGGACATGGTACACCATACCATGTAGACGGTACCAAGATACCGTTACCACGGTACCTCGGTACCGACCGTCTCGTCGGGTCAAAACGATTTAAAACCCTAGACCAGCGTCTATTCGGCATCTGCAGCGTCTCTCTCCCGGCGACCTCTCTCGTCTCCTTTCTACCGTAAGGCATCCAAGGTAAACATTCATCCAAATTTCATCAATTTTATCATCAATTAAGCTTCAATTTCAATATCCTCTCCTTAATTCGTGCATTAAGTATCACTTTTCCCATTTTTCGTCCAATTTTCCTAATTTTCTCAAAATCTCCAAAATGAGTGAAATTGTTTCAAATGTTCAACCCGATGTCCAAGGTGGGTTCAAGGCTTACGCCGACCCACATATCATTGAGGGGAGAACCCTTAAACAAGATGACATCCCGGTTCCCGTTCTTGAACTAATTCAACAACAAGGTTGGAGTTTCTTTCTTCAACTCCAAGCCCCCGTTTACCCGGACCTCGTTCATCAATTCTATTCTTCTATGAAATACTATCCCGAAGACCCTTCCATTACTGCCGTAGTTGCTGGAAAAACCTTCGGATTCAACACCCAAAACCTTTCCGAATGGTTTCACCTAGAGCGTCAAGGAGTCTCCACCTATTGCAAAAAGGGGTGGATTACCGACTCATGAGACTTTAACTCCGATTCTTGCCTCCGAGTGCTAAACAACATTGCCCTTAACCATGTCTTTGAGGACCCGAACTACTTCTTTCGTAGGCCAAATGTCCAAGACTTACCCGCAAATAGGTTCATCCTTCTCAAAATCCTCAAAGAAAATGTCATCCCGGTCCTTAGCAAAGATAAACAAGTTGGGGTTTATGAATGCACTCTTCTATATTGGCTCCTAACTCACAAGAAAATCAATCTCCCTTCCATCATCCTAAAACACATGTACGAATGCTCCGGTCGCCAAAACAAACCCTATGGCATGCTTCTTACCCACATCTTTGCCAAGAGGGAAATTCTTGAGGTGCGCCCTTCTCGTGTCCGCTATCTTGATGCGGAGTGCCTTGGCTATTGTGGCCTTGTGAAGATTGGAGAAGAGTACTACATGAAGAAGGAGTTTCAAAATCTTGATGAAGCTACACGAGCGGAGTATGGCCCTCAACGATCCTTGTCCTCTGTGCCATCTACTTCACGAGCACCCCGGGCCGAAGCCGTAGAAAATGCCAACACGGATGTCCCCGTTCGTGCTCCTAGGGTCAAACGCTCAAAGTCGGCGTCTCATGCTTCTTCGGCCTCTCTATTGCACCGTCACTCTCAAATGGCTTCCACTTCCAAAAACCCCTTCAAGAAGTTCAAGAAATTCATCCTCAAGACCGTAGTGGCTCCGATGAAGAAAATTCAAGAAAGCCTTGATGACCTCTCGGATCGGATGAAGAAGATGGAGGACCGTGAGAATCGCCAAAAGCAAAATGAGGATCGTGCTTCTAGACGTCGTCGCTAAGTATTGAGCATTTGACAAAATGATCAAACATTCACTTATCTATGTTTTTTTAAAAAAAAAAATTATTATGTATTTTGTTTTATGTTTCAACCTCCTATCATGTCTTATGTTTAAAACTCGTACTTATGCACTTTTATGATTGTTAACCCCTTTATGATTATGCTTATGATCCACTTGAATGCCTATAATTGTTGCCATAATGAATGTCATTGTGTTGAACCTCGTGTTTTTGGTACCCTGCCTTTTTGAATGTTGCCAAAAGGGGCAGAAATATTAGGCTTTCATATGCATCAATTTAGGGGGAGTTTTTATCAAAATATAACGTGCATCAACTTAGGGGGAGTTTTAAAATCAATATATGTTTTTCACGATATGTTTGTGCGTTTGATTATTATATTCGAAAGCCTTATTTGTCAACATCAAAAAGAGGGAGATTGTTGGCATTGAATGCCGTACCCCGTAACCGTTTTGATGTGCCAAATAAGTCTTCGAAATGTTACTAACATCATTTGCAGGAAAAACAAACGCCAAAACCTCTTAGCTTGTTTAGCATCACCGAGATATACTCCTACGAGTTTAGAAATTGTTGTGTAAAGGTAATGATATATTTTAATAAGTTACTTATGCCCTTTCACTCAAAATTTAATTTTAAAATGACAAATATATTCTTAGTTGGGGTTATTTTGAAAACGGAACACGAAAAAAGAGTTTTGGAATTTTTACACAGGCCTAACGGTACCTGGCTACCGTATACACGGCACCAGGCCGGGTACCGCCGGTAGCGTAGTAAACGTACCGGGAACGTTTCACTCAGGAGGTACACGGTACCCCCCCTACCGTGAGACGGTACTTGGATACCGTACGGTAGGCTGAACCGGCTGGGTACCCCCGTCTTAACAGGTACCGCCAGTAGCGAACCTAACTTTTGGCCTACACGGTACCCCCAAACAGTAGGCTGTACCGTGTGTCACGGTACCTAGGTACCGGACGGTACTGACCCTACCGTGAAGGGTACCGGATCCGTTGGCAGCACTGTAGCAAATTGCCAATTTAAATTTAAATCACCCCTAATCACTCCCTAACGGCATTTAACGTTAAAAACTCAAATTTTAACATTCCAAACTCCTATATAAACCCCCTCTAAGTCTCATTTTATGGACAACAACTTCTCAATTAAATCTAAAGCCTCTTTCTCTAATTCTTGAGTGTTCTTAAAGCTTTGTTCTTATTTTTCTTACTCCTTTGAGTAAAAAAAAACTTTCATCTTTTTATACACACACACACACAAGGGCATTTGTGCTTCATTATTTTTATATCTTGCCTATAGGCTGTTGTTGTTGATTTAATCTTTTGTTCTTCTCCTACCCAATTCATATTTGTTATTATTTTGGTAGAGAAGCAACACCAATCTTTTATTGATTTGTAAAAGGTGTGGATAGCCTTTAAATCCTCATTGTAAGGTTGAAGATAGCCTTAAAATCTTCGGTTGTAAACGGTTGAGATAGCCGTAGTAAAATCTCGTTTGCTTATTGGCAAGGGTTGTTTGCCAAACCTCGTTTGAGTCTTCTTAGTGAAGCCAAACAAGTTAGTGGAGGTTAAATCTTTGAGGAGGAGCCTCGAGGTACTGGAGTAGGGAGTTCCCGAACCAGTATAAAATCGCTTGTGTCGTATTTTTATATTTTATACTTTTCTTGCTCTTTCTCCGCTACTACTTTGCGCATATGTTTTTTGTTTTTTATTAAAAAAATTTGCAAACACCCTAATTCACCCCCCTCTTAGGGTGTAAACCGATTTTCACTTTTGATTGATTGTTCTTAGAACTTTCGAATTCCATGCACTAGGTGTACTGGGAAACTGTTTAACTATCTTCTTCCTTAGGTCTTGATCATCTGCTACTAAGATTCTTCCTTCCTTAAATATGCATCCACCCTTCAACTAATGCTTTTCATGACATTTGTGGTTAGTGTTAATTCTTTTTTAATAAGCAGCAGGAAAAGCCTAGACATGAAACTGAGAATAACAATAATAGTACTTAGTAGTTAAGGATAAAACATGTAACTTTCAAAAGAGAAGGACCATTTCTCATTGTAAACATTTATCTATGTGATAGATGTGGCTCTGAGTATCTATGACTCTATGTGACAATTGACAAATAAGGCTCCAGTGTAAAAAATGTTTATCCCATTTAGCTAAATCCACCCATTTATGAGGATTATCTTTAGGAAAAGTTCACGTCCTCTTTCCCTTTTTACACTTTTAGGGGCAAATTTGTACATTTGTAACAAATGATGTGGATTTTGCCAAAATAGGTTTATCCCATTTATGTTTTTTTGGGAAATTTATATTGATTTATATAATTTTATGTTTTAATATACTTCAAGATATAAAAATAAGTTTAATTTACTTTTTATGTGATCTAATTGAGCATATGTTTTATTCTTTCCAAGGCAATGAATCACAAGAAATAATATATTATTAATGCAATTTGCTGATTATTTTCGGTTTTAAAATTAATGACCCAAATCAACACATGTTCATACTAGAATATGCAGGAGAGTTATCAGGCTATCCAGATTTATCGTAGTGTTTGTTTGTACCAAGTTGATTTTTGTGGGGATTTATCAGAGCCTGGTTCTTATCCACTTTACCAAAGATATTACTATGATGGGAAGGTACGATCTCTTAACGAACAACTTCTAGACCAAGGATTCAAAGTAATTCCATCTTACTAAACTTATACGTGCAACAGTTTTCCGGAAGTATATAAATGCACGAGAATAGGGCAACAATTTTTTCAACACGTAAAGGTGTTACAGAAATTGTTTCTTTAACACATTTTTATTCCCGGAAAATTTGTAATGTTATATACGATGTTGCTTTGTTTGACGCAGAGTTTTCTTGATCGGCCTGACTTTTCCATTGCCACGAGGCATACTGGCTTATGTTAGGTGGCTATGAAGAAAGGAAAAACTACTCTCTTGAACTGTTTCTTTTCCATTTTCCTTAAGGATGACACTAAGTGTCTATGGTTTATGATTTACAAAGATGAAGCTATGAAGCTTATTGAGCAATCAGCCATGAGCAAGTACTATATTAAGAGAAATCATTGGTAATCATCGAAAAAAGTACGCCTTTATCATGCCATAGAGCTTTAAATAGCAAGCTCAGCTATCATGGGTCAACAAACAACTGACCTATTTGCTTATCTTAAACTCACTCGTACTCAAGAGTTTAGAAAGACACAAAACTATCAAGATCGGTATGGTTAATGCCCAGATGCATTTGAATGAATGAGGCTATATAGTTTCACGGGGGTTCTAAGGGTGGTTACATGTCTTTTTTTGGCAATGATATCACGATTTAAAAAAAAGTTTACACATGCTTTCAGTTATTCCTTAGTACAGTATTTAGTTCTTTTTCTTTTTATTCATCTTTATTGCACAGATTGCAACTACCATCTCCACCACGATCACTCTTTCGTCCATGGTATCCCGGTGTCTAATTCAACAGTGGCTTTGACCTATCACATTGCTTATCCCTACTCCCGTGAAAACCTATGTAATGAAACATTATATAGTACTCCCTCCGTCCCGTTTTAAATCGCCCGTTTTGACTTTTGGGCATATTTAAGGAAAATTAAAAATAGAGTTAATTTTTCGAAATTGTCAATACTTTTTAGGAGGGATGATGATGAATGAAGATATAATGTGGAGAAGATTGACTTATTTTAGAGATAGTTTAGGTATTTTATTTTTAAAAGTGTACGAAAACAACTAACATGCAACTTATTTTGGAACGGAGAAAAAAGGTAAACAGGCAATTTAAAATGGGAACGGAGGGAGTATAATTTAGGGTTCTTTAATATAATTATCATTTGCACGGTAGGGCTCAAGGTGCCTTCCCAAGGACTCCATCCAAAAAGTGATTGCCTTCTGCTTCAAAGGTGAGTCGATTTTTTCGAAAGAATGGCCATTCTCTCTACTTTGTTTTAGCAGTAGCCTTTTATAACAGCGGCCCTTTCAAAAGGTGTTACTCCAGTTTATCTTTTGGAGTACAAAGTATTTTATTATACTCATCCGACCAAAAATTATGGTTGTATTTTGATTTTTCTGGTTACTTAGACCATAAATATAATGTAGTTTTGAGTAAAAAATTTTTTTTTAAAAAATTGCATACTATAACTACATCTAAAAATGAGCCCAATAATATTAAATTTACGCTATAATTGAAAATATATTTTCAAAAAATTTATTGTCAAACTAATCATAAAAGTCAAACTAGACCCATAATTTTGGGGTGGGGAGCAGAGTTTTTTTTATTTACTCCGTATTTATTTTTAAATACTCATTATACTCTGTTCGTTAACATTCATGATCCTGATGGTTGGGTTAATGGATTTCTAGAATATGCCACTCATTGTTGTCTGAATATTTATGGCTTTTTTCTAAATGTTTTTTGCATAGTGGTTGAGTAAGGTCATGTTGTTAATTTGCCTTTTTGTCTTCAGACATCTAGAACGTAAATAGTGGATTATGCTTTGGCCTAACAGGAACATGCTGGGTTGCTTGAGGGAGCCTACAAACAACACTTGACAGACACACACTTTAAATTAGTCACGTTTACTGATTATATGATTTAAAACTGAGGTGCATCGTTAACATCTCAGAAAAAATTCTTTATAATTACCATTGATACTCATGAATTTGCCGAAGATTTTGGCCATTGAAACTGATGTTATTGGTTTGATAAATGCTGTACTTCAATAACACTGGGTTATGCTGGTAGGATTAACGCAGGATCTGGAAGCTAATTTCACATCTTCGAACAGGATAATGACTGGTTTTTGAAGAATGAATATTTTCACATAAATTATTATGGGAGATTACATGTGTATATATACAAAGGTTTCCTAGTGATAATAGGAAACAATATTAAATGCACCCTATACAATTATGGTAGCTACCAATATACATTAATATTAAGGGGTTGTTTGTTTCAGCCTCTTAATGGTTCAGATGTCTGAATGGTTCAGCACTTAATGATTCAGACTGTTTGTTTCAGCCTCTTAATGGTTCAGATGTCTGAATGGTTAAGAGATTTGCCTCTGAATGGTTAAGTATTATACAGAGTCTGAATGATTAAGACCTCTTATCTGAATTGATCAAACATTTGCCTCTGAATAGTTAAGCAATATACTAGCTCTTAATGGTTCAGACCTCTTACTGGTTCAGCACTTAATGGTTCAGACCTCTTACTGGTTCAGCACTTACCTATTCAGAAGTTGCCAAACAGCCCCTAAATATACTAGGAATATATTTAACATGCTCCCAACGGCACTAATGAAGATCGCCGCACGCCCAGACAATCTTGAAATTCGGAGAAGATCATGGAGGGTAGTCCCTTGGTGAAAATGTCTGCATACTGTAAGGAAGAAGGCACATGAACTACACGTATCTGACCAAGGGCTACTCTGTCACGCACAAAATGAATGTCGACCTCAATGTGCTTCGTGCGCTGATGCTTGACAGGATTGGCCAAAAGGTAGACAGCACTGATATTATCACAGAAGACCAGTGTGGACCGTATCAGGGGTTGCCGGAGTTCTAGAAGAAGATTCCGTACCCAACTAACCTCAGCGACAACATTAGCAATAGCTCGATATTCTGCCTCGGCACTGGATCGAGAGGTGGTGAGTTGTCACTTAGAAGACCAGGAGATGAGATTGTCGCCTAGAAAGATGCAGTAACCGGATGTCGAGCGGCGAGAATCCGGGCAGCCAGCCCAATCAGCATCAGAGTATGCCCGCATGTGATCTGTCAGAGAAGGTGATATGGTGATGCCATGGGTAGGTGTACCGTGAAGATAGCGCAGGACGCGCTTCATGGCTGTGAGTGTGGCACACGAGGATCATGAAGGAATAGACGGAGCTGCTGTACGGCATAGGTAATATCTGGACAGGTGAAGGTGAGGTACTGCAGTGCTCCCACAATAGAGCGATATAAGGAGGGATCTGGCGCTGGAGGACCAACGATGGCCGAGAGCTTCACGCGGGCGTCCTCTGGTGTAAAAACAGGTTTGCACGAGGTCATGCCGGCCCGTTCAAGGATGTCATAGATAAACTGAGTCTGAGTGAGAAACAGGTCGTGCGAGGTCCGCTGGACATTGATCCCAAGAAAGAAGTGAAGGTCACCCATATCGGTCATAGCAAACTCCCCTTTTAGTCGTTCAGTGAGCTGATGTAGAAGAGCAGTAGATGAGGCGGTGAGGACAATGTCATCAACATAGAGCAGTAGTAGGGCCATGTCCTGACCGCGACTGTAGACAAACAACGAGGTGTCTCTCTTGCACCCACTGAAGCCAAGAGATAGGACAAATCCCGTGAATCGCTGGTACCATGATCGGGGGGCTTGTTTGAGGCCATAAAGGGCCTTGTTTAGTTTGCAGACATAATGGGGACGAGCAGGGTCCTGGAATCCCGAAGGTTGAGCGGTGTAAACAGTATCTGAGAGGTAGCCCTGCAAGAAAGCATTTTTCACGTCGAACTGATGGATCGGCCATCCTTTGGACACGGCAAGGCTCAAGACAATGCGTATAGTGGACGGTTTGACAACCGGGCTGAAGGTCTCGTCGTAGTGGATGCCGTGGCGTTGATTGAACCCACGAACAACCCATCTAGCTTTGTACCTGGACAGTTCACCTGTGGGGCCAAGTTTGTGGCAGAAGAGCCATTTACCGGAGATAACATTTTGGTTGGGGGAGGGGGGTACTAAATCCCATGTATGATTAGCTATCAAGGCATTATATTCATCTAGCATAGCATTGTACCAGTTAGGATCTTTGAGAGCACTACGGTAGGTAGGGGGTATTGGGGAGATGGATGCAATGGTGTTTAGGTTTAGGATTTGTTTGGGGCAAAAGACGCCGGCCTTGGATCGGGTGGCCATGGGATGGGAGGGGGCTGTCGGGTCAGGGGGGTGTTCGCCAGGGGTGGGGGGGTTCTCGGGTGAGTAGGAGGAGGGGTGGGCCGAGGAGGGTGTGAGGGAAGGTGGGGTGTGCCGTGGGGGGGAAGGGGGTGGGGAGGGTGGTGTGTGCCGTGAGGGAGAGGGGGGTGGGGAGGGTGGTGTGTGCCGTGAGGGGGAGGGAGGTGGTGACGTTGGCAGGGGGAAAGGGAAGGGGGAGTGGGGTGACGGGGGTTGGGGTAGGGTTGTTCGGGGAACGGTGGTGGTGGGGCGGTACGCTATCCTCCGTGTCGTCGAGAAAATCGTAAGCGAAAGGAGAGGATTGAGGGGCGTAGGGAAAACAGGACTCATCAAAGGTGACATGACGGGAGATGATGATTTTATGGGTGGTTAGGTCCAGGCAGCGAAAGCCACGCTGGGCTTCTGGGTAACCAAGAAAAATGCATCGAGCTGAGCGTGGGGTGAGTTTGTGAGGGGCAGTGGCAGAGAGGTTAGGGTAACAAAGACATCCGAAGACGCGAAGATGTGAATAGGATGGGGGGGTGCGATAAAATAATGAGAAGTTCTGTAAACATCTTCTCATTGGAGATTACTTCGGGAACGACATATGCCTCAGCTTAAGGCTCGACCGGATTGGGTTGATGTTCCAGGAGTACCCCAACAAGAAGGGAATGTTGATTGTGGTTATTATACAATGCGATATTGTTGGGTCATCGTCAATATCTGTGCGAAATGTTCAGTACCATTATTCGAGGTAAGTTTGTTTTAGTGTTTACGAAAGTAGTGAAGTGTAGGGTAATAATTATTGAACTTTATGTCGTATGTTGTTTGATTTTGCAGGTATTTCAGTCTACTTTGCCTTATACTAGAGCCGAGTTAGAGGAAATTAGAGAGTTTTGGGTCGGGGGTTTTCTCGATGAACTTGTGTAAGTTAGTAGAGTACAATGTAGTTTTAGGATTTAGTTGTATTGTTAAAACTTTGAAGAGTACGTAGTAGTTTTACTCTTATATTGTTTAAGATATTCAAGTGGTTTAATTCATTTTGTGACATTTGATTTGATTTTTGTGAAAACATTTGTATTAGTTACTTCTGTGTTGATGGGCTGAATTTTCTGCATTGTTGTATTCCATTATATCGTTAACAAACAAAATTAATCTTGAAAATTTAAAGCCTTTTTGAATCGGTTATTTTCAATAACCGATTCAAAAGCTAATCTTTTGCATAAGTTATTACTAAAAAACCGATTCAAATGCCCCTACCCAGAAATGGCGCCATATTTGGGTAGGAGCATTTGAATCGGTTATTTGTAATAACCGATTCAAAAGATTAGCTATTGAATCGGTTCTAACAAATAACCGATTCAAAAGCCCCTACCCAAATATGGCGCCATTTCTGGGTAGGGGCATTTGAATCGGTTTTTTAGTAATAACCGATGCAAAAAGCCAACTTTCAGAACTGGCGGTAATTTTTGTAAAGGGTTTTTGCATCGGTTTTAGCAACCGATGCAAAACGTATCGGAGTATTTGCATCGCTGGCTTTTGCATCGGTTGGAAACCGATTTAAAAGGGTCCAAATAACCGATTTAAAAAGTCATTTTTGTACTAGTGGAACCTCATGAGGAGTGCGATTGTTGAGGGTGGTGGTGGGGAGAATATTGAAGAGGTGAGCAGCCATATGTAGAGCTTCTACCCAGAAGTGAGGAGGGAGGTTAGCTTGAAAGAGAAGGGTGCGGACAATGTTGTTTAGTGTGCGGATGGTGCGTTCTGCGCGGCCATTCTGTTGGCTCGTGTAGGGGCAAGAAAAACGAAAAAGAATTCCTAGAGATTCAAAAAATATAGCAAGAGGGTTATTTCTATATTCAGTGCCATTGTCACATTGAACAGATTTTATGGTTGTGTTAAATTGATTTTTAACTAGAGCATGGAATTTTACAATGTGGGAGTAAGCATCAGATTTGTGGTGGAGGGGAAAAATCCATAAATAATGAGAAAAATCATCTAATAAAAACATGTAAAATTTAAATCCAGTTATACTAGGAACAGGAGATTGCCATAAATCAGTGTGCATTAATTGAAAAGGAAAAGTTGAAATACGACTAGAAGACTGAATAGGAAGGCGTAAATGTTTGCCTAGTTGACATGCATGACATAAAAAATCTAATTTTGATTTAGAAAAACTAGCTAAAGAAGATGACACGCCATGGAGAACAGCGGGGCTGGGATGTCCAAGCCGTCGGTGCCAGGTGGATTGATCGACTCGGGCAAGGTTGAGGTGTGCGTTGGAGGGCGCTTGGGAGATAGGGTAGAGGGGTCCGTCACTATTGGATCGATGAATCACGGCTCCCGTTAATTTGTCCTTAACAGAGAAACCACAAGAGTCAAATTCAATGGTGCAATTATTGTCACGAGCAAATTGACGAACATATATGAGATTATGGATGATGTGTGGGGAGATTAAAACATTGTTCAGGGTGAGGGGAGGGGATGTGGGAAGGGTGCCCTGACCAAAACCAGTAGTGCTTACTTTAGAACCATTGCCGACAATAATATGCGAAGGAGAATTAATGCTTGAAGTAAATACATGAGATAAAGTACCTGGGTCGGAAGTGATGTGATGGGAAGCTCCGGTATCCATGAACCAGTGGGGTTGGGTGGGGGTGAGGGTGAGGTTTTCGAGGCTATGGGCTATGGCGGTGGGGTTGGGTGGGGAGGTGTAGGGGTACGGGTAAGTGGGGGGAGTGGGCTGGGGGGGTGGGGTTCGGGTAGGGGGTGGGCTGATTTGGGTAGGGGGGAGAATGGGTTTGGGTTTGGGTAAGTTGGGCTGGGTGTTGGGTAAAAGGGGTTGGATGAATATGGGTTGGGTGAATATGGGCTTGGGCTAGGGGGTGGGGGGTGTTGGGCCGTGGCCCAAGTAACCCTGGGTTAGGGGAGGGGACTGTCCAGGGAGTGTAGCCAGGGGGGTGCCGTGAGGTGCCGCTGCCGCCCCGACCGCGACCGCCGCCCCGACCCCTGCCGCGGTTGCCGCCTCCACTGCCACCGCCGGAGTTCCTGCCGCGTCTGCCGGAGCCGCCACCAAATCCGCCGCCAAAGCCGCTGCTACCGCTGCTCCCAGGTCCGCCATAGCTGCCGCCTCGGTCCTGCCGGTGTCCGCTGCTCGTGTGTCCGCCGCCACCGCCGGTGCTGAGGAGGGCAGTGAATGGCGCTCCGGCGCCATATACAGCGTTGGTTTGTTGCTGTTCAACGAGGAGCAAGGCGGACCGAACCTCCAAGAACGTCGAGAGTGGATTTTGATATTGCAAAAACTGAACTTGACCCCGGATGTCGTGAGGGAAGCCTTGAAGAACCTGGAGTACAAGGGCATGTTCGGTGACCGGAGCATCCACATCGTCGAGATACTCGGAGAGATTCTTGAGAAGACGACAATATTCGTTGATGGAGAGGTGGCCCTTCACGGTTGTACGGAAACGGTGCTCCAGTTGCATCGCCCGGGCATGCTTGTTGTCGTGAAAAAGATTGTAAATTGCCATCCATAGTGCATGAGCGGAGAGATTGTTGACGAGCACAAGGTCGGAGACTTCATCCGTGATCGTAGACAGGATCCATCCTTGGATGAGAGCATCAAATTGATACCATTCAGCATCGTCCGCGGAGGATGCGATGGTTGTGCCGTCGATGTAGCCTTTGAGGTTGAATCGGAGGATCAAGAGACGAAATAATCAACTCCACTTTTTGTAGTTTGGTTCTGAGAGACTGAGTTGAACAGGAATATGGAGTTTGATGTTGGATATAGTTGTGAAGGCGAGATGGGGGGAGTTGTTGGAAGAGGAGTTATCAGAGGTTGAGATCACCTTGCCGGAGGAGGCGGAGTTGGCGTCGGCCATGACTGCCGAGAGAGAGAGAGAGGATCGGCGGTAGGGGGGTTGGGGATCTGCCGATCGAGAGAGAGAGAGAGGAGACGGGAGGCCGAGAATTATGGTTGCTCCGATACCATGAAGAATGAATATTTTCACATAAATTATTATGGGAGAATACATGTGTATATATACAAAGGTTTCCTAATGATAATAGGAAACAATATTAAATGCACCCTATACAATTATGGTAGCTACCAATATACATTAATATTAAATATAATAGGAATATATTTAACAGTTTTAAGGTACGATTTGGTTAAAACCGGTTTCAGATTGGGGTTATGGATTACGCCAAATGTAAGAGATTCATAGTATTTGATGATGAGGTTGAAAAAATTGTTATCAATATGTCATTTACGTATAATGTCCTGTACAAATATCAAAGAGAATAAAAAATCTATTATTAATAGTTATTGTATTACCTTGGAAAAAGTAGTGCTATATAACCAATGGAGAATAGTTCCTCAATTCAGACAAAAAAGTTATTGAAATTTTTGTGGTAGATGTTACTCCGTATATTCCTATTGTTACAAAGTATTTAACCATGAATTGCTCCATGATGCATATTTTAAAGGAGTTATCCGTCTTGATCGAAAAATTTATCTGCCATTTGTATGCATTTTATAGTGTATTTCGTGTCAATTACTTATTGCAAAAAACAGCGTGTATAGGTTTTTTCAAAGCAACAATTTTTTTTTGAAGACTTCATTTTAGAACCCCAGAAAAAAAATAATGAGGTTTGAGATTATTAATTTTATGGCAATAATCATTTACATTTACTTAGGCCATGTTTTATCCCCCTCCCCCCGAAACCTTGCCTCACTATGAATCGTGTATATAATTTTCTAATACACCTTCCGAAAACATTGAAATATGGTTCCACATCTAAGAACACGCCAATGCACCCAAAAATGATTTACCAAGTAAAAGTGACATACACCAGTCTTTATTGATTTTGACCATATCGAAATGAAGTGGGAGACTAGAAATGAATTTTATAAAACATAATTTTTGCCTTGCACTATCATGGTTACAATGTGTTTTGATTTATTAACTATTGCTTAAACAAATCTAATTTCACATCCCAAAAATTAATTTCCAAACACAACTACAAAGACTAAACACTTGCATACAACCCCAGCCCGTGCGAAGCACGGGGTTGAAAACTAGTTTAGTTGTAAATGGATCTTCAAAAAGAAGATTAAAGTAGACACTACCATAGAAAAGTTTAAGGCTGGGTTGGCTATAAAAGGCTTTGGACAAAAGGAAGGTATCAACTCTTTTGATACATATGCTCCTACTGCAAGAATTTCAGCTATTAGGTTGTTGATTGCCCTAGCGGCTAAACATAACCTTGTTATTCACCAAATGGATGTGAAAACATTATTTTTGAATGGGGAGTTGGAAGAGGATATTTACTTGAAGTAACCTGAAGGATTTTTTTATGAGCATAAAGTGTGTAAGTTAGAAAAATCATTGTACGGTTTAAAGCAAGCACCGATCGAAACAATGGCATCAAAAGTTTGGGATGATCTTGTGTTGTCTCCTGGTTTTCTTTTGAACCACGCAGAAAAGTGTGTTTATAGCCAATTTGATACTTTTGATAAAGGAGTCATAATTTGGCTATATGTGGATGACATGTTGATTGTTGGCAACTACCAAGATCAGATAAATAAGACCAAAGAATTTTTGTCATCAAGTTTCTCCATGAAAGATCCAGGGGATTCGGATGTAATCTGGGGAATTAGGATTAAACATGGGAACAATGGGATATCTATGACTCAATCTCATTACATTGAGAAAATATTAAAGAAATTCAATTGTTAAAAGGCCCAAGTATTAAGCTCTTAACTAGTGAAGGCAAGGTTGTGTCTCAAATTGAATACTCAAGAGCTATTGGCTGCTTAATGTATGCCATGGTTAGCATAAGGCCGGATATAACATATGTAACGCCCCAAAACATGGCCTAAAAGTTATTTTATAATAAAAGTATTTTTAAAACTATATTTTGGTACAACAATGTATTATTTCTCTCTTTGGCCAAAAATAAAGGAACTTTTCAAGTCAATGTCCTTTTGCAAAAACTGAGTTTTATGGATTGGTCTCGAAGAGACGAATCCAACGGTACATTTTATGAACAAATCTGATTTACAGATTATGAGTTGTGACATTTTTAAAATATTACGGAGTAAAAATGTAACTTGTATAAAATGAAGAAGTCATTAAATGATGTGAACTCTTGTAAAAAGATTTATTAAAATAAATCATTAGAATGAATAATATTAATTGAGTATGAGAATATTTTTATATATATGTCATTAAAATCAATTTTGACCTTTTCAAAGTCAAACACCTGAAAATATTATCCCAGAAAAATACTCCCTCCGTCCCCCTGTATTTGTCCACATTTGACTTTTGAAACTGTTCATCTAAGCACTTTGACTCATCAAATTCTCTCAATGTGTAAGCCTAAATATAGTCATGTGTGATCTTGTTTTATTTGTCTTAACATATAGATTATTAATATATAATTTTTATAATTTTTTAATATACAAATTACAAGATAAAATAGATTAAAGAAGTGCATTGGATGGTGTGCAAAAATGAAAGTGGACAAATACAGGGGGACGGAGGGAGTATTTCAGAAAAATGTGAATATTATAGAGTTACATAGAGTGAATGCCGATTGCAACAGCGCAATCGGATTTCAATTTGGAAACAATTGGACCAAATAGTGTACCCCAATTAAGATAGAATTAATCAAGACAATGGAGGAATTAAAATAATTTGTTGTCACCCCCACTAGCCGTCCAGCTGATCGAAGGAATCACCCAAATCCCCATTTCTGTACCATGATTTTAAACAACATTAGAACGCATAGAATGATCCTTGAAAATATTGATTCGTATATATTTGAAAGTAAATATTTTTATACTCATAATCACTAGCCTTGTTTTTGTTGTTAAATCTTCAAATAAATTGTTAAAAATGATCTATGGATATTAGAGAACCTTTCTTTATAGTTTGAATAAAGTTTGGCAACTTAAAATTAGTGTTTTGAATGTTCAGACCATTGAAGATAACAAAGTAGTGTACAAACCAGTACGCTGCGATAGGAATGATCGACTGTCGGGCAGGAACAGTCGACTGTTGCATGTCGAGTAAATCCCAGCGTCGCGGTGGCGGTAATAGTCGACCGTTGCTTAGAAACGGTTAACCATCTCAGATTTTTTTGATCAACCTATGACTATTAAATATTGTGATAAATTGAATATATAATATCGATGACAACTTTACCTTGATTAAATATCGATACATTCTTAACGTGAATAAAATGGGCTACATCGTAGATGTAATTGGGATTAGGGTTGTTCAAAATATTACCAATATGTTTGTATGACTAAAACATTGATGATTGGGATTATTGGATATTACTATGATGATGATTATGTTCCGAACAACTTAATGATAATGATATTGATTAATTGATTATTAAGGCTATCTAGAAGAACTCTAAGATAGACCCCATGTCACCAAATTAGTTAGGCCTTACGGATATGATATTTGGTGGCTCGGGTTAAAACGTACGTATGGGAACCATAAACAAGACTTGAATATCTATTTGTTTAAGGTACCACCCAGCCTCACAATTAGTAGTCCGTTGTTCTGTTTTCTGCCTTAAACTAATTGTAGTTTAAGAGTCTGGTTATCAATACATTTTCCTTAAACTATTTATAGTTTAAGAGTCTGGTTATCAGTAAATTTTCCTTAACTAATCATAGTTTAAGAGTCTCGTTATCAATTAGCCTTAAATTAGTTATAGTTTAAGAGTTATCAATATGAATTAGCCTTAAACTAAGAATAGTTTAAGAGCATTGTTATGATTTGGTTTTAGCCTAGAATAGGTTAAGAATAATTATTTATGGTAAAGATTGATAATAAGTTATGTGTTCTAAATAATGAATATTGCGATAACTAAAATGACACTTAATTATTGTGAGTTGTGGATTGACATCTGTACAAATTTGAATAATGGATATTTCTGAATTGACTATTTTTTACCAAAGTAACAAACACAGTTTTAAATATGAAAAAAAGAATGTTTGAACAGATACATGTGATTGATATTGTGAAGGAAATTATTCTGTGAATTCATTTGTTGTGTCATGGTACCACTCAGCTTCATTGCTGAGCGTGTAGACTTTGTCATCTTTCTATACACGTAGGTACAAGAGAGAATAAATGTGGAGCCTGTCCTGAAGAATAATAAGATGCAGGTGATGTGTGGACATGTAAAAATTTACTATTTGAGTAAATAATTTTATCACATGTAAAATTATGGGTTGACCATACAGCTATAATTTGCAAATCACTTTTGCACTATTTTCAATAGTTATACTCCGATATTATTCCAAAATATTTTGCACAGTTGTTTTAAACAAAGTTTTAGATGTTTTAAGTTGTGATGTTACCAAGTTAATACTTTAGTCTGAAAGGGGCATACTGATACGTAATATCGGGATTGGGGAAGCTTCGAGTGCTCCCAAACTCCAGAAATTTAGGCAAAGAGAGAAAGAAAGAGAATCGGCGCTGGAGGCGGCCAAACCTCGTGTAGAGAACGAGAGAGATAGTTAGGGTTTTAGTTGTTTGATTGCATGCTTTCACAAAGTAGCGTACATCTCCTAATATAGTGGAGAGAAGCAAAACCCTTTAATCTTAATTACTACGTTTTCTATCCTGGCGGTTCAAGAAAAAGCGACGAGGTAAAGAACCACAAAGAAACCCTTGAAGGAGCTTATAGATACACTCACCTTACAAAATCTAATTGACAATAATTATAATTAATAAATCAAAAGTTCTAAATAAAATAATCTTTCTACCACGCGGGAAGCCGCCTAGCCCTCAAACTCCTTTGCATGCCTGGTACCACGTTCACATGCGCTCCCTCGGCTTCCTCGGCTTCCTCGGCCCGAACCACCTCGTCCTCGATGTTAGGCTCTGTATCCTCGCGGCGCATATCATCGTTGCCCATATCTTCCGTTAGTTCCCGGGCTACATCGTTCATAACCTGGACGGATTAGGGTGTTACATCATATACCGTAGAAAAATTTAGTAGGTTCAGAAGCAATCCTTATACACACCATTGGCAAGCTATACGGAGAGTGTTCAAATACTTGGGGAAATTCATGGATTATGGTTTGCTGTAAACTCGAGATTCTCTGTTCTTGAAGGATACTGGGATGCAAGTTGAATTACTAATATTGAAGATTTCTCTTCAACTAGTGGATGGATTTTTCTACTGCGTGGAGGAGCAATCTTGCAGGGTTCTGAGAAGCAAACTTGCATCATCACCTTGATAATGGAATCTGAGTTTGTTGCATTAGCTTCAGCCGGTAAAGAGGTCGAGTGGTTAGGAAACTTAGTGTTTGACATTCCATTGTGGCCTAAACTGATTTCACCCATTTCTATTCGGTATGATAGTGCTACTACACTTGCTATGGCATATAGTGAGTGTACAATGGCAAGTCTAGACACTTAGGTGTTAGACATATCATCGTACGCAATTTGATCAAGCATGGTGTTATATCGGTGCAGTTTGTAAGAACTCACTACAATTTAGCCGATCATTTTACCAAAGGGTTTAGAAGAGATCTCATACAAAATTCGGCTAAATGGATGGGATTAAAGTATACATAATGTTTCACATGTTAAGATACCCAATTCCCATCTAACATGACATTGGGTGCTGAATTCAATGTGGAAAGCTTAACATCTAGAGAATGGACCATATTCTTTTTATTTATCCCAAAGGTATGTGTCCAGACCTGTAATTTGAGGAGGTTGAAGTATATCTTCTTAATGAAACTTTTCAAAATTTTATATGCAAGTACAAGACCAAAAAGAACCACCTATACGTAGCATGAACTTTAGCCGCTTTAAGAAGCTTTGGGTTTGGCTTTTATATGCTCGTTGAAGAATAGGGACACAATGCTAGTAAAATAAAGTGTCAAGAAAGAACAAGGGGTATGCTGAACTCATGTGTATATTATGTCCATGTATTCAAATGAATAGAAAGGGTTCAATCCTTAGTCACACCCCGATATACGAGTATTTAGAACGTGTAATATACTAAGATAAAATTTAATCGACGCGATATTTTATTTATGAATGAGTTTGTTATTCTATTCTGAGAATATCTAAGTAAATCCAGGACTACACTAAAATAAGGGAGGATTGTTGGTGATTTTTGTGTCATTCGGGCTATTTTGCATAATTAGATTTACTTAGTGACCGGACATCAAATAATAATAACTATTGAAACAAGTTAGGAGGTGTGGATTACATGCTCGTTCAAATATATTATTATTTGAAATAAGATGGCTCACCTTTTCAAATAGGTCAGTGTGAACTGTGAGGACCTATTCAAATAGGTCTTTACCTATTGCAATAGGTCAGGACACGAAACGCTAACATATTCCAAAAGGTCTTCGCCTATTCGAGTAGGTCACGGAAGAGATGCGTCTGATCCTTCAAAAACGATCCTTTATTCGAATAGAAAGTAAGCTATTCGAATAGGTACTGAACATACATAACTTTTCTGTTCAAAAGACATGTTTGAGCAGTTTTTTTGCCTATGTTAGAATACGTGACCAACGCTAGAGGGGGGGGGTGAATAGCGTTTGATCGTAGAAATCGCAGGAAAAAAAATTAAGAGAGTGAAAAGAAAAAAGCGTAAAGAGAGCACACCAAGATTTATACTGGTTCACCACAACGTGTGGCTAATCTAGTCTCCCGAGAGACTCTCTCGAGCTACACTACTTCCGTTAAGCTTACGGGTGCTTAACAAACTGTTACAAACTGAGAACTCGAGTCCCACGAGCCTCAACAACACTTGCTCGGAGATACCACACTCCAAGACTTCAACCTGAAGGAAAATACCTTTCCTTCATACAACCAAGGGAAACAAGCTTCCCTTAACGTGTATACAACACTAAGACACTCAAGAACAAGGCTATCTTTTAGAGTAGATGTTGAGTAAACTATATACGCTCAAGAACAACTCAAACTTCACAAATTGGCCCTGGAAAGCTATGAAAAATGATGTTGTTTGAATGCAATGATAATATGAATATTGTGAAGTGAATTCATTGTTGGACAATGTGCTATCATGCATATATATTTTTGCAATATCCTTTGCCCATTGTCTTTTAGGTTTTGATAATGACAAAAGAGTGACAAAACATCATCATCATTTTGTGCATCAAGGCTAAGAATCAAAGCTACAAGTTCATATCCGTCCGTGAAGAAGGGACTTGAGCATCGGTGGAAGGAACGAGACCGAAGAGGTTGTTTCCTTAGTTGGGTAGTGTTTTAGGTCTTAGATTATGTGTTAAAGAGTATGGCATCTCTAAGGTTCATTCCCTTATCATCTTACCTTTAAAACTCTTTTTAGATCAGCCTTTGTGTGGGGAAGTTGCCTTTCTATTCGAATAATCTTTAGTTTATTCGAATAAGTCGTGATCTTTCCTGTTGCTGAAATCAACCTGATTTATTCGAATAAATCACCACTTATTCGAATAAGTCCTGGGTTTTCAACCTGATTTATTCGAATAAATCACCATTTATTCGAATAGGAACTGGTTTTTTCAAGCCACGCGATTGATCCAAACTATTCGAATAGTTCTTGAGTTATTCGAATAAGTCGACAGTTTCAACTACCAAACGGCTAGTTTTTTGAATCCTTTTCATCCCCATCCACTCCCCAACTTCTATAAACTATCTACTTTCGAGATTATCTTCAGTAGAGCACTTAGAACACTTTGAAGAACATATCCTTTGAATATCCAAAGAGATTTTACTCAATCCCCTCCATATATCCAAGCAAGGCAATTGTTTTGATTGCTAAATCATTTCTTGCTTGAGTCTTTCCTCATTGCTTGAGTCTTTGAGAGATATTTCCATATTCTAAAGGACTTCATTGTATTTGCAACAATCTACTCCGTGTTGGGAGAATTACTCGGTTGCGGTTTGTTTTCTTACTTTATTGTAAGGGATTTGTATTCTTGGTGTTGGGATTACACCAAGTGGTAGAAATCCTAACGGTTTGTGAAATCAAACGTTAGGTGGAAGAAATCCTGAGTTTTGTGAAATCAAAACTTCGGTGGTAAGATAAGAGGCTTGTGAAATCAAGTTCTCGAGTTGTATTTGGATTGTCAAACTCCGTTAAGTTTGACGGGTTAGTGAAGGCCTGGGCACGATTGCTTCGGGGACTGGATGTAGGCATTTAGGCCGAACCAGTATATATCGTGTGTGCATTGCTCTTATCCTTCACTTTACTTTGTTTGTGGTGCATTGATTTTATTGAATATTCGTGAAGAACGTTTCCGCGCAAAAAAAAACTGGTCTTTTGGGCAACACCTCTATTCACCCCCCTCTAGAGGTGTGCGAGGCCTCTAACAATTGGTATCAAAGCGAGGGATTTTCAAAGCTTTACTGCTGAAAATTTAAAAAGATCATGGCCGGAAGAACATTTCAACCCGGAGTTGCCGAAGGACAATCCACGACAAGGCCACCACTCTTCGACGGAACAAATTATGCTTATTGGAAAGAGAGGATGAGAATATTCATCCAATCAAATGATTATGATTCTTGGATGGTGATCAAACATGGAGAGACGGTTCCCACGAACATTGTTGACGGGGTTCTTGTTCCAAAGTTAGAGACTGAATATACCTCAAATGACAAGAAGAAGATGCAACTAAATGCAAGGGCCATCAACTTTCTATATTGTGCCGTGAACCCGGATGACTATCGGAAAATCTCAAGGTGCAAGACGGCCAATGAGATGTGGAACAAATTAGAGGTCACATATGAAGGAACAAGTCAAGTGAAGAACTCAAAGATCGACTTACTCACCCATGAGTATGAGCTTTTCATGATGATGGAAAATGAAACAATAGATGGCATGTTCGAGAGATTTTCAACTATCGTCTCAAATTTGGATACACTTGGAAAGCATTATGAGGATCATGTTCTCGTTCGAAAAATCCTTCGAAGTCTCACACCGGAATGGAAGTCTACGGTCAACCCTATCAAAGAAGGCCGAGATTACAATACATTGACATATGACGCACTTCGAGGTAAACTACTCACTTATGAAATGTCTAACTTTTCTAGTGCAGCGGAGATCAAAAGGGATCAAAATCTATCATTCAAAGGAGTTGCACTCAAAGCTTCATCCTCAAAATATGTCGAGACAAGCGGCTCTGGAGAAAGTGACATTCTCGAGTTATTTAATGACTTCTTGCAAAATGAGCTTGAGCAATTGAATGAGAGTACAAAGCCTACTTGCTATGGATGTGGACAGCGTGGACATATCAAGGGTAATTGCCCTAATCGAAAATTCAAGAAGTCCAAACGCCGCAAGCAATCCAACTCTAGCTCCTCTTCCTCATGCGATGATGAAGTAGCCATTTGTCTTATGGCTCAAAGTGAATCCGAAGAGGTATGTTCTTCTAACGATCCTTTTAGTTTTGAAGAACTACAAGAAGCATTTGGTGATTTATTTAAAGAATTTAAGAAAGTCTCATCTATTGCCAAAGATTTGGAATATAAAATCACCCTCTTGCAAAAGAAAAATAATATTTTGCTAAAAGAAATTGATTCCCTCAAAATTGAAAATAAGACTTTTGAGGAGACTAATTTGAAATTAAATGATTCACCTTGTTCTTCATGTAGGTCTTCTAGTCTTGAGATAGGAGCACTTAAGAAAGAGGTAGACGATTTGAAATTAGATATGAAGAAAGTTGAAAATGAATTTAGACTAAAATCTACCTCTAAGATTCAATACTATAGATCACCTAGAAATAATCTAAGTCATTCTAGGAATTCTAAGTTTGATAGACAACCTAGAAAGCACATCACACGTCCTAGAAACATGAACAACCCTAGTGTTAGGTGTCATTATTGTAATAAAGTAGGACACATCTCACCAGTTTGTTACACTAGGTATAGGCACTTGCTTCTAAGTCAAGAGAATGTGATGCATCGTTCATATGATTTTTATTATTTCCATAATACCCCTGGACCCAAAAGGCATTGGGTACCAAGATTTTCTTCGTAGATTCATTAAGGAAGGTGTGCTTGAACACTTCGACTTGAGTTGAAGTAGATGCACCAAGCACATAATTGGGTGAAGCATCAATTAAGGGGGAAGTTGATTCACTTTATTAATTCCAACTAATGTCGATTTATATTTTAGTTGGACAATGTGATATTATTTGTTTGTTTGATATCTATTTGCATGAGCATATATCTTTTTGCCAATCTCTTTTTGATAATGTCAAAAGGGGGAAGATGGTGTAGATATGCATATATTCAGGGGGAATTGTATTTGTGCATATTTTAATGGGGAAGATAGTATAGATTTGTATGTCTTTGTTTGATTTATAATGCAATACTTGAGGGGGAACTAGCCTTGTATGATGCATATCTCTTAATGGGTTTGTCATTATCAAAAAGGGGGAAATTGTTGGACAATGTGCTATCATGCATATATATTTTTGCAATGTCCTTTGCCCATTGTCTTTTAGGTTTTGATAATGACAAAAGAGTGACAAAACATTATCATCATTTTGTGCATCAAGGCTAAGAATCAAAGCTACAACAAGTTCATATCCGTCCGTGAAGAAGGGACTTGAGCATCGGTGGAAGGAACGAGACCGAAGAGGTTGTTTCCTTAGTTGGGTAGTGTTTTAGGTCTTAGATTATGTGTTAAAGAGTATGGCATCTCTAAGGTTCATTCCCTTATCATCTTACCTTTAAAACTCTTTTTAGATCAGCCTTTGTGTGGGGAAGTTGCCTTTCTATTCGAATAATCTTTAGTTTATTCGAATAAGTCGTGATCTTTCCTGTTGCTAAAAATCAACCTGATTTATTCGAATAAATCACCACTTATTCGAATAAGTCCTGGGTTTTCAACCTGATTTATTCGAATAAATCACCATTTATTCGAATAGGAACTGGTTTTTTCAAGCCACGCGATTGATCCAAACTATTCGAATAGTTCTTGAGTTATTCGAATAAGTCGACAGTTTCAACTACCAAACGGCTAGTTTTTTGAATCCTTTTCATCCCCATCCACTCCCCAACTTCTATAAACTATCTACTTTCGAGATTATCTTCAGTAGAGCACTTAGAACACTTTGAAGAACATATCCTTTGAATATCCAAAGAGATTTTACTCAATCCCCTCCTTATATCCAAGCAAGGCAATTGTTTTGATTGCTAAATCATTTCTTGCTTGAGTCTTTCCTCATTGCTTGAGTCTTTGAGAGATATTTCCATATTCTAAAGGACTTCATTGTATTTGCAACAATCTACTCCGTGTTGGGAGAATTACTCGGTTGCGGTTTGTTTTCTTACTTTATTGTAAGGGATTTGTATTCTTGGTGTTTGGATTACACCAAGTCGTAGAAATCCTAACGGTTTGTGAAATCAAACGTTAGGTGTAAGAAATCCTGAGTTTTGTGAAATCAAAACTTCGGTGGTAAGATAAGAGGCTTGTGAAATCAAGTTCTCGAGTTGTATTCGGATTGTCAAACTCCGTTAAGTTTGACGGGTTAGTGAAGGCCTGGGCACGATTGCTTCGGGGAATGGATGTAGGCATTTAGGCCGAACCAGTATATATCGTGTGTGCATTGCTCTTATCCTTCACTTTACTTTGTTTGTGGTGCATTGATTTTATTGAATATTCGTTAAGAACGTTTCCGCGCAAAAAAAACTGGTCTTTTGGGCAACACCTCTATTCACCCCCCCTCTAGAGGTGTGCGAGGCGTCTAACATTGATGTGTAAAGCAGACCCAAACACCCCTTTTTATAGTGCCAAATTAGGCTCCAATGGATCAAAACATTTAAAGGGTGATTGGCTTGATTTATGGGATTAATTAAAATGTGGATCTGCAGGATATTGGCTTCCCATCGATGTTTAGACTCACCCATCGCTGGTAAGCCAATTTTCCTTCAGTTTTGAAGCCAACGGTCTGTTGGAGTTGTGCCCTGATGGCCAACTGTTTATCATTATTCTATCATGTATAGGCAGATATAATATGTTTACACATTTCATGCTAATGTAAACAAATATTATATTCCTAGATTTATATTTAAAGATGTTTATCAGATAGTGTTTTTCTGCTGATGAGACTAACATCTTGAAATAAATATTTATCTGAATGTCCATAGTCGAGTATTAACGAGAGTGGGATATCGTTAATGCATGTGAGACTAGTGTGTGTTGGATGTTTGGCTTAGTCTCATAGTCAATGACAGTGTGTTCGCATCCGCATGTGGGCAGATATTATCTGGAGATAATAGGATGCCGGAATGACCCATCCTAAAGATGTTGCTTGAACTTTTAGTTCATGCTCTAAGCATCTTTAGCGCGACCACGGGTGTAACTATCCTTCGACTTGAAGTATTACGTTTTCTGCATATGTGAACCCGCATACTTTGATGCATTGTCATAAGCCATATGAAATAAGGATGGTATACAGGCTTTGTTTTGGGTATGCCGCAGCGCGTATTCAGAAACGTAGATTACGTACATAGGATTTGTCACTACTCTTTTTAAAGAGATTAATGTCTTATGGGGCCCACTGATAAGTTATGACTGAGGATATTGCATGGCCATGCTGAGATGCTTTTATGACGTCTGTTCCTATTAGTCAGACTTGATAAATCAGTGAATGACTTAATGGATACAAGTTGGATTTTATTAATCTCTTGCATTAAGTTTAGACATTGAGACAAAGGGATACTGTTACACGGAGTCTGAGTCGTGGAAAGGTTTTGACGGTGCAAACGTCTTAACTTATAATCTAGGGGCAATAATGTGTTGCTAGATACCGCTTATTGCTTATAGTATTGGTGAAGAGCCAATACTATGGCCAGCTTTATAAGTGCCTATACGGGTCACACACATTGGACAATTTAAGGAGTAGGGTTAAACAATGGGATAATAAGTAATTTGTATATTTGTATATTTGTAAAATAGTAAAATAAAATATTTTGGAATATAATATTATATATGTGATATTCGGTTATATATATATTATATATATTTGAACCGATTAATATATATATTATATATTGCATATTTTATTTTGGTTTGTCATTTTAATTATGAAAATAATTATTTTGACATAAACTATTTAAAGTATATTTGTATACTTGTTTAAAAATGATATTGGTATTTTTATTTGATTTAAAATTAATTTTATATTAATTTTTGATGTCAAATAAAATACACTTTGAACATTTAAGTGGAGAAGAATTTTGAAAATCCTTCTCACTTTCTCAAATCAAAACATACGGCTAATTGGGATCTCACTTTGTCCATAATCCTTGATTAATTGTTCATTACTTTATCTTTTAGCTTAATGACAAAATTGACAAATCATTTGTTGAAAACATGACAATTATAAAGGGAGAGTGTAAATTATCAAATTGGGGTGTGGTTTTCGGCCATAAATTTCTTAGAGAGAGAAAGTTTATTTTGTGTTCCATTAATATCATTTTGTGCATAGAAAATATCTATAATATTTTCTAAATATTATTAGAAATATTTTCTATAGAAATATACAAGATTATTATTATCCCAATTTTAATCTTTATATTTTATACTACTATAATCTTTACTAGCATAAAGATTGTGGTAGACTCCGGCGTTGTTCGTGTGTCAAACTTGGAGACCGGACGCTTGAACGGTTACGTTTGCACTTTCAACGCTCTTCCTACGACTTCTTCGTTTTTACCGCTTACGGAGAAAGGTATAAATTTCTTAGTCACTATAAGTTTTAGTACATGATTCTGGGCAAGATAATCATGTTAGGATGTTAAAATTTTTATATTCCGCTGCCTATCCTTGCATGGTTACCTTTCAGTGGTATCGGAGCCAACGTACAAAACTATAGTTTTACGTTTGACTTTTAAAATTTTAAAAGTCAAAGTTTTAACTTGGTAATTATTAAAATTCAAAAATTGGTAAAATGATTTTATTTAGTCTTGGAATAAGTATTGGACTTAAATAAATCATTGAAAATGAATTTTAAATTTATTTATTTTATTTCTACCCGTAGTATATATATAAATATATATATTTTGATTTTTCGAAATATATATTTATATATATTGTAGAAATAGTAAATATAATTTTACTTGGACATAAAACATCATTTTATGATTGATAAAATTATATTGTAATATTTTAATGCATTATTTCCTATTTTGAATTTATTGTATTTATTTAGGTGAAAACCGAAAATAAATATGGAAAATTCAAAATGAACTTTATTAAACTTGGAAATATTATTTCTAAGTTGAATAAGGTTGTTGATAAATATATTGTTCAAAATAATATTAGTTAGTAATTAAATAAATATATATTTGTATATGTACTCAGTTTTATTACCGAAATATTATATATATTTATATATTTGTATTTTAATTACATAAATGACTAATATATATTTTGGAAAGTTATTTCTCAGTAAGAAAAAGAATGTTTTTCAAAATATTAAATTTTTGTAATTTAATATTTTCGAAATCAATTTAAATGGCTTTTTATAACTTATTGAGATTTAACTAATATATTTTGGAAATAATGATTTATAAATTTTTTGAAATTTTATTTCCAGGTTTATAAATGTTAAAAATAACTACTGTAAGTTGAAATTTAATTTTCATGATTTTTTTGCAAAATTGTTTCAAAATTTTAATGGCCTTTTTGAATATAATTTTGCAAAAAGGGCATTTTGGTCATTTGGAATATTCTGGATATTTTTTTATGCTGGCAGAATATCTAGAGTATATAAAATGATTTTATAAAATTTTATTAGATTTATTTGGACATCTAATTTAATTTTATGAGTTTTAGAAAATATTTACTCCCGTAGTATTTTTCTAGAACTGTCTGGGGTGAGCGCGGTTCACCCGGTGTATGTATATCTCTATTGCTTGTGTGGATGTATGATATGCATGGTGGATGATTGTGACTATAGTTTATTTGATTATAATACGGCCTGCGTGTCGTGCCTTATCTCTTAAACTCTTGTTGTAAATCTATTTCTCTCTTACCTCAATCGAGGATTCTTTTCTCACGTGGTGGTTAGAAGACGAAAAGATTTAAAGACCGTTTGAAGAAATCTAAAAGAATGGAGATAGCCCGAAGTCCAAGTGCCCGGATGCCAGTGGGAGCTATCGTTTTATTTTTCTTTTAGGGGCCACAATCATTACACGTTTATTTACTGCGTTTTGTGAATGCATGTTGAATGTATGTTGAACGCTAGTAATGGACATGTGCGCGACCATGTCGATAGGTGAGATCGAAATTATAAATCCCTCACGAATATTAAGTCTGTTGCCTTCTGACGCCCGGCACCTATCCGGCTAATGTGCACTGTCATGTACTCAGCCTTAGCAGAGCATAGTACGGTGTATGTTAAGCTGGTTACGGGAACCGCCATAACGTGGTCGCTGTCGCACGTTGGGTTAGACTTAACTGAGTCTCGGTCAAATGGATGGACGACTCAGAGGCAGTAAGTTGGGGTCATCAATGACAAGTCGGATGATTTTACTCACTCATCCAGCCAGGAGTTGGATCTTTATGATTTAATTGGAACTCTGTTCCTAACCAAAGTAGTCTGCTTGTAAGACGTGCCTCAGCCAATTACAAGTATGGTGAAAAGGTGTCCTGGTCCGATTGTAGTAATATTGTTCGCCCAACATCAGACCAAGAACTGAGAGCCCGGCTCATCAGTTGGAACTATGTTCCTACCTAAATAGTTGTCTTGTGGAGTAACGCCCAAGCGGAACGCAAGATAATGAAATATGGATCTTGGCCCACTAGAGTTTTCTCCGGAAAGCTCCGAATCAATATCGAGGGTTATTGATTTGTTAAAAATAGTGGGAGATAATTAATTAAAGGCCTAATTAATTATTAAACATGATAGATAACCTAGTTTACAAAATTTTCTGTAGATGGCAAACAACAACAACCCTTTCAACCTGCGTTACATCCTGGAAAACAACAAGTTATCCGGGACCAACTTTCTTGACTAGGAGATGAACCTCCGAATCGTTCTTAACTGTGAGAGGAAACTCTACATCCTCGAAACGGATCCTCCCAAAACCCCTGATGCTAATGCTCGTGCGTCCGAACTCACTTCCTTCAAGAAGTATGAGGACGACGCGCGAGATGTAAAGTGTATCATTATGGCCAGTATGACCGCGGAGCTCCAAAGGCTCCACGCGGACATGGAAGTGCGTCCTATGATACAATGCTTAAGAGACCTTTACCAGGGTCAACCCCAAAACTCAGGTATTTACGTTATCGAAGTCAATATGTCTAATATCACCTCTTGGGTGATGGATACTGGATGTGGTTCTCACATCTGTACTTTTATGCAGAACTTGCATGAATGTAGACAATTGACGGAGGGAGAGATACAACTAAATTCGGCAATGGCGCACTCGTCTATGCATTAGCCGTCGGAACCTATAGTTTATCTCTACCTAGTGGTCTAATATTGCATTTGAATAATTGTCTGTTTGTACCTAGTATGAGCAGAAACATCATTTCTGTATCCTGCCTTGACAAAGCAGGATTTTCATTCGTTGTAAAAGACAAAACTCTTTTTGTCTTTAGAAATGATATATTTTATGCAAGTGTAAAAATGACGAACGGTCTCTATGTCCTTGACATGGATACCGCAGTATATAACGTAGATGTTAAGAGAAACTGTAACACCCTAATCCGTCTAGGTCTGCAGCCCCTTTCGGACTAAAGTATTGATTTGGTAATCGTGATAATTTAAAACATTTCAAACATTTTTATTTATAAATAATATTCCATACATAATTGTAGAGAAATACGGAGTGTTTAAATAAAATGCGGAAGCGACTTTAAAATATGTCTCATAACAACATAATTATTTATTTCATTCAATAATCTACCACGACTGTCTCGCCCCCTTCTGCTGCCAGGAATCAGCCAATCATTCATTCTGCCTACCTGCGTGTAGCAAATAAAACACACTACACGCTCAGCGGTGAAGCTGAGTAAGCATATCTAAAGCGTCGAACATCCACATAAATTGAATCTCGATTCATAATCAACCATTTGATATCATGCACACAATATATAATTCAAACATTCATGATATTCTCAATATTTTATTCCAAGTCATTTGATATTCAATATCTCAACAATGCTCTTAAATTATTCTTAATCTAAGGCCAAATCATTTCATAACAACTCTTAACTATTCTTAGTCTAAGGCAACATTTCTAACCAGGCCCTTAAACTATAAATAGTTTAATGCAGAACACAAGAATCGATAATCCACCCTATGAGTCATGTGGATTACGTACCAACCGAACAGTGAACTGCCGGGTGGGTGATATCCGTTCTGGATCCCGTACGTACGTTTTAACCGCGAAATATGAATTGGTCAAGGAGGTATATCTTAGAGTTCTTCTAGATATCCTTAATAATCATCATCATTATACAAGTGGGTATATCTTAGAGTTCTTCTAGATATCCTTAACAATATACATCATTTTCATAATCATCATTATATCCATTTTTAATCACGATTTAATCAATAATCATACCAATCAGTAGGTTAATCATTCATAATTGGCCACAATAATAGTTCATCATAATGATCATTCAACATAACATTTAATAACAATTAGCGGCCTAGTCTCGAGTGTTAACACCCGAACTTACCGTCATGCATCACATAATGTTTTAATTTGTTAAAAGCATCATTTTTGTTGTGAAAAATCATTTTTATAATAATCATAATCAATTGGTATCAAAAATAGGATTTTAGAGCTCAAAAAGAGCAATTTCAGACAAATTTTCGGACCAGAGTTTCGGAGGATCGATCCAGCCCTCTGGATCGATCCAACTAGAAGAAAAAATCCCAGAGGATCGATCCAATGAAGGGGATCGATCCACTCTGTGGATTTTCAGCCACTGTTCATTCGTCTTCAACCTCGGTCCATTTTTCGGGAAAACCATTTTTAGTCACCGAACTTCAATTAAACTATATAGAGATGTTCTCCAAGGTTCATAGATCATATTAGAATTATTAAAACATATTTTTAACATCAAATTCAAGGTTTATGATTCTTGGTTCTTCAAACATGTCAAACACAAAACCCAACCAAATGACCATTTATGAACGTAGAAACGACCTATATGAACATTCTAGTCATTAGATATATCTAGGGGCTTACCTTGAAGCGTAAGGGAGGTTTTGAATATTTTCTGGTGAAACTTCCGGCGAAGATTGTGGCTTGCTCCAGCGACTTCACACCAAATTGACAGCACAACTTCGTTCTCCACACTCACAGCTTTCTCTCAGAGTTTATTTGAAGGAGAATGGTGAAGGAATGATGGAGTTAGCTTCTCCTTTTATAGGGAAGATGAAGAAGAAGGAAACAAAGTCTGAGTAGATGCTGCGTAGGAAATTCACGTTCTTCTTTCGGCGATAGTGCTACTTAAGGAGACTCAGCACGTTAGTCTCTGATTGGGACTAATTTGGTCCGAGTCGGGGTATATTTTTTGGTCTAACTTTCTCCGAATTGAATTCTGTTTGCATCATTGCGACCAGACAGTCGAACTCTATCCAACGATATAACTTTTATATTTATTTGTAATACTTTTTCCGACATCATATTTTTGGGTGTTTGACTTTAACAGAGTAAAAATTGGTTTAATTGACCTTTCTCATAAAAGGTTCTCTCATTTAATTCATATCAATTGTTCTCATGATTTATTTCAACAAATCATTTCAATATTTACATTCTAAACAAATTCTTTATTTACTCTTGATTTGGGTCTGTACTCAGGTTCCCAATCAAGACCACACAAATAGTCCACATATTGGATTTATCTCTATGAGACTTATCCAGATTAGATGTCAAAACAAATTTCGTATCGGCCCAAAGCCCAACAATAATTTATTTTAATCAAAAAAATTTAATTAATTGATTATTTATTCATTAATAATTCTAGGGTATATTTTGGGGCGTTACAGAAACAAACCCAACAGTTTGAATCTCCCGTACCTTTGGCATTGTCGTTTGGGCCACATTAACGAGAAACGCATATCTAAGTTACATCGTTCCGGTGTACTTGATTCATTTGACTTCCAGTTATATGATGTATGTAAATCTTGTTTACTTGGTAAAATGACAAAGGCTCCATTCACTGGTCACGGTGAAAGGGCGAGTGACTTATTGGGCCTCATACACTCCGATGTCTGTGGTCCAATTAGCACTGTAGCTAGAGGTGGTTATTCTTACTTCGTTACATTTACTGACGACCTTAGTAGATATGGATATGTGTATCTCATGAAACACAAATCGGAATGCTTTGACAAATTCAAAGAATTCAAGAACGAAGTAGAAAAACAATTAGGCAAAAGTATTAAGACCCTCCGCTCGGATCGAGGAGGTGAATACATAAGCCTGGAGTTCGATGACTATCTGAAAGAGCATGGGATTTTATCCCAACTCACTCCTCCGGGGACACCTCAGTTAAATGGAGTGTCTGAGAGGAGAAATCAGACTTTGCTAGACATGGTCTGGAGCATGATTAGTCTGACAACATTGCCAGAATCATTTTGGGGATATGCATTGAAAACAGCAGCACACACTCAACAGAGTTCCATATAAAGCTGTCGAGAGCACACCATACGAACTATGGCGTGGGAGAAAACCGAGTTTCTAGTACTTTAAGATTTGGGGCTGTGAAGCTTATGTAAAATGTCTCATGACGTCTAGTAAGTTGGAGCCTAAATCTGATAAAGTAATTTTTGTGGGATACCCCAAGGAAACTAGAGGGTATGAGTTCTATCATCCATCCAATAACAAAATTTTCGTTGCTCGGAATGGAACCTTCCTTGAGAAGGAGTTTCTTTCTGCTATCACTAGTGAGAGAAAGGTAGACCTCGAAGAAATTCGAGAACCACAAGAAGAAGTCCCGATAGTGTTGGAACCTGAGCAAAGAGATCAAGCAATTGAACCTCAAATTGCTCAAGATATACCACGTAGGTCAGACCGGATACGTAATCCTCCGGTCAGATATGGATTTCTCATGTCTGATGAAAGTGACGTCTTGTTGGTAGATCAAGGCGAACCAGAGACCTACCTCGAGGCAATTACATGCCCCGAATCCGATCTGTGGCTCGAAGCCATGAAACCTGAAATGGAGTCTATGTACACAAACCAAGTCTGGACCTTGGTTGATGCGCCCGAAGGGGTAAAACCCATTGGATGCAAGTGGGTCTTCAAAAAGAAGACAGACGTAGACGGGAAGGTTCATACATTCAAAGCTAGATTGGTAGCAAAAGGTTATAGACAAATCCACGGAATTGACTATGATGAAACCTTTTCTCCAGTTGTTATGCTGAAATCCATTCGGATAATGCTTGCAATTGCAGCCTATTACGATTACGAAATTTGGCAGATGGACGTCAAGACGGCTTTCCTTAACGGGAACCTCAAAGAGGATGTTTTTATGACACAGCCTGACGGTTTTCAAATTGTTGGTCAGTCTGCCAAAGTTTGTAAGCTGCAATGTTCAATCTACGGATTGAAACAAGCATCTCGGAGTTGGTACATACGTTTCGATGAAACCATTTCCAGTTTTGGTTTCGAGAAGAACTCTGACGAATCTTGTGTATACAAGAAGGTCAGTGGGAGTGTAATAGTATTCCTAATCTTATATGTCGATGACATATTGTTAATGGGTAACGATATTCCCGCTCTCACTTCTGTAAAGACGTGGTTGAGCGAGAACTTCTCCATGAAAGACTAAGGGGATGCTAGTTATGTCCTTGGCATAAGAATCTACCGAGATAGATCAAGAAAGTTAATAGGTCTAAATCAAAGTACATATATAGATAAAATCCTTGATCGATTTAGCATGTCTAACTCAAAGAAAGGATCTTTACCTATTGTTAGAATAAGTGCCCTTCACTAGAGGGGGGGTGAATAGTGAGGCACGAGAATGTTTATAATATTTCGCGGAATAAAAGTCGAAGGGATAAAGTAAAGAGCGGAATAAAAAGGAGTAAAGGGAGCACACCAAGATTTACCCTGGTTCACCACAACTTGTGGCTAATCCAGCCTCCCGAGAGACTCTCTCGAGCTACACTACTTCCGTTAAGCTTACGGGTGCTTAACAAACCGTTACAACCTGAGAACTTGAGTCCCACGAGCCTCAATACACTTGCTCGGAGATACCGCACTCCAAGACTTCAACCCGAAGGAAAATACCTTTCCTTCGTACAACCAAGGGAAACAAGCTTCCCTAAACGTGTTTACAACACTAAGAACACTCAAGAACAAGACTCTCTTTAAGAGTAGATGTTGAATAAACTATATATGCTCAAGAACAACTCAAACTTCACAAATTGGCTCTAGAAAGCTATGGAAAATAATGTTGTTTGGATGCAATGATAATATGAATAAAGTGAAGTGAATTGATGTGAAAAGCATACTCAAACACCCCTTTTTATAGTGCCAAAATAGGCTCCAACGGACCAATACATTAAAGGGGTGATTGGCTTGATTTATGGGATTGAATAAATTTGGGATCTGCAGGATATTGGCTTCCCATCGATGTTTGGACTCGCCCATCGCTGGTAAGCCAATTTCCCTTCAGTTTTGAAACAAACGGTCACCTACCGATCGATGGGTACAAGCTTCCCATCGCTGGGTGGGAAGTTGACTTCCAAACAAGGAAAGTATCAGCCTTAAATGACTTCCAACGGTCATGCCTTCCCATCGATGGTTAAGCCTTCCCATCGCTGGGTTCCCATCGATGGGTAAAGCTTCCCATCGCTGGGTAAGGGCATTCTGCCTTGTGATAATGTTGGACCAAGGCTTGAACAGCGATGGGTAGAGCTTCCCATCGTTGTTTGGCATGGTTCTGGAATTCAATTGGGCTGAAGGCTGCTTACCCATCGATGGGTAATATCTCCCATCGCTGGGTGAAATGATTCTGGAATCCCGGGATCAATTTCCCATGCATGGGTGAACTCTACCATCGCTGGGTAGATGGCTTGTCCAGAACCATGGCTTAGCCGACCGGCACTGAAACCCGACCGAAAAATGCAAAGTTCTCCAAAGTAAAAACTAAGTGTTTAAAACACTTATTTAATGTATTTTGATGTCAAAATAAGCTTTGTATGTTGAAAACCACGTCGTTAAGGTAAAAACCACGGTTGACCAAGTCAACGCCGTACACGGGTGGTTTTTACCAAAAGACAAAACCGAAAGATGGTTTTCATGATGTTTTGATTGGAGAACCATTTAAATGCATTCAAAAACAATTCCCACAAAAAAAGACTCGAAAACCACTTTATTTAAGTAAAAAACACGGCTAGCCAAGTTTATGCCGTTTCGCATGGTTTTTATCAAACGACAAAAAACGAAAGGTGGTTTTTGAAATGTTTTTGATGGAAAACGATTTAAATGTGCCCAGAAGTAAAAACAAATCATAAAAAGTTGAAAACCACTTGGTTGGTTTGGACGCCAAAAACTAACGCCGATAACCGAGTGCCGAACGCCGGTTTCTGAAAGCCGAACGCCGGTTTCCGAAAGCCGAACCCCGGATAGCTTGGTTTTTTATTTGGGCGAACACCAAGTGTTTTTAATATGTTTGAGCATGTTTGAAAATAATTTTGATGATATGTAAAATGCAATAAAAAATGTTTTAGCCTAAAGAGCCAAAGTGCAAAGCTTGGGTCGGTCTTGATCACATTGTGAGCGACTCAACGACGCTAAAGACTACGGTCTTCGTTCTTGGTCTCTTTTAGCTCTTGTTCTCTTGCTTTCTTCTTATATTTATTTCTCGCCTTGTATATTCAACAACTTGTCTCGTTCACGGCAGTTTGGCATTATCAAAACCTGTCATAAAAACGAACACTGTTAGACAAATCACACAAGCCTCACTTTCTTACAACAACAAGACTTGAGTCACAAAAGTCTTAAGAACAACACTCAAAAGAGATTGAGTTTACAACACAGGAATGGAAACTCACATAATTGAGCAAAGTAGTGTTGAAGAATTTAAGCTCTATGGATGACAACTTCTTTAGCACTCAAAGAAAATATTTTTAACTTTCAAAAATAATATTTTGATGAGGAAGATGAAGCAAAGGATGAATATAGCTCAAAGAATATATTGGAGTGCAAGAGGTGTGTTTAGAAATGAAGGAGAATGAGGGATTAAATAGGCTGAGGAAAATAAAGACGTTGAAGAAAGCTGATGATATGCACCAGACAGAATTAATCGATTAAATTAGGAATTTTAATCGATTAAAGTGTACAGAAGCGAAAAGGCTTGAGACCAAAAGTGGAATTAATCGATTAAAAAGGAGAGAAAAATCGATTATAGTCTATTTTGCAATGAGCAAGGATATGCATAATGGGGATGGCAAAACGGAGATAGGAAAAACAAGTGCCATCGCTAAGTGCAACGATAAAGAAGTGAACCCAATCAAATTTGGAACATTCTTACCAAATCTTCTACAATGCAAACAACATCATTAAGAGTTAAATGATCATTGGGAGAAGGTTCTTGATCACTTACCTCTTTTGATGTATCACCATCTTCAATGGCCATGAGACACAAGTTGGCCACTTCTTCCGTTTCCGAGTCTTCACTCCCGGAGCCGTCGTTCTCCCAAGAAATGTAGGCACGCTGCTTCTTCGGTGCCTTCTTGTCCTTCTCGTTCTTGAGCTTTGGGCACATTGGTTTGATGTGTCCAATTTCACCACACCCACACCATTTGGGTGGAGTGTTCTTCTTCGATCCCTTCTTGAGCATCATCTTCTTTTGATGTAACACCATCTTCAATGGCCATGAGACACAAGTTGGCCACTTCTTCCGTTTCCGAGTCTTCACTCCCGGAGCCGTCGTTCTCCCAAGAAATGTAGGCACGCTGCTTCTTCGGTGCCTTCTTGTCCTTCTCGTTCTTGAGCTTTGGGCACATTGGTTTGATGTGTCCAATTTCACCACACCCATAGCATTTGGGTGGAGTGTTCTTCTTCGATCCCTTCTTGAGCATCATCTTCTTGAATTTTCGGACAAAGAGTCCAAGGTCGGGGTCGTCACTGTCATCTGCTTCAATCATCAACGTTGTAACACCCCGGCCCCCACCCTGGCCGAAGGTGTTCGCTCAAAGGATTATAGACTGGCCCCACAAACCAACACAAGTCTTTTCCCGTGCACTTTGTCCTCACTCATGCACGCCCAAGAAACTTCCCAGGGGGTCACCCATCCTAGAATTGCTCCAGGTTAAGCACGCTTAACTTTGAAGTTTCTAGGTGATGAGCTCTCGAAAAGAAGATGCACCTTGTTGGTATGAGTAGTACTATCAATCCTTTTGAGCTCTTCCCTTTTCCATCTTGATACGGGGTATTACAAACGTTGTTGTGGGTTGATGTTGTTGCGGGTAGAGCAATAGACCTCTTGTTCCTCTCTTCAACCACCTTTGAGAGTTGGGTGGTTTCGTAAGTAATAAGATTACCTCGAAGAGCATCATAGGTCGTTGTTTGGAAGTCACGACCTTCTTCGATTGCATCCACCTTTGAACGCCATTTGGGGGATAGGCTTCGCAGCACTTTTCTCACGAGCTCTCGGTCGGTGTATGTTTTCCCGAGAAGATTGAGAGGATTGATGATGTAAGAGAATCTCTCAAACATTTCCTCAATCTTCTCATTTTCCTTCATTGAAAAGAGTTCATACTCGTGAGTGAGATGGTCAATTTTGGCCTCCCGAACCTGCGCGGTTCCTTCGTAGGTGACCTCCAATTTTTCCCACATTTGTTTTGCGGTTTCACACCGCGAGATTTTGCAATAGTCATCCGCGTTAACACCGCAATAAATCATGTTTATTGCCTTGGCGTTGAGCTCCATCTTTTTGCAATCTTCGTCGGTGAACTCCTCTTTGGTTTTGGGAACATTGACTTCACCGACTTTCTTCATCGGGACTCCGCAACCGTTCTTCACAATCAACCACAGCTTGTAGTCGTTGGATTGGATAAAGATTCTCATCCTATCCTTCCAATACGAGTAGTTGGTTCCATCGAACAATGGTGGCCTCGTGGTTGATTGTCCCTCGTTTACTCCCGCGTTGAACATTCTTGATGCCATTTGATCTTTTAGTTCCTGAAAAATAACGTATTCGAAGAACTTCCTGCTCCGATACCAATTGTTAGACAAATGTGCAACTCTAGAGGGGGGGTGAATAGAGTTGTTTTCAAGAATGTGCGTTTTTCGCGTGTGTGAAATAATAGAATCGCAGGACTAAATAAAGAGAGTAAGAGAAAGAAGAACACCGAGATTTATACTGGTTCACCACCTCGTGGCTAATCCAGTCCTTCGAGAGACTCTCTCGAAAGTCCTACTAATCTTCAAGCTTCAACGGGTGCTTGAAAAACCGGTACAACTTGAGAACTTGAATCACACAAGCCTCACTTTCTTACAACAACAAGCCTTGAGTCACACAAGTCTTAAGAACAACACTCAAAAGAGATTGAGTTTACAACACAGGAATGGAAGCTCACACAATTGAGCAAAGTAGTGTTGAAGAATTTAAGCTCTATGGATGACAACTTCTTTAGCACTCAAAGAAAATATTTTTAACTTTCAAAAATAATATTTTGATGAGGAAGATGAAGCAAAGGATGAATATAGCTCAAAGAATATATTGGAGTGCAAGAGGTGTGTTTAGAAATGAAGGAGAATGAGGGATTAAATAGGCTGAGGAAAATAAAGACGTTGAAGAAAGCTGATGATATGCACCAGACAGAATTAATCGATTAAATTAGGAATTTTAATCGATTAAAGTGTACAGAAGCGAAAAGGCTTGAGACCAAAAGTGGAATTAATCGATTAAAAAGGAGAGAAAAATCGATTAAATGGCTCTGTTTAAACTAATCGATTAAATGGACAAATTTAATCGATTAAGTCTATTGGCCTGAGGAATCCAACGCTGAGAAATTGGATCTAATCGATTATTTTACATAAATTAATCGATTAAACTAAAAAATAATGCGCAAACAAGGACCCAAGCCAAGTGCGATGAGAAGGGCATTGGCTTTATATTCGTTGTTTGAGACAGCGAGAATAACAAAACGCTCCTCAAAAAAATAATATCCCTTATTCAATGAATTTGAATAGGGGAGAAAAAATGAGTCCAAAAATTATTTTGTGTGTCAAACGATGTATAAGAAAAAATATTTAAAGTATATTTTTCTTACCAAAAAAAATGTGTAATCTTAAAAAGAATGTTTTAAAGAAATTTTGACACACTTATTTTGAAACTGACTCAATAAAATATTTTAGACAGAGGAAAAGTAATTTTTCAACTGACTCAAAAAATAATAATTTTATCCCTCAGAAATTTAATTTATTTGTGCAGAAGATATTGTCATCCTTACAAATATTCCTAGAAAAAAAAAATCTTCGGAGTCTTCACTTCACTTCAAAAAAAAAAATTTGCATAGGGGTGGTCGTCGATTTATATCGCCGTAAACTTCTTGATACCCTTCTTTGCTTTTCTCGATACGAAAATAAATTTTCGATCAGCTTGAAATTAATCATCCTGTTTGTCATTCATCAAAACAAAAAAAAATATTCCAGAATAAATAGAAAAGAGGTTTGAACTCATGTCCAACAAACACGGCTTTAGTACGAAAAAGCGATAAACCCGTGTTTCAACAATTTCCCCCTTTTTGATAATGGCAAACAAGACGCGGTTATGCATAGGAGGATTGTTTTGAGGCTTTGAAAATATTGAGACTTTTGAGAGATGTTTCCCCTTAACAAATGCAACAAGGTTTATGTTTTGAACAAGAGAAAAAGTTCCCCCTCAATCTGTGCATAACCTTTATATCTTCCCCCTTTTGACATTAGCAAAAAGCACTTAAAAAATTGTAAAAAAAACTCTTTGAACATTGATGTTTGATACTGAACATCGATGTTTGAAAATGTCCTAGAGCATCAATTGTCAACAATGTCGTAAAACGAGCTTCCCCCTTGATGCGGTTCATTGGGTTTCGTGCTTGGAGCATCCACTACAAGTTTGTAGTCTTCAAGCACACCCTTTTGTGCATCTAGTAATACCATTGAGGTACCCAATAGCTTTTGGTTCCTTGGAGGTTAGGCAAATAAAAATCATAATCATAATTATAAGAAGTGTCCCTATGTTTAGCAAAACACACGGGAGCTATGTGTCCTATCTTAGAACAATAATGGCATACTACGTTTGGATTATGCATATGCCTAGGTTGAGCCAAAAACATTCTAGGTGATCTAAAATCATTATTCATAGAATTATTAACTAAATTCCTAGACTCATTTCTAGGTTGTCTCAAAATATTTCTACCATTTGTAAAAATCCTAGAGTCAATTCTAGGTTGTCTCACCTTGTTACTTTTATTCTTTCTAAAATTAATTTTGTTATACCTAGGATTATTAGTTCTTCTAGGTGGTTTATCATTCTTAACTTCTACCTTAATTTTTTTAATGGTGCTCTTAAGTTCTACATTCTCTACTTTTAAAGACTCACAAGAGGAACAAGTGGAACTTTGGTCAAAGAAAGAATATTCATTCATTGCCTTAATTTTATTTTTGAGGTCAAAATTATCATTTTCCAAAAATTTATTTTCCTCTTCCAAAGCATGAATTTTTGCCTTAGCCTCTTTGGCAATTTTTGAAGATTTCTTTACTTCACCAAATAATTCTTGAAAGGCTTCTTGTAATTCTTCAAATGAAAAAGAGTTAGAAGCACTTACCTCTCCATTTCGTTCATGAGCCATAAGACATAAGGTGGCAGTTTCGTCACCAGAACTTTCCGAATCCCATGCCATGTATGCTCGTTCCTTCTTTTTCTTTTCCTTGCGGTTTGGGCAATATAGCTTTATGTGGCCAAGTTCTCCACAACCAAAGCACGTTGGAACAGGTTCCCCCTTTCTTTTACAATCTCGGGACCCAAGTTCTTCCTTCAAAAACTCTTGGAACTTCTCGAGCAAGTTATAAGAAGGATTATGGTCATCGCTATCGGAGTCACTTACCTCTACCCTTTTGAGGATGAGGCTTTGAGAGCGAGACCGGGACTCTTGTCAAGAGAAGGTTTAAGAATAGTGGATTCATAAGTTTTAAGATTACCTCGAAGACCATCGATGGTGACATTGGTGTTACCAATCGACTCATATATGGCATCGGCTTTTGAACGTCATTCCGGTGTTAGGCTCCGAAGGATTTTTCGAACAAGATCTTTGTTCGAGTATGTTTTACCAAGGACATGGAGATCGTTGATGATCTTTAAAAATCGGTCGAACATTTGATCAACGCTTTCAATTTCCTTCATTTTAAACAACTCATATTCATGGGTTAGAAAATCAATTTTAGCTTCACGGACTTGAGGCGTACCTTCATATGTCACTTCAAGCTTATCCCACATTTCTTTTGCGGTGGAGCAAGAAGAAATTTTCCGGTAGTCATCCGGATTAATTGCACAAAAAATCATGTGTTTAGCTTTTTCAAAAGCTTCTACCTTCTTGATGTCTTCAGCATCATATTCTTCCTCCTTCTTTGGGATGGTGGTTTCACCAACCTTTTTCATTGGCATCGTCTCACCGTTTTTGATGATTAACCATAGTTGGAAGTTGATTGACCGAATGTAAATCCTCATTCATTCCTTCCAATAGGTGTAGTTTGTTCCATCGAAGAGTGGAGGTCTAACGGTGGAGTGTCCTTCACTTAATCCTGCATACGACATTCTCAACAAAAAAATATAGATCGTTCTCTCAACCGGTTAAGGCTTGTAGAGAGTTAGGCTCCGATACCAATTGTTAGAATAAGTGCCCTTCACTAGAGGGGGGGTGAATAGTGAGGCACGAGAATGTTTATAAATTTTCACGGAATAAAAATCGCAGGGATAAAGTAAAGAGCGGAATAAAAAGGAGTAAAGGGAGCACACCAAGATTTACCCTGGTTCACCACAACTTGTGGCTAATCCAGCCTCCCGAGAGACTCTCTCGAGCTACACTACTTCCGTTAAGCTTACGGGTGCTTAACAAACCGTTACAACCTGAGAAATCGAGTCCCACGAGCCTCAATACACTTGCTCGGAGATACCGCACTCCAAGACTTCAACCCGAAGGAAAATACCTTTCCTTCGTACAACCAAGGGAAACAAGCTTCCCTAAACGTGTTTACAACACTAAGAACACTCAAGAACAAGACTCTCTTTAAGAGTAGATGTTGAGTAAACTATATACGCTCAAGAACAACTCAAACTTCACAAATTGGCTCTAGAAAGCTATGGAAAATAATGTTGTTTGGATGCAATGATAATATGAATAAAGTGAAGTGAATTGATGTGAAAAGAATACCCAAACACACCTTTTTATAGTGCCAAAATAGGCTCCAACGGACCAATACATTAAAGGGGTGATTGGCTTGATTTATGGGATTGAATAAATTTGGGATCTGCAGGATATTGGCTTCCCATCGATGTTTGGACTCACCCATCGCTGGTAAGCCAATTTCCCTTCAGTTTTGAAGCCAACGGTCACCTACCCATCGATGGGTACAAGCTTCCCATCGCTGGGTGGGAAGTTGACTTCCAAACAAGGAAAGAATCAGCCTTAAATGACTTCCAACGGTCATGCCATCCCATCGATGGTTAAGCCTTCCCATCGCTGGGTTCCCATCGATGGGTAAAGCTTCCCATCGCTGGGTAAGGGCATTATGCCTTGTGATAATGTTGGACCAAGGCTTGAACAGCGATGGGTAGAGCTTCCCATCGTTGTTTGGCATGGTTCTGGAATTCAATTGGGCTGAAGGCTGCTTACCCATCGATGGGTAATATCTCCCATCGCTGGGTGAAATGATTCTGGAATCCCGGGATCAATTTCCCATGCATGGGTGAACTCTACCATCGCTGGGTAGATGGCTTGTCCAGAACCATGGCTTAGCCGACCGGCACTGAAACCCGACCGAAAAATGCAAAGTTCTCCAAAGTAAAAACTAAGTGTTTAAAACACTTATTTAATGTATTTTGATGTCAAAATAAGCTTTGTATGTTGAAAACCACGTCGTTAAGGTAAAAACCACGGTTGACCAAGTCAACGCCGTACGCGGGTGGTTTTTACCAAAAGACAAAACCGAAAGATGGTTTTCATGATGTTCTTATTGGAGAACCATTTAAATGCATTCAAAAACAATTACCACACAAAAAGACTTGAAAACCACTTCATTTAAGTAAAAACCACGGCTAGCCAAGTTTATGCCGTTTCGCATGGTTTTTATCAAACAACAAAAAACGAAAGGTGGTTTTTGAAATGTTTTTGATGGAAAACCATTTAAATGTGCCCAGAAGTAAAAACCAATCATAAGAAGTTGAAAACCACTTGGTTTGTTCGGACGCCAAAAACTAACGCCGATAACCGAATGCCGAACGCCGGTTTCTGAAAGCCGAACCCCGGATGGCTTGGTTTTTGGTTTGGGCGAACACCAAGTGTTTTTAATATGTTTGAGCATGTTTGAAAATAATTTTGATGATATGTAAAATGCAATAAAAAATGTTTTAGCCTAAAGAGCCAAAGTGCAAAGCTTGGGTCGATCTTGATCACATTGTGACCGACTCAACGACGCTAAAGACTACGGTCTTCGTTGTTGGTCTATTTTAGCTCTTGTTCTCTTTCTTTCTTCTTATATTTATTTCTCGCCTTGTATATTCAACAACTTGTCTCGTTCACGGCAGTTTGGCATTATCAAAACCTGTCATAAAAACGAACACGGCTTTAGTACGAAAAAGCGATAAACCCATGTTTCAACACCTATGACACCTGGCATGGTTCTTTCCAAGAGCCAGAGTCCTTCTACTCCCGAGCAGAAGGAACTCATGATGAAGGTTCCATACGCTTCTGCGATTGGATCCATCATTTACTCCATGATATGTACTAGACCTGATGTCTCATTCGCTTTCAGCGTGACCAGCAGATACCAAGGAAGTCCAGGAGAAGCACACTAGACAGCGGTCAAGAACATCCTCAAGTATCTTCGCAATACTAAGGATGCATTTCTGGTATACGGTGGTGAGGAAGAGCTAGCTTCCAAACCGATAGAGACGATTCAAAATCACAAGCATGATATTTGTTTTGCCTGAATGGCGGAGCTTTTAGCTGGAAGAGCTTCAAGGAGGATACAACCGCCGATTCGACTACAGAGGCTGAGTATATAGCTGCCGCCGAGGCAGCTAAAGAAGCTGTTTGGATCAAGAAGTTCATTACTGAACTTGGAGTGGTTCCTAGTATTAATGACCCTATCTCGTTGTTTTGCGACAACACTGGGGCTATTGCACAGGCAAAGGAACCGCGATCTCACCGGAAAACCAAACACATTGTACGACGCTATCACATCATACGAGAAATTGTAGCTAGAGGAGATGTGATGATTTGCAATGTAACGCCCTACAAACCGGCCTAGTTTTAAATAAATAAATATTATTTATTTATTGAGACTCATTATTTTAAATTAATAAGTATTGAGATTTCGATCTCTTTAAATGGCTTTCCAAAGCTAATGTTTTTTAATATAAAAAGACGTTTTAATAACGGACCTCTCAACATTAATTAAATAAATTAATTAATGATTGGGATGGACCCGGAAGTTTGAAAATAAAGTTCTTAGAAAAATTATTTGAACATGTCATTAAATTCGTTTTGACTGTCTAATTCCAAAAACGCAAATGGATCTCAAATCGGACCCGTTCGGGGGGTAAAGCGTGTACCGTTCAGATCAGATTCTACACAACAGAATAGAATTAAGGGAGGTAACTCCCCAAATCAAGAACCACACGCCACACACCCTTTACTCTCCCATAACCCCCCATTCAATACCCCATTTATTCCCTCATCATGTCTCATTATTTTCTTTTTAATATAAGGCCCTTCACCCTCCATTTCTCCACCACACTTGTAACCCCCAAAGCATTCACACTTCCTCTCTCTCCCTTCTCTTGTTCGGCCAAGCAGTAGCAGCCTGGGGAGACGATTCCGGCGAGTAGACGAGGAGGAAGAAGAGAAGGAGGTGACCACGAGGAACCATTCGTCGTTCAACGTTGTCAACTATTTTCTCATCACGTGTCATTGTTTCGTCAATCCCTTCATTTAGAAGTGAGTAGTTGTCTCCTCTAATTCTAGAACAATTAGTTATAATCTATGTCGTTATATTCATAGCAATATCGTACGCAACCTACGTAGAATCTATGCATGTTCGTAGGTTAGCCATCAAAACGTTCACTACGTAAAACTTATAAATATTGGCCTAGGAATCACTAGGAATATATTAATCAATGTTTTTATTATTGTTCTAAAAAGAATCAAGGTGTTAAGGTTGCAAAATGGATCAAAACGTAGCCAAAGACAGAAGACTGTCACCGGGACGGTCGACCGTCATCCATGACGGAAGACCACGGTGGACCGTCTGTGACCTAGACCCCAGACCATAGCCCATGGTCGACCGCCAGTAGGGTACAGTCGACCGTTCCGCGGGCAGATTTCGGGTAGTTTGTAGAACGAGCCCCATTTGACCAGTTTGACTCGGAATCTGATTGTGTGTTTGCATGAAATGTTAATATTCATTATGTGTGTTATTTAATTGATATATTCTAGGTGTTGACCAAAGGTAAATACCTCAAGCATTCATTATGTTCATTCTAGACGCATGTACTAGGATCATCATCATGTGCATACCGCTGTAGGGAGGTCAGGCTTTCGTGCGCCTACTACAGTGGGCCCGTCCAGGAACCTTTGGGATCCAACGGGTTTTCATCAGGTGGGATTTGTGTACGTACATGGTAGTCAGGCTACGGCTACCACCTGGTTTTTGCTAGTTCACTTGCGACGTTTTGTCGAGCCCGGGTCATTACCGGAGTGCAGGGGTGATCCTGTCAAGTGAGACTAAGTCAGGGGTGTCCCTAATAACTTAAGTCATGCATCAAGTCATATTGTCATCATGTATGTGTCATGTCACGTCAACATTCAATGTGGTTGTCATCATCATGTATGATTCCTATCATGTCCATATTCAATGTGGTTGTTATTCATTTTGTTATGTGTAATAATATCCCATCAAGTGCAAATTAATCAGTTAGAAAACATGTGGTTTTCCGTACGTTAAGTACAGGTATTTATATGTGTATAACCATATGGGTTATCACTTCATGTTCTTTTGTTAGATTCACTCCTCAGCTTTTGCTGAGCAGGTAGTTGTTTTTGCTACACGCAGGTAGACATGACGGTACAGGTGCTAACCCTGGAGGACAGTGGTGAGGGGAGGATAGGCGGCGCACGGACGAGTTTATTAATTAACCATTTAATTAATTAATCATTTGGGCATGAACCCACCATATGTCGTTTTACTTATTTTGGACTTATCAATTTACTTCCTCTTTTACTCTGCATTTAAATCACACATGTTTTGGAATTAATTCTCTAGCATTTATTTCATCAATTAAAACACAACCGTTTTCATATTAAATAATCATTAATGTTTTTGTAACGGACGGTTCTCGGACTGTCCATGTAACCCTACCGGTCCGTCGGGTCGCGGGTGAACCGGGTCCATGTAACCCTATCTCGTTGTTTTGCGACAACACTGGGGCTATTGCATAGGCAAAGGAACCGCGATCTCACCAGAAAACCAAACACATTGTACGACGCTATCACATCATACGAGAAATCGTAGATAGAGGAGATGTGATGATTTGCAAAGTAGATACTGACGATAATATAGCCGATCCCTTGACCAAGCCTTTAGGAAAGCTAAAGCATGAGGGTCACACTAGGTCCATGGGCATTCGACCGATGCCAGATTGGCCATAGTGCAAGTGGGAGATTGTTGGAGTTGTGCCCTGATGGCCAACTGTTTATCATTATTCTATCATGTATAGGCAGATATAATATGTTTACACATCTCATGCTAATGTAAACAAATATTATATTCCTAGATTTATATTTAAAGATGTTTATCAGATTGTGTTTTTCTGCTGATGAGACTAACATCTTGAAATAAATATTTATCTGAATGTCCACAGTCGAGTATTAACGAGAGTGGGATATCGTTAATGCATGTGAGACTAGTGTGTGTTGGATGTTTGACTTAGTCTCATAGTCAATGACGGTGTGTTCACATCCGCACATGGGCAGATATTATCTGGAGATAATAGGATGCCGGACTGACCCATCCTAAAGATGTTGCTTGAACTTTTAGTTCATGCTCTAAGCATCTTTAGCGCGACCACTGGTGTAACTATCTTCGACTTGAAGTATTACGTTTTCTGCATATGTGAACCCGCATACTTTGATGCATTGTCCTAAGCCATATGAAATAAGGATGGTATACAGGCTTTGTTTTGGGTATGCCGCAGCGCGTATTCAGAAACGTAGATTACGTACATAGGATTTGTCACTACTCTTTTTAAAGAGATTAATATCTTATGGGGCCCACTGATAAGTTATGACTGAGGATATTGCATGGTCATGCTGAGATGCTTTTATGACGTCTGTTCCTATTAGTCACACTTGATAAATTAGTGAATGACTTAATGGATACAAGTTGGATTTTATTAATCTCTTGCATTAAGTTTAGACATTGAGACAAAGGGATACTGTTACACGGAGTCTGAGTCGTGGAAAGGTTTTGACGGTGCAAACGTCTTAACTTATAATCTGGGGGCAATAATGTGTTTCTAGATACCGCTTATTGCTTATAGTATTGGTGCAGAGCCAATGCTATGGCCAGCTTTATAAGTGCCTATACGGGTCACACACTTTTGACAATTTAAGGAGTAGGGTTAAACAATGGGATAATAAGTAATTTATATATTTGTATATTTGTAAAATAGTAAAATAAAATATTTTGGAATATAATATTATATATGTGATATTCGGTTATATATATTATATATATTTGAACCGATTAATATATATATTATATATTGGATATTTTATTTTGGTTTGTCATTTTAATTATGAAAATAATTATTTTGACATAAACTATTTAAAGTATATTTGTATACTTGTTTAAAAATGATATTGGTATTTTTATTTGATTTAAAATTAATTTTATATTAATTTTTGATGTAAAATAAAATACACTTTGAACATTTAAGTGGAGAAGAATTTTGAAAATCCTTCTCACTTTCTCAAATCAAAACATACGGCTAATTGGGATCTCACTTTGTCCATAATCCTTGATTAATTGTTCATTACTTTATCTTTTAGCTTAATGACAAAATTGACAAATCATTTGTTGAAAACATGACAATTATAAAGGGAGAGTGTAAATTATCAAATTGGGGTGTGGTTTTCGGCCATAAATTTCTTAGAGAGAGAAAGTTTATTTTGTGTTCCATTAATATCATTTTGTGCATAGAAAATATCTATAATATTTTCTAAATATTATTAGAAATATTTTCTATAGAAATATACAAGATTATTATTATCCCAATTTTAATCTTTATATTTTATACTACTATAATCTTTACTAGCATAAAGATTGTGGTAGACTCCGGCGTTGTTCGTGTGTCAAACTTGGAGACCGGACGCTTGAACGGTTACGTTTGCACTTTCAACGCTCTTCCTACGACTTCTTCGTTTTTACCGCTTACGGAGAAAGGTATAAATTTCTTAGTCACTATAAGTTTTAGTACATGATTCTGGGCAAGATAATCATGTTAGGATGTTAAAATTTTTATATTCCGCTGCCTATCCTTGCATGGTTACCTTTCACGGTCACCTACCCATCGATGGGTAAATGCTTCCCATCGTTGGGTGGGAGGTTGACTTTCAAACTAGGAAAGAATCAGCCTTAAATGACTCACAACGGTCATGCCTAACCAGCCATGGGTATGCCCTCCCATCGCTGGGTTCCCATCAATGGGTAAAGGTTCCCATCGCTGGGTAAGGGCATTCTGCCTTGTGAAAATGTTGGACCAAGGCTTAAACAGCGATGGGTAGAACTTCCCATCGCTGTTTGGCATGGTTCTGGAAATCAGTTAGGCTGAAGGCTCCTTACCCATCGCTGGGTAATATCTCCCATCGCAGGGTGAAATGATTCTGGAATCCGGGATCACTTACCCATGGATGGGTGATATCTACAATCGCTGGGTATATGGCTAGCCCAGAACCATGGCCTAGCTGACCGGCACTAAAACCCGACCGAAAAATGCAAAGTTCTCCAAAGTAAAAACAAAGTATATAAAACACTTATTTAATGTATTGTGATGTCAAAACAAGCTTTTTAAGTTGAAAACCACGTCATAAGGTAAAAACCATGGTTGACCAAGTCAACGTCGTACGCGGGTGGTTTTTACCAAAAGACAAAACCGAAAGGTGGTTTTCATGTTGTTTTGATTGGAGAACCATTTAAATTCATTCAAAAACAATTCCCACACAAAAAGACTTGAAAACCACTTCATCCAAGTAAAAACCATGGCTAGCCAAGTTTATGCCGTTTTGCGTGGTTTTTGTCAAACGACCAAAAGCGAAAGATGGTTTTCAAAGTGTTTTTGTTGGAGAACTGTTTAAACATGCCAAAGAGTGAAAACCAATCATAAAATGCTGAAAACCAATTGGTTGGTTCGGACACCAAAAACCAACGCCGAAAATCGAATGCCAAACGCTGGTTTCTGAAACCCGAACGCCGGATGACTTGGTTTTTGGTTTGGGCTAACACCAAGTGTTTTTAATGTGTTTAAGCATGTTTGAAAATAATTTTGATGATATGTAAAATGCAATAAAAAATGTTTTATCCTAAAGAGCCAAAGTGCAAAGCTTGGGTCGGTCTTGATCACATTGTGACCGACTCAACGACGCTTAAGACTACGGTCTTCGTTCTTGATCTCTTTTAGCTCTTGTTCTCTTGCTTTCTTCTTATATTTATTTCTCGCCTTGTATATTCAACAACTTGTCTCGTTCACGGAGGTTTGGCATTATCAAAACCTGTTTTAAAAACAAACATGGCTTTAGTACGAAAACACGATAAACCCGTGTTTCAACAATTTCCCCCTTTTTGATAATGACAAACCAAGAAGGGGATATGCAGGCGAAGTTGGGTTTTCAAAGATAGAGTAATGGTAATTCCCCCTACGTCTTTGAAAACAAGATTCCCCCTCACTTGTTGCATATACCCAAACACTTCCCCTTTTGGCATTAGCAAAAAGCACCAAGTAAAGTTTTTTTTTTTAAAAAAAAAAGGGTACTCCCTGAGCATTGATGTTTGATACAAAACATCTTTTTTGTATGTTCCCTCTAAAACTGATACCATGTTTATAGCAAAAACAATTCCCCCAAACTCCCCTTGATGCAAATTATTAGGTTTCGTGCTTAGAGCATCCACTATAAAAATGTAGTCTTCAAACACACCTACATGTGCATCTAAAAGTAATTTTTTGGTATCCAAAACTTTTGGGTCCTTGAGGGTTAGGCAAATAATAATCATAGTTATAAAACAAATCCCTGTGTTTGGTAAAACAAACGGGTGCTATGTGTCCTATCTTAGAGCAATAATGGCAAATTACATTTGGGTTATGCATATGCCTAGGTTGAGCTAAAAAATTTCTAGGTGATCTAAAGTCATTATTCCTAGAATTATTAATTAAGTTCCTAGACTCATTTCTAGGTTGCCTCAAATTATTTCTATCATTTAAAAAAATCTTAGAGTCATTTCTAGGTTGTCTCAACTTATTATATTTATTCTTTCGAAAATTAATTTTGCTATTCCTAGGATTATTTGTTATTCTAGGTGGTTTATCATTATTAACTTCTTCACCAAGTTTCTTAGGTTCTTCTACCTTAAGTTTTTCTATGGTGCTCTTAAGTTCTACATTCTCTATTTTTAAAGACTCACAAGAGAAACAAGTAGAACTTTGGTCAAAGGAAGAAGCTTCATTCATTCCCTTAATTTTATTATTGAGGTCAAAATTATCATTTTCCAAAAATTTATTTTCCTCTTCCAAAGCAAGAATTTTTATCTTAGCCTCTTTGGAAATTTTTGAAGTTTTCTTCAATTCACCAAATAATTCTTGAAAGGCTTCTTGTAATTCTTCAAATGAGAAAGAGTTAGAAGTACTTACCTCTCCATTTTGTTCATGAGCCATAAGACATAAGGTGGCAGTTTCGTCACCGGAACTTTCCGAATCCCATGCCATGTATGCTCGTTCCTTCTTCTTCTTTTCCTTGCGGTATGGGCAATATGGCTTTATGTGGCCAAGTTCACCACAACCAAAGCACGTTGGAATGTGTTCCCCCTTTCTTTTAGAATCTCGGGACCTAAGTTCTTCCTTCAAAAACTCTTGGAACTTCTCGAGCAAGTTATAAGAAGGATTATCGTTGTTGGGAAAAATATCATAGATTTTGATGATGATGTATTTAGAATGTAATAGGGACTTTAGGTTTCCCTAGATATTCAATGTAATTTTTTCTTTTAGAAATATTGTTAAAACCAAGTTCTTGAGATTTCCAATAAAGTTGTGATATTTCTTTAAACGGTTTGATGCCTGAAGACTTAATCAAATTCAGAAATTTGGAAATTGGATATCTTGATCGGAAATCCTCCTATCCGGAATACTACATGAGAACCGGATGTCTCATTACAACCCGCTGAAGGCTAAGTCGGAAGACTAGCGCGGATTTCCTTCTCACCAGGAAGATTGAGTATGACTCTTCCGGATTTGTCAGCTAAGAACCGGATGCCTCAGGGAAGACCAGAATTTTCAAAAAGCGGACAAGTGAGAAAAGACTTAGAAAATTATCTAAGTCTTGAATGAAGAAATTCTACCCGTTGGTAAGGAAAAATCAATCTCTTGATTTTCAACGGCTAGATTGAAGATAATTATGCTGATTCAAGAACAAATGACTCGAAGACAAAGTCTGGACCTCTAAGAATTGAAGAACCTATCCAGAATTCCTAAACAAGCACTAGAAGACAAACAGAGTAAAGTTCTACAGTCCAGAATACTTGAACAACAGCTAGAAGACGGACTCTATGGAAAAAGGAATCTCTGCTTTAACAATTGGGTATGTCCAAACACCCATTCCAATGAGGAATCTTCAAATCACAATCTTCATTCAAAATTGAAGCCAGCAAATGCAACGGATAGTCTATTTTGATTCAACGGATAGATTATCCAATCCAGCTATAAATAGCATCCTTGGAAGACTGGGGAAAGAGACAATAACTCATCAACAATAAGAAGAACAAACAAAAAGAGGCTACCTCATTCACAGTTAGGTCAAAAAGCTTGATAAAGAGAGATTTCTAAACTCCTTATCCAGAAGCAAACTTCTCCTCCTTCCAAAAAGCTATAGTGTAAATACTTGCAGGTTTTCTTGCCTCAAGTAACACACCACGTTGAAGGATACAACTTTTGATCAAACTTATTGATTAAAAGGGGATAGGTCAACTTTCTTACAAGTTGGTCTTGCAAGTCCTATTGTTCGGACCTTGCAGTTGTTGAAGAAGCGTGACCTTCGAAGGAACAACAAAGCCAGCACGAGTGCAGTAGCAACATTGGCCTTGCGAAGATATACCGTGTAGAAATTCACACAAGTGTAATTGTTGGTCCATTATTCAATAACCAACTACATAGTGGATTTTGAGTACGTAGAAGGATTACCCCACCTTCGAACCTCGTTAAAGTTTGCGTGTCTCTCTCTTTTATCTTTATTCTTACTTGCAATTATATTAACTGAGAAAACTAACCCATCCATATTGATTACTGCTCACTCTACCCACCAACTTCCGCACATAATCTAAAGTTCACAAGAACTCTAGATTAACACTCATTTTCACGTTCTCAAAAGAAATGAAAAAGTTTTTAAAATTTGTAACAAAGTCTATTCACCCCCCCCTCTAGACTTTGTAACTCACCACTTCGGGACTACCAATTGGTATCGGAGCTTGTTTCTCACTATCTACTTTTAGATTAACGAGAAGCGATCATAATGGTGAACAATATGGATCACGGTTTGCCCAAGTTTTCTCTTCTAGGTTATGATGATTGGAAGATCATGATGGAAGCACATCTCTACGCTCTACATGATTGCATGTGGATGGTGCTTGAGGATGGACCCTTGAAAATCCAAAAGGAGAACCCTGAGAGGAATCCAGCTGCTCCAGATGTAGTCCAGTACATTCCAAAACCCAAAGAAAAATGGGATGATAGAGATTGCAAAAAGCACAATCTGGACAACGTCGCCAAAGCAGCCATCTTCAAGACACTTGATCCCATCACCTTCTCCAAGTTTAAGCATCTCAAGACTGCCATGGAGATTTGGCAAGGTCTTGGGAAGCTATGTGAGAAATCAGAGGACCTGAGAAAGAAGAAGATAGAAATCCTGCTTGAGAAGTTCAAAAGCTTCAAAATGCTTCCCGGAGAATCACTTAACCACATTCTTTCTCCCAAAGAAAAGAATGTAAGGTTGCTGAGATCACTCCCAACTGAGTGGTACACCAAAGCCACGGCCATGGAAGAAGGAAGAAACCTGGAAAACTACACTGTTCAAGGTCTCCTTGATGAACTCAGAACCTATGAGCACGAGCTGAAAAAGAAGAAGGAAGAAAAAGTCACTCCCTTCCCCACGGCATTGATGACAACTTCAAGAATTCCATCAAGTGAAGGTACATGCACAAGAAACTGTGACACACCTTCCTTCAGCCAGCCGACAAGCTCAAAAATGGAGAACTACGAAGAGGAATTTGCCATGATGGTCAAACAATTCCGGAAGTTCAAGAAGTTCTTCAAAAAGGCTGATTCAATCAGAAGGCCATCCAAGGGAAAGCCACAGGTAAGTGACTCCCCTCCTGAATCTTATTTATGCTATAACTGCAGGAAGCCTGGCCACTGGAAGTCAGCATGCCCGTACCCAAAGGTGGAGAAGTACGGAGAAAGAGAAAGGATCGAGAAGAAAAAGAAAGCAATGGTTGCTGCTGAAAGTGACGAGTCATCTAGCTCAAGCTCGGATGAAGAAGCCCTCGTCTGCATGGAGCGCAGAGTTGAGAAGTCCAACCGTGAGGAAGGTGGACTATGTTAGAAGATGATACTCTCTGCCTAATGGCCAAAGATGATGCTGATCAAGAGGTAACCTCACAAACCTCCTGCTCATCTTCTTATAGCACACCAACTTCTGAAAATCTTTTTGACCAGTTCAAAAAGATGATGAAAGACTTTGAGGAGATAAATCTCAAACACACATCCTTAACAGAAGAGAACAAACTATTGAGTGAAGAAAATCTCAAGTTGACTGAAAGTCGGAATAGTCAACTGAATGAGATCACTCAACTCAAGACTGAAAATGAATCTCTCTCTGAAAAGGTAAAATCCCTTAACAAAGAGCTAGGGATACTCAAGTCCCAAGAAGTAGTGAACAAGCTGCTTGAAACGACCAAACATAAGGATCGCAAAAGACTTGGGTTTGACTCCTCTAGTTCCAAAAGGAAAGGGAAGACAACTTTCATCCCTCCTAAACCTACTGCCAAATCTAATAAGCAAAAAGGGAAGGAAAAGGAGAAACCAACAGAAGTTCCCAAAAAGGTAGTCCCTCCTAAGAACTATAGGAAGCTAGACAGACCTCAAAAAGGAAACAATTTCAGAAGAAAACCTTCTAACTCCCAATATACACGAGGCTATACTCATTATGGGGAAGACAGAAGTTTTCCAAGAGAGTCTGAGTGGAGAACTATGCCAAGATATAGTCATCCTCCACCCCAGAAACTATTTGTGCCACCTAAGTATGCTTATAATCAACACAGGTCACACTATGCACAACCTAGACAAAACTATAGGTCTTATCAACCTAGGTCTGCTAGGAGGAAACAGGAAATTGCACCTCCTGCACGTAGGAAGTTTTATGCCTTCAACTATGATTACAATCCCAACAAGTTTAGAGCTGCAAGGAAAATTTCCTGCAACTTTAAACTTGATGTAGGGACACACACCATTAACCATTTCGGACCCAAACTGAAATGGGTACCAAAATCTTCCCCCTAATGCAGGAAGCCGCTAAGTACCCAGGTGTCTGGTACTTAGACAGTGGCTGCTCAAGACACATGACGGGTGATGCGAGCCTTTTGAGCAATCTAATTCCCTATGATGGTACAAGGGTTACTTTTGGAGGAAGCAACGATTTTGGCCTTACTAAAGGGCTAGGAAATCTGGTGTACAAGGGACTAACCATCCAAGCTGTATCTTATGTTGAAGGACTCAATTATAACCTTCTTAGCATAAGTCAGTTTTGTGATAAAGGTTACTCCTTGGAATTCTGCAAGGACATGGCATCTCTCAAGAACATCTCCACAAATGAAGTCATTCTCACTGGGAAAAGAATCAGAAACATCTATGAAGTGATATGGAACGATGTCAAGGAAGCATGTCTAATCAGCAAAGGTGACACTAACCTTCTATGGCTTTGGCATAAGAGGTTGAGTCATCTCAACTTCAAAACTCTCAACAAGCTATCCAAAGAAGGGTTCGTAGAAGGCCTTCCCAAAGCTGTATTCAGGAAGGAAAGCATTTGTGATGCGTGCCAGAAAGGAAAGCCAATCAAATCTACTTTCAAGGCAAAACCTGCATCCTCAACTACAAGGATATTAAGTCTTATCCACATGGACCTATTTGGCCCTGTTACACCAATAAGTCTAAGTGGAAAGAAATATGTCCTAGTGGTAGTTGATGATTACTCAAGATACACGTGGACAATCTTCCTCAACAGCAAGAAGGAGACTCAAGGGAAACTCACCAACTGCATGAAGCTGATTCAAAACCAAGCAAGTCAGACCATTCAGAAGATCAGATCTGACAAAGGCACAGAATTCCTGAATGAAATCATCATTCATTATTGTGAAGAAAACGGAATTCTTCATCAGACATTCGCAGCAAGGACGCCTCAACAGAATGGTGTAGCAGAAAGACGGAACCGAACCCTAAAGGAAGCAGTGAGAACAATGCTAGCAGAAGCTTCTTTACCAAAGAGGTTCTGGGCTGAAGCTGTTAACACGGCTTGCTATACTCAAAATAAGAGTATGATTTATAAAAGGCACAACAAAACTCCCTATGAACTATGGAACGGGAGAAAGCCTAATATATCATATTTTCATATTTTTGGGAGCAAGTGTTTTGTGTTAAACAACGGGAAGAATCATCTGAACACTTTTGATGAGAAATCAGATGAAGCCATCTTCCTTGGATACTCTATGATGAGCAAGGCATTCAGAGTTTTCAACAAAAGAACCATGATCACAGAAGAGTCAATACATGTTATTTTTGATGAAAAACATGTGGTTGACAAGCCATCAAAGCATGATCATGAGGTTCTAGATCTATCTGACAAGGATGACGAAGTTAATGAAGGTGATAGAATGAAGCCTACGGAGTTCATTCCATTCAGAAGTCTACCACTGAAGACTTCACAGAGAAATCCGGATTCAAACAGTGCTGAGCCTACCGGAAATCTTGGCCAGCCTTCCAATATTCCGGATCACTCAAACGGTGACAATTCCGGAAATGGCGACCCAGTGCCAATCCATCCAGAAACACCAACTTCTGTTCTTCAACCAGAAGCTGAACTAGATCAACCAGTCAATCCTAATCAACACAATTTTCGTTGGTTAAGGGATCATCCTCCCCAAAAAGTCATTGGAGATATTCAATCTAGTGTTCGCACAAGAAGTGCTCAGCAAAATCTAGAAACTATGCTTGCTTGTTTCATCTCACAAGTGGAACCAAAGAATATTGAAGAAGCTCTAGCTGATTCTGATTGGATCAATGCAATGCAAGAAGAACTCAACCAATTTTCCAGAAATAACGTCTGGAAACTTGTTCCCAGACCTACTCATCAACATGTCATTGGAACAAAGTGGGTCTTCCGGAACAAGATGGATGAAAACGGCGTTGTCATCAGAAACAAAGCCCGGTTGGTTGCCAAGGGATATTGTCAAGAAGAAGGTATAGATTTTGATGAAACCTTCGCTCCAGTTGCTAGACTTGAAGCTATAAGGCGGTTTCTAGCCTTTGCTGCTCATAAGGATTTCAAAGTCTATCAAATGGATGTCAAAAGTGCATTCCTCAACGGAAACCTCGAAGAAGAAGTTTATGTGGAACAACCTCCAGGATTTGAGTTACACACTAAGGGAGATCAAGTGTATAGAATCAAAAAGGCGTTGTATGGACTCAAACAAGCTCCGAGAGCTTGGTATGACCCATTGTCTCAATTTCTTATAAACAATGGATTTATCAAAGGAGTCATTGACAAGACATTGTTCAAACTACAAGACGGAGAAGATCTCCTGTTAGTCCAAATCTATGTGGACGACATCATATTTGGCTCAACTAAAGAAGATCTCTGCACCAAGTTCTCAACCCTCATGCAAGGAAAATTTGAGATGAGCATGATGGGGGAACTCAACTACTTCCTTGGCCTTCAAATTAGACAGAGAAGTGAAGGGACTCTCATCAACCAAGCCAAGTACACAAGGGATCTTATCAAGAAATTCAAAGTTGACCAGAAGTCATCTGTCTCTGTCCCCATGAGTACATCCACCAAGCTTGATATGGATGTAGATGGAAAGGATGTAGATCAAACTCTCTACAGAGGAATTGTTGGATCTATACTCTATCTTACTGCAAGCCGTCCGGATATCTCATATGCAGTAGGTGTTTATGCCAGATTCCAGTCAAAGCCAAAGGAAAGTCATCTGATAGCAGCTAAAAGAATTCTTAGATACCTCAAAGGAACTCAGAACATGGGTTTGTGGTATGATAAGAGTAATTCGTTTGAGTTAGTGGGATACTCAGATTCTGACTTTGCCGGATGCAAAGTTGACCGGAAAAGTACATCTGGTACTTGTCAATTCATTGGTGGAAATCTTGTTTCTTGGTTCAGTAAGAAACAAAACTCCATTTCTACATCTACAGCAGAAGTAGAGTACATTGCTGATGGTAGTTGTTGTGCTCAAATTCTGTGGCTGAAGCAACAACTACTGGACTATGGAGTCAAGACAAAGGAAGTGACAATCTTCTGTGACAATCAAAGTGCTATAGCCATCTCACAAAATCCAGTGCATCATTCTCGCACTAAGCACATTGATGTCAAGCATCACTTCATCAGAGATCATGTGGAAAAGAAAGATATCAAAATTGAGTATATCTCAACTAAAGATCAACTGGCGGATATCTTCACCAAACCACTAAGTGAAGCCAAGTTTTCCGATTTGCTTCACAAAATTGGTCTAATTCAATTAGACTGAGTGTGGTACACGTGGCAGTTCATTTTCCACATCTGTCAAAATGATGGGTGGGGAGGTGGCCTTGGGAACAGTTAAAAACCCAATCGCCACTAGCCGCATAAATCGCCCACAATAAACCCAATCGTCACTATAATCTGACCTCAACTGCCCACTCAGCCCACTCAAATCTTTCATCGTCTTCTTCACGAGAATCTTCTGATAAAATCCTCAAGAACCCTAATTTCTTCAGATCTTCTCAAATTTCCGAGAAAATGAAGATTGTTGGCGCTAATATCCATTTCCAGAAGTTGGAAGCCAAGTGCTCCTCATCAACGTTCTATCAATCCTATCTGGAGATGATTGCTGCTCAAGAGCTCTCCGAATTTCTTCATATGGAGATTCGATTCAAGTATGAGAACGGAGTTCTTGAATTCTATAAAAACGGAAAGGTCAAGACTGTCAAATCGAAGAAGGACCCACAAAGGACGATTCAACTCATCAATTCCACTGTTGGAGGGACAAAAGTGAAGCTTTCGCAAAATAAATTGGGAGAAAAGCTTCACCTTCCCAACTCTGGAGTTGAAATTGGGAGACTTCCAGCCAAGAATCTGGATTGGAGCGTTATTGGAATTTCTGGGCAAAATCCCTCTGGCCCAGCGAAGAAAGCTCATCTGAACAACGACTACAAGCTAGTCCTTGAACTGGTTATCGCATGCCTCGAATGTGGAAGTGGAGGACATGCTGATGACATCACCCAAGAGAGGGCCTTCATCATCAATGCCCTCATTACCAAGTCTAAGGTAAATTGGGCTGCTCATTTCTTCAATTCCATCTCAAAGCACCTGGGAAAACCCAACCAGAAATACCTTTGTCAAGGTGTGTACATTGGACATATCTTGGAGTCCTTGGGTGCTGCTTCTGAAGGAAAGAAGTATGAAGCCAGATATTGGCTGTACTATCTGTCTTCCAAAGGGGAAAACAGAGCTGGTGCTAGCACAACTGCAGAGGAAAGTTCTTCAGACAATGTTCCTATCATAAGTCTGAACAAATCAGTAAAGAGGAAGCAAGTGGTGTCTCCCTCTCCCAGTGCTGAAGCACCACAGAATCTTGCTCCAATAAATCTTGAAGAAGAAGATATCTCTGACCAAGGAGAACTACAAAGGAAAAAGAAGAGGAAGATCACCTCTCCCTCAACATCTGGACATGTCAATCCGGATGAGTTGTAGGAGAAAGAACCAACACTTGAAGAACCAACTGAGGAAACCTCTGCTCTCAACCGGAGTCCTCAACAACTTGAAGAAGAAATTCCTCAAGTTCAGAATTTTCCAACTTCCTCACAACCTCAAGTAGATGATGCTGAGAATCAATTCTGGCAGCTCTACTATGACTGGAGAGCTTGGAAAGTTGGAAATTCAGCAGAACAGTTGCTAAGTTGGGACCAGCAATTCAAGAATGAGAAGATCCTCAAGAAATGCTTAGGTCTGCTAGTCAACTATTGCTGTGAGCAAATCCTGGATGTTGACTGGGTATGGCAAAGGAACTATGAAGATTTGCATCTGGAATACTTGGTCACCTCACCAATTTCAGAGTTTGAAGTGGATGATGAGGATCCTGTAGTATACAAACCAGTCCTCTCAAAAACCACAAAAGATCAGGTGGTTCTCACTTCTGAAGCACAAGCTAACTTGGAAACAACAGCTGAGGATTTCCAAATATTTCCGGAAGCCTCATCTGGCTTTGAAACTGTTCCACCTGAAGCTGAAGTCTCTACACCAAAACAGAACCAGGAAGGATCAAATTAAGAATTCCAGCAACTTCTCCATTCTGAAGCTTTAGAGATTCTCACAAACCCTTGTGAAATCACCAACCCTACTGAAGCAGAGATCCCGGAGGAGTCAACAGAAAATCTGGAGATGTCCAAAACCCCAGAAACAAATGAAGCTCAAGAAGAGCAAGCTGTAGAAACCCAGAGAAGTTCTGCAGAAGCTGAGAAGGAAACTCAAATGGCAGAACTGGAGGCCTCCAAATCTCCAGTAGCCATTTTTGAAGGACAGAATGAAGCAGAAGAAAGAGACTCCCTCTCTCGGGATATATCAAATTTTACACTTGGGGAAGAAGAAGAAGAATCTGAAAGGACCCTGAAGATCAATAATGAAGAAGATGTACAAGATGATGCTGAATCTCTTCCTCTGCAACTCTTCCAAAGAACTCTCTCTTCTCATCAGGTAACCAACTTCCATTTCCATAGCTCTTCCATTCCTACTCTTCCGGATGAGGTACCAGAAATCTGGACAAAGAAAGTCCAAGGGCTGATTGACTCAGCCCTAGCATCTCAACATGTCTCCTTTAGGCAAGAGATAGAGCAGATGGAAGCCAGGCAAAACAAACTGATTGAGAAATCCGAAGAAACACATTGCTCCAATCTCAAGGAGATAAGCAAATCAGTGGATAAGACTCTAGAGATCTTATCTCTATTGAGTAACACTGTGAGCAACACGATGGAGACATATGCATCTAATAGTTATCTTCAACTCAAAGAGGCTAACAACATCAAAGAGCAAGTAGCAAATGTCACAATCAGTCTACAAAAACAAATGTCCATTCTCCAAATGGACATCAGAGCAGCTCTGGCAGTGTCTTCAGCAAATCAAGTAGTAACCAAAGACTACTTGAAGGTAATCATTGACAATCAGAAGGAAGCACACAAATTATTCAGACTTCTTACCACAAATTCTGGAAATCGCAAGATGGAAGTGGTTCTTCAACAACATAGTCCATCCTTGATTCCAGAGCTTCCCATTGCAGTCAAAGAAGGAGAAGTCTCTTACATTCCTACGCATCTAAACTTGACTGATCTAGTCCTTGAAGCTCAGAGAAGCAATCCGGAAAACTCAACACAGCGCTTATCCAGCTCCGGATTGGATGGAACAGAGGCTGTAGGAACAATTGCTGCTCACTTCTCAAATGAAAATCAAACAGAGGAGAGACGAAGCAACATAAGGCGCATCAAGGAACTATGTGGAAGCATGCAAGGCATCAGGGAGATTGCCGAATCTTCAAAGCGCAAGAAGCACTGAAGGTTTTCTTCATCAAATCAGGGGGAAAGTATGTGAAAACATTAATTTGCTTTGATGAAAACACCTTCTTGTTTAAACATTGCTCTATTGGTTTAAACATTGCCTTAATATTTCTCTTAATTGTGCTCACTATGCTTGATTATACCTAATTCAAGTATGTTTTTTAGAATTATTCCTAGCGCATACAATCAGGGGGAATGTATTTCAGGGGGAACTTAACTAGTTTTTGGCTAACAATTGTTTTTGGCAATGAATTATTGATAAGCTATAAGGAATGGAAGACGGATATCTCAGTTTTGGGACTAAAATTGGAAATCTCCGATTCAGGTACTTTACAAAATCTGTCTTCTTAAACTAAGCTTCAGTCCTTAATTCATTTCCAATAAGCTCTAAAAGTACTGGTCCTTAGGATTTTTAGAATGTACAGGACTTTGGAAAAATAGTACCACTTTTCTTTTAAAAATAAAATTCATATTTGTTTTGGTACTACCTCGTCCTAAGTAGAAATTAGAACTATAGGGAATGAAAAATGATAGCTTTATTTTGGGCCTTGAGAACCCAATAGGAATAATTTCCCTTTAGTACATATATTTCTTTTCTTTTTGGGCCACTCTTTTGGGCTTAGCCAAACTAAAACAGTTATGATTCTCAAACCAAACGAAACTGATTTTCAAATTGGAACGGTTTCAATTCATTGGTAATTGGTAAAAGATTCCTTCCACTTTTCAACTTCTTGGAAATTGAAACTCTTTTACTCTCACCGTTCCACCTACCCAATTAATGGAACCCGTGAACCTCCCCTCTCTCTACCTCCTCTCTTATTTAAATCAAGATATCTCAATCCATTCCTATCACAAACAGCTCTTTCAATATGAAAAATCTTCAAACTCACTGTCTAAGAAACACACCAAGAAAAATATCCCCAATGGAGAAATTTTTCTTTCTCACCCTCATAGACGGCAATGGAAGAAGCCTATTGAGAAGAAAAGACTTTCAAGGTCTATGGTGAGAATCTCGGCAGTAGAGAAGGTCTATGGTGGAAATCTCGTATTTTTCAATATTACACCATACACCTTCTCTGGAACAACACTCTCTCTATCTTTCTTCTTAGTTTGAGAGATGTGTTGCTTCCAAGATCTTAAATATCCACTTTGGATATTAAAGATCTATCAAACGCAACGCCAACCGCTCTGCCAAGCAGAATCTGCTGAAGCTGAAAACGGTCAATGGCGGAAGAGATCACAAAATCTCAAGACAAGACTTGGTCTAGGAATTATTGTAATTTGAACTGTATTTGTTTAAGAGTTTTTGTTAACAAGCTGTATATTATGAGAAACTAAAAGAAAGTTACAAAATTAGTTCTCAGTACAGCGACCGGAACTCTTAAACAATTTTTTGTCATCATCAAAAAGGGGGAAATTGTTGGGAAAAATATCATAGATTTTGATGATGATGTATTTAGAATGTAATAGGGACTTTAGGTTTCCCCAGATATTCAATGTAATTTTTCCTTTTAGAAATATTGTTAAAACCAAGTTCTTGAGATTTCCAATAAAGTTGTGATATTTCTTTAAACGGTTTGATGCCTGAAGACTTAATCAAATTCAGAAATTTGGAAATTGGATATCTTGATCGGAAATCCTCCTATCCGGAATACTACATGAGAACGAGATGTCTCATTACAACCCGCTGAAGGCTAAGTCGGAAGACTAGCGCGGATTTCCTTCTCACCAGGAAGACTATGTATGACTCTTCCGGATTTGTCAGCTAAGAACCGGATGCCTCAGGGAAGACCGGAATTCTCAAAAAGCGGACAAGTGAGAAAAGACTTAGAAAATTATCTAAGTCTTGAATGAAGAAATTCTACCCGCTGGTAAGGAAAAATCAATCTCTTGATTTTCAACGGCTAGATTGAAGATAATTATGCTGATTCAAGAACAAATGACTCGAAGACAAAGTCTGGACCTCTAAGAATTGAAGAACCTATCCAGAATTCCTAAACAAGCACTAGAAGACAAACAGAGTAAAGTTCTACAGTCCAGAATACTTGAACAACAGCTAGAAGACGGACTCTATGGAAAAAGGAATCTCTCCTTTAACAATTGGGTATGTCCAAACACCCATTCCAATGAGGAATCTTCAAATCACAATCTTCATTCAAAATTGAAGCCAGCAAATGCAACGGATAGTCTATTTTGATTCAACGGATAGATTATCCAATCCAGCTATAAATAGCATCCTTGGAAGACTGGGGAAAGAGACAATAACTCATCAACAATAAGAAGAACAACCAAAAAGAGGCTACCTCATTCACAGTTAGCCCAAAAAGCTTGATAAAGAGAGATTTCTAAACTCCTTATCCAGAAGCAAACTTCTCCTCCTTCCAAAAAGCTATAGTGTAAATACTTGCAGGTTTCCTTGCCTCAAGTAACACACCACGTTGAGGGATACAACTTTTGATCAAACTTATTGATTAAAAGGGGATATGTCAACTTTCTTACAAGTTGGTCTTGCAAGTCCTATTGTTCGGACCTTGCAGTTGTTGAAGAAGCGTGACCTTCGAAGGAACAACAAAGCCAGCACGAGTGCAGTAGCAACATTGGCCTTGCGAAGATATACCGTGCAGAAATTCACACAAGTGTAATTGTTGGTCCATTATTCAATAACCTGTTGGACACGATTTTATTATGTGGCCTGAGTTATCATTTATCTAATTAATTGATCATTGACCTAATAAATACCCTACGTACTTAATTGGTAATTATTCGATGGACGTAATTACCCTTATGACCTAATTAGGGTTTCCCCTTGGGTGTATATATAGAGGTCATTAGGCAGAGATCAGAACACACACCAATCTTACGCCTTCTCTCTGCCTCTCTATTCTCGTGAGTCTCATCCTCACCTTAGCCATCATAACGATACACCCTAAACGGGAACTCGATCTGCGTGAGAATCATGGCTTCATCCCTAACTACGTTTACAGGATTATCAGGTACACATGATTAAATCCCTAATTTATATTTTATGTTTAAGAATTGATCAACATGTGGTATCGGAGCGATATTTTGATTAATCAATTCTATTTTCGTTCCGTAAGATACTGAAATTGAGATCAGATCAGTAGTTTTTAACCCTAACGAAATTTATGTGTTTAAACTTGCTTGCTAATGGGTTTCTAATGCATGTTCTCTAATTTGTTAGATAATCTTAAATTCATACGGCACTCCATTAACAGAGAAAAAAAAATGTTTTTTTTTTGAGATTTGGTGTATTGCGTCTCCACCAAAAAAAAAAAAAAAAAAACACAAATTTGATCTGTTCTCGAAATCAGCAAGTATAATTTGTGATGAATTATTTAAGGTGTTCATCCTTATTTTGATGAAATCATCTTATTTTGGTATTTAATTTGGAATAAAATTGTGTTTCCTTAAATTGTATAACATATCTCACTTTTGTATAATATATTCTGTTTCCTTATTTATTGATTTATTTTACCTAGAATAGCAAAACTAAGTAAGGGATATGCTAAAATACCATAAAAAAAAGATTAAATTGTTTTACTTGTTGGAAAATCTCTTGCCTTATATGCCTTTTGATTTTCTAATTAAATTAATCTTAATGGGTCCCCAATTTTTGTAGCCCCACCCCGAACCGCTATAACTTTTGCGGTTAATTAATTATTAACATTAAATTTATAAATCATTTGACTAATCTCAAATAAAATTTATTTTATGATTAATTAAATTGATTTATTTTGCTTGACTTGAATAATACCTTAGAGTACACTTCTGCCCAAAGGTGATGTGTAACATTTGTAAAAAAATTTCAAGTCTTATTAAGCATTGTCATTTAGTGCATATCCTTAAATAGATATTTGCATGACACTCGCCTTAAATACATAATATTTCACTTCTGTCCAAAGATGATGTGTTATAATTGTGTACTGCGAACTAAATATATATGTGCATTAAAATTTAAATGTTTCACTTCTGCCCAAAGGTGATGTGTAACATTCAAATTGTACATGATTATTTTATTATTCATAATACTTAAATAAGTGGTCATAACCAAAGTGAAAGCCATTTGTTTAAGTAGAATTAAATTTAGTCTATTATTTTTGGTGTTATAATAGACTCTTATCACAGCTTCATTACTATATAATGGTCTTTATCTTCGCCAGCCTTAGTTCATTACCCCTTAAGTTCTCCTTTAATTATGTGTCTTATTTCTCTCATCTGAATCCGCTATCAGTCCCAAATATGGGAATTGAAACCTTGAACAGTGCGAATTTTTCTTCATGGAAAGATTCACTGATGCTAACTCTTGGCATGTTGGATTTTGATTATGCACTGAGAGAGCCTGCCCCTCCTGCCCTCACTGATAAAAGTACTGCTGAAGATAAAATAGTACATGAGAGATGGGAGAGGTGCAACAGAATGGCTCTTATGCTCATTAAAAATTCCATCAGCATAATCATCAGGGGAGCTATTCCAGATTCATCTAATGCTAAAACATATCTGGCTTCCGTGGAGGAACAATTCAAAGCAACTTCTAAGGCACATGCTAGTACTCTTATTTTGAAGATGGTGACTACAAAATATGACAGGAATAGCGGCATTCGTGAGCACATCATGATGATGAACGACATGACTCGTAAGCTCAAGGGATTAGACATGGAGATCAGTGAAGGTTTTCTGGTGCACTTTATAATGACTTCTCTTCCTGCATCTTTTGAAGCTTTCAAGGTCAACTACAACACCCAGAAGGTCAAGTGGTCGATGAATGAGTTGATTGCTATGTGCGTACAAGAAGAAGAGCGTCTGAAGTTGGACAAACCTGATGTGGCTTACCTCATGACCGCTAATCCAAAGAAGAGGAAGGGCAATGTCGATAAGAAGGATGTTTCTAAAGTCCAGAAACGTGATGCAAGTGCTTCTTCCAGCTCTAAGAACTCTAAAGGGAAGTCTTACTGCAAGTTCTGCCGCAAGGAAGGACATAGGCTGAAAGACTGCGAAGACTTTAAGGAGTGGCTGACGAAGAAAGGTAATCATCTTTGCATGATACTTGAGTCCTTTAATTTAAATGTTCCAACTAATACATGGTGGTTTGACTCTGGTTCTATGGTTCATGTAACCAACTCACTTCAGGGATTCCTTACAATCTAGAAGCTGGAAAGAAACCGAAGAACACTTAAGCTGGGGAATGGAACAGAACTAGCTGTCGAAGCCGTGGGAACCTTAGAATTAATAATGAAAACTGGTTTATGTATTAAACTTTATGATACCTTATATATTCCTGAGATTACTCGGAATTTAGTATCAGGACCAAAGTTAGACATAGACGGTTTTGATGTTTCTCATGGTCATGGCAGACTTACTATTAGTTTCAATTCTTAAGTGTTTGGTCATGGTTTTCTGGATGGTGGTCTCTATAAATTAGAACTAGATGATGATTTTTCCAAATCTTTGTTGTCATATAATATCAATCAGACACTAACAAAGAGAAAACGAAAACGAGACTTAGAAACTTCATCCATGTTGTGGCATCAACGCTTAGGCCACATTTCACGAGAACGTTTGTCTAGACTCGTGAAGAATGAAGTGTTACCATCTCTCGATTTCAATGATTTTGGAACATGTGTCAAATGCCTTAAAGGTAAAATGACATCAGTGAATAAGAAAGGTGCCACTAGGAGTTCTAATTTATTAGAGCTCATCCACACTGATATTAGTGGTCCTTACTCTATCACTGGCATAACTGGACATAACTCATTTATCACTTATATTGATGATTATTCTCATTATATGTACTTGTATCTCATTAAGGAAAAATCTGAATCACTTACAACTTATAAAGATTATAAAACTGAAGTTGAAAAACAACTTGATCGTCAGATAAAAGTTGTAAGATCAGATAGAGGAGGAGAATATTATAGTAGACATACTGATGTGGGTCAAGCTCCTAGTCCATTTTATGAGTTTTGTAAGGGCGAGGGGATCGTGAATCAATATACTATGCCTGGTACTCCTCAGCAGAATGGTGTTGCTGAGAGAAGAAATAAGACCCTAATGGACATGGTACGCAGTATGTTAGCCAACTCAGGTTTACCTCTATATCTCTGGACCGAGGCCTTAAAAACAGCCGTTCATATACTCAATAGGGTTCCTTCTAAAGCTGTCCCTAAAACTCCTTATGAACTCTGGACAGGAAGGAAACCGAGTCTAAGATATATGAAAGTATGGGGTTGTCTTGCCGAAGCTAAACTTTATAATCCCTTCTTGAAGAAACTCGACATAAAAACTGTAACTTGCTACTTCATTGGTTATCCTTCTCACTCAAAGGGTTACAGATTTTATTGTCCTTCCCATGTCACTCGCATTGTAGAAACCAAAGATGCTCATTTCCTTGAAGATTTTAAGCTCAGTGGGAGCAGTGAAAACCCTTATGATGAATTGCTAGAAGTACAAGACGCGGGGGGAAGAGACTTGTCGATTAATTTACCTCCAATTACTCCTCTTGTACTTAATGCCAATCCGCAGGACACTGCACCTCCTCCTACTCCAAATGTACCTGGAAATGAAGACACCTCAAATGATCACCATCAAGCCAATGCTCAACCCGAAAATTTGCTTAGGAGGTCATCTAGGTCTAAAAGGCCTACTAACTTTGATGATTATGTTACCTACCTGACTGAAGCAGAAATGGATGCTGGAAAGTTTAATGATCCTACCTCTTATAATGAAGCCATTAACAGTGATCAGTCTTCTGAATGGAATAAAGCCATGATTGAAGAGCTTGACTCCATGAAGAAAAATGATGTTTGGGATTTGGTTGAATTACCCAACGGTGTAAAACCCGTAGGATGTAAATGGGTCTTCAAAACAAAACTGGACCCGAATGGAAACATTGAACACTACAAAGCGAGATTGGTTGCAAAGGGCTACACTCAGAAAGAGGGAATTGACTATCAAGAGACCTTTTCTCCTGTCTCTCGAAAGGATTCCTTAAGGAACGTTATGGCCCTTGTAGCTCACTTTGACTTAGAGCTACATCAGATGGATGTCAAAACCGCTTTCCTTAATGGCAATTTGGATGAAGAAGTGTTCATGAAACAACCCGAAGGATTCGAATCTGAAGGTCAAGAGCACCTAGTCTGTAAGCTAAAGAAATCCATATACGGGTTGAAGCAGGCATCACGTCAATGGTACCTAAAGTTGCATCAAGTCTTGAAGTCAGAAGGTTTCATAAAGAATCAAGTGGATCAATGCACCTACCTCAAGATGAGTGGGAGCAACTTTACTATACTTGTCCTTTACGTAGATTACATTCTATTGGCAAGTAATAGTTTAGACATGTTGCATGAAGCCAACCGCTTACTCTCGCGTAATTTTGTCATGAAAGATCTCGGAGAGGCTTCTTATGTTATTGGCATCGAAATACACCGAGATAGAGTCAATGGTATTTTGGGATTATCTCAAAAGGCTTACATTGAGCGTGTCCTTACACGTTATAACATGCAACATTGCTCTCCTTCTGTGGCTCCAGTAGTTAAGGGAGATGTTTTCGGTTTATTTCAATGTCCGAAAACAGAGGTTGAAAAAGAACAGATGAGAATGATACCTTATGCGTCAGTAGTAGGAAGCGTTATGTATGCACAAGTCTGTACTCGTCCAGATATCGCTTACATTGCTGGAATGTTAGGTCGTTATCAGACCAATCCTGGTCTTGATCACTGGAAAGCAGCTAAGAAAGTTCTTCGATATCTACAAGGGACAAAAGACTATAAACTGATTTACAGAAGGAGTGATAATTTAGAAGTGGTTGGTTATTCTGATTCTGATTTTGCTAAGTGCAAAGATGACAAGAAATCCACTTCAGGGTATATCTTTATGTTAGCTGGCGGACCTATCTCGTGGAAGAGTCATAAGCAAGAGTTAACTGCAACTTCTACAATGATGGCAGAATACATTGCGCTGTACAACGCAACCTGTCATGGGATGTTGCTCAGAAACCTCATCACTGGACTCAAAGTAGTTAATTCCATCTCTCAACCATTGAAGCTTTATTGTGATAACTCAGCCGCCGTTAGTTTCTCGAACAGTAACAGTTCGACTGGCGTTGCTTTATATCTTGATACAAAGTACTTGTTCGTACATGAGCGAGTTGAGGAAAATAAACTTTGTATTGAGCATATAAGTACTAAGAATATGCTTGCGGATCCAATGACTAAAGGTCTCCCTCCTAAGATTTTCGAAGAACATGTTTCGAAGATGGGGTTATTTAAAGACCTTATTTAGTTGCATATTGTACTTGCTTACATTTAATAATAAAATTTCCTCATTGTTTTGTTTGTTTTGTCTCTGAATGTGTCTATGCATGCCTAAAGACATATAGACAACATTTATATACAAAATAATGTTATGGGCTTAATTGTCAATTTGATCCTTAGCTTATTTAAGTTTTAAATTTGGTATTGTAGTATGATTAATGGGGGTCTTGAATTGAGTTTCGATTCAATGAATGTATTTCTCTGCTACAGTTTCGGTTTAGAACTAAAATGAGTATTAAAATCTGATCAGACTTATCTAATACTCATCATAAATGATTACTCGGCCAAGTGGGAGAATGTTGGACACGATTTTATTATGTGGCCTGAGTTATCATTTATCTAATTAATTGATCATTGACCTAATAAATACCCTACGTACTTAATTGGTAATTATTCGATGGACGTAATTACCCTTATGACCTAATTAGGGTTTCCCCTTGGGTGTATATATAGAGGCCATTAGGCAGAGATCAGAACACACACCAATCTTACGCCTTCTCTCTGCCTCTCTATTCTTGTGAGTCTCATCCTCACCTTAGCCATCATAACGATACACCCTAAACGGGAACTCGATCTGCGTGAGAATCATGGCTTCATCCCTAACTACGTTTACAGGATTATCAGGTACACATGATTAAATCCCTAATTTATATTTTATGTTTAAGAATTGATCAACATAACCAACTACATAGTGGATTTTGAGGACGTAGAAGGATTACCCCACCTTCGAACCTCGTTAAAGTTTGCGTGTCTCTCTCTTTTATCTTTATTCTTACTTGCAATTATATTAACTGAGAAAACTAACCCATCCATATTGATTACTGCTCACTCTACCCACCAACTTCCGCACATAATCTAAAGTTCACAAGAACTCTAGATTAACACTCATTTTCACGTTCTCAAAATAAACGAAAAAGTTTTTAAAATTTGTAACAAAGTCTATTCACCCCCCCCCCTCTAGACTTTGTAACTCACCACTTCGGGACCACCAATCGTCATCGCTATCGGAGTCACTTACCTCTACCCTTTTTGAGGATGAGGCTTTGAGAGCAAGACCGGGACTCTTGTGAAGAGAAGGTTTAAGAACAGTAGATTCATAAGTTTGAAGATTACCTCGAAGAGCATCGATGGTGACATTGGTGTTACCAATTGACTCATATATGGCATCAGCTTTTGAACGCCATTCTGATGTTAAGCTCCGAAGGATTTTTCGAACAAGATCTTTGTTCGAGTATATTTTACCAAGGACATGGAGATCATTGATGATCTTTAAAAATCGGTTGAACATTTGATCAACGCTTTCAATTTCCTTCATTTTAAACAACTCATATTTATGGGTTAGAAAATAAATTTTAGCTTCACGGACTTGAGGCGTACCTTCGTATGTCACTTCAAGCTTATCCCACATTTCTTTTGCGGTGGAGCAAGAGGAAATTTTCCAGTAGTCATCCGGGTTAATTGCACAAAAAATCACGTGTTTAGCTTTTTCAAAAGCTTCTACCTTCTTGATGTCTTCAGCATCATATTCTTCCTCCTTCTTTGAGATGGTGGTTTCACCAACCTTTTTCATTGGCGTCGTCTCACCATTTTTGATGATTAACCACAGTTGGAAGTTGATTGACCGAATGTAAATCCTCATTCGTTCCTTCCAATAGGTGTAGTTTGTTCCATCAAAGAGTGAAGGTCTAACGGTGGAGTGTCCTTCACTTAATCTTGCATACGACATTCTCAACAAAAAATATAGATCCTTCTCTCAACCGGTTAAGGCTTGTAGAGAGTTAGGCTCCGATATGAATTGTTAGAATACGTGACCAACGCTAGAGGGGGGTGAATAGAGTTTGATCGTAGAAATCGCAGGAAAAAAAATTAAGAAAGTGAAAAGAAAAAAGCGTAAAAAGCGTAAAGAGAGCACACCAAGATTTATACTGGTTCACCACAACGTGTGGCTTATCCAGTCTCCCGAGAGACTCTCTTGAGCTACACTACTTCCGTTAAGCTTACGGGTGCTTAACAAACTGTTACAACCGTAGAACTAGAGTCCCACGAGCCTCAACAACACTTGCTCGGAGATACCACACTCTAAGACTTCAACCCGAAGGAAAATACCTTTCCTTCGTACAACCAAGGGAAACAAGCTTCCCTTAACGTGTATACAACACTAAGACACTCAAGAACAAGGCTCTCTTTTAGAGTAGATGTTGAGTAAGCTATATACGCTCAAGAACAACTCAAACTTCACAAATTGGCTCTAGAAAGCTATGAAAAATGATGTTGTTTGAATGCAATGATAATATGAATACTGTGAAGTGAATTGATGTGTAAAGCAGACCCAAACACCCCTTTTTATAGTGCCAAATTAGGCTCCAACGGATCAAAACATTTAAAGGGTGATTGGCTTGATTTATGGGATTGATTAAAATGTGGATCTGCAGGATATTCGCTTCCCATCGATGGGTAAGCCAATTTTCCTTCAGTTTTGAAGCCAACGGTCACCTACCCATCGATGGGTAAATGCTTCCCATCGCTGGGTGGGAGGTTGACTTTCAAACAAGGAAAGAATCAGCCTTAAATGACTCACAACGGTCATGCCTAACGAGCCATGGGTATGCCCTCCCATCGCTGGGTTCCCATCGATGGGTAAAGGTTCCCATCGCTGGGTAAGGGCATTATGCCTTGTGAAAATGTTGGACCAAGGCTTAAACAGCGATTGGTAGAACTTCTCATCGCTTTTTGGCATGGTTCTGGAAATCAGTTGGGCTGAAGGCTGCTTACCCATCGCTGGGTAATATTTCCCATCGCTGGGTGAAATGATTCTGGAATCCCGGTATCACTTACCCATGGATGGGTGATATCTACCATCGCTGGGTAGATGGCTAGCCCAAAACCATGGCCTAGCTGACCGGCACTAAAACCCGACCGAAAAATGCAAAGTTCTCCAAAGTAAAAACAAAGTATATAAAACACTTATTTAATGTATTGTGATGTCAAAACAAGCTTTTTAAGTTGAAAACCCCGTCGTTAAGGTAAAAAACCATGGTTGACCAAGTCAACGCCGTACGCGGGTGGTTTTTATTAAAAGACAAAACCGAAAGGTGGTTTTCATGATGTTTTGATTGGAGAACCATTTAAATGCATTCAAAAACAATTCCCACACAAAAATACTTGAAAACCACTTCATTTAAGTAAAAACTACGGCTAGCCAAGTTTATGCCGTTTTGCGTGGTTTTTGTCAAACGACCAAAAGTGAAAGATGGTTTTCAAAGTGTTTTTGTTGGAGAACTGTTTAAACATGCCAAAGAGTGAAAACCAATAATAAAATGCTGAAAACCACTTGGTTGGTTCAGACACCAAAAACCAACACCGAAAACCGAATGCCGAACGCTGGTTTCTGAAACCCGAACGCCGGATGGCTTGGTTTTTGGTTTGGGCAAACACCAAGTGTTTTTAATGTGTTTAAGCATGTTTGAAAATAATTTTGATGATATGTAAAATTCAATAAAAAATGTTTTATTCTAAAGAGCCAAAGTGCAAAGCTTGGGTCGGTCTTGATCACATTGTGACCGACTCAACGACGCTAAAGACTACGGTCTTCGTTCTTGATCTCTTTTAGCTCTTGTTCTCTTGCTTTCTTCTTATATTTATTTCTCGCCTTGTATATTCAACAACTTGTCTCGTTCACAGCGGTTTGGCATTATCAAAACATGTCATAAAAACAAACACGGCTTTAGTACGAAAACACGATAAACCCGTGTTTCAACAGCCTATAAACACCCATTCTTATGGCTTATTTTGGTAGAGGAAGCAAGAATAAGTCTAATTAGACCTGGCAAAATGGCCTAGTTCGAGTTATTATCATGTTCAGGCTATTTTGGGTTCGGGTCAATTTGGTTTCGGGTCTAAGAGTGCTTGTTCATGACCCAGAGTTTTTAGGTTTGGATTGACCCAATGCGTTGAGAGGCGTATTCAAAAATTAAAATTTTTTCTATTTAGAGATCAAGTGATCAATGCATTATTCAAAACAAAGAATGAAATCATAAAAGTTTTCTGGTCTATTTGCGGCATACCAAAAGAAAATTGCAATATATCCAAAAAATCAAATTTTTACAACATCCAAAATAAATTCTAGTAGATGATAAAATTTTTAGATTCTTTCAACATACCACAAAAAATTTTTAGATTCTTGCAACATACCAAAATAAAACTTTACAATAGATGAAAAGTTTGATTCTTGTTTACATTTTAAAGTTGGTACCGTCATTATATTTTTTGTAGAATGTACCAAAACATGTACCGTCGTTACATAATTGAAACATACAAAAAATGCAATATGCTAACAAAATTACACAATACCAAAATTTTATAATATACCAAAAAGGTTAGAAGAAAAGAATTAAAACTTGAGTTATCCGCAGATCCAACTGAAGAAGATGAAATAGGATTAGAAATTCCACTATTGTTCTTGTGTCTGCTCACTATTTTGATTGAGTCGGCACCTAATATCAATGGACTGTGGAAGAGTGGAAGAATGAAAGAGAGAGAGAGAGAGAGGGGGGGAGGGAGGGAGAAAGACTAGAATGTCGCTGGATTTAGATTAGGTTTTACACCTTTTAATTTTTGAGTAGCCTAATGGGTATATCATATTTTAAATGAAAATATAAAACTAGATAACTAATCAAAATAAACAATTAAGTGCATAACCCGTCAAGTCAAACCCAACCCGACGTGATCTGACCTAAAAATTTAATGGGTCTTTGGGTTTGGGTCATTTTGAGTTTGGGTCGTGAAATCGATGTTCAAAACTCGCTAATTTCGGGTTGGGTTTTGGATCAATAACGGGTCAGGTCAAATTTTGCCAGGTCTAAGTCCAAGTGATATAGTCTTCTTTTAAAAAACCTTCATACTCGTTCTTTAACGTTTAAGTCTTATCCAATTAAAGTATTTTGATTTGCCAAAAATAACTTTAGTCTTAAAGTGATTCTTTCGCAATTTGTAAGCCTATCAAGTACCTCTTTCGTTGTATAAACCTATACCAATCCTCCAACAATTTTTACATTTCTCTATGTATATTAATTATAAATAAAAATATTTTTTTATTTTTTCAAAAAATACTTCTTTTTTACAAAGAAAGGTTTTTTTCATCAAAAAGATAAAGGCGTTGAGTGCCACGCTCATTCCCCTCAAACTCGTGGAGGAATACCTCAGCAAGGCAAATTGGAGAAGTTGTTGAGTGGGCAGGAATGACAAAGGTATTCCACGCTCATTGCCTGTGTTCTTAAGGTAGAGGGTATGCACAACCGTCATATTTTTCTTAGTGCATCATAGTTGGGCATTTGAGTGTTCTTTGTTATTTCGTGCTACACTATGTTTGGTTTAAGAAATTAGAAGAGAAAGAAAAAAAATAAGAGGGAAGATAATTTATCTCATTTGTTATATAACAATTTTAAACAAAGTATATCAAAACAATAATTATATTAAACTTACATTATAACTAAAAATAGTATTATTTTTTTACAATTTATGGTAAAAAAATGTTACAATTTCACCCAAAAAACAAAAAGTGGACAATAATTTTAGAATGAAGGGAGCAACATGTAGTAATCTTCATTTTAGGTAGAAGCATTGTGCAAATTTCTTACAGTGGTCAAATTGTGGTGGTAAAACTAAACCAAGAAAAACATTCTAACACTAAATTGTTTGTACAAGTAAAATTTAGAGCATGACCAATGGTGAGGCGAAAATGGAATGTCACACGTTGATGTGACACATTTCAACCGAAAAAAAGTAGTTCCGCCAGCAAGTGATACGTGAGTAGTGGCAAGCTTTGCAATGACAAGCCTTTGGTTTAGCATTTTTTTACATTTTATGTGTATTAATTATTAAATTTTTTTATCAAAAAAATACTTCTTTTTTAAATGCCTTTTAATAATAATAAAAAAGAAACGAAAAGAGGCATGGAGTGCCACCCTCATGCCCCTCAAGACCGTGGAGGAATGCCTTAACCACGCAATGCAAATTGGTGAAGTTGCTGAGTTAGTAGGCATGACAAGAGCATTTGACGCCCATTGCGAGTGCTCTTAAGGTCAGGATATGAAAAATCTCCATACTTTTCTACTGCATATCTCTCTCATTCACATCAACGTCACATACGTAACTACTGATTTCTACTTTTCATATTACAACTGGCAGTGCACATACACCAATTTACCAACTTACTAGAAACACTTTTAAACAATAAACTTAAACAAATAACTGTATAAATTTATTTTCATCCATTTAATTTTTTAGAAAACTTAATTTATAGGAGTTGAAAAAAACCTATTCATTTTTTAGAGAGTAAAAATTACCAGAGTAGATTTTTTAGAGAATGGATTTAAAACTTGGTGTAAAAAAATACTCCCTCCGTTCCAAAAAAATTCTTGTTTCAAATTTTTTTGTGAAACTGTGACACTTTTTAACTACAAATTAAACATAACTTAAACAGATAAATGATATAAAAATTTGATATATTAAAACTATATCCTAAGATGAACCCAATTATATTGAATTTATATTATAATGAAATTTACTTTTATCACAATTTGTAGTCAAAGAGTATCACTATTTGACAAAAAATATCAAAACATGAAAGCTTTGAGGGAGTTTATGCTTTGTTTGTACATATATGTAGTAAATACTCCGTATTAATTTAGTTTTTTGATTTTTAAAATTAGTTAATACTCGTATTAAAGATATCACCTCGATTCCCATGACATTGAGATTCAATGTCATTGGATGACCCGAGATTCATACGATCCTCTATTCGAAAAATTGATGGTTTCCAACCCCCCCTGTTAGCCTTGGTTTCCTAAGCCTCATGTTTTGATGTTAACAAACAATATAAGAGCTTGACGTTTGCTTAAGTGTTTCAGGTACAACAAGAATCCATTAAGATTCGGTACTCAAGAATGAAGTTGAAACACCAAACTAGCGTAGAATATAGGTAGAAACCAATGTAAGAATATGATTCTATATACCTATATTCACAAGCTCAAAAGCACTCACAAAATATGTTTAAAACCATCCCATAAGCATTTTCAAATATCTAAAAGGTTTTAAACTCAAACACGAAGGATTAAGGAAAGTTGAGAAAAATCAGAACAGAGCCACGATACCTCTAGCGGTACCCAATACCGCCCAAACGGTAGGGTATACCGCCTACACGGTACCCCCATACCGTCCTATCCAGGTACCGCTAGAGCCGAATGGATTTTTTGGTGTTGCAAGGTACCGAGGTTCCGCCACTCACGGTACCACCCTACCGTATGCATGGTACCTTACTACCGTGTGGACGGCACCGGCCTACCGTAACCGTTAGGTTACTGTTCTTGATTTGTAATTTTGAATTAAATCAACCCTAATCACCTCCCAATGGCTAATTAACATCTTTCACTATAAATACAAGCCTAATCCTTCATATTTCTTTAAGAAACAAAGCTCTAAACATCCTCTGTTTTTATTTTAAGTGTGTTCATCCTTTGTTAATTATTTTCAATATTTTGGCAATTTCAAGAGCCTTAAATTCCTGAATTTTATACACACACTTTGAGCTTGTGTTTCTAGTTATATACTCTCATATAATAAGTTTATATTGTATTTTTGAGAGAATATAATTTCCTTCTACACCGGCTAAGTTTTGTTCTTCATTTTTATATTCTAGCCGTTGTGTAGAATCCTCTTTTGTGTTCTTCAAACACACCTTCTTACGGTCGAGAATAGCCGTTAAATTCTCACGTTGTAACGGTTAAGGATAGCCGTATAAATCCTTGGGTAAAGGTTCAAGGATAGCCTTTGAAATCCTTGGGAGAGCGGTAGAAGATAGCCGTTAAATCTTCATTGTAAACGGTTCGAGATAGCCGTAGTGAAATCTCAGAGTGAATCCTATTGGCAAGTGTTGTTTGCCAAACTAGTGCGGTGCTTTGACGGAGTTCAAGAGGCCGGAACTTAGTGGATTCGGAAATCCTTGAGGAGGAGCCTCGAGGTACTGGAGTAGGGAGTTCCCGAACCAGTATAAAATCGGTGTGCATTTTATTTACATTTTTATTTCTGCGCTTTATATATTGCTTCCGCATTTGCCAACATCTTTTTTATTTAAACTCAGAAAAGTTTTCTAACACCTTATTCACCCCCCCCCCCTAAGGCGTGGGCACAACGACAAAGATCCACTTGTTGTATCCCTTTTAAATTTGAATTTTAAGATCTGAAAATTTTTATTTTCCCTAATTTTTTAAAATTCAAATTTATTGAAAAATGGCTCAAATGGATTCCCAAAGCATTCACCGCCCTCCGTTTTTTAATGGCCAAAATTATTCTTATTGGAAAATGCGGATGGAATATTTTGCTCAATCAATTGATTATGATTTATGGTTGAATGTACTTCACGGGCCATTTGTGCCGAGTAATGGTGATTTTGCAGGATTATCTTCGGAAGATAAGAGAAAGTTATCAATGAATGCAAAAGCAATCAACATCCTTCATTGCTCTCTTGGCCCTGATGAGTTTGCACGAGTATGCTCATGCAAAACGGCCAAGGTGGTATGGGAATTGCTACAAGCTACTCATGAAGGCAACGTCTCAACAAAGCAAACGATGATTGCCCTTGGGAATTCGGAATACGAAGCCTTCAAGAAAGGGCCATGTGAAACAATCAAAGACATGAACAAAAGGTTCAACGAGATTGTCAACAAATTGAGTAAGTTGGGTAAGACGTATACTACTTCCGAGCTTAATACAAAAATTCTTTTTTCATTACCTAAAGAATGGCATAGTAGTATCGTAGATTTATTACCCAAGTGTGATAAGGCCGAAACCGCCCACATTTGGTCTTTCTTGTATTCTCATGAACTTTTGTTGAGAAAGATCAAAGAGGAAGAAATTCGTGAAAATCCCAAACTTACCAACGCCTTCAAAGCTTCAAAAGGCTCGTCTAGTGAAGAGTCGAGTGAATCAAGTGATGATTCAAGTGACTCAAGCTCTTCGGAAGAGTCAAATGATGAAGAAGATGAAGAGAAGGCAATGAGAATGAAATATACGGATTTCCTCAAATGGAAGAAGTATGTGAAGAGGAAAGAAATATTTTCAAAGCCGAAAAAAGAGCGGCATAAGCCAAGGTAAATTCTTCTCACTTATTGGGATAAGATATTTTGTTTGGTTTTAATTATTTTCAAAAATAAAACCTTACCCTATATGCACTTTTATTTGTTTTAGCCTTGGTTTGCATGATTAAAATTTCTTAAAATTCATGAATTTTTGAAAATAATCCCCAAAAATCCTTGAAAAATAAAGTTTTAAAACTTGCATCATTTTAGGGGGAGTTTTTGTTTTTAGGAGGAGTTTTGTTGTAAATGCACCTTTTGCCCAATGATCTCCAAACTGTCAATCTTTTTAAATTCATTTTGATAGGGGGAGGGTTTTCAAGAAGTTATACATGGTTAAAATTTTCAAAATGCCCTTTTTTATTTTGAAAAAAAGGGGGAGAAGATGTATACTTCAAAGTGGTGCATATGCAACTTGACTTGAGTGCATTCTTGTGTAATTTTTTTGCATCAAACTTAAACTTTTAATAAACGCAAGAAAAAGTTCAAAGTGGGTATTTTCAATATGCTTATTCTTAGGGTGAGCTTGTTTGCTTCATTATTTTACTCCCGCCTAACTCACTTTGAAGTATATTGTTTCTCAACATCAAAAAGGGGGAGATTATTAGCCTTGGTTTGCTAAGCCTCATGTTTTGATGTTAACAAACAATATAAGAGCTTGACGTTTGATTAAGTGTTTCAGGTACAACAAGAATCCATTAAGATTCGGTACTCAAGAATGAAGTTGAAACACCAAACTAGCGTAGAATATAGGTAGAAACCAATGTAAGAATATGATTCTATATACCTATATTCACAAGCTCAAAAGCACTCACAAAATATGTTTAAAACCATCCCATAAACATTTTCAAAAATCTAAAAGGTTTTAAACTCAAACACGAAGGATTAAGGGAAGTTTGCAAAAATCAAAACAGAGCCACGGTACCTCTAGTGTTACCCAATACCGCCCAAATGGTAGGGTATACTGCCTACACGGTACCCCCATACCGTCTTAACCAGGTACCGCCAAAGCCGAATGGATTTTTTGGTGTTACATGGTACCGAGGTTCCGCCACTCACGGTACCACCCTACCGTATGCACGGTACCTTACTACCGTGTGGACGGCACCGGCCTACCGTAACCGTTAGGTTACTGTTCCTGATTTATGATTTTGAATTGAATCAACCTTAATCACCTCCCAACGGCTAATTAACATCTTTCACTATCTATAAAGACAAGCCTAATCATTCATATTTTTTGAAGAAACAAAGCTCTAAACATCCTCTCTTTTTATTCTAAGTGCGTTCATCCTTTTATTAATTATTTTCAATATTTTGGAAAGTTCAAGTGCCTTAAATTCCTGAATTTCATACACACACTTTGAGCTTGTGTTTCTATTTATATACTCTCATTTTCATAAGTTTATAGTTTATTTTTGAGAGAGTATAATTTCCTACTACACCGGCTAAGTTTTGTTCTTCATTTTTATATTTTAGCCATTGTGTAGAATCCTCTTTTGTGTCTTCAAACACACCTTCTTACGGTCGAGAATAGCCGTTAAATTCTCACATTGTAACGGTTAAGAATAGCCGTATAAATCCTTGGGTAAAGGTTCAAGAATAGCCTTTGAAATCCTTGGGTGAGCGATAGAAGATAGCCGTTAAATCTTCATTGTAAACGGTTCGAGATAGCCATAGTGAAATCTCGGAGTGAATCCTATTGGCAAGTGTTGTTTGCCAAACTATTGCGGTGCTTTAACAGAGTTCAAGAGGCCGGAACTTAGTGGATTCGGAAATCCTTGAGGAGGAGCCTCGAGGTACTGGAGTAGGGAGTTCCCGAACCAGTATAAAATCGGTGTGCATTTTATTTACGCTTTTATTTCAGCGTTTTATATATTGCTTCCGCATTTGTCAACACCATTTTTATTTAAACTCAGAAAAGTCTTCTACCGCCTTATTCATCCCCCCCCCCCCTCTAAGGTGTGGGCACAACGAATAAACTGACTAACACCCCCCCCCCCCGGTAACCCCTCCGGTAAACCCCCACCCTTGGCCCGTCACGAACATTCCCCTGCACCCCGTCAATTGCCTGCCACAAATATGCATACTAAAATACCACATATAAGAGTGATGCTTATATGGTTCCAAGATCCACATTTAAAATATTGCCCTAAATGTGCATACTAAAATAACACATATACTAAATGTGGACCTTGCCCGGCCCAAACACTAAATGTGCATACTTTTTAGGGGTGAGCAAGTACCGAACCGATACCGAAATTTTCCCGAAAAAATCGAGAATACCAAACCGAAAAATACCGAACCAAAAAAATACCGAGAAAGAACCGAACCGTACCGAACCGAATGGTCGGTACGGTACTTGGGAACGGTACGAGGTGACGTCCCATACCGAAAATCCCGAACCGAACTTATATACTAAAATATTATAAATAATAATACCCCGGAGTAATATTTTTATATTTCTTCACTAAATAATATTTTTTTTCAAAAAAATTGGTTCAAGTTCTATTATGTGTAAATTATACTTTTATTTGATTTTAGTTTTTGTTTATGAACATAAATGTATTCACAAAGATTTGAAATACTCCTTTATTGTCGTTCATTTTTTAGTTTGTGAAATATAAACAAAGTTTTGATACGCATCTCCTTCATTTAAATATTCTTTTTTTCAAATTTTTCATGTTTTTTATTTAAATTCACTTTTTAATTTTCAAAAATAAAGGAGCATTGTTAAATTTTAACGTGTAAAGTAGGTATGTATATTCATCCCGATTTGTACCGAAACCGATACCGAACCATCCCAAACCATACCGAACCGATATTTCGAGATCGGGATCGGTACGGAGTAAAATCCCATACCGAATCGAAATATTTGGTACGGTATCAGTACGAGCTAAATACCGTACCATACCGTACCATGCTCATCCCTAATACTTTTAGTATGTGCATTTAAGTGGAAGACACATTTGATATTTAAGAGTGATGTTTATATGGTTCCAATGTCCACATTTAAAATATGGACCTTCTCACATTTTTCATGGGCTAACATATGGATATTTTTCTGTAAAAGGCACACTTCTTATATGCTACAAATACACCAAAGACCATAAAATGAGCATGGACCTTAGGTCTACAAAAGAATTTTCTGATATTTAGAGCTTTGTGTTAACATCCTTGATTCTTAAACGAGTTCATTCCCAAAAAAGTCCTTGGGTTTTTTCGCAAATTAGTCCTCAATAAGTAACAATTATCAGTATGATCCTTTATAATTGAGATGCATTCCTAAATAGTGCTCTACGAAAAATGTCTATTAAATGACAGGCAAATAGAATGTACTTTAGTATTTTCTATCATCTAGATTTAAAATATATATTCTCAAAATACTCTGTAATGCCCTGCAACCCGGTCTAATAGAATTGATTGTTTTAAATAATTAATTACTATTCCGGACTAGAGTTGGGGAAAATAAAAGTTCTTAGAAAAATTATTTGAACATGTCATTAAATTTGTTTTGACTGGCTGATTACAAAAATACAAACGGATCTCAATTCGGACCCGTTCGGGGGGGAAACGCGTACCATTCATGTCAGATTTTTACATAACGGAGTAAATAAATATTTGTAACCTCCATACCTCTTGGTTCAGCCCCCCTCCACACTCACTAAGGCCTATTCAATAGCTTCTTTCCATTAAAACTCAATATAATACAACCCCATCACTCCCGGTTTTGCTTGTCCACTTGTTCCCGGCTCATTACCATTTCGGTATGACAACCGGAGTGCAGGGGTGATCCTGTCAAGTGAGGCTAAGCCAGGGGTGTCCCTGATAGTTTAAGTCATGCATCAAGTCATATCGTCATCATGTATGTTTCCATTCATCTTGTTATATGAAATAGTATCCCAACAGGTGAAAACTAATCAGTTAGTAAACATGTGGTTTCCGTACGTTAAGTACAGGTATTAATATATATGTAACCATATAGGTTATCACTTTATGTTCTTTTGTTAGATTCACTCCTCAGCTTTTGCTAAGCGTGTAGTTGTTTTTGCTACACGCAGGTAGACATGACAGTACCGGTGCTAACCCTGGAGGACAGTGATGATGGGAAGATGGGCGACGCACGGACAAGTTTAATATTTATATACATTTAATTTAACATTTGGGCATGAACCCACCATTTGTCGTTTTACTTAATTTGGACTGGACTTATTTATTTACTTCTGCATTTACTCTGCATTTATATCACACACGTTATGGGGTCAAAACTGATAATTTCTAAGTAATTATTTTTCCAAAATGGAGTCCCTGAGCCTACTTGAGCCTACCAGAGTGGGCTCGTTCCTCTAGCGGCCACCCAATTAATTTGAAACAACCATTTTGAAGGCTTATTCATAATTTAGATGATAAAAAAATCTAAAAATATTCCAAATTTAGCTGTCATTTAATAAACATTTTTGACAGAGGGCTATTTAGAAAATACTTCTCAATTACAAAGGATTATGTTGGTAATTATTATTTATTGAGGACCCATTTGAGAAAACACCTTTTAGAAAAGACCATTTTGAAATTTACTCTTAAAATTAAAACATGATATCAAGAAAAAAATTCAATCTTCGGACTTCAATGAGATTAGATCCATATCCCCTTCGCAAATAATCACTACTATTTCTGTCTCAATCATAGACTATTTCGGAATGGACTACTAATAAATATCTTAGTTATGAACATGTTAGAAATTAAATTATATTTTCTTAGTAGCGTGCGCTAAGTACCAATATACCACAAATAAAAGAACCGTGCATCTAATCATCTATAACAAAAATAGATAACTATGGTGAAAGTGGAACATTAGAATCGGTGAAAAAATAGAGAAGCTTACTAAGGCTCTGTATGGTACACGGAATTCAAGCCGTGGAATTAGAATTGAGAACTTCAATTCCAATTCTAGTGTTTGATACCACAAAAATAGATGAATTTGAAATCAGTGGTGCCAAAAATAAATTGGAACTGGAGAATTCAATTCCATCAAATTCAATTTCATAGAATTTCAATTCTAATTCCATCAATTTTTTGTACCAAATGGACCATAAAGAATGTAATAAGTTAATGACAAATGCGCTTTTTATATTTGTATCCACAAGCAATTATTTGCAAATAACTAATTTCACAAAACATTTTTTTGCCAATCAGGTAACACAATCATTTAAATTTCTAAAGCAATACGCGGATACAAAGAGCTAAGTAGCTAACAACCAATTCCAAATAGGTCCCATATGATTGAAGGAGCCTAAAATTCATCCGAGTAGCATCTTTTCAAGAACGGATGAAATCTGGGACGGGGGTTGTCTTGTAGATTGTAATGCTAACCCGCACCTCTCATATTCCTGAAGGGGGCTCAAGACTATACTAGTTCAGTGTTAACTATGATCATTTGATTGGCCATTCTGGTAATGAATGAAGTGGAACTTTGGAAAATCGGTTGAATCTAAGTGGTCAAAATTTCATACACGTGGAGAGAGAGAGAGAGAGTTTGGGGGCATATGACTGGGATTGGCTCTCTCTCCCAATCCTCTAACTTACTTTTATCCACAGGGAGGATGTGGCTGTGTTGGTAAGTGAGGATGAATCGTATGCGCACTAACAAACCTGTGGTAAGACTTGGGCAAATGCAGTGGGGGTCATATTGATCACCCTACTATCACTTACCCACCTTAACATGAAAGCTGCTCATCCCAACATTAACTTTATGAAAGCCAGATTCGCCGCTGATCTCATTCGGATTCAAACCCTTATTAGCATTGAGCCATGTGTGCTGCAGGCATTGCTGTGCAGTTGGTCGCTTCTCTGGCTCAAAAGCAAGGAGGGGACGAAGAAACTCTGCAAACTCAACCCCATCCTCTTTCGAGAGTTTATACTTATCAACTAATAGTTTATCCAGAGGCGAGTGCTTAAGTCGTCGGATCCTCTTTAAATCACCATGTCTGTCAAAGTAGTCTTTAGATCGGACCCCACTAGTTGCCATCTGTTTTATGAATCGCAAGAAAATTTTAGGAACCGTATTCAGGAAAATTTTCAAATGAAAAAATATAATTCAGATAGTTTCTACAAGCTACTACCTTCCGAGGTATTTTGCCAAGTACCTCCATCATAAGAGCAAGGTGATCCTACATTGAAGATAATAATACCTTTTTAGGGGGGAGGCAAAGGTTGAAAAACATTTATTAGAGATTAAAGTGAATTCGAATAACAGATTCATGTGCTTTAAATCATGTTATACTCATGATAATCAAACCAACACAATAGAAAGCATATTCTGTTTGTCATGCCAGATCACTGTTGGGACCAAAACACATGACAAGGGATATAACTGAATAGAAATTTCAGTGAAGCACCACGTGTTTGAGATTATTTTGTGTTGCTTCATGTTCATTTGATTAATTAAATTAAAATAAACAAGCTTTCTTTTAGATCTCAGTATCAAACGAAAAGAGCTAAAACAAAGTCAAATTGATAATAGCTCATGAACATATAACTTAATGTTTCCTACCCTTGTTCATGAGCTTGCTCGGTTAGACTTTCTAATTTGAGTTCATAAAATACCATTGAGTTCATAGGGATTCTAGTTTTGATTTACACATACGTCAAGATAAAATTCAGGAGTGTGAGAATTGATGTCTGTTTCTTTATTTGATTGTTTGTTACAGGCATACACCCATTTGCTTGTTCATTGTTTACAAACAAGCTCGTTAAAATTATATGTGTTCGTGAACAACAAACAAACATAAGCACAAAATATTTGACTCGACTAGCATTCGTTCATTTTGTAGATGAACAATCTAAAAAACCTCTAAATCCCTAACAAATGATCCTGACCAGAGTTCAACTTGGCTTGAAATCGTTTAATCACAGCTCTTGAAGTAATAAAAAAAGCTTTCAAATTTTCCTTTTTATCTTGAATAATATAGTAGGGTCGAGAAAACATGTTTGAACCAAGAACAGAGAAGCAAGCACATTATATTGTACTCTCTCCGTCAAGATTTGGCTATGAGATAGAATTAATTATAATCATCTAACATCTATGAATTGATGATCAAAATTTGTCCAGTTGACTGAAAAATGAATTAGACACTAGGGCAGTAGGACGAACGAGTTTTATGTAATTCCTTCCAGTTTAATGTAAGCTGAAATATATATCAGCATATAGACACCTCCCCTCCAAACCCTACATCCAAACTGACGAGAGTACGGGCTCTACCAACACAATCAAGGAACAACAGGGAAAAAATGACATACCTCATCCTCGCTGAAACCTTGTCCGCCCTTTGGCGTGAACATCATTTCACCAGTAGCAAGCTCAAACACAATACAAGCAAATGACCACATATCAACCGAAAAAGAATACCCAGATTGCAATATTACTTCAGGAGCTCTGTATTGTCTTGTTTGAATTTCTTCTGCAAATTGCTTACCATCCCAACAAGCATTTCCAAAATCCACAACCTTACAATATAAGTCAATTCCATCAAGAGATCTTGTGGGCTTTGTATCTGTTCCCTCGACCATGGAAGATTGTCTTCCAGATAGCCGGGCTGCAGCAGTCCTTGCCTTTTGCTTTAGCTTTTTCTCAATGAGATTCATGGTCGCTCCCCCATTTTGGAATCCGTCAGGCCTTTCAAGAATAGGGGACTGCCCAGATTTAATTGGATCTTTGGTGGGATTAATGGTGGAGCAGAGCAAAATATTTTCAAGTTTTAGGTCGGTATGTATAATTCCAAGTACTCTGTGCAAATAATCTAGACCAGTCAAAATGCACCTGCATATATCTCTAACTTTGTTTAACTCAAGGCCTTTATGATGGTTATATCTTATCAGTCGCAACAAGCTATCACCAAGATATTCAAGAACCATGCAGAGATGCTGTCCATTTGGGCCAGTGTGCTTAAAATGGTCAATCAGCCGTATCACACAATGACTATTTGAGGGGTCACCATTAGCAATAACAGAGAGGACTTCAATTTCATGTAGAGCAGCTTGAGCAAATTGTGGTGCGCTCTTTTGAATCTTCAAAGCTACATATGTCTAGTGCATATACAATCAAAGAGAAAAAGGTAAAGACCAGATGCAAAAAGGAGTTGTCAATATTGATTGCATGTTTTTCCTTCTTTAGTATATGAGGCATGAGAAAACAGTAAATCACATTCTAGTGATTCTACAAATGAATTCAATTCAAGATGCCATTTCAATTAAAAATAACATTAGAAATTGCACAGCTAGATTAATTAGATGAAAGACAATGGTATTGTTCTAGTGAAAGGTAATAATGCAAACTGCAAAGAACCACGTTATATTGCTAAAAAGCTGATATAGATAAGGAAGAAAACGACCCAGGAACATGTTTGATGGGCACACTTACAGTCACGTGTAAGGAATATGACTTCTTCTGTGCATCTAAATTCACAGCTGACTAGGTTATATAAGTAGAATTGAGGTAATTAGTGTGCCCCTCTTATTGGTATACATGTAAAGCATCAAGTAATACAACGTATTCGACTTGTTCTTGTCTATACACACTTCCTCATCTCAACACACGGGCGCAGTCCATGCAGAACAAGGAAAGGCACAATATGATATAAGAATTAATCCCTTTCTTTTTTTGGAAAATATTTGTTTATTTTCATTAAAACTACTTTTATGTGAATGGAGTCGTTTGTGAATAGGTTTCTTGGTTCTTTGTAAGACTCTATTTACGCTGTCTTTTCCTTGTAAGAGGAGCTCTGGAGAATTAATAAAGGTAATTTCGGAGTTCTAATTAAAAAAAAGTCTTCTGAACTCACTCTTGTTATATCTTTTTTCTCTCCGATTCATCCAAGTGTTCTTATGCAGGGAGGCAGCGCTACAAAAGAAAGCCAAACACCATAGAAAAAATCTCTCCCTTGAAGGAGGTTTCAAGCAGAATAGATGGCCATGTGACATGTAGTTACGCCTCAGGAGCCTAATACTTGATTCTGTTGCCGGCAATCATTTTGAAAAGTTTCCAAGCTTATCTCTAGGCTTTCCAATATTCAGTCCAGCACATTGAAGCTTTCATAACAATCATGGAATCCTTGAAGGCCTTGTATGAGAAAGTGGAAAAGTTGGCCACTTCAGGCACACATCTCAACCTATCATTCCTGTCACTGTCAGTGACCAACAACCACTAACCCTTTATGCAGCGCAACCCTTCCGGCAATGAATAACATGCGCCTCCTGATTCTCCTAGGTATTTCAAATTTGATTTTACGCGGTATGGAAGTACAGAGGATCCCCTGAATTAGAATCACCATCCTTAAACCTACTTTTCCAACCAACATGCACCGGTGTTTGGGGGTCGTCTACTGCCACCCTCCATAATTTTGTGTTCATCCATAGTGTGCCAAGCTCGCAGGCCACACCTGGAAGATAATTGTTGTGTTTTGGCCCTCTGTCCAAAGCTGGCTTACCAGAAACATCATGGCCACAAATTAGAGGAACGTGAGAGGGAGTTTCAAAAGTTCTTATCAGTTATCATGGGCTTTCTGCAGCGGTACAACTGTACAAGGCCGCCCTTTACACCACGGGCTTGGATGAACATAACTATTTGAATGTCACACATGAACAAATGCCGGCTCTCTCTCACTACGTGTCTATGTCCTTGGCTCGAATGTCCAACTGTGTGGCCCTATGCAGGTTTCTGTGAACATAATTACTTTTCTGCTATTGGTCCCAGCTAGGGGTTTCAATGTCAACTCTTGCAACGTCTGCTCTGGAAGCCTTCGTTGGGGCTTCGACTGGCTCATTAATTAAGTGCCTCTCCTGGGAGCATACATTATTTCATCATTTCATACCTGAAACCACGGCACATCCTTTGGGCCTTAGTGGTGATTTTTCTCCGGGTTTGCAGGTGGCAATGTCCAACAAGAAACAGATGAGTAGCACAGGCATGTCAGCATTTGCGATAATGCCATAATAGACAAGGGCATATATATGTAAACCACTTGTTTGCATATCATTCCTCTGGCCGGTTTTGAAGTAGCATTGGGCAATTGGGTGCCAAATGGATCGAGATACCGGGTCGATTACCATTGAAATTCTCTTCCAAAGGGTAAGGCAGTAAGGCTGACCCCAGCTGAATAGGCCTCTTTGGAGCTTTTGACCATTTCCAATGTGCATGTTCCATCTCTCAAGTTTGAGGACAAGCTTGGTGTGGTGGTGGGGTGATGTAATGATGTGTTCGTGTGCGTAGTTATGAGCAGAAGGGCACAGTACAAGCAGAAACAGGAAAAGAAAACATAAGTTGTTTCCAAATAGGTTTATTGATCCTCCCCATCTCAACTCCAAAGAAGATGTGCATGTCTTTTTTTAGCCCGTCTAAAAAAGATATGCATATGTATACATTTGGAAAGTGTTACATGATTCTTAGTATTTCTTTCTCCTCTACATAACAACTCTCAACCACACAGTTATTACTCCGTATTTTATTAGAAACCATCCCCTGTTAAACTGGATACATCGTTTTGGGATGCAGGAAGTACTTTGTAAGACAGAATTTAAGCTTTGTCTTTTCCTTGTAAGAGAAGTTTTATAGAATCAATGAAGGTGTTCTGGAGCTCTAATCAAAGGCTCTCACATGGTCTCTTCTCGTTGCTTCTTTTCATATTTCTCTCTCTCTCTTTCAATCCTTCTCCCTTTCATTTTCCCACTCTTCATATTACTTTTCTTACGCAAGGAAGCAATGTTGTGCAGAAATAGGTAAGCTCTTTCCATTGGAGGGGTTCCAGCCAAAATGGAGCACCCTGTGACAGGCATGTATGCCATGACAGGTGTTTATGATTCAGATATAGAATTCGTTCAAGAGGTTATTAGCTTTACAGACCCGGGCCTCCACTATTCTAGTTAGAGATTAACTCACTCAAGGTTAGTGTATACTACTACATCGTAGTTAGTCGAAGGATAACCGGATTCAAATATAGTCCTCCCACATAAAATAGAAATAACCAATAAAACACTCTGATTGGAAATTCCTCATTAAACCGGTCAATTGCATTTAAGGTCTGATCCAATTGAATAATCATCGTTAGGCTAAAGAAAAAATGTAGTGGGTATATATTACATGCAGATGTACTGTTATGATTGTAAATCCAACATCTAGAAATGAGCATTTTTGAAAGCAAATGAGTGTCTCACACATTTAGGTAAGCCTTTTTTATATTTCTCCAGTGAACATTTTAGGTAATCCTTGAATATTTCTAGAGAGTGTAGGTTTGTGGTTATGTTATTAGGTCTCAGTTCTGGGCATGGAATCTAGAGGCACTACGGTGGAATTTCTCTCTATAAGAATCTTCAAAATTAGAATTGTTTAGGTAACAATGGAATCTATTTTGAAATAAAAATTGTGGGATTGAAATGTTCAATTTTGAAATGATATGCACTATAAAAAAGAAGGAAATTATTATTCTTCAAAGGGAATAGAGAGCCTGTGCAAAACTAACATCTAGAAGGATAAGATTAAGGATGCCTCCTAAAAAGCAAATAAAGGGGTCAATAAGAGCTGATCTATATACGTAAATATATACGTAGTATATCACAAAGAGAGGAAATCCGCGTACTGATGTTTTAGTATCATAGGCCAGCCAGACAGTGGAGAACTCTCCCCAGCCGAGTTTCCGCTGCGCGATGTACCGACCACTGGAGAAAGAATCGCCTACACGCACCGCGTGGTATCCCCCCTTCCTGTACGAATCCATTGCCTCATCCTCCTCCGAAGCAGAAGATGACGATGAGCACGACATCCCCGTATCCGAATCCAAATCAAACACCACGATCTACCTGCTGTTTCATCTGCAAACTGATTTCTTCGCCATCAATTTCAAACTTTATGAAAAAATACTGGGTGAAATTCAAAAAGATATTTGCCACTATACCGGTCTGGATGAAAGTTATACGCGAAGAGTATCGCTGAAGCCGGGAAGGAATGAATGAGAGTGCGCTCAGAGGTAAATGTGGCCGTCAATACAGTGAGCAAACCTCTCTCCGCTCTTTGCTCCCCTCTCCTACTATTATTATTCCTCAAACAAATAATTAGGAACTGATTTTCAAAAAAAAAAAATTATGAAAAAATGATCCAAAAATTGAAGAGTAGATTTAAACGCCAACACCGTAATAAATTGAATCAAATCGAATGTATTCGGACCTGATATATCCCCAGTTACGACCCCCGATCCTAAAGTCCTTAAACAAATCAACAAAGTAATAACTAGGTATTATGATCCTTTTTGGAATGAACTCATCAGACAACTCCAAACATATCCTTAATATTCTTGGACTACTACACCACATAAGGCCGAACCTCCTCTTCACCAAATCAAACCCCAAAATCCAAAATTAGGGGTGAGCAAGTACCGAACCGACACCGAAATTTCCCGAAAAAACCGAGAATACCGAACCGAAAAATATCAACCCGAAAAAGTACCGAGAAGGAACCGAACCGTACCGAACTGAATGGTCGGTACGGTATTTGGGAACGGTACGAGGTGACGTCTCATACCGAAAATCCTGAACCGAACATATATACTAAAGTATTATAAAAAGTAATACCCCGGAGTAATATTTTTATATTCCTTCACTAAATAATTATTTTAAAAAAAATTGGTTCAAGTTCTATTATGTGTAATTTAGACTTTTATTTGAGTTTTAGTTTTTGTGTATGAACATAGAAGTATTCACAAAGATTCAAAATACTCCTTTGTTGTCGTTCATTTTTTAGTTTGTGAAACATAAACTAAGTTTTGATACGCATCTCTTACATTTAAATATTCATTTTTTTTATTTTTTCATGTTTTTTATTATTTAAATTCATTTTTAATTTTCAAAAATAAAGGGGCATTGTTAAATTTTAACGTGTAAAGTAGGTATGTATATTCATTCCGATTTGTACCGAAACCGATACCGAACCATCCCGAACCATACCGAATCGATATTTCGGGATCGGGATCGGTACGAAGTAAAATCCCATACCGAACCGAAATATTTGGTACGGTATCGGTACGAGCTAAATGCCGTACCATGCTCACCCCTATCCAAAACTACCAAAAAAATCCCAAAAATCCAAAGAACAACCTAGCTCCTTTTTTCCTTCCTTTGGCCATCCACCACTACACACCATGAACCCTACATTACCCCTCCTTTGACTTAAGACCCCTTTGCCAAAATCCCTTACAAAACCACAACCAAACAACTCACTTCACTCCCCCATATGAGAGCCGAAAACACCAAGCCAAAACCCCTCCCTTATTTCACACAATAAACCTATCACATTACCAGCAAAAAACTCCTCTCTTATAGTCTTATGCCATATAATAGACCTTCCCATGTACCCCCCCCCCCCCACTCATGTTACCCAACAAGGCCACACAGCCCTGACCCACCACTAACCCAATCAACTCCCTTTTGTTCCCTACATATCACCCAAGGGGTTAATCCAAAAGAAAAGCCAAGCTTCTCTCTCTATTGTCCCCACCTGGCCAAAAATACATCACCCAAAAAACCAATCAATGTATGAGTATTATTCGCACAACATTTCCATGCACTAAAGGCCGAAACTCCACCCCAACAAACCTAGCCCAATCTCTGAATTATCCCAACCAAAAGGACAATAATAAATGGTTGTTATTCCTTCGAAATTGCGTGAAGGAGCTGCTTAGTAACTCCCCCCTGTTTGTGTATTTATATTTCATTGAGTGTGAGTTTTAGGTTCTAGTTATTTAAATGAGTGTGTAATATCTTATTTGAATGCGAGACTCAACCCCAAGTAAGGATAAGAGTGTGTAATATTTCTTAAATCACTTGGTTTATCCTAGAAAAAAACATCAAAAGAACTCTCCCTCTCCTCCTTTTCTTCATTCGACCCCCCCCCCCATTTCCCTACTCTAAATATCACCTTCTCCCCTTCTATCCTCACTCAAAAACTAGCCTAAAACACCCTCTTCCTTACATCTTCGTAACCAAATAAACTCCAAAGTATCATCCTCTTTCCTCACCATCATTCAGCCAATGCCATATCCCCTTTTCCTTTGAGCTTGAGCCTAACATTTGGTATCAAAGCCTAGTTGTTAAGCATCCCTTTGAGGCCACATAACACACTTCCCTTTCTCTTCTTTTTCTTCCTTGTTCGGCCAAACCTACTGCCCTTTTCTCCTCCTTTTCCCCTCTCACTTTCATCATGTCAAACCTTTCCAACAACCTCTCCAATGAAGAATTCCTAGCCTCCAATGCTGCCCTCAAGGCCCAAGTTGAGTACTTGGTAAAACAAGTTGCTCAACTCACCAAAATCAAGATGAGCATGGTGGACACCCTGGAGGAAAGTGAAGAAGAAGAAGTCCACTTAGGGGCCGCCTCAAGTAATACCACTAGGGGAGAGAATCAAGAAAGAAGTGCTACTGATTTCAAGGTTGACATACCAACCTTTGAAGGAAAGAATGACCCGGATGAGTTCCTAGAATGGCTATAAACAGTTGAGCGTGTCTTTGACTTCAAAGATGTGCCCGAGGACAAAAAAGTCAAGATTGTGGCGTTGAAGCTCCGAAAGTATACTTCCACTTCATGGTCCAACTTCTCCACTAAAAGAAGGCGTGAGAACAAGGCACCCGTCAAGACGTGGCACAAAATGAGGAGCTTGTTGAAGAAGAAGTTCTTGACTTAACAATATGTACGGGACAACTTTGCTAGGCTTCAACACCTAAGGCAAGGATCTCGTTCGGTTGAATACTATACTCGGGAGTTTGAAGAGCTCTTGATGAGATGTGACCTTCAAGAGAACGACTCACAAACGTTGGTTCGTTACTTATTTGGACTTAACACCCAAATAGCTAACGTAGTGGAGCTGCAACCCTATGAAACCTTTGAAGAGCTCTCTAAATTAGCTCTTAAAGTTGAATCTCAACTTAAGAGAAATAAAGCATCCCTTGTTCACCCCTCCCCTTTCTCCAAAGCCCCCTTGACCACCCCAAAATCCACCACAAACACCACGGCCCAAAACACCCTTTCAAAACAAAACTCTATTGCCTCCTCCTCAAACCCCCCCCCCCCCTTCAGAACAAGCCAAACAAATACCCGAGCTCCTAAGTGTTTCCGTTGTCAAGGCATAGGTCATTATGCCAATGAATGTCCTAACAAGAAGATAATGGCCATTGTTGAATATGAAGAAGAAGAAGAAAATAGTCCCTCATGGGCTGATGAAGAGCTTGAAGAAGAAGAGCATATTGGAGCCGATGAAGGAGAACTCTTGGTCATCCGAAGGGCCTTGAGTAGCATGGTTGGTCCCGATGATCAACTACAACAGGAAAATATCTTCCACACCCGTTGTACAATCCAAAAGAAGTTGTGCTCTTTGATCGTGGATAGTGGAAGTTGCACCAATGTAGCCTCAAAAACATTGGTGGACATGTCCTCACCACACCCTAAACCATACACGATTCAATAGTTGAATCATGGCAAAGGGTTACGTGTGGACTCTCGAAGTTTGGTCTCATTGAGTACTGGCAAAACTTATTTCGATGAGATATGGTGTGACATCATTCCGATGGATGCGTGCCATATTCTATTGAGATGACCTTCGCTATTTGATCGAAAAGTGTTCCATGATGGATATGCTAACACATATTCATTCCTAATCAACAAGAAGAAGGTCACCCTCAATTCCCTACCCCATCCTCAACCACGGCCTCATACCCCTCCAAAGAAGAACCTCTCATCCTTATTTCCACCATATTACAATCTGAGTTCCATGAATATGAACCTCAAAAAGAACTAATCCTCTTTGAGAATAGAGAACCCAAAATCAGCTCAACTCCACCCCCTCTTCACCTGTTAGCCAAACCCATTATTGAACAATTCTCCCACGTCTTTCCTAAAGATGTACCCCACGGCCTCTCTCCTAAACGAGACATCCAACATAAGATTGATCTCATTCCGGGGGCTTCCTTACCCAACAAACCCGCTTACTGAATGACTCTGGAGGAAACCAAAGAGATCCAAAGGCAAGTTGATGAATTACTAGCCAAAGGATTCATGAGGGAAAGTTTATGTCCATGTGTTTTCCTAGCTCTTTTGTGTTAGTTCCATGGTGTTGGCTAATCTTTTGGTAAAATAGAATCCCATATTTGTTAGGTGTTTTACTAGGTAGAAACCTCTATTTGTTAGGAGAGGTTTATTTTATTTAGACTTCTAGAGTTGTTGCAATTTTCGAGGTTGGCACAGAAGATGCTACAGCACGATGCTGCAACACACTGTTCAGGATCAGAGGTCTGAGCACGGGATTTTAAGCTGCAATCTGAATTAGAGACCTATTGGGATTGTGATTACATGATAATAACTCCAACTGTACATGCTAAGGAATCCCAACTCTTTAGGCTACTTGTGGATCAAGATTAAGGAAGTAGAGTTCAAGCCAACTTCCACTATCCTATTCCTACTAGGATTGGGTTTTGTTTGGCCTATAAAAATGCAGCAGGTCCCTGGGAATTAGGTGGAGCGATTGAGAGGGAGAACAAAGAATATATGCTGATGTAGAGCATTCCCGTCGCGTCCCGGAGTTTCCCATGCGTGAAGAAAGTTGCGATCTACATGAAGGAGGAGATTTTCAACGCCAAACTGATCGTGACATCCAGAAGATGAAATAGAGCTGAACGAGTGGGCTGTCAACACGTTTGTCCTCGTGATCTCGGTGGAGATGTGATAGCCGAAGCGGATCTGAACAGAGTTCGGGTTAGAAATCCTAGATTAGAAGTTTTGTCATAACAATTTGGAGAAGTGTGTCTCATCATATTGTTATGTACCGGTGTAACTTGCATCTAGTGATTTAGTGGAGGGCTATTACACGGACGTGGGCTCCGTAGATTAGGAGAGTTTCTCCGAAATGCGTAAACATATCTGGTGTCATTTTTTACGCATTTTATATTTACAGCATTCTGCCCAGTAGACGCTGTAACGTCCTCTGCGTCATCTGCTTTTGTGTGCCTGTGACAGAGAAGTGTTATAGCACACTGTCCGTCATCTGTTACTGTGACAGTGATGCAGCATCTTCTCTACAACATAGCTGGTTGATTTGTTTGCATAGCTTTCAATTGGTGATTTCTGGTGCGCCCCCACGAACTTTCATTTTGGTGCCTAAGAAGAATTCTACTGGCAGATGTGTTGGGATAGCCAAGCTATAAACAAGATTTCCATCAAGTATAGGTATCAAAGACCAATACTTGAAGATATGTTGGATGAGCTTCACGGTTCAAGGATCTTTTCCAAAATTGATCTTAGAAGTGGCTATCACCAGATCTGAATCTATGAAGGCGATGAATGGAAGACGGCGTTCAAAACCAAGTTCAGGTTATACGAGTGGCTACTCATGCCATTTGGATTAACCAATTCACCCAGCACCTTCATGAGGTCTATGAATCAAGTCTTGAAACCCTTCATAGGTCATTTTGTCGTTGTCTACGTTGACGACATTCTGATCTATTGTCGGAACGAAGAAGACCATATTAATCACCTCACTTTGGTGGTGAAAAGATTGGACAAAGAGAAACTAAACGGAAACCTTGAGAAGCGCCAATTCTTTTCTCAAGAAACAAAGTTCTTGGGATACTTTATCTCAACTAAAGGAATCAAACTTGATGAAAAGAAAATGCAAGCCATGAGGGATTGGCCCATTCCCACGTCAATGCAACAAGTTAGAAGTTTCCATGGCCTTGCCTCTTTCTATCGGCAATTTGTGGATTTTAGCACCATCACCACCCCCTCACGGATTTGACAAAAAATCAAAAGTTTGAATGGAATCTGAAATCCCAACAAGCCTTCGAAACTCTATCAAGGAATGCTTGACACATGCTCCCGTGTTAGCCCTTCCTAGTTTTGAAAAGCTATTTGAAGTGGAATGTGATGCCTCGGGAGTTGGCATTGGGGCTGTCCTAACCCAAAAAAGGCATCTGGTGTGGTACTTTAGCGAGAAGCTAAACCATACAAGAAGGCGATATTCTACCTATGACAAAGAGTTCTATGCGTTGGTGCGTTCACTTGAACATTGGCGGCACTACCTTATGAGTAAGGAGTTCATCCTTCACTCCGACCATGAGGCGTTGAAATACATACAAGGGCAGCACAAACTTCGACCCCGACATACCAAACGGGTCGAATACATCCAAACCTTCACCTTCACCATCAAACATAAAAATGGAACCATGAACAAGGGCGCTGATGCCTTATCCCGGAGGCATTTATTACTAACGGTACTTAGTACCAAACTTGTTGGTTTTGAGTTTTTTTAGGAACTTTACAAGGAAGATGAAGACTTCAAGGACACCTACTCTAAGTGTCTCTCTCAGCCCTATGAAGACTTCCTAATCAAACATGGGTACTTGTTCCATGGTAATCAATTGTGCATCTCGAAGTGTAGTGTTTGTGAAACCCTCATAGACGAGGTTCATGGTGGCAATCTAGCAGGTCATTATGGTGTCAATAAAACCTACTCGATGATTAAGGAACACTATATTTGGCTAAAAAGGGAACGGAACGTGGATCACTTTGTCAAACACTATCATACTTGTCATCTAGCTAAAGGACATTCCTTGCCGCAAGGAAAGCATCTCCCGCTTCCCGTCCCACTTGCACCTTGGGAAGACATTAGTTTGGACTTCTTCATCGGGCTGCCTAGGAAACAACGGGGCAAGGATTCTATCATGGTCGTACTGGACAGGTTCTCGAAGATGGCGCACTTCGTACCTTGTGTTACCACCTACGATGCTTCACAAGTGGCTGATCTCTGCTTCCGAGAGATTGTAAAACTCCATGGCGTTCCCAGAAGCATGGTCTCGGATAGGGATACAAAATTCCTAAGCCACTTTTGGATGACCTTGTGGAGAAAGTTGGGTACTAAACTTGAGTTTAGTACATCTAGCCACCCGCAAACCGATGGGCAGACTGAGGTCACCAACTGAACCCTTAGAACTCTCCTCCGAGCCCTCATCAAACGGAACAACAAAAAATGGGAGGAGCTACTACCACATGCCGAGTTTTCTTACAATAGAACCCCAAACAAGACCACCGGCTTATCCCCCTTTACGCTTGTCTATGGTTTGAACCCTTTAACCCCACTTGAGCTTGACCCTGTTATAACGGATACCAGGTACAGTTGGGAAGCTGAAAAGAGATCAACAGAGATTCAAGACCTTCACAATAAGGTTCGAGAGAAGATTGAAGCCATGAACGAGCAAGTGAGTGCACAGATCAATAAGAGGAGAAAGAGCATGAGTTTCCAACCCGAAGACTTGGTCTGGATTCATCATAGAAAAGAGTGTTTTCTGACAAAATTCAAATCCAAGCTACTACCAAGAGCTGATGGCACATTTGAGATACGATAGAAGATCAACGAGAATGCTTATGATATACCCAAGCCCGGCCCTATCATACCCTCTCTCACATCCCACACCATCATGGAAACCAAAGGACTTATATTCAAACATTATGATCCATTTTAGTTGAAATCAAAGGTCCTAAAACTCGAAAGGCCAAAACAACCTCTGTTTAACCCGAGGGTTCCATTTGTCACTCCCATTTCAATTGAAAACCATCCCAAAACATCCAAAAATATTTTATACTACCTCCGTCCTAGAGTATTTGTCCACTTTCATTTTTACACACCATCTAATACACTTCTTTAATCCATTTTATCTTGTAATTTGTATATTAAAAAATTATAGAAATTATATATTAATAATCTATATGTTAAGACAAATTAAATAAGATCACACGTGACTATATTTAGGATTACACATTGAGAGAATTTGATGATTCAAAGTGCTTAGATGAACAGTTCCAAAAGTCAAAAGTGGCAACTATAGCGGGACGGAGGGAGTATCTATTTTATATCCAAAATAAAAAAATTTTCTTCATTTTTACTGCCTTGGCCAAAAATAGGACCAAAAAGACAAAGCAAAAACATTTTGTGTGTTGTTTTCTTTCTTTCATTCTCTTCATCGAATAAAGCCTTCCCCCACTCTTCCCCACTTCATAACCACGAAATCTCATCCATTTTCGTCCCAAAAATCAGGCCACAATCATCCCAATACCAAGCAAGACACAACCTACTCATTAAAATCAAATCAGGAGACATTGATTCGATATGTCTTTTGTTTTGTTGTGTAATATCATCAAGGCATTATCTCCTCACATTTTCTTGTCCCTAGGCTTAATTCACCATCCCAAATCAATCAAAGCATCATTCAAATGTGACCAAATACACCCCCCTTTGTCCCATGGGCAAATACATCCCCCCTTTGCCTTGATTTTGCATCTAGCCAAAAAACCCTCATTCCTCATGTCCCCGCTTCACCATCCACGAAATTACCACCCCAAATGGAGCCAAAATGAAATCCTTAAGAGCCTTTAACCTTGTTCAATGAAGACAGCCCATTAAGGATAAAACGAATGGTCACTACAGCCCCACAAAACTAAACTCCCATCTCTGATTTTATCCCATCAAGAGGACACAAACACATGGTCATTACAGCCCCACAAACCACACCCCTATCTCTGATTTTACCCCACCAAGATGACAAAACACATGGTCATGACATACAAACCACACCCCTATCTCTGATTTTATCCCACCAAGAGGATACAAACACATGGTCATTATTTTCAAGATTTGAGAGAGGAAGTTGCTTGGTAGTTTCCTTGTATTTGCATTCATTGTATTTGTGTGTCCCCCCGTTTTCCTCTTATAAATTTCGGCAGTAACATACAACTTTTAATATTAAAACTTTGTTTACTCTTTGAGTATTCTTAAAATTAAATTGTGTGATGCTATTTTTGTCCAATTCCTAATTCTATATATTAAGAGTGGTTATCTTAAGTGTGAGTTTTAGGTTCTAGATATTTGATTAAGTGTGTAATATCTTAATTGAATTCTAGATTCAAACCCCAAGTTAAGATAAGAGTGTGTAATATCTCTTAACATCAACTTGGTTTTATCCATCCCTGATTTCTTCTATTTCATATCTCCCCATTTCTTTTCTTAATCTTATTCTTTTCTTGCATTAAAAACACAAAAAATAATTCCTTTTTCCATCATAAATTTCGTGTAAGCTTTTCTTGTAAGTTTTTTAAATCTATTCTATTAAGAAATGTCTTATTTCTTTTGTTTGTTTTACTTTTTTATTTTTTTGATGTTGTTTTATCTTATTTTTGTTTGTTTTTTATCATTTTTTGTTTTTTATTTCTATGCCATATTTTATTTTTTCATCGAATGAAGTAAAAAAACTAATTGACGTTTAGATTGGTTTTTTTGTGTGTTGTTCACTTTTTATGTTGCACTTACTCTTAGTTTGACTTATTTTATTTTATTAATTAATTTTTTTTATTTTATTGATCATTTTAGTTAAACAAAAAAATCGTACCATACGGCTTCTTTTTTGTTTGTTTTATTTGATATTTTTTGTTTGTTAACTTTTTTGTTTGTTTTAAAAAAAAAACAAACAAAAACACTAAATTCATGGTATGCTATTTTTTTTAACTAAAATGTTCAATAAAATAAAACTCATCAATTAATAAAATAAAATAAGTCAAACTAAGAATAAGCGAAACATAAAAGAGAACAACCCGAAAAAAGAACGAATCCAAATGCTAATTAATTTTTTCTTCATTTTTATGAAAAAATAAAATATAAAAATATTACAAACAAAAAATAATAAAGAAACAAAAAAATAAGACAAAACAATATCAAAAAAATAAAAAATTAAAACAAAGAATAAGATGAAACACTTCTTAAGAGAATAGGTAAAAAAAATTTAAAAAAAAGTTCACAAAAAACTCATAAACAAACAAACAAATAATATAAAAGTATCAAGAAAAAAAGATAAAAAACAAAAAAATTTAACAAAAAACAAACAAATAAGATTGAAAAAAAACCCAAAAAATGTGAAAAAGGAACGACAAAAAGAGGGAGCTCAAGAAGAGAGTGAGGGGGGTGAAGGAAAAAAAGAGGAAAGGAAGGGGGGCTGGTGTTGGAACACACTTTGTACGTTAAACTAAAGTCGTGTTCATTTCTGCCAGGTTTTGATAATTGCCAAACCGCCGTGGATATGAAGAGTTTCGTTGAATAACTCAAGGCGTGAAGAATGGCTTGGAACAAGACCTAAAACACTCAAGGACAAGATCAAGAATTGAAGACTTAGTCGAGTCGGTGTTTTGTGATCAAAACCGACAATTTATTCAAGTCTCGGTTCTCAAAAAGTCAAAACAATTTTTACAAACCATAAAACATTTTTTTTGTGCATCAAAACAAACATTTTTGATGACTGCTTTTAGTGTTAAAAATCCCTGGTCCTTGCTCAGAACCAAAACCACCTAAGTCGGCGTTCGGCTTTCGGCGTTCGGCTTTCGACGTTCGGTTTTCGGCGTTCGGTTTTTGGCGCCCGAACCAACTCCGTGGTTTCAATATTTTAAACCCTGTTTTTATCTCTGAGCATATTTTAAAGGTTCCCGAATAATTATTTTATAAAAACCACATTTGTATCTTGGTCAATCGGTCTAACACGTGAAAAATGGTCAAAACCGTACGCACGTGATTTACGACCTTGAGGACTTGGTTTTTACCAAACAAATCTTGTTTTCACTATTTTATACCATATACAATGTTTTTCATACTTGGTTTTTACTTTTGGGAACACTTCGTTTTTGGACCTCGGTTTTTCAAAACGGGTTTCAGCTGGCTAGACTTTAGCTGGGTGATAATCGATTATCACCTTAGTGACAATCGACTATCAGCCACTGCAGCTTTGAACTTCCAAGTTCTGAAGCACGCAATAATCGATTATCAGCTTTGCAATAATCGATTATCAGCCTTTGCAGCCAAAACCCAGAATCTTCAGAGAGGACCAATAATCGATTATCACTTGTTGACAATCGATTATCTGGGTTACCGTTGTCTTCCAACGGATAGAATTTTAAATTTTTGGACAGGGAAACTTTGGATAATCGATTATCATGGTTTGACAATCGACTATCAGCCTGTGTCCCTGAAAAATTTGTCTTCATCCTGTTGGAAATTCTAGCAACGGGTTTATCCCTTTTTGGGCTATAAAATGGCACCCAAATCCTCTCTTTTAACACACAATTCTTCAACATTTCAATACTCTTTCATTGCATAAGCATTCCCATTTTTCTTAGCTATTTGAGAGCCAATTCTTGAAGAAATTGTCGTGTTCTTGAGCGTTTACTAGTTCACTCATATCTACTTTTTGTGAGAGTTTTATTCCTGAGTGTTTAAGTGTTTTCATACACTTTAAGGGAGGTTGTTCCCTTGTTGTAAACTCGAAGGAAATTACTTGTTCCTTCGTGAGAAGTCTTGGAGTGCGGTATCTCCGAGCAAAGGTGTTGAGGCTCGTGTGACTCGGGTTCTCAAGTTGTATCGGTTTGTTAAGCACCCTTAAGCTTAACGGAGTTAGTGTAGCTCGAGAGAGTCTCTCGGGGGGCTGGATTAGCCACACGTTGTGGTGAACCAGGATAAAATCCGGTGTGTTCCTTCCTTACGCTCTTTACTTTAACGCTCTCGTTTTAATTTCCTGCGATTTTGTTTTAAACGCTATTCACCCCCCCCCCCCTCTAGCGTTGGGCCTTTATTCTAACAGCTAGATGGGGGGGCTGGGAGGGGGTAGGGGGTGGGGTGAGGGGTGCTTTGAAAAGAAGAATAAAAGGGGGTGAAAAAAAGAAAAAAAGGGGTGAAAGAAGAAGAAGACAAAGAAGGGGTGGGGGAGGGAAAAGAAGAAAAAAACGGGGTCAATTTAAAAATTATAAAATACAAAAAAATAAAATTTGGCCCAAATGACCTGTTGGTTACCTGAAAACCGGCTTCAGGTACCATTCGTGAAAGGTTTTCAAAGTTCAGGGATTTTTTGAAAGGTTTTGAAGTTTAGGTACCAAATCGAAATTTTCGTGAAAGTTGAGGTATCATTTTTGAAATGTACCCCTCTTTAGCTACGCTTGGCCGCTGATTTCACTCAATTCAAAGCTACGCTTTGTGAGATACGCCCTTCCGAAGTTGACAACCCAATTCTACCAGCAATCTGATAGTCTTGCTTCTTTTGCCTCTGACAAACCATTTTAGCTTCTCCAACGCCGTTGAATTTTTTTAAAGTGTTTACGGACTTCATTATCTAACTCTGAGATTTGGAAGCACTTAATTCCAATCTCTGGTTGTTGAGATATGGATGTCCAAAGATACCTCAAAAAACTAGAGGTTTTTTATGCAAATGATGCAATATTTCAAGGACATGATCAACATTTTTATATGTGTTGTGGCTATGGTCATGACTATTCTGAGTGTCCAGATGAGGAGGCTATCCCCTTTGAAGAGTACCTCGAATGGACAAGTGACAATGAAGAAGTTTGTTTCATTAAAAATGAAATAAAATATCAAGTCTCACTTAAAGAGAACATTTGGGATGAAGGAAATGAGAGCTACAATGGGGTAAATGTCTTTGGCTCCTTCAAAGACGATATTGAAACGCCATTGGCTTCGTGTACTCTAATACCCCAAGAACCATCTCATTCCATACTCTCAATATTTGTCAAACCCAACCTTCCAAAACCAAAAGACTTACTGCATGAACCATTGTTTGAGCCAAATGGGTCTTTAGGCCTCTTTGAGAGTTTTCCATTCGTGCCATCCCTTGAAAATGGAAACCATGAAACCATGTCATCACTAATGGCCTTTGGTGCTAATCTTTTTGTGTTTAATTTGCAGGGATACCATCAAGTTATACATGGAAGGAAGAACACTTTATCTAAGTGCTCTAGTGTTGATTCAAGGCAAGGAATACTCAAAGAAGAAGGTCCAAACATGATCAGTTCCAGCCCCTATTGTAAGCCTAAAGAAAATTCGAGTTTGAGGGCAAACTATTTTGAAGACGGGGAGGAAAATATACCCGAGCCAGGCCCTATCATATCCTCTCCCACATCCCACACCCTCATGGAAACCAAAGGACTTATATTAAAATATTATGATCCATTTTAGTTGAATTTAAAGGTCTTAAAACTCGAAAGGCCAAAACAACATCTGTTTGACCCGAGGGTTCCATTGGTCACTCCCATTTCAATCCAAAACCATCCCAAAACATCCAAAAGTATTTTATATCTATTTTATATCCAAAATAAAGTCTTTTACTTCATTTTTACAGCCTTGGCCAAAAATAGGACCAAAAAGATAAAACAAAAACATTTTGTGTGTTGTTTTCTTTCTTTTATTCCCTTCATTGAATAAAGCCTTCCCCCACTCTTCCCCACTTCATAACCACGAAATCCCATCCATTTTTGTCCCAAAAATCTGGCCACAATCATCCCAATATATATTAATCCATTCGGCTCAGTTTGGTTCAGTTTTGTTCCGGGTTAAATTAAGTTTGAATATTTTTTATATCGGTTCGGGTTTATATCTGTTTGGGTTTAAATCAGTTCGTGTTTGTACCGATTTTATATAAGATCTCTCTCTCTCTCTCTCTCTCTCTCTCTCTCTCTCTCTCTATATATATATATATATATATATATATATATATATATATATATATATATATATATATATATATATATATATATATATATATTAGGCCCCCTAAAATATTGGTCCCTGTACCAATGACCACTATGCTCCTTCCCATAGTCGGATCTGGCTATACACAATGCTAACATTAGGAACTCTAATACAGAGAGATCTTATATAAAATCGGTACAAACACGAACTGATTTAAACCCAAACAGATATAAACCCGAACCGATATAAAAAATATTCAAACTGAATTTAACCCGGAACAAAACTGAACCAAACTGAGCCGAATGGATTATAACATCTATCCAAAAGAGAGACGAACCGAAAATATCCGAACTGGAACTAAACTGATTGACTCGATTGCTAGCTTTACTCCCCTCTCATATTATTATTACTCGATATTGTTACTACCCGGTATTATTATTACTCAGTAGAGTTGTTAGTGTTCAAAAAAACTTGTTAAAAGTCAACCCATAATAAACTTCCTCGAAGGCTTTGACCTAATCCTACGAAACGCCTCTTGCATTATTTGCTTCCAAAACTAGCCAAAATGATCTCGTTCCAAGAAACCCAACTCAATCATGCCATCAACAAGACTAACCAACGCATCCGCATTCACTTTCACAAAATCTCTTGATGGATGCTCCCACTTTTTTACCCGGTGTGCCTCGTCACCTCGCTACTTCTCATTCGATTGACACCGCTCTGCATAGGCGTATCGTGCCTTTGCCATGCTACAGGTGGTGATGGTCTTTCCCCCCTTCATACTGCAACATTACGTCCAACATTCGTAAAACATGCTTAGAAGATTTAACTTGTTTTGATTATTTAAAGAAAATGAATATAACTAAATATTATAGAAATTAATATCAATAATTTAATTCGATAGATTTAACATGTAACTTGGTCATTGATTGAGAAGAAATTCTTACATGTCATTTTATTCGATAGATTTAACATGTAATTGTTGGAACACGTGTTTACGTCTACGTCATGCTAAACCGTGTTCGTTTTGTGACAGGTTTTGATAATGCCAAACCGCCGCGAATATGAGAAGATGTTGAACAAACTCAAGGAAAAAAACATGGCATACTAACCAAGTGAAAACAAGATTAAACAAGTGAAAACCAGAACCACGAACGAAGACGAAGACTTAGGAAACAGTTGAGTCGGTCTTCATGTGATCAAGACCGGCATCAACTTTACAATCTTGGATCTCTAGGTTTAAATGTTTTTCATCCATTATCTAAATCATTTTCATAAGTTTTTAATAAGCCAAAAACACTTGGAGAACCGCACAAAACAAAAACCAAGTCGTCCGGCGTTCGGCTTTTGACATCGGCATTGGTTTTAGCGTCCGAACCAACAAAGTGTTTTTTAACTTTTGATGATTCGTTTTTACTTCTTGGCATATTTAAACAGTTTTCCAATAAAAACATACTCCCTCCGTCCCCCATAGATCTTCCCATTAGCCCTTTTTATTTGTCCCACATAGATCTTCTCATTACCTTTTTTAACATTTAAAATACCTCAACTACCCCACTTACTTTATTTATTACACCTTTTCCACCTTATTTAATTAAAATACCTCAACTACACCTCACCCATTTAAAATACCTCAACTACACCTCACCCATTTTCATTAAGGGTATTTTGGTAAACTTTCACCTTTTTTCAACTCTCCTTAAAAACCGCAAAAAGTCAAAACGAGAAGATCTTAGGGGGACGGAGAGAGTATTAAAAACCACCCTTCTTTTTTGTTCGTTTGGAAAAAACCATGTGAAACGACATGAACTTGGCTAGTTGTGGTTTTTACCTTAATGACGTGGATTTTAAGTTATTTCACTTGGTTTCTTACTCAAATACATTAAATAAGTGTTTTCAACACTTGGTTCTTAAATTAGAGAACTTTCATTTTTGATATCAGCTTTTGGCTTTGATCGGCTAGCCATGGTTCTGGCAAAACCAACCCAACAGTGATGTTGGACATGCCAATAGCGTTCCTTGGTGCTTACACCTGAAGAACATGGTTTGGCATCTAGTCTTCCAACAGAAATGTTGGATCATGAACATCGTTGTTAAGCCAAGCCTGAAATTCTAGTAGCTTTTTGAATAGCGATGTAGGTGTCTCTACATCGACGTTCAGCACAAGCCTAAGAAAAATGAGTTTTGGCAGAGGTTTTTTTAAAAACGATGTTGGCCTAGCTACATCGATGTTAGGCCAAAATCTTCCCTTGGAAGGTTAAGCTTGAACAACGATGTTCACTTGTGAACATCGATGTTGGCACCTGACCGTTGGAAGATATTAAAGGCTAAAACTTTCCTTGTTTGGAAGTCAACCTCCAAAACAACGGTGTTCACCTTTTGAACATCGATGTGGAGGTGACGGTTGAAGCTTCCAGTTTGAAAGTTTAAGCATCGACAGCGATGTTCAGAACTTGAAAATCGATGTTAGGCCTATTTTCAACAGATCCCATTTTAAATTAAATTCCAACCAACCTTGAGTTATGATCTTTGGTCTAAAACCGTAGAAACCATCCTTCACTTGGTGATCCATGATTTTTACCTTAAAGGCTTGGTTTTTAAATTTTATTTCTCTGTTTTTACTTTATATAACATACTAAGTGTTTTCAATAAATGGTTTTTTATTTGGGAAACTTTGTTTTTTACATCGGTTTTAGGACTTTTGGCCATTGATAATCTACTATCAGAAGATGATTGAAGACTATCAGAACTTTAGAGAATCTTAATAGTCCACTATCAGAATGTGATAATCGACTACCAGCTAGTTTTTAGCAAATATGTAGTAACTTTAGAGGGACTTGATAATCGGTTATTAGAACTTTCCAATCGATTATCAATGTTAGCATTGCTTTCTAATGACGCTCTTAGCTATTCTTAGTCTAATGCCAGATCATAACAACGCTCTTAGCTATTCTTAGTCTAAGGCTAAATCATAACAATGCTCTTAAACTATTCTTAGCCACCCGACGCTTAAACTATAATTAGTTTAAGGTAATTGACAACCTCACGCTTAAACTATAAATAGTTTAAGGCAATTCTATTCCCGACACTTAAACTATAATTAGTTTAAGGCAATTGATTTTCTGATGCTTAACGGTAGTTAGTTAAGGAAACAACAGAATATCGACTAATTATCATTGGATTGGGGTATTCCCAAACGAGTGATCCTCTAGTTTGGTCTATGAATCCCTTTTACACATTTTTTTTCAAATCACCACATATACATATTGTCAAAATTCCATTCTAATCAGAGGTATATCCTAAAGGTCTTTTAGATAGCCTTAACATCAATTATCTAAATGGGTATATCTTAGAGTTCTTCTAGCCTTAACAGCAATACACATAATTTTCTTACTCATCAATTTATACATTTTGAATCATGGTTAATTAAGTCATAATTATAAGGATAATCAAAGGAACATATCTATTCAGAATTTCATTCTTACAGTTTATTCATTCAATACCATATTTTATTATTTCGTAAGAATAAGATCGTTACCATAATTACACGGGTCATCTATTTAATCATTACAATCAACATTTCGTAGAAATTACTATCAATGATGTTTCTTTGTGGTTTATCCATTATCAGAATATTCATTAAAGTTTAATCATCATAATCTTCAATTAATAATAATATTCAATAACAAATAACGGCCTAGCGCTGAATGTTAACACTCTAGCTTACTGTCATGCATCAAACAAGATTCTTGGATTTATCAAAACATCATATCTATTATCAAAAATCATATTAATGTGGACTATAATTGATTGGTATCAAAAATAGGATTTAGTAGTTCAAAAATCAAGTTTTTGAAAATTCTCGGGACAGACGGTACCCTTAACGGTACCTTGGTACCGACGCACCGTACCCTGGTACCGCCCAAACGGTACGGGGTACCGTTTGGCATCAAGTATCGCTAGAGGAAATGATTTTTTGCGGTAGAGACGGTAGCTAGTCTACCGTTCCGACGGTACAGCCTACCCTGCCGGTGGTACCAAGGTACCGGACGGTAGCTGACTTTCGTTCTGTGCGTAGTTTTGAACAGTGTTATCTTCAACCTCAGGCCAATTTTCAGAAATGTCATTTTTAGTCACTAAACTTCAATTAAACTATATAGAAATATTCTCCAAGGTTTACAGATCATTTTGGTATCATTATTTCATAGTTTTAACATCAATATCAAAGTTTATGACTTTTGGTTCTTCAAGCCTTCAAACACAAAACTCAACTAAACGACCATTTATAAACGTAGAAACGATCTATACAAACATTCTAATTACTAGATATATCTACGTTCTTATCTCAAAGCTCAACGAAGGTTTTGAGAATTTTCCAAGAAAACTTCCGGCGAAGTTTGTGACTAGCTCTAGCGACTTCACACCACAGTACCACAACACTCCTCACACTTAAAGAAACAAAATAAGAAGAAGAATAAGATGATTTAGTGTAGAAATGAGGGGTTTGAGGTACTCTTTATATAGCCTGAAAGATGGAATGAAGCCAAACATCTTCCTCTCGTTTATTGTTGAGTCACAAAATAACATATTTTATTTTCTCACTTCTTAGCACTTTTAAGATACTTTGATGCATTTTATGGCGAAATATTCATATTTTCTAATATTTTAAAGGAATAGAAGGATTGGGCCAAGCCCAAATATCTAATTGCCCATCACACAGCCCAATTCAGCGGATAGACATGTTCAAATGTCCAAACAACGACAAAAGCCTGCGCCATTCTTCGATTACCAGCGGCAAACAGAAACAAAGCATATTTGGACTCGGATTTTGAGTCCTAACCCAGGAAGATCTCAATCGCAGCAAATAGGAAGACCCCGATTCAATCTTGAATCCTAAACGGCAAGCGAAATTCCAGCCCCTATAAACGCACCAGGAGACGGATAGAGACGGGAGAACAGATCGGACGAGAGAGCGAGAGCCGGCCTAGGGTTCGACCCTAGGCCCGGCAGTCTGATGGCGACAATTCCGGCAAGGCGGCGATGATTGGATCCCGGCGGAAGTGGCTGGAGCAGTTTCAAGGACGGCAGGAACTTGAGGACTCGTGCGTCACGGCTCTGGTTCTGGCGCAGCGGCAAATTAAGACAGCAACCAGGGGAGAAACTTAATTCTTTTGAATTTCATTACTTTTAATTAGATAACCTTAGTTATAAAATTTTCAATTTATGACTTTGATTGTCCAATACTTAATACTCCGTATTTGTTTGTGTTCAATTTCTATTCATTCTTTACTAAATGTTTAAGTTATATTATAAGTATTGAATTGTTTGAGTGTTGATGTTAAATTGTTCAAATATGATTTATTGATTTATTATTGTCTCTGGAATTATAAAACCGTTTTAGACCAAATTGTTTGATAAAAATGATTGAATCTTTGGTTTGATTGTTCTTGTTATATAATATGGCTTTGAAGTTTTAGCTCTATGCTACTGTCAAATCTGAACTCGAAAAGGTGTTTGAAAACTGGTCTTTGTTTAAACTTGGATTAGATCAATTTAGGACGGCCGCCTAAACTCTAATTCTAATTGACAGTTTTAAGATATTGAGTACGTTTATAACTGAGATTTTCAAAACACAAGTGTCACCTGGTTAATGCTTAATTGGCTCCCACGCAATTTTTACTCCCTCCGTCCGGTATTAAAGTTTACGTTTTGACTTTTGATTATTTTTAAGGGAGGTTGACTATGGAGTGAATTAGTCCAAAATACCCTTCCCACCTTTAGTTTCACCACTGCCGATTTTTGCCACCCCTGCCACCCCCATTGTCGGCTTGCCGCTAGCCCCCGTCTCCGGCAGCCTCCCTTCGCGGCCATCCCCCACCACAATCATCAGCCTCCCTTCGCAGATTTCCCCACCACGATCATATATGTGCATATTTCCCAAGAGCATCAATAAAAAGTAAAATGCAAAAATAATAGTTATGGCATTCAATCTCATATGGCAAGAAATCAAAGAATTTCTGGAAGCACGAGCAAATCGCCGCCATCTCTGCTGCCAATCCCCCATCTCCGCCAGCCCCCATCACCGCTACCACCTTAATCACCGTCATCTCCCATCTATGTGATTGCAGATCTGTTTAGATCTAGAAGAAAGATAGAGAAGGAAGATGAGAAAGAAGTCAGGTCTACACAAAGAGAAAGGAGAAAAGAAGAAAAGGAAAAAAGACTTGCGGGGAGGAGAAGCAAATGAATGAAAAGAGAGAAGAGGATAAAGAGATAAGAACAAGGATGGGAAGATGGAAGAGAAAAGAGTGGCGGAGAAGAGGAAGGAGAAATAAGGAAAAAAAGGTAAGGAAAAAAGAAGAGAAAGAAAGAAAAGTAGAGAAGGGTATTTTTGGAAGAGTGTGGATTAAAATTAGAAATGTAAACTTTATTTTTGGACGGAGAAAAAAGAGAAACGTAAACTTCTTTTCCGGACGGAGGGAGTATTAATCAGAGTTTTCAAGCTGGCTATGTTAAATAGATGTAGTCTACTGCATAGTTGTTAAGTGATGTTTTCTAAAGAACTTAATGCTCTATTTTTAATTAAATCTGGGGGTAGGTCCTTGGGTTTTTAAATATAGTAGGGTCTAGAGTTAGGGCAGGTCTTAACATAGGCTATATAAGGGAGAATAGGGAAGAACCGCAGGTGGATCTCTTCTTCAGCTTGACCCTGAGTTTAATTAGCAGTTTAGTTTCAGGATTAAGACATAGCTAATTGATTAATCAGATTTGTTCAGTTTATTTTCTACTAAAAACTATAAGTATTTTCAAAATGGTTTAAGTTAATTATTATTGCCTACCTTTTATAAAGTTTAAAAGTGTGATTGTTTTATGTGTTTGTTTGTGTGTTTGTTTTCTCTCTGAGTTTACTTTTGAGTTCGAGTTGCTATTGTTGTTCTGGCTCTTATCTCTTATCTGTTATCTTTATTTTATTTTATTTGCATTTTTTTCTTTTTAGAACTTATCATTTAAACCCCCCATATCCTTTAGTTTAGTTTTTAGTTTTTAGTTTGTTTTTATTCAATAAAAGTGACAAGTAAACTGATTTTCATAGCCTAAAAGTATTTTTCCTCGTGGGATCGACCCTTACTTGCCCTATCTATATGTTTTTATGAATATTGAATCATAAATGGGTTAAAAGTTAAGGAAATAATAAATTAATTTGTAGGTGCTACGACACGCCTAACATTTATGCATCATTGATCGTAGAATTGAGATAGTGGGGAAGGAGACGCCGTTTGTACACTTCTTCCCTGATTGGGACTAATTTGCTCCCCGTCAGAATACACTTTTCGGTCCAACTTTCTCCGAATTGAAATCCGTTTGCACCGTTGCGATCGGATAGTTAAACTCTATCCAACGATATAATTTTAATGATTTTTTGTAATACTTTTTCCGATAACATATTTTTTTTGTTTGACTTTGACAGAATCAAAATTGATTTTATTCAAAAAGGAACTCACATTTAATTCATATTATTTATTCTCATGATTTATTTCAATAAATCATTTCAAAGTCCACATCATAAGAAAATTCTTTATTTATTTTTGATTTGGATCTACATTCTAGTTCCCAATCAAGATTACACAATAAGTCAACATATTGGATTTATGTCTATGAAACTTATCCAGATTGTGATATTGGATATCAAAACACATTTCATTTCGGCCAAAATCCCAACAACAATTTATTTTAATCGATCAATTTGTTTACTTGAATAATAATTCAATATAACTTTTAGGGTATATTTTGGGGCGTTACAACTAATATCTTGATTTAATGCGAGGCATGTGAGGAATTTGATAAGTCTGTTTCGTTCTTATCATTTACTACCTCCGTCCCATTGTTTTTGTCTAGTTTTGACTTTTGAAACTGTTCATCTAAGCACTTTGACTCATCAAATTCTCTCAATGTGTAAGCCTAAAAATAGTCATGTGTGATCTTGTTTGATTCGTCTTAACATATAGATTATTAATATAAAATTTTTATAATTTTTTAATATAGAAATTACAAAATAAAATGGATTAAAGAAGTGCATTGGATGGTGTGCCAAAAGGTAAGTGGACAAAGACAGTAGGACGGAGGGAGTACATCATATGCTAAACATTATTGCACGCAAATAGTATTTAATCATCCCATAAAATGTGTTTTTAATGAATAAAACTCTCATTTTCGTTCTAAGAGTCATAAAAAAAGATTCCACATGAAATCATCATAAATCATCCATTTTATGTTGAAATACTTGAGAAAAAGGGAATCAATCATCAAAGGATCGAGATTCGGGCTTGAACGAGCTTCCAGGAGGTCAAAAACAATGTTCGGGGCCAAAACGGAGCGAAATTGGGCCTAAATCATGAACCAGCCGTGAAGCCCAACAAAGGAAGGGCCTAAGGCGTTCAACTTGGACGCTTGGGGTTGGACGCTTCAGCTTAATTGCAGCCCAAGAATAACACGTGGCAAAACCTGGTTGGCCGGGACAGCTCAGACGTCCAGATCTAGTTGCTTGGACTTGGACGCTTTGACTTAGACGCCTTGGCTCTGTTCCAAGATTGGGGATGTTAGCAAAACACTTCATTCGATCTCATGTCAGATATATAATTTTGAAGTTCATGAATAAGCTCAACTCGATCACTAGAACTGAAATCTTCTGAATATAATAAAGCAAGTTCCAATAGTCGATCTTGATCAAAACTTGCAAAGCAATTAGAAGGATCAAGACATATTACACACTTTAATAAATTTGTGTTTGTCTCTGTGAAGTGTCTATCCATTTCTGTTGCAAGAATATCAATGACCTAACATCAAATAAATAATAATAATAACTTAACCTCATTCGTTATGATATCAAAATACTTCCAAAAAGTCATATTAAAATTTAAAACTAATAAGAGTAATATACCTTTGCAAAGATCTCTCCACGAAAATGTACATAGTTTGTCATGGGTTCACCACCTTTCATCTTCTTTCTTGATCGCCCACGAAGATAATCTTCCATGTTAGGCACATCAGTTGCATGTTCTTCACGAAATTCACTAACTTCCTTCAAAAAGTCATCCCAACCATGATCTCTAAAATCTTGCAAGTTTTTTTTTACTACACCAATCATATTCAAAGCACAACCAATGTTTTGATCTCGTGCTTGTAACATCTTTGATAAGGTGTTAGTCATACCTAGAACTTTTAACATAAACTTTCCGATAAAAACAAATTCAAAAGAATCCATTTTATCAAGAATTCCACTAGCACTGTTTTTAATTTTGGATGTTTCACCATGATTGTGTAACAAATTCAGCACTGTACCAATAGCATTCCACATATCAAAAAGACGAACAAGAGTTTTGTAGTGAGAGCCCCAACGTGTATCACCAGGTCGAGCTAAAGATGTTGCTTGGTTTTGCCCCCCTACCAGTTGACAATTCACCTATTTCTATGCGATGAAAAGTTTCCTCCTCGTGTACTTAAAGGAGATAATCTTTCCGTTTGCATGAAGACCCAACTGTATTAACAATCATCAAAAGCTTTTCAAAGAAATCAAATATGCTCTCCCTATCTTGTGCAGCCGCAACAATAACTAACTGAAGTTGTTGGGCAAAACAATGAATATAGTATGCATTCTTGTTTTCATTAAGAATAAGTGTTTTCAACCCATTAAACTGACCGCGCATATTTGAAGCTCCATCATAACCTTGACCTCTTAGTCTTGAAAGGGACAATCCATGTTTTGCAAAAAAAATCATCAATTGACTTTTTAAGAAACTTTGCAGAAGTCTCCTCAACATGAACTAATCCAAGAAAATGTTCAATGATCTCCCCTTTATCATTAACAAATCTCAAAATTACTGACATTTGCTCTTTCACAGAGCAATCTCTAGCTTCATCAATCAAAAGAGCGAAATTCTTTTTTCCTATCTCATTCAATATGACATTTCTTGTTTCCATTGCACAACTTTCAATAATATCTCTTTGAATGGTAGGAGAGGTCATTTGATTATTTTTAGGAGCATTTATTTGCATGACTTTCTCGGCAGCTGCATTAGTCTTACAAAACCAAGATATGAGTTTGAGAAAGTTACCTCGATGGAGTGAGTCAGGAGATTCATCATGCCCTCTAAATGCTAAACCTTCCCCTAGAAGATATCGAGCCACTTTTACAACTGCAGCTAACCGAGTACGATAATCATCTTCAATCACAATAGTGTTAGTCGATAGGACATAATCGATGTTCTCTCTTTGATTAAGATATTGTTGAACTTTAATTCTACAATAAGCATGAGAACTTTCATTGGTTCCTTCATGGTCAACAAATGCTTTTGGACCATCTTTCCAATTTCTAAACCCAACTTGAGTAAAAACATTTGATCCATTTTTATTTTTATTTGCAAACAAATAACAATGCAAACAATATGCTTTATCCTTGGCGACACTATACTCTAACCACTTAAACTTATCAAACCAAACACTTTGAAACCGCCTTTTTTTTGCCCGTCAAAGTTTGTGGAAAGTTATGCACCAATGGTTGGCAAGGGCCTTTTGCTAAGTATCTTCTCCTTATGACATCTCTAATTTCCAAGGGATAGCTATTGATTGGTTTTCTTAATCCTGGATCAGCAATAATATCATCATTTGAAATCACACTTGCTTTATCTAGAGAAGAAGATACTTCTTTTTCCTTGCCTTTATCATTTACAAATGCCAAATCATTCTTTTCTCTAATAACAAATTTATCCATCTCAGATCTCAAGATTACCTAATTAAATAAAAAATAAAAAAATGAATTTACATTAAAGTTTAAGAAATATTTAAATATCACTAAAACAAATTGGGAATCTGCCTGAACAAGGGAACAAATTAAAGTTCTCAAAAAATAAATTAACGATTTTCAAAATTTTAAAAATTAATAAACAAATCTCTAAATTGAATAATTGGAAATTGAATATACCTGAATAATGCAAACCTCTTTACCTGTGAAGAACAAGAATTGAAGAAGTAATCCAGAAGTGAAGGAGAGAAACTGTGAAGAAGATAAAGATCAGAAGAAGAAGAAAAGTCCTTAGGGTTTGCCGTTAGCTTTTTTTGCCGCAAAGGATGGGGAATTGGGGATTGGGGAAGATGAGATAATTTAGAGATTAAGTTTACTTTTTTATAGAGTAGATACGAAAAAAAAGGAATTGGGTCCAATGACTGTTTGGTCAAAGTACTAAACATTAAAAAAAACCTACCAAACGACGCCGTTTATGCTTCAATTTTTTTCCCGGAAATCACTTCTTGGTCTTCTTCTTTGCTAAACAGAGCTGCCACAGAGCACCGCTACTTGCCGGAAAAATTGGGGGGGCACATCAAGCTTCCCATCGGAGAAGGGGTACCCTAACAGTACTTCGCCGGAAAATCGTCGGGGGGGCACTTGCCCAGGCAGCCCCCCCCCCCCCTCTCCTCCGCCCCTGACGGTAGTTGCGTGGGAAGAAGAAAAAGGCTGACCGAAATGGTTCCTACGGAGTAGTTGTAACAGAAATGGTTCCTTCCCCTTATTTATTATTGTTATTATTATTATTATATTACTAAATCTTTTTACATTAATTTATTGAACTGTATTGACTATTTCACTCATCACAGTTTACACAAAATTTCAAACTTGACAAATAATATGTCGTTGGTCATCTTTTCTCAAGATCTATTCAAAAATCTAATTTTTAATTAAAATGGTCAACCTTACAAATAATTCATTTTTGGAGTCAATAAATAGTATATTTATTTTTCATTAAAAGAATGGCTCACTACAAAGCCAGTTTTCAGGGCGTTACATGTTCTTACTTTATTTAGTTAATTAATGTCGAAAGATTTAATTAGCTATTTATTGAGAAAATATTGTATGCCGAAGGCTATGATATTCAAGTGCAAGGGATTAAGTACAAATCCAGAAATAGATGAGTAATAATAGAAAAATTATTATTCAAATTATTAATTAAATATGATAAAGTATATCCAAATGATGTCCTGACCCTAGGTCCAGATCTACACTTATACTATGCAAACTTAATTTATTACTTTTACTCTGATCCTTTTATAATCGTTCCGAGAAGACTTTCATAAACCAATCTTAACCTTCCCCTAATTAGAGAAATTAACTAATTCCTTTCATCCACTCCTCGAGAGACACGACACTCAGAGAGAAGACTAACCCTTTACTGGGGAGGTTTACTACTCGAAAAACTACAATTGTCATGTGTCACCTTGTTAAAGTTAAATCAAAGGTTTACTGATTATCTTGATTGGCTTGTGGGATTCTGATAACATTAATATCATGTATATTAATTTATCTAGGTATAGCCATACACTTCTCAAGTCACATCAATTAGTGGGCCCATAGATATTATACCTTCGTAAAGGAAGGAATAAATTCAATCTACACCATTCACATTCTTGCTTAAGTTTTACTACATGCCCAAGACATAATATACATCCACTAATATTTCAAATGACATTCATTATATCTCAAACATGTAACTATGCTCCAAAAAAATTACCAACACTCTCGTGCCTCACTATTCACCCCCCTCTAGTGAAAGACACTTATTCTAACAAAGAGTTGCAAAATTATACATCACTCTTACAATTCCATTCAATGTAGCAAGATCTCCCTTTTGGTTAGATGCCGTGAAATCCATAAATGAAGCTCCTAGAGGTTATAAACCACCAACTTTGGAGAAAATCAGGACTTCATTGCTTGATAAGGGGAAAACAAGAGTGGAATCTCGTTGGGTGTAATAAAATAAGACTAGGCTCATCATGGTGTTTCAATTGTATCTGATCGGTTTTCAAATATTCGTAATCAACCCCTTATCAATGTTTTAGTAGTTTTTGGAGGTAGGCCTATTTTTTAACAACTACAGACTCTTCTGGAGAGGAAAAGAATGTTGCTTATATAGTTGAGCTTTTGTCTACAACTATAAAAACTGTGGGGAAATACAATGTGATTCAAATATTAACTTATAACGCAAGCAATTGCAAGGTTGCTGGGGAGTTGATTATGAATAGAATGCCACATCTTTTGGTCAGGTTGCATGCCACACACTTTGAGCTTTCTAATTAATGAAAGACATTGCAAAGACATCTACTCAGTCTTTAGTTTTTGTTGGAAGATGTTACCATAAGGTGAAAGAGATAATCAAATATATTAAAAATCATTATTTTGTGATGGATATGTTTAGGAAATTCTCTTCATTGACAATGATTCATGTGAAAAACACAAGATTTGGACATCATTATGTGTCAATAGAACGAATTTCTAAGTTAAAGACCTCTTTGATCAGTATGGTTTTGAATGATGAGTGGGAAACCTTATGAAAAGGTACAACAAGGTCATAACTAGCTCATGATGAAGTTAAAAAAATATTATTAGATGATCAGTTTTGGAAAGATGTAAAATTCATAGTCTTTTACAAAGCCAATTTGGAGGATGATTCTCTTTTTGTGATTTTGACAAAGCTGTGATTGGTGAAGTATATCAAAAGATGGAGGATATGATAGAAATGTCTCAAGAAGTTCAATAGTTGGCATATACAAGGTGGGAAAAAATGAATTTGCTATTGCATACTCTTGCTTATGCGCTTAATCCTGCATATTATTTAGAGGTGGCTGAAACATGGGTCATGGAAACAAGAAAAGGACTAAACCTCATGCAAATCTTTTTGTGCAAAGCGTTATTTAGATGCTATTAAAAGGCTTGTGAATACAGAGGATGTGTAAAAGGAAAGAGAATATTTGAATATATTTTCGTATATACTAGTTTTGGTAGTTTCCTTGTATTAGTAGTTTACTTGTATAGGGATTTCCTTTCCTTGTTTAGCTAGGATTCTCGACTTGTGAGAACCTATATATACATGCCTTAGTTGTAAATTATAGACACAGAAAATACAAGAGAATTCTCTCCAAATCAAATCTTTCATGGTATCGGAGCCTAAACCCTAAAACTTTCCGCGGCCACTACGCTTGATCGACCGGCATCGCGTCCATTGGTCAAACGCCCGCCTCTGCATTTTAAACGCATGAACGGTCGACCGTTGGTGAAGAACGGTCGAGGTCATCGACCGTCCCGACGACAGTTCTCTTTAATCGCTACTGCGATTTTGCTCTGTTGTTGATCTGACATCCGGTATGTCCGAGGAAGTAAACATGAAGATTATTTCCAACAAGAAGAACGAGGAATGAAAGGAAGAGGAAGTTGGGGTGCATCGTCGATGCATCTCCCCATATGATCTATCCCCGAGCGACAATCCGGGTATGATTTTGACCCATGTTGTTCTAAAGGGGGATAATTATGATGAATGGTCCAAATCTCTGCATTTGGCTCTTCGAGCACGCAAGAAGTTTGGATTTGTTGGTGGAAAAATCGAGATGCCTGAACCTGATTTGGATGATTTTGATGATTGGTGGACAAACCACTCTTTGTTGGTCTCTTGGATTCGGAACACGATCGATCCAGCCTTGAGATCCAGTATATCTTTCGTGGAAAAAGCTTCAGATTTGTGGAGTGATCTGGAGGCCCGCTTCTCTGTTGTTAATGGACCCAGGGTTCAGCAGTTGAAGCGGGACTTAGTAGAGTGCAAACAGAAGAACCTTTCCGTACTGGAATATTATGGGAAAATGAAGAAGCTATGGGATGACCTTGCAGACTTCAGAAGATTCCTAGTCTGCACATGTAGGAATTGCACGTGCGATTTGCAGGAGAAGCTGGCGCAGATGCATGAGAGGGAACATTCTCATCAATTTTTGATGGGCTTGAATGATGTTTTGTATGGAACATTGCGATCGAACTTGCTTGCCCAAGAAACCATACCACCTGTGGCAAGAATATACAACATTCTTGTCTAAGATGAAACATCACGGAATGGGATGTACAAAGGAGAAAGCAAAGAGGTAGGTGCGTCTGTGTTTGCTGGGAAAAACAAGATGGAGGTGAAGGAACTTGTGTGCTCTCATTGTGGCAAAGGAGGACATGATGTTGAGGCATGCTACAAGCTCATTGGATATCCGGAGGGATGGATTTTTCGAGACCAGGCTGGAAGAGGAAGAGGGAATAACCGTGGGAGAGGGAACTTCCGCGGTCCAAGAAGAGGAGCGGGACGGTCGACCGTTTGTGCTCGACGGTCGACCGTCACGGGCGGTCGAAGTGAGGTACACGCGGTCCAGGGCGAAGGACCGTCTCCACTGCCCAATTTTGAGGATTTGACGTTTGAACAGTGGAATACTGTTCGTCATGTTCTCTCACTTTCTTCCACCGATAACTCTCAAAAACTTTCAGGTATTCCTGTATCACCTTGTTGGATAATTGATACTGGTGCATCCAACCATATGACAGGTGATCTATCATTATTATATGATGTGGTGGGAGTGTCCCCATGTGAAATTGGTTTGCCTGATGGAAAACGGGCAGTATCTGTTCAATCTGGAAAGGTTGACTTAACAATGACTATGACTTTGCAGAATGTGTTGTTTGTTCCAAGTTTGAATTGTCATTTGATTTCTGTGTCACAGCTGACAAAGGATATGAATTGTGAGGCGAAGTTCACCGATGATTTGTGTATCTTACAGGACCTAAGGTTGAGGACAATGATTGGTGTGGGTAGACAAGAAGGATGACTATATTATTTAAAGGAGGAAAGGAGAATGGCGTGCAGTGCTACGAAGGAGAATCTTTTTTATCTTTGGCACAAGCGTCTAGGACATCCTTTTTCACATGTTTTATCCTTAGTTCCTGTAGTTGGATCGAATAAGAGTAGTCATAGTCATTGTGATGTCTATTTACGTGCCAAACAAACTCGTACCAGTTTTCCTATTAGTTTTAATCAATCTATGGATAAATTTGATATGGTACATTGTGATTTGTGGGGTCCCTATCGGACGCCGAGCCTTGATGGATATACGATGTTTTTGACTATTGTGGATGATTTTTCTCGTGGTGTATGGGTGTATTGGCTTGATTCTAAGCGTACTGTAGGGAGTGTCTTCAAACAAATTTGTGCCATGATTGAACGTCAGTTTGAGAAGAAAATAAAATGCGTTCGTAGCGATAATGGTACAGAATTTGAGTGCTTGAATGAATACTTCCAAGAAAAGAAATTGTTTAGGAGACATCCTGCGTGTCTACACCACAACAGAATGGTAGAGTGAAACGTAAGCATCGACATATTCTGAATGTGGGTCGTGCTCTGAGGTTTCAAGCCGGTCTTTTGATCGAATTTTGGGGAGATTGTATACAAACTGCAGCCTATTTGATCAATCAGACACCCTCGTCGTTGCTAGGGGGTGACACCGTATGAGAAGCTTTATGGAAGGTCACCGCCGCTGACTCACATTCGTGTCTTTGGTTGCAGATGTTATGTTCACAATTTGAAGATGGATGGAGACAAATTTGCACCCAGAAGTATTCCTAGAATATTTTTGGGTTATCCACAAGGAAAGAAGGGATGGTGTGTCTATCTTCCAGACACCGGAAAGATCAATGTGTCCCGTGATGTTGTGTTCTGTGAAGATATTTTCCCTTTCTTATTTTCCACAGGTGAAACACCCAGAAAGGATGCACTAAGAAGCAACTCAACAACCAATTACTTTGAAGATGCTGAGGAACTTTCCACGGAGGATCATCTGGACCGTTCCTGGTGGAACGGTGGACCGCCGGGAAATGGAGATGCAGAAGAGCTACATACGGTCAACCTAGTGGACCGTGCCGATGACCACGGTCGACCGTCGGAAGGGTAGAATGACGGGCCCTCAGGAGAAGAATCAACGATCGACTGTCCTCGAGGCAGAAAACTGATGCACCAGCGCAACTACAGACGACCGACCCCGTGGACCGTTCCACGGATGGCGGTCGACCATCCCCGAGGCAGAAATCTGATGAACCAGCGACGCTACAGACGGTCGGCCCCGTGGACCGTTCCACGGATGGCGGTCGACCGTCCTCTTCCCAGCAAGCAGTGGAGACTTTGGGGCGTAGTCAGAGGGAAAGGCGCCCAAATGTGAGACTTGCGGACTATGTTACACATGTCACTGGACCACACAGTGGAGACAGATGCAGATATCCACTCTCCTCATACGTCACATATGAAAAGTTCTCTCATAAACACAAGTGTTTTCTCACAGCACTTGGTGAGGAAGTGGAGCCCACGAATTTTAAAAAGGCATTTCAGGATGAGCAATGGCGGAAGGCTATGCGGGAGGAAATAGATGCACTGGAAGCTAATGGAACGTGGTCGCTGGTTGCTCCTCCACGTCATAAAAAGCCCCTGGGATGCAAGTGACATGGGTGTACAAAATCAAGCGCAAGTCCGATGACAGTGTGGAGAGGTATAAGGCCAGATTGGTTATACTAGGCAATCATCAGGTTGAGGGACTTGACTACAAGGAAACGTTTGCTCCCGTGGTCAAGTTAACTACAGTACGAACTCTTCTAGCTGTTGCAGCTGCGAAGGGTTGGGAGTTGCATCACATGGATGTGCACAATGCTTTCCTTCATGGAGATCTTGAGGATGAAGTGTACATGAGACTGCCACCAGGTTTTTCTAATTCTTCTAATGTAGTGTGCAAATTGAAGAAATCTTTGTATGGTTTGAAACAAGCTCCAAGGTATTGGTTTGCCAAGTTGTCTGGAGCTTTGAGACGCTATGGGTTTGTCCAGTCTATTCCTGATTATTCCTTGTTTTCTTTCGTTGGAAAGAAATGAGTCATACATGTTTTGATTTATGTTGATGATTTGATTATTGCTGGAGATAATTCAGAGATGGTGAGCAAGTTCAAGGAATATCTAGGGGATTGTTTTCATATGAAAGACTTGGGGACACTAAAATACTTTCTAGGCATTGAGGTGGCGAGGAGCACGTCTGGGATATTTCTCTGCCAACGGAAGTATGCTTTGGATATCATTCCTGAGGCTGGATTGTTAGGTGCCAGGGTGTTAGGTGCACCCATGGAGCCCAACCATCATTTGGCTCGTTCCCAAGCTCCTCTTCTGACAGATCCGGAACCATACCGCCGTTTGGTGGGACGGTTGGTATATTTATCTGTTACACGACCGGAGCTTTCTTATGCAGTGCATACTTTAGCACAATTTCTGAAGGAACCAAGGGAGGATCACTGGTCAGCGGCACTTGGGGTGGTCCGTTATTTGAAGGGATGTCCTGGGCAGGGTATTTTCCTGTCTGCAGATAATAGTCTTCAGCTCACACTGGGCAGCATGTCCCTTGACACGGCGATCGCTGACAGGTTGGTTTGTGCAACTTGGGGACTCACCTGTTTCGTGGAAGACAAAGAAGTAGACAACGGTGGCTCGTTCGTCTACTGAGGCTGAGTATAAGGCTCTTGCTGTTCTTACGTGTGAGTTGAAGTGGTTGAAGAATTTATTGCAATGTCTAGGAGTTGAGCATAAGAACCCTATGACTGTTCGTTGTGACAGCACTGCAGCTCTTCACATTGCTGCAAACCCAGTTTTTCACAAACGCACGAAGCATATTGAGATTGATTGTCACTTCGTTCGTGATGAACTTTTACGAGGAGAGATTCGCACGTTGCATGTCCCTACTACGCATCAGCTTGCAGACATTCATACGAAGGCGCTTGGGAAGTCACAACTGGAGTTTCTTATTCCCAAGTTGGGCATTTCTTCATTACATGCTCCAACTTGAGGGGGGTGTAAAAGGAAAGAGAATATTTGAATATATTTTCGTATATATTAGTTTTGGTAATTTCCTTGTATTAGTAGTTTACTTGTATAGGGATTTCCTTTCCTTGTTTAGTTAGGATTCTCAACTTGTGAGAACCTATATATACATGCCTTGGTTGTAAATTATAGACACAGAAAATACAAGAGAATTCTCTCCAAATCAATTCTTTCAGGATGCTTTAATGGTTCGAAGGCAACTAATTAAATGATTTACTTGTGATGCGGGTGTGTTTGCCAAGCCAAATGTTATTGAAGATAGGAAAACTATGACCTCTATCGAATGGTGGAATTTGTACGGTGTTGTTGCTCCACAATTATACTCTTTAGCTACAAAATTTTGGTCTCAAAGTGTTAATAGCGAATATGCAAAGAGAGTATGGAGTGTGTATGGGTTGATTCACAGTGTTCAAAGAAATAGATTGAATGTTGGACGAACTGAATCGTTAGTATATGCGCATTATAATAACAGGATCATGACAAGGTATGGAGAAGACTATGAGAAAGCTTACAAGAATTGGGACCACAACACTTGTGTTTCTTTTTTTGGAAGATGATTTAGAGACCATCGAAGATCATGAACTCAACTCTCTTCAAGAAGATTAAAGGATTCATTGCAGTTTACCTTTTTTGTACAACATCCTCTTCTAGTATGGGATTCAAGAAGATTAAGGGGTTCATTACGTTTTGCTTCTTGTTGTGAAGTAACATTCTCTAGTGCAGTATCCTTTTCTAGCAAGAGAAATTGCATTTTGTCATTTTTTTTGTGCAACATCCTCTTTTGATTTTGCATTTTGGTATGGGGTTCATGGCATTTTGCCTTCTTTTTTGTGCAGTAAGCCAGTAACCCTTTCTAGTGCAGTATTGCAGTATTCTGTTATAGTAAGGAGAAGTGGAGAAAAAATGTTACTCCCTTCGTCCTATAATGATCTTCCCGGTTCGCAAAACGAAGAAAAATCTCAAGTTTTTTCAATCTATTTTATTTAAATATTGGTATAGAAATAAAAATAAAACATATATATTTAAAAACTACATCAAAAGTTCAACAAAACAAGTGGTGACAAGAATATTTTATTTTATCATATAGGCCATGAAAAAACACAAATAAATATAAATTTCCGTGAAGTTGGAATAGTGCTCTGGGAAGATCATTATAGGACGGAGGGAGTATTATTGTATGATTACTTTTGTTTTGAATTCAAACCACTAGGTATTAAACATTAATGATATGAATGTACTAGTTTTATTTTTGCTTAATGATGACGTCTTTTCTGTTCATATATGGAGTATTATGCATGATAAACCTTTATTGTAATGATCAACCAATATAGAAATGTTATTAAAAATATGAGAACTTTTAAGATATAAATATACATATATGTGTTTTTTATTATATTTCAATTAACGCTTTACTTTAAGGCGTCCCCGCACTCATGTTTTTTTTAAAATTTTGACGCTTTCATGCATTCGAACTTGCATTTGCACTCGAACTCGCTTTCTAATTATGTGACCTAAGGTAGAACTAGACCTGGCTAAACAGAATTGGAACCGATTACCCAATCCAAATTATCCAAAACCGAAACTGAAATGATCCAAACATGAACATCCGATCTATAACCAAAAATCCAAAATGATCCAAATCGAACCGAAACCAAACTAAATAATTCATATCCGATTTAGATCTAAAACTGATCATATCAGAACTGGTTAAACCCAAAACTGATTAGATCCAAAACCGATAATACCTGAAATTGATTAGATCTGAAACTGATAATATCCAAACTCAATTAGAAATAAAATCGATAAAATTAAAAACTGTATTTATCTTTCAATAAGCTTATTTTATTTTTAAATTTTTATTTTTATTTTACCATTTAAACTAATTAATCACTTGCTCATTCTCTCATAAAATGGATTACCAACTTTTTTAAAAAATTACAAAATCTCATGCCTTAAATTTATTATATTTAGAAATTAAACAAAAGTTATATATATAAAATATTGGATGAATAAAGTGAGCCAACTATATTGTTGTTAAAGGGAACAACATATTTGAAAAACAATGTGAAGTATCAGTTGAAAAAAATTAGGTCTAAGAGTTGAAGGTAAGTGGGAATTGAGAAATGAGTTGAATGGTGGCGTAAAACAATGATAAGATTAAGGAGGGAAAGTGAAAAAAGACTAGGGGGAAACTTTGTGTTTTAGGGGGGAAGATTAGACATGAAAAATTAAGTCTTTGATTATATATTATATTAAAAATATAGTACTGATTTTAGTTTTAAGTTATAAAATCTAATTAAAATAATCTTATTTTGAAAAAAAACTTCATCCATCTTAGAAAGAATGCTACATAACGCAAAACAAAGCAAAATTTTAAGTTTTTAAAATTTATTTTATTTAAAGATTGGTATATAAATAAAAAATGTTTACATATTTAAAAAATATGACAAAAGTTTTACAAAATAAGAGGTTATAAGAAGAATAGTTATCTTATCAAAAATCAATGATAACGTACAAATAAATAAAATATCTGTAATTTTTAAATAGGAAGTGCGATATTCTTTTTGGGACGAAAGGATTGTATGATGAATTGTATGGAAAAACTAGAATTTATCCTAATTTTATGAAATTATAATAAATTTTATTGGTTTGGAAGTTAATTTGATTAGTTTCAAACCAATTCACTCAATATTATTCAATAATGTTAGAAATTAGTGTTATGTTTTTCAAATTTGATCTACACCATTAAATTTAGGTGTAAAATTAATTATATTTGACTATATTGAATTTAATTTTATCTAATTTCAACCAAATAAACTCAAATAATTTATAAATTTTTCACTCAATTGAACAGAATTATCTTAATTTCATCTAATTTCACTTAATTTTTATCAAATTGTATTCAATTAGAGCGTAACACTATTTAAACTTATCTTTTATCTTTGCATTTATAAACATGAATATATCAGTAGATGTAAGAAAATTTTGATATATCAAAACTAAATTTTAAAATCAATATAATTATATTGAACTTATATCATAATTAAATATATATTTTTTCATAATTTATAGTCTAAATTTGTAAAATATGACTAAAAAGTCAAAAAAGGAAGATTATTTTGGGTGGAGATAATATAGTTAGAAAAAATATAAAATAATATGAGGTGTTAAATTGATGATAGATTGATAAATGTGATTAAAAATAAAAAGAAAAATGGATAATTAAATTTTAATTAGAAAATAATATATATCCAAAATATATTCGATCAAAATATATCCGAAATGAAACATATCCGAAACCAAAATATATCCGAACTGAAATAGATCCGAAAACAAAATATATCTGATCCAAATTATATCTGAACCGAAATCTATTCGAACTGATTCATATTCGAATCGACTCGAAACCGAATCAAAATCGAAAAATGTATAGAATCGAAACAAACCCGAACCGAAGTAATATCTATACAAAGCAAATCAAACCAATTATAACATATATCTAAAAGATATCCAAACCGAAAAAGTCCAATCCAAAATCGACCCGATTGACCCCTATGCCACTTTTAGGGGTGTTCAAAAATATCCAATTCGAAATATCCATCCATGATCCGGGTCGATCCGATCCGAAAAATGGATATCCGATCCGATATTTTAGCTTTCGGATATTTTGGATGGGATACCCGAGAAAAATCGGATCGGATATATATTCAATTTCTGAAAATTTTCAAATAATCGGATATCCGATTTTTTTTTGCTATATGTTTTTGGAATTTTATGGATATATATTATGACTATATGTTTAAATGTAATTTTATGTTGATTTTGGAACTAAACCATTTTGGACTTTTGACATTAGCATTTTAGAATCTTTTGTTTTAATAGTGTTTTTTTGTTTGTTTAGGTAAAATTACCAAATTTACTCCCAAATTAAATTTGGTATCATTTTTTTATTAGGCCATTACCTAGTGGTGGAATTTTTCTTTTAGTAAATCTATATTGAATTTGATATTTTCGGTTGATTTTGCTATTTTACTCTTTTTTTTTTTTGTAAATTTTGGCTAAAAATCAGATATCCAAATTTTAAATATCCGAATATTTTTGGATCAGATATGGAATGAGTTTTACGTAGTCCGAAATTTTCGAATCGGATCGATCATATCCCATTGAACACCACTAGCCACTTTAGTTAGAACAAATTCTAAATGACGCGGATCGCGTTCCAGAAATTTATGTCATACCGTGCTTGTAAATGACGCGGATCGGGTTACAGATATATATATCCGCCGGCCTCGCTTAGCTTTTCAAATTTGCAGTTCCCACCCAACTCCACGCCGGCACGCCCTATTCCCCCCTCCATCTCCATAATCTAGTTTATATACAGCGGCGCACTCCTCTCTCTCTGTCTATCGAAGATGAGGAGAGGAGCGAAGAGAAAGGCGAGCCAGAAGGGCAAAGTTCTTGACGAGGATAAGGATAAGACCACGGAGAGAATAACCTCTGTAAAAAACGAAAACGAGACACAGCCAAGCATGGGGACGGAGAAGCAAAGTCAAGTTGCTGGAGTATTGTCTTCCAAGGAAGAGCCGACCAAGTCTGAAGGCGAGCCTAGCCTAAAACCTATCAAGCCTCGAGCTAAACGAGCTAGGACTTCCAAGACGGATAGTGAAACGGAATACTTCCCAGAGAAGCGTAATTTGGTACACACATATTATATGGAGTATTGTCTTTCTCTACTTGGTTTCATCCAATTTTGGGGGTAGTTTAGGCTTATTTTGTACTCTGTATTGTATTTGGCAGTTTCTGTGAATTTGAACTTGTAATATAGATCTGCTACTTTGGTGATGACTTTTAGCTATTTTTGTACACACAGGTGTAAGAGCTTTGTGCGAGCATGCTTGCCATTGTAGTTTTAAGAACATTATTTCAGATTTACTCCCTCTGCCCCAAATTAAACTTCTAATATGTTTTGAAGAATTGAAATTGTGTGATTGAAATTTATGGGGAGAAGAGAGAAATAATGTAGAGACTACTCAATGCTTTCCTTAAAAGTAATGAGAAGTTCTTTTTTAGACAAACAAAAAGCATAGTGGCAAATTTATTTTTGGACAGAGGGACTGTGATGCTTTACTGTGCTCTTAAGAAGTGAGTGGAGAAGATGTTGCTAGATACAAAATCAAATATCTCGTATGACTCATAATTTAGTTTATAGAGGAAAGAGGCTGAACTATTGATTCAGTCATGCATATTCATACATCTCCTGATCTGAATTCCTTTGAGGGCAAAATATAGAGCTTTATAGAACGTCTGCTGAAGTTCTTATCTGAGCGTCTCAAACTAAAAGTAGGTAATGCTCTATGTGTAACTTCTAGTTCATCGCATGGGACATTTAAAAAAAACTGGCAATCAACTGTTTCCAATGTTTTGCTACAATTTGGTAGTCTGGGAAAGACATCGTCTGACTACACTTCAGTTCTGTAGTGTGAGCAAATTTGCTCGATGGTTGAAGAATTTAAGTTTGCTTACATTTTGTTTTCTTTGTTTGCAGGAAGATCTATGGCAACAGGTTTTCCCTGTTGGCACAGAGGTTTGTTTCTGCTAAATTTCTCATCTTTATTTAGATTTTAGAGATTAGATTGAATCACATTGGTCCTTCACGAATCACTCATTAACTTGGATTCTTTGTTTTCTCCCTTTTGCAGTGGGATCAGCTGGATGCGGTATATCAGTATAAATGGGATTTCTCAAACCTAGAGGTTAGTTGGTTAATGTTCAATAATATTTTTTTTGTCATGTTCAGGCGTTCTCTTCAAACTGGTTTAATCAATTCTAGATTACTGAATTGAAACTTTATAGAGAAGGGAACAAAATGGAATTTTTGTATGTACTTATTAACAGGAAGCTTTTGAAGAAGGCGGAAAGTTATATGAAAAACAGGTCTACCTTTTTGGTTCTACAGAACGTAAGTAACAACTGAACCTTGATAGCATTCTTCAAATTGAAGATAGTGTGTATCATAGCATTCCCGCTGAATTTATGCTTTCTAAACCATCACATAGAAAGCATGTATTACTAACATTCTAAGAATATGATTTTGATTTTTAGCATTTCTATAATTGGCCATTATATCACAACAGTTGTGATTCACCAGGATCAAATATATTTGTCTTTTCTTATTATCAACTATCTTGTTCTAATCCCTCATTGTTTTATTTCAGCTCAATTAGTGTCATACAATGGTGAATCAAAAATTACTTGCATACCGGTTGTGATTGCTGTAAGTTCCTACAGCTGTTTATGTTACACCTGCATCTGAGTTATGTTTTTGCTGATAGAGATTTAAAACGTTAGCCGTATTATGCAACGCCTAGAGATTCAAAATGTTAGCCGTATTATACTGGTTGTGATTGCTGTTCTTTTTATCATTGTTTCTGTCTAGGTTATTGCAATGCCTTGCAGGCCTTCATATATTGATGGCTTGCTACTTCTTATAATTATTTAGATTTTCCTCAATGCTTTCCTGAAATTTCTACTCCGACAGGTTGTTTCACCTTTTCCACCTTCAGACAAAATTGGGATAAACTCCGTACAGAGGGAAGCTGAAGAAATAGTGCCCATGAAACAGATGAAAATGGATTGGATTCCATACATACCTCTGGACAACAGGTATTTTCATATACAGAGTATTTGTTAAATTCACATATCAATGCTTTATGTTATTACAAATTGTTCTTTTCAACCTTCTTATTTCTCCAGGGGTTCTCAGGTTGAAAGGCTCAAGTCCCAAATTTTTATATTGGGCTGTACACAAAGAAGGTATAGTTGCATTTTGCTTTCAAAGGCTCTTGAAATATCTTTTCTGGTGGTGCTACATGCATTCTATTGTCGGATTTACTTAGAACGCTGTTTATAGAGTAATAATTGGTCCACAGGTTCATATCCCACCTTTGAGGCTCTCTTATTTGACCCAACAATTGTTGAGATTCTTGTGTGCTTATCTAGTACGGAGTACTATTTTTCCAATCAGCATGAGCAACTTTACTGTTTAACTATTGTTTTTTAAGTATAACACACCAAAGATCAAATTTGACTGCAAATCCCTCTCTCTCTCTCTCCCTTTTGTTGTATCATTTTCATTTGAGTACGGATAACACTTTTGGCCATATAGACACAGAACTGTGTACTATTGTTTTGTGATTGACGCATCTGTATTGTTTTCATAGAGCTGGCTTAAAACATTTGAAGTTGGAACGTGTGAAGAAGTTTGAATATTGCCTACCTTGTGAGTGAACATATTTTTTTCTTTTAATATTTGCATTTTTAGTAGTCAATTACAATATTTTAGTGTATTACAAGCGTGGCTGGAGATTGAAGATGATGTAGATTGAAAGCTATGACAACAAGAGTTTATTCGCCCTTGGCAGAGTAGGGATTTCTCTTGCCCTTGGCAGAGAAGGGATCCCTCTTGCCATCGACAGAGAGTAAACTTTGGTGCTTGGCAATGCTGCAGGCGCATGAATCGACTACCAAATTTATTGATGATTTTATTAATGAATACTCCGTACTACGTATAATACCTCAATGTAGACTAGTCCCTAGAGTCTTGGTGAGCAAGTTAGTAGTCCTAATCTAATACAATATTGGCCAGAACCTTCCATGGATGAAAACAATAAACTCATCTTCTCCTTTGTGTCAAGCTCTCTATTATTATAAAATGTGGAAATATATTCAATTTCCTCCAACTATTCAGTGTAAATGAATTAAAGTATAGTTACGGAATATGGTTGAGGTCTGTTAATGGCGGATAAAGAGAAGCATATTCTGGAAAAAGCCGATCCAATTGGCAAATTACGTGAGCAAGGCTGTGTGGAATGTGTGTTCGTCAAGTAGAAACGCGCCGAGCTGAAGTCAAAGATGGAGAAGGTGGACGACACTAGTCAGGTTGCGGAGAAAAAATACAAATGGTAGATTGGTAGGGGTATATTTGGAAAGCCAACATAATTTTTAATAGTCCTGAATAAGTGTGGCAAGTTAACAACAACAAAAACAACAACCTAGTTAGATCCCACGAGAGTAGGACCTGGAGAGTGTGTATGTACGTAGACCTTGCCCCTACTCGAAAGTAGAGAGGTTGTTTCCAAGAGACCCTACCCTAGCTCAAGTAACACAGATAACACATAGATCACACAGAAGACACAAAGTGCAAAAAGCACAGAGAACAAAAGAAGCAAAGAGCAAACGAAGGTTAATGAAGGAAAAACGCAAGTGGAAAGAACAAAGCGTAAAAACACGAGGCGTGTGCGTTCGTACGATCTCAGATTGAGCTTGGTCTGTGCATTGAAACATGGAGGATGAAAGCTCTGGTTGTTGTCGCCCTTGTGGTGGGGTGCATGTTTGCACACTTGCCTGGAAATGCCTGGACAAAGGCGGTTTGCGATCGGAGACTCATTTTTCCTCTCTGTATCGCGACTCGCGACTCCCCCCTCTCAATCTCTCTCTGGTCTATGCTACTCTCTCTATCTGAATGTTAGAATGAAACACCCCCCGGGGAAGAAAAATAATAATCCCCTCTAATCAAATGGTCTACTGGCCAAACCTGAGAGAGCCAAATGTGGGGCTTTACAAGGCCCAAATTGATTTTTCCCAAAAAGTAATGCAAAAATTCCCCATTATCAAGTCATTTTCTAAAAAGTTACCAAAACCTGGGGAAATGATACAGCTCACCAAAGTGTCACTGTAAAGGATAAAAATGTTCCAAAAGACTACCAAGATGTGGGATAATAGGGTGTAATTTTCAGGCCCAACAAGAATCATAAATATAGTTCTTGAATTTATGCTTGATCATAGGGAGAATGTGTTTGTGTCTAGTATGTTTCAAGTTCTCTTCTTGGATTCATTATCTATGCAGTGGTATTTACTATGTAGCTGTGGGCTGCTATTTTGTGTGATTTACCTCAGTTGGAAGTCAACTCACAAATTGTCTATTGTTTTCACAGATTTCTACCAGCCTTTCAAGGAAGATGAGTTTGAACAGAGCACTGTAGTTCCTATCATATATCCCGTAGAACCTAAACCTGTATGATTTCTTATAGTTCTGATACTGAATTCCCTCAGATATTAGGCAATAATGAAATATGCCGATATGCTTACCAAAGTATTTCTTTCTATTTGTACTCTATTTTTTCATACAGGTGTTCTGCGAGTTTGATTGGGAATTCGATGAAGTTGAGGTAATATACAAATCTTAATTTATTCACCTACCCCTCTATCCCTCTACCGCCATCTGTGATTGGCCTCTTAAGCTTACCTAACAATATAGACAATTAATAAATCACCTATATGTCTTCACTTGCCTTGTTATTTTAATTAAGGAAATGCATTCTTTGTAATGCATGTTGTAGGTATTTTTTCGTAAAAGGCTACATTACTAGTATATACTGAATCTTTTGAGTGGAATTAGTTGTAGAATAGTGTATTTCATCGTAATGCTGTAATGGTGATAATAATATCCGGACTTAAGATTAATTGTTTGTTATATATTATTGTAATTCTCTTCAATGAAGATATAACCAATATTTTATACTATTTCACATGATATTAGAGATTGATCGATTTTGTGGTGGTTTATGTCTTTGTGTGGCGTATCATGGTTGGGGCAGCTTGTTTGGGGTCGTATTGCTCTATTTGTCGCACATCAGATATTTACTATGTTTGATTTTTTAAAGCCCAATTTGGCATTTTCTATGCGAGGACAACCCCAAAAGAAAACTCTTGTAAAAGAAATTCTCCAATTTTAAAATTCTGGGAGTCGGCTGTAATCACACTCTTGCAATGAAGAAAAATTGAAAATATATTGTTGGAAAAAAATTATTCATCCAGTTTTTTTTTGTCTCTTCTTTTTCTTCACACTTCAATTTATATGGTGGCTTGGTGTTCTTTTATGCTCCACACAAACTCAAAATATTTTTCATAGAAAATTGCATCTTCATTTGCACATGCCGAGTAGTCATGACCATGGCCACAAGTCCACAACACATGCAACACTGAACGTGGTTTGCACGTCTTTGCTCCATTGTCAAGAATGATTTGTGTTTTCTTCGGCCGTATTTGGAAACCCATAACTCAACATATGTATAGATATGTTCCTTTTTTTTGAGGATCTTCAAGACTTAGATAGAATAGAAGTGGTAGAAATGAAGAGCACAGGTGTTCTACAAAGAGCAGATTCTTTTGTAAGGTTTTTTTGAAGAATAAATAAAATAGACAAAAAACAAGTTTACACCCGAAACGATGCTAAGCTTTCATACCCAAGGGCGTAAAGCCCGTTTCAAAATGTTTTGGGAAAAGAAAAAGTGAACTGGAAACAGTTTGCCTAGATGTAAGTATTTGGATCATATCTCACTCATACGAAGTCTGATTGAGGCAAAGTCATTTTGAGGCGATTCAAAATGCCATGGAAAGTTAAGAGGAGGCGGCTCTACAACATATCTTGATTGAGCTTTCTTAGATTTGGATTTTGTATGAGTGAGATATGATCCAACTACTAATGTCCAAGCAACTATTTTGTACTCACGTTTTGTCAAAAGCCCGTTTAAGTGTATCCAACATCCATAATCACCAGACATTGCAAACAATTCTTTCATTATCTCGACACTTTTTAATCACGATAATAAAAGTAACGCCCTTTTATTGTTCATTTCAAGAGGCCCATGTATAAGGTAACAAGCTTGGCACACATGATATCTATGTTCTGTCTTGAAGGGGAGTGGAATTTAGATGTATAATAGTATTCCGTCTTCCTGATGATGTAATGGTGATAATGTGATATACATATCTTGGTTTAACATTAGTTTGCAATATAGCTGAAAGTATTCTCAATCAAGATATATAAATCAAAATAATATTTCATGCTATATCAGAATTTGGAAGTTGTCTTGTGTGGTCGCTAGTTTAGTCTTTTCTACACGTTGCTTTAGTTTATAATGTGAAATATCTATTGGTGCATACAAAGTGTTTGTTTGCTTCATCCGGGCTTACTGAAAAAAGCGGATTTCATGGTGACAAAAAGCTTCTTGAGAAGGAGCTCATTATAGCCTTCGAAAGCATTTCTGTTATTTGTTTAGCATTTGGCCAGCTAAATGCTGTTTAGAATAGATATGCTCGTATAATTTACTGCACCGACCAAACACTACATAAAGAATATACTTCTTTTTTGTTTGGATTATTAGAAAAAGTATCTATTGTTTGATCACACATGGTTTATGTAGGTAAAAAGCTTAATTCATATTACTCTTACTTGATGGTCAATATTGTAGGAATTCACAGACAACCTTATTAAAGAGGAGGTGGTGAGTGAAGATCAAAAAGATTCCTTCAAGGTAAATGTTCATTGCAATTAGGACATTATTATACTGGCTCACTTTTTCAAACTGTACCTGGAATTAAAAATCAAAATGGAAAATGGAGATCTCAAGTTGAAAGAGCTTTCCAAATTGCACCGGCAAATTCTGTTTTCCAGGCCTTTTGTGTCTCTGTGGTGTTTTTCATTTCAACAATGAGAAATAGACAGAATCAAGGCAGAAACGGAAATAGACAAAATGAAGGCAGAAACGGAAACCATTTTCCATACTAAATTTGCTCTACATGTCTCTTTGTTATCTTGGCAATTCCTCTTAAAATAGTTTTTCCCCATTTAATCAGGACTTTGTTGAGGAAAAGGTCCGAGAAGCAAAAAAAGCTAACCGCGAGGTATTTGGTTAAATATTCCTGCAATGACCCTTCTTCGGTTTATACTGCTTCATATTTTCATGAGAAACATCCTATCTGTTTTATCTCACTTCCATGAGCACATCGTCGATTTTCTCTCTTTAGGCAAGGGAATCCCGGAAAAAGGCAATAACAGAAATGAGCGAGGAAACAAAGGCTGCTTTTGAAAATATGAGATTCTACAAGTTTTATCCTGTGCCAACAACTGATACACCTGATGTGTCAAATGTGAAGGTGAGGTTCATGTTTTCAAGTTTTTGCAAGTAGGTGTCTTTAGTCAAGGTTGGTAATTAGCGCAACATAAAAATTGGGATCGTTGAAAAACTTCCTTTATAAAATGACCAAGACTTTATTAGTGTTCTGCTTTGTCCAAAGGTTTACCCACTCCTCCTTAGGTTTGAAAAATGCTTTTTCCCATATTTATGCACTAATAATAGGTTTGAACAATGTATTGGTTTTGCACAAGCAACTTATGAACATGGTTTGTGAAGTCTTACATTTTTTTGTTTGAAACTTGTGCTGCAGTCTCCATTCATAAACAGATACTACGGGAAGGCTCATGAAATTCTATGAGATAGAGAATACACTTTGTTCTAGATGAAATCGGATCACTCATCACATCAGTAGTCCAAAGCTAGTCCAGAGCCGGCCAAGTAAACCAAGCGGTGCAATTTGATTTACGGGCGCAGCTATAATTTTTAGTCTGTACTCCCTTGCAAAAAAAGGACCAGAATTGATGTTTTTTTTATTTGTTTTTTATTATACATTCTCAGTCTGTAGAATGATTACCTCACATTTGAGTGAGGTTCTGATATGCTCCTACCCTAGATGACGTGGATGCGATTTTTGGTTGACATTGTTTAGTCGATTTCATTTCCCATGACTTTCCGTAGGAGAAAAACAATAATCCCGGTATATGTTTTTGAACCTCTGCACTAGTGCTCCGTCCCTCACAAATCTTTCTCCATGTTTGACTTTTCAGTTTCTAAATCAACATTTTGACTATTAATATCACCATTGTATAGGAAAATGGATAAAAGTGATCCAGACTAATACTTGTCCGCTCAAACTAATCTCCCCTATAGATTATTTTGAAATAATCACAACTATTACACTAGTTTTTCTCACTCGTAACCGGTTTGACTTGTGGAAGTGGGTTGTATTTTGAATTTTCTTTTTTAATACTACCTCCGTCCCAATTTATAACGCCTGTTTCAGTTTACGATGTTTGACTGAAATTATTTTCAAACCATTTTATATGACAAATGGTATAGAATTAAAAAATAAAAATTACATATTAAAAAACTACATCAATAGATCTACAAAACTAGTAGTGACAATAATATTTTATTTTATCAAATTGCTAACGAAAATAGAGAAAGAAAGTGAATGAAGTTTGACCCTGTGAATAGTAAACATGCATTATAATTTGGGACAGAGGGAGTACTTTTTTGTTACTTTTTTTTCATTTCTTTATTAATAATTTGTTTCTTTTTTAAAAAATTGAAAAAAATAACGACTGTGTAGCTTTTGCAAGGGAGCATATCAGCCTTTCGGGTAAGTTAAGTAACGAACATTGTGCATTGTATGACACTATAATGTAGGGGTGGGTTCGGTTTTGGCGGTTCGGTTTTTATCCAAAACCAAAGACAAAATGGAAGGTAAATTGGCGGTTCGGTTCGGTTCGGTTTTGCAAAAAAAATATGTAAACCGTTGGTTATTCGGTTCGGTTTTATGCGGTTTTTATTTCGGTATATAAAAGTAGAAATTTATAAGCATTAAAAATTTGCAAAAACACTAATTCGACGAAACAATAACAATATGTAGTGTTAGCTTTGGTTTTTTTGTTTGATTTTTACACAAACAAAAACCAAACGGAAGGTTATTGTTCCTTTTGGTTCAATTTTACATAAAAAATATGTGTTGAATGCCCGACAAACATTTAAAAGATTTCAAATACTTCCAAAGACATTGTATGTTAAATCAATTACAAAGAATTTATGTTTTTTTGATATAATACGTTCATTTTCATTATAACATCAAAGTATTTTTTATGTAAATATGTAAATTACTCATATCAATTTTTAATGTTAATATAATTCTATATTAGGATTAGCTATTGGTGTTCATTTTCCTATGTTTTTTTAAAGTTTATAATAATATGGCTTGAATTTTTAATTAATAGTTAAGAAAATAATTTTCATCGACTAGTAATTTATTTGCATTTATATTTCTGTAATTTTTCTACATATCACATATATTCATCTAAATAAAGCAAAGTATCTAAGAAAGTTCGGTTTATTCGGTTCGGTTCAGTTTTTCAAAGTGAAAACCAAAACGGAACCAAATACTAACGGTTCGGTTCGGTTTTTTTACATTCGGTTTCGGTTTTTTCGGTTCGGTTTTTTTCTAACTCGTTTCGATCGATTTCGATTCGGTTTGCGGTTTTCGGTTTTTCCAACCCAGCCCTACTATAATGCATTCGGTTGATACAAATGCAGGTAAAATTATCTTCCTCTATGGGTACGGAGAAAGTGACAAGACGTATGTCTAGAGAACTTTATCTACTGCAATAGGGCTTTTGGCGATATAGTATTGAATATCGCATCAAGTGGAATAACATCATTACTTTTGCCAGGAGGAAGAACAACCCATTCACATTTTAAAATCTTGTTGAACTCGGATGGAAACTCAACTTGCAATACAAAGCAAGGAACACTACTAGACAACTTTTAGTGAAAATATTTTAATTGTTTGGGACGAAGTACCAATGACACATAAGTATTGCATTAAAGCTTTAGGTAGAAGTTTGCGCGATATTCTACGATTTTCCAATCCAATGAGTGAAAACCAAATGTTCGGAGGAAAAATGATCATTTTTGGTAGAGATTTTCATAAAGTATTGTCAGTAATTCCAAAATAAACCAAATAAGATATTATTAATTTAGCAATTAATTCTTCTTACATTTGGATATATTGTACCGTGTTGCGTTAAACAAAGAACATGAGGTTGCAATAAATGATTCATGAGTACCAATATAGTTTATAAAGAAGTTTTCCAAAATTTGTTATTCATTTGATATTTATGCTTTATAACTTTATATTTGATTTTGCACTCTATTTTTGTTCTTTAATAATGACACCAACTCAATATAGTTTTATAACGTAAATATGAGTCGTGCAACACACGGTGGTGATAATAGTGTTACTAGTATGCTCATACACATCCAAAAATCATAAAATAACATCATCAAATGCTTTCAACACTTTTGCACGTTTTCCCATGAAATCAAATTCATACATCAGAATAATATTGATGGGATTAACCCGATCGAATGGCGGACCAAGAACGTAATAAGAATCAGAAAGATATAATCTCGTAATAATATTCTTTGATTAAGTGCAGAATTGCTTGAGTTGTCCCCCTTACCATGGCGGGTTCTTTTTCCTTTTATAGTAGTTCTAACATTGTAATTAAAATTATACATAATGGGAGGAATTATGGAGATCATGGGGTTGTGATCCCCTCTTTTCCGGTCTCGTTCTCTTCCCATCTCGTCCATAATCTGGTGGTGTGGGCCACGTGCCCCGTTCCTTCTTTGGACTGGGTCGTCTTGATTTAATCCATGATTGGGCCGCCATTTTCCCATTCGCCATGCAGATGAAGAAATATAGAGACACCGTGTTGGAGTTGCTTAAGGCATTCGGAGCGTACTGGATAGAGCAAGTCCCTCGAGAAGAAAATGCTGTGGCGGACATCCTGTCAAAGCTTGGTCCGGATTCCCCAGATCATATCAGGGCGATGACTCAGGAAGAAGAGTTGCTTGAACCAAGCATCAGTCCCGGACAAAATTTGGTCATTACACTCAATGAGCCGGACTGGATTGACGAATTAACTATGTACATCCTTGACGGGTCGCTACCAACAGATCCGGTTGCAGCCAAAGTCGTCAAGCGACGCGCACCTAGCTACACGCTGGAGTGCGGTAGGTTGTATAAGCGGTTGTACAATGGTACACTGTTAAAGTGTTTAAGGGGGGGATGAAGCACAGAAGTTGATGGAATAAATCCATGAGGGGATATGCTCAGCGCACCAGCAGGCTTTTACGATGTCCAGGAAGATAACCCTCCAGGGGTACTTCTGGCCTACGATCATCAGAGATTGCGCAGAGTATGTGCATAAGTGTAAGGTCTGCCAAGAATTTCAAAGGGTTATCTTCCCCAGATCAGCACGGCGATTCCCTTCACTCGATGGGGCATTGATCTAGTCGGCATCCTGCCTAGGGGAGCAGGAAATAACATGTACCTAGTGGTCTCGATCGACTACTTTACCAAGTGGGTCGAAGCCACCCCAGTACCAACCATCATCGAAGAGCAAATGAGCAAATTTGTGTCCAAACAAATTTTGTGCCATTTCGGGGTGTCCCAGCAGATCATCACTGACAACGGAACCCAGTTCGAGGCTAAAGGGTTCAAAGAGTTTCTGCATAGTTGGGGTATAAAACATAGCTGCACTGCGGTTGGGTACCCACAGACCAATGGGCAGGTCGAGAATGCTAACCGCACCATTGTGGACGGCTTGAAGAAGAAGATAATGGAATGCAAAAGTGCCTGGGTTGAAGAGTTGCCCTACATTCTGTGGACTTATAGGACCACCCCAAGAAAGGCCACAGGGGAAACGCTGTTCGGACTCACATATGGGTTCGAGGCGAGGGCTCTAGCTGAAACCTCATTGCTGAGTCATAGAGTGGAAACATTTGATGCCCAGGAGAACGAAGAAAACTTAAGGGTGGAGTTACATTTTATAGATGAGCGAAGAGAAAGGGCATACATCCGAGCACAGAACTACCGTCGGCAAGTTAAGTCGTACCATGATCAAAGGGTGCGACCAAGGCAGTTCAAAACGGGCGATTGGGTCCTAAGAAAAAGGGAGGTCAGTTGGCCGACCGACGGGGGGAAGTTTGCCAAGAGTTTTGAAGGTCCATACATCATAAAGGAAATGTTGGCCGATGGAACCTTTAAGCTGCAAACACCAGCGGGAGGTGACGTCCCGCGGGTATGGAACGCTGCCAATCTCATCAGATTTTATCAGTAGATTGTACTCCTGCTATGTTTCTCCTTTGAGTTTAATAAAATCAACATTTTGGCACTTCCTGGTCCCATCTCTTCTTGAATTTTATTGTACAAAAAAAAAGGAGCGACCAAAGAGATCGCCAATCGAAGCCACATGGTGATTCACACTAAGATACCCATCAAGGGATGAAATGCTGAACCCAGTTGGTAATCAATTAACCAAGTCCAAATGCTATCAGTGGGTGCTTGATCTACGGCCGCTAGGGCGACCGGTAGGACAACACGCCCTATAGAGGGGGGCGATGCCGTGGGGAAAAAGCCTTAGAAACGGCTAAGTCCAGAACATGAGATCCAATGGTCGCATGAGCGACAGGGGGACTTGTGAAGAACATGGCGACGCCGTGGGAGCGAAAAAGCCCCTGGAATGGCTAAGTCAAGGGAAGCAAGGGGTTTTTCCAACTGAAGGTTGAGGAGACCTGAATGCTTGAAATAAGGTGCAAAAGATAACTTGAAAAGAAGATGGGACTTGTAAGTAAACAGGTAACATCGAAGTACATTCATGAAAATATCTATTAGACATCAAGAATCACCTTTTGCATCTATATATCCAATACAATTGAGAAAAACTTCCATACATTCTACATATATTCAAGAGGGAAAATTCTCCCATACATCTTACATACTTTCAAAATGAAAAATCCAAAATCTGCGAGAGAAATACAGGGGAAAGGGCGAGATGAAGGGTAGTTCTGTAGCTGTGCAAGCCAATAGAACCCCGATCACCAACCGTTACGAGCAACCACCTCTCTTCTCCGACATGGAACAGAGATGGTCGCCCCCTAGCCGCAGCAAAAACCCCCGTCCTTCTCCTGCAAGAGAAGGAGGGGAGGCGACAAACTTTTCTGTGAGCCCCAATTGGCATCACCTAGATGAGGATGAAGACCCTGAAGCGCCACGAGCTACTCTTAGTCGTTTAGGAGTCTTCTGGTGGGGCGAGCGACCAGCGGGGCGTGGTAGGGAAGAATCCAGTTCTTCCCCAGCACAACCTCTTCTTTAGGCCGCACTGGCGAGTTGGTGCGACTCTCGCTGGTCCACTGCTCCAGACTCGTGTAGTATGCTTCTTCATGCTCCAAAAGCGGTAGGTACTCATCCTGCACACCCTTCCAAGTCGCATAATGCCATTGGTGGATGGGGCAGGGAGCATCCCAGTCAACCTCTCCATTTGGCAGACGGTTCGCTAAAAGTGCCTTAGACGCCGCGCTGAAATCATCATAAGGGTTTGGCGGAATGGGCAGCGGCTTAACTGAGGGCCACCACTGGCGAGGCAGCCGGCGGCAGAATTCGTAGGGGTCTCCCCCCAGTCGTTGGAGTTAACAGATTTGGGGGAAGAGGCAGGCTCCGGTGAAGAAGGGACTGGCCCATCGGAGAGATTCAAAGAAGTAGGAACTTCTTCAGACATGGCAAAAATGGAGAAAGAGAAGGTGTTTGATGGAGGAGTCAAACGAAGAATGGGGGGCTTATAAATAGCCCAGGGTGAAGAAACCGAAGAGATAGTCAAGTCCCAAGGCAGCTGAACCGATAAAGTAACCTTGAGCCGCGCAAAGGTCCAATCAAGGGCTGTATAGAATGCATTGGGTCAGTTGGGCGGCACGACAACTAGTCCCGAGGCTGGGCCTAACCGTGCAGTTGGGCCGGAGATGGGAGTGAGGCCCAAACTAAAGGCCCATCCGTATCAACAGGGTAAGTCAACTTAAAGGAAAGAGTATAGCAACAAAGCACAAGAAAGTAAAGGCATGTGACGAATAAAGCAAAACAACAAACTTGGGAGTATTGTATCAAAACACCAAGGCCTCCCAAAAATCATAAGTTTTTACAAGTTTAAAGGCAAAAAGACACGGGGGAGGTGGGGTAAATCAAATGCCCGAGCTGGCGCCTCCGCCCGCCTTGGACGTCGCCAAGTTGGCCCCAGGTCCCTGGTCGCCTTGCCCGTCTTGGTCGCCCGGCACAGCTTCTTCTTCTTCCTCGTCAGAGGCACTCGAGCTCCCCTCGTCCAAGTAAGGACTGGGGTCGAACTCAGCCAAGGCACAGCAAGGAGGAGGAAGACCAATATCGGGGAAGGAGAATCCTTTGGGAAGCAGAGCTAGCTTGTTGCGGAAAACCTGTTCGGCGCAGAAAAGTCCGCAGTTGAAGGACTTCTTTGCTTCCTTGACCATCCATTGGACACCGGGCCCAGTCTTGAGCCACTCGACTACCAGCTTGTCCATCCGCTCCATAGCGACCGTAGTGAAATCTGGAGAAAACTTGAATGACTCGATCGCCTCCTCCAAGCGACGGGCCTTGTCGCTCCTCTCAGCCTCCAGCTATTGGATCAGATCGGCTTTCTCCCTTTCCAACTAAGCTACGCGGGCAGAAACGGACCCTACCTCAGAAGACAAAGAGGCGTTCTTTGTCTCAAGGGCGGCAGAGCGACCTTTCTGTTAGCCTTGGTTTGCTAAGTGTCATGTTTTGATGTTTACAAACAATATAAGAGCTTAACGTTTGTTTAAGTGTTTCAGGTAAAACAAGAATCCATTAAGATTCGGTACTCAAGAATGAAGTCGAAACACTAAACTAACATAAAATATAGGTAGAAACCAATGTAAGGATATGACTTTATGTACCTATATTCACAAGCTCAAAAGCACTCACAAAATATGTTTAAAACCATCCCAAAAACATTTTCAAATATCCAAAAGGTTTAAAACTCAAACCCTACACGGTACCCCTAGTGGTACCCCAAACGGTAGGGTATACCGCCTACACGGTACCCCCATACTGTGTAACGGTACCTGGGTACCGACGGTAGGCGGAGACGGTTGGACCAACCCGTCCTAACCAGGTACCTCCAGAGCCGAATGGATTTTTAGTGGGACACGGTACCGAGGTACCGCCACTCACGGTACCCCCTTACCGTACCATGCTACCGTGTGGACGGTACCAGCCTACCGTGACCGTTGGGTTACTATTCCTGATTTGTGATTTTGAATTAAATCAACCCTAATCACCTCCCAACGGCTAATTAACATCTTCCACTATAAATACAAGCCTAATCCTTCATATTTCTTTAAGAAACAAAGCTCTAAACATTCTATATTTTTATTCTAAGTGTGTTCATCATTTTATTAATTATTTCCAATATTTTGGCTATTTTAAGAGCCTTAAATTCCTAATTTTTATATACACACTTTGAGCTTGTGTTTCTAGTTATATACTCTCAAATTCATAAGTTTGAATTGTATTTTTGAGAGAGTATACTTTACTTCTACACCGGCTAAATTTTGTTTTTCATTTTAATATTCTAGCCATTGTGTAGAATCCTTGATTGTGTTATCAAACACACATTCTTACGGTCGAGAATAGCCGTTAAATTCTCACATTGTAACGGTTAAGGATAGCCGTATAAATCCTTGGGTAAAGGTTCAAGGATAGCCTTTTAAATCCTTGGGGGAACGGTAGAAGATAGCCGTTAAATCTTTGTTGTAAACGGTTCGAGATAGCCGTTGTGAAATCTCGGAGTGAATCCTATTGGCAAGGGTTGTTTGCCAAAACTAGTGCGGTGCTTTGACGGAGTTCAAGAGGCCGGGACTTAGTGGATTCGGAAATCCTTGAGAAGGAGCCTCGAGGTACTAGAGTATGGAGTTCCCGAACCAGTATAAAATCGGTGTGCATTTTATTTACGCTTTTATTTTTGCGTTTTATATATTGCTTCCGCATTTGCCAACACCGTTTTTATTAAACTCCGAAAAGGTTTCAAACGCCTTATTCACCCCCCCTATAAGGCGTGGGCACAACGACTAAAACGACTAACAATTGGTATCGGAGCGGTTTCGTAGTTGAAAGTGCTTAACCGCATCTACAACAAAGATCCACTTGTTGTGTCCTTTTTTTAAATTTGAATTTTTAAATATCAAAATTTTATTATTTTCTTTAAATTCAAATTTATTGAAAAATGGCCCAAATGGACTCTCAAAGCATCCACCGCCCTCCGTTTTTCAATGGCCTAAATTATTCTTATTGGAAAATTCGGATGGAATATTTTATTCAATCAATTGATTATGATTTATGGTTGAATGTATTTCACGGGCCATTTGTGCCGAGTAATGGTGATTTTGCAGGATTATCGCCTGAAGATAAGAGAAAGCTATCAATGAACGCAAAGGCAATCAACATCCTCCATTGCTCTCTCGGCCCCGATGAATTTGCACGAGTATGCTCATGCAAAACGGCTAAAGAGGTGTGGGATCTACTCCAAGCTACACATGAAGGAGACACCTCAACAAAACACTCCATGCTAGCCCTCGGGAATTCGGAATACGAATCCTTCAAGAAAGGGTCATGTGAGACCATCCAAGATATGAACAAGAGGTTCAACGAGATTGTCAAATAAATTGAGTACGTTGGGTAAGACGTATACTACTTCCGAGCTTAATACAAAAATTTTATTTTCTTTACCTAAACAATGGCATAGTAATATCGTAGATTTATTACCCAAATGTGATAAGGCCGAAACCGCCCACATTTGGTCTTCCTTGTATTCTCACGAACTTTTGTTAAGAAAGATCAAAGAGGAAGAAATGCATGAAAATCCCAAGCTTACAAACACCTTCAAAGCTTCAAAAGACTCGTCCAGTGAAGAGTCAAGTGAATCAAGTGATGATTCAAGTGACTCAAGCTCTTCGGAAGAGTCAAACGATGAAGAAGATGAAGAGAAGGCGATGAGAATGAAGTATACGGATTTCCTCAAATGGAAGAAATACGTAAAGAGGAAAGAAGTATATTCAAAGCCGAAGACAAAACGGCATAAACCAAGGTAAGTCGTTTTCTAGCTTATTGGGATAAAATATTTTGGTTTTAAATTATTTTCAAAAATAAAACCTTATCCCATATATGACTTAAGCCTTGGTTTGCATGATTAAATAATATTTTCAAAATTCATCGTTAAATCATGTCTTTTAGAAAGTAATCCCCAAATATCCTGGAAAAAAAGTTTTTAAACTTGTATCATTTTAGGGGGAGTTTTCGTTTTTAGGGGAAGTTTCGTTGGAAATGCACCTTTTGCCCAATGATCTCCAAACTATCATTTTTTGAAAATTCATTTTGAAAGGGGGAGGGTTTCAAAAAGTTATACATAGTTAAAATTTTTAAAATGCCCTTTTTGATTTTGACAAAAGGGGGAGAAGATGTATACTTCAAAGTGGTGCATATGCAACTTGACTTGAGTGCATTCTTGTGTAATTTTTTGCATCAAACGTAAACTTTTAATAAACACAAGAAAAAGTTCAAAGTGAGTATGTAACGCCCCAAAACATGGTCTAAAAGTTATTCTACTATAAAACTATTTTTAGAAACCATATTTTGACTCAACAAAACATTATTTCTATGTTTGACCAAAAATGAAGGAATTTTTGGAGTCAATGATTTTTGTTACGATTGACTTTTATGGATAGGTCTCGAAGAGACGAATCCAACGGTTTATTTTATGAGTAAATCTGATGTACAAAGGTTCAGTTATGACATTTTAAATATGTAATTTGTATAAAAATGAGAAAAAGTCAAAGAAGTGAACTTTTGTAAAATGACTTATTGAATAAAATATTTATATTTAATAATATTGGTTGAATATGAGACTAATTTTAATTACATATCAATTAATTCAATTTTGACTCTATCAAAGTAAACACCCAAAAATATGCTGTCAGAAAAAGTATTTCAAATAAATATAAAAATTATATCTGTAACGCCCCGAAACATACCCTAGAATTATTATTAAATAATTATTCGATTAAACAAATTTGTTTTGATTATTATTGGGCTTTGGGCCGATATGAAATATTTTTAATATCCAATATCAAAATCTGGATAAGTCTAATCGAGATAAATCCAATATGTGGACTATTTGTGTGATCTTGATTGGGAACCTGAGTACAGACCCAAATTAAGAATAAATGAAGAAATTGTTTATAATGTGAATTTTGAAATGATTTATTGAAATAAATCATGGGAATAAATAATATGAATTAAATGTAAGAACCTTTTTGAGTAAAGGTCAATTAAATCAATTTTGACTCTGTCAAAGTCAACCACCCAAAAATATGATGTCGGAAAAAGTATTACAAATAAATATAAAAATTATATCGTTAGATAGAGTTTAACTGCCCGATCGCAACGGTGCAAACGGAATTCAATTCGGAGAAAGTTGGACCAAAAAGTGTACCCCGACTGGAACCAAAATTGGTCCCAATCAGGGACACTGTGCGAACGGCGCCTCCTTCTCCACTACGCCGATCGTGAATCACAATTGACTCAGCAACCTTTGTAATCTACTTCTCTTCTTCCCTATATAAGGAGAAGCAACCCTTCTCATTTCTACACCATTCTCTCTACTTCTTCTTCCATTGTGTTCTTGAGAGTGTAAGGAATATTGTGGTGCTGCCAATTTGGTGTGAGGTCGCCGGAGTTGAGAGTAATCATCGCCAGAAGTTTCGCCGGAAAATATCCAAAACCTTCGTTAAGCTTCGAGGTAAGCCCCTAGATATATCTAATGACTAGAATGTTCATATAGGTCGTTTCTACGTTCATAAATGGTCATTTGGTTGAGTTTTGTGTTTGACATGCTTGAAGAACTAAGAATCATAAACCATGAAATTGATGTTAAAATTATGAATTAATGATGCTAAAATGATCCATGAACCTTGGAGAACATTTTTATATACTTTAATTGAAGTTTGGTGAGTAAAAGTGACATTTCCGCAAGTTGGCTCGAGGTAGAAGACGATGGATAATCGATTATCAACTTGAAAATCGATTATTCATCGTTCTTCAGATTTTTGTAACAAAGCTGAGCAACAGTCGATTATCAGAATGTGATAATCGACTATCAGCCCTCTCTGAAGTTTGATAATCGATTATCAGAGTGTGATAATCGATTATCAGCCCATTCTGAACATCAGACAGTAGATTATCAGAAGTGACAGTAGACTGTCTCCCTACACTATTGAAGAAAATGAAGCTAATAGCTAATAATTGAATTTCCTATCATATGTTAATCAATTTTTATTTAGAAAACATGATTTTTGAGTTATGGAATCCTATATTTTGATACCAAACCATTATGATTAATAAAAGGATGATTTCTTGGAATAAAAATGGTGTTTTAACAACTAAAAGGGATCTTATGTGATGCATGACGGTAAGCTAGGGTGTTAACACTCGATGCTAGGCCGCTGATTGTTATTAGATTGTTCATTTGATGAATATTATGGATTATTAAATGATTGTTGAACTAAGAATATGAATTAATGAATAATGTTGTTAAGGATATCTAGAAGAACTCTAAAGATATACCCACTTGTATAATGATGATGATTTATTAAGGATATCTAGAAGAACTCTAAGATATACCTCCTTGACCAATTCATATTTCGGGGTTAAAACGTACGTACGGGATCCAGACCGGATATCACCCACCCGACAAATCATTGTTCGGTTGGTACGTAATCCACACGACTCATAGGGTGGATTATCGATTCTTGTGTTCTGCATTAAACTATTTATAGTTTAAGGGCCTGGTTAGAAATGTTGCCTTAGACTAGGAATAGCTAAGAGCTTGTTATAAAATGATTTGGCCTTAGATTAAGAATAATTTAAGAGCATGGTTGAGATATTGAATATCGAATGACTTGGAATAAAATATTGAGAATATCATGAATGTTTGAATCATATATTGTGTGCATGATATCAAATGGTTGATTATGAATTGAGATTCGATTTATTTGGATGTTCGACGCTTTAGATATGCTTACTCAGCTTCATCGCTGAGCGTGTAGTATGTTTTATTTGCTACACGCAGGTAGGTAGAATGAATGATTGGCTGATTCCTGGTAGCAGAAGGGGCGAGACAGTCGTGGTGGATCATTGAACAAAATAAATAATTATGTTGTTATGAGACATGTTTAAAAGTCGCTTCCGCATTATTATTAAACACTACGTATTTACTACAATTATGTTTGGAAATTTTATTTATGATGAATAAAGTTATTTGAAATGTTTTAAATTATACGATTACCAAGTTAATACTTTAGTTCGGAAGGGGCTGTAAACCTGGACGGATTAGGGTGTTACAATATCATTAAATAGAGTTTGACTGTCTGATCGCAACGGTGTGTGATCGGATTTCAATTTGGATAAAATTGGACCAAAAAGTGTATCCCAATTGAGGTAATTTAATCAAACTAAACTGGAAGGAATTAAATCGCAGCCGCCTCCTCCACTTAGACGATCGGCCAACGTAGGAAAATCACAGAGCTCCAACACACCACTCCCTCTCCCAGGCTTATATATAGCGTCATTCATTCTTCATCATCTCCCCACCAAAATCATCCCATTACTTAGAGGAGAGTTAAGAGAATTAAGAGAAGCTGTCCGGAGAGCTTCCCGTCGCCGGAGCAAGCCATGGTGTTCGCCAGAAGTTTCGCCATTTTTCCTCCGGAATCATCGTTTTACTTCGAAGTAAGCCCGTATATATATCTAGTGACTAGAATGTTCGTATAGATCGTTTCTACGCTAATAAATGGTCGTTTGGTTGAGTTTTGTGTTTGACATATGTGAAGAACCAAGAATCATAAACCTTGAATTTGATGTTAAAACTTCGAATTGATGCCTCTAAAATGATCTACGAACCTTGGAGAACATTTCTATATAGTTTAATTGAAGTTTGGTGACCAAAAATGGAACTTGAGAAAAATGGGCTAGAGGTTGAAGATGATGAATAGTGAACCTTCAATTTCCTGCATTTTCCAGCGGAACGGGCGACCGTTCGGACCCAACGGTCGACCGTTACGAACATTTTTAAGCCCAAAAATGCTATTTTTGAAGCTATAAAATCCTATTTGTTTTATATACCAATCAATTATGATCAATATAAAAATAATTGTTAAAAATAAAAATGATGTTTTGACAAATAAAATTTTATGTGATAAAATAAAAATGATGTTTTGACAAATAAAATTTTATGTGATGTATGACGGTAAGCTAAGGTGTTAACACTCGATGCTAGGCCGCTATTTGTTATTAGATATTGTGATGATTATTATTGATGTTGTTTATGATTAGACTTTGATGAATATTATTATTAAAATAATAATTACGAATAATTAAATTATGATTAAAAAAAATGAATATATTGATGATTATGAAAATGATGTATATTGTTAAGGATATCTAGAAGAACTCTAAGATATACCCACTTGGAAAATTGATGATGATTATTAAGGATATCTAGAAGAACTCTAAGATATACCTCCTTGACCAATTCATATTTCGGGGTTAAAACGTACGTACGGGATCCAGAACGGATATCACCCATCCGACAGTTCACTGTTCGGTTGGTACGTAATCCACATGACTCATAGGGTGGATTATCGATTCTTGTGTTCTGCATTAAACTATTTATAGTTTAAGGGCCTGGTTAGAAATATTGCCTAAGACTAGGGATAGCTAAGAGCTTGTCTAAAAATGATTTGGCCTTAGATTAAGAATAATTTAAGAGCACTGATGAAATATTTAATATTGAATATATCATGAAATGACTTGAAATAAAATATTGTGAATATCATGAATAATGTATGCTTGAAATATGTATTGTGAGCATGATATCAAATGGTTAATTATGAATTGAGATTCAATTTATATGGATGTTCGATGCATTAGATATGCTTACTCAGCTTCAACGCTGAGCGTGTAGTATGTTTTATTTGCTACACGCAGGTAAACAGAAAGATTAATGTGATCCTGGCGGCAGATGGGGCGAGATTGTCGGGATGGATGTGACAAGTTTTGAAATGATCTATGATATGTCAATATTAAATTCGCTTCCGCAATATTGTTAAATACTCCGTACTGTATATGTTATGAAAAATATTATTGAGATTAATAAAGTGTGTTTGAAAAGTTTTAAATTTTACGATTACCAAGTTAAATACTTTAGTCCGAATGGGGCTGCAGACCTGGACGGATTAGGGTGTTACAATTTGGTATCGGAGCAAATGGTTTTAAACACGATCTTCGGATCAATGTTTGATTTAAAAAATATATATATTATATATTTTGGGTAAAAAAAAATATTGTCAATCACATCCACGACTCTCGCATCCCTCTGCTCCAGGAAAGGTATGAGAATTTACTTAGTAAATATTGACTTGTTAAAATTCTCATTTGATAATAATTGTTAGTACTGAAATTATATCGAGCATAGACTCAAGTCGAATTTTCGTATTCGGTAAAGAAACAAAAGAATAAAAAAATGTATAAACCTCTGATACGTTATCAACGTACGCATCGCATCGTGAATGACGAAGTTGATCTGTACCAGAAAAGTCGCACGGAAGTGAGATGAACCTGAAGAACGATTCGTGTTGATATATGTTGAGAAACATCTGTGAAGCTGATGTCAAAGATCCTCATGTGGACTCAAGACGATCTAATCGCTGATTCAAACACGAACGTTTAGAATCAATAAACTCTGTTATCTAAAGTATCTGATACTATTGTTTGACTCATTAGGACGCATTATGCGATTACTTAATGTGAATTGAAATCCTTCGTTAAGCGACAATTCTTTGTAAAACATCGTTAAAGTACCATACAAGGAAAATCGACATTATCCTTAGTATGCATTAACTGACTGAACGTCGTTGCTGTTGTCAACTTGTGATGAAGAATTCCTCAACTGAAGACCAATGATGGTAACCTTATAGAGGTGAAAGCAAAGCTGATTTCTAAACCGACCAAGTTCATCTCGAATATATATACGAAAACATCTCAAGTGTGAAGTCTATTCGTGTGATACCCAAAAAGAAACATCTAAGCTAAAGGAACGTACCGAAAGTATGTCACCCCTCTGATATGAACTTCCTTATGTTTCACCATTCCAAGAAATTGAAAACTCTGTCAATCTTGATCCTCGAGAGGACCAATATTCGTAACTCTGTATTGAATATGTTTCCATTGAAAAAAAAACTAAACTATGAAGATTGCCTAAGAAGGAATCATCTGACAAAGTGTTTCCTCTATCGGAGAGTATCTGTTCTGTTCAAACGTGAGTAAGGAAGAATCAATGAGACTCTATATCAACTACTGTGAGTTGAACAATTCGTTATCCTTTACTTCATGTCATGACTTATTTGATCAGCTTAGAGGATCCATTGTATTCTCTAAGATTGACTTACGGTCAAGATACTATCACATCCCTGTTAAGAATGATGGACAAACTGACGATCAAGAATCGCTACTCTTTACTACGTATAGACGATTTGTTCGAAGAACCTGTTTGTTAAAAGCTACGGACATCTCGACCTTGTTGACTGAACTAATGCCTTGCTATGAAGCGACTAATGACTTAGTTGTTTATCATAAAAATGTCGATGTAGTCTGAATTGACTAAGTGAAGCAAAGTGATGCTAACAAGACAAATCGATTGATTCGTTTGACGTAAAATACAGAACGAGACGTAAAACAGTAACACCAACAGTGAAAGACTGAAGAATGAAGAAAATGTAGCTGCACTGACCATACAGCTTAGAATAATATTTATGACTAACTCGTAATGTTCAAGGACGATATTATTTCAACATGAATGCAACTTAGATTACATGAGGAAAGTTACAGATGCAATTCTAGGTCTAATCTCTCAGGATTTGCAAACTCGTCGTAATCGGCTCCCGAACCCGGGAAAGCTTTAGCAAACTCTAGTTTGTTTAAAAGCTCGTCAACAAAGAAAGAAGAAATAAAAAGTTTCCTCTGACTAGAAGCCATGAAGTTCTGTCTCACCGCATCGTCTAAGAATTTGAGAAGGTTATTGAAATAACCGTCAATGTTTAAAAGACCAATGGGTCTATTGTGTAACCCTTCAGAAGCCCACGAGATCAAGGTAAACAAACCTTCCATAGTGTCAACTCCTCCGGGAAGAACAATGAAAGCTTCCACGGCATGATTCATCTCAAAATATTTGTAGTAATTGCTGGAAACTGTGTGCTCTACGCCATAAGTAGGTCCGTAGACTCGTCGTGTTGCTATGTACCCAGGAATGAAACCTCTAACGAGACAACCATTGGTAAAGACTGTTGAAGCAACAGCTCCTTGTAGGCCAACGCTGCCTCCTCCATAAGCAAGACTAATTCTTCTCCTTATCAATTCTCTTCCTAAATCTACTGCAGTAGCCATAAACTTTGGATTTCTACCAAGAGAATGACTACCAAGAAGACCAACGAATCTTATGGTGTAAGGAAGTGTTCGAGAAGTTCCTTCCATAATGTGAGAATGTGAGATACTCTTCCCATAATCATGATATATATAGTCTCTGGAACCTGACCATTGATGGAAAAGTAATTATCACCAGCCAGAATACGTACAAAAAAATGAATTCGCTTCAACTATCTACAGACAAAAGTTTACTCATCAATACTGCAGTCTACTGACAATGTGACATATTGAGACCAATGAATAGTTAGATTCGCTGTCCTGAAATACGATCAAATCCGAGACGAAAAGTCAAAACGACTATTTCCTAGGACAATGACTCCTTGAGTAACTTCCAAAGAGTGAAACATTGAATAAAGAAAATCTACGATTGGCAACGATAAGTCGCAAACACTATCTTTGTATCTTGTGACTCACATCCTTGAATGACTCAACTTGTTGTATTAACTACACCCTTGAAATAACTCGCTTGATCAATCTTGAAAAGATTGAATTCCATTCTTTGAAAACCAAAGATGTTCATGATACCGATCTTTTAAAACTATACCCTGTGGAATACGTGGCTCGATCATAATAGTAAAACTACCCTGACTTGAAGTATTATGTTGAACCTCTCGTTGTGAACTACAAAACGATTGATGCGATTACGCTATCTTTGAAAATTATTATCAATGATCTTATTGACCAAACAAACCCCGTTATGACTCTAACAAAAGAATGTATGAGTAATAACCATAAAAAAATGACGTCAGAATGATCAAGCTGAATCATTCAAGCAAAAATCCCGAATTTACATGCGATGTTGGTGTAAGAACTCGTACGATTCCTTACTCTTTGAATTTGTGTATTGAAGCACATCCCGAAGATATTCTCTTCTTCCCTTGAAACAAGATCAATCATAGTGTTACAATCGAACCTGTCGCTATCATGAACATATATTTCTTTTTCAAATTGATGAAAGAAATTTGAAGTACAACAAGACATATATGATACGCTACTCGAACGTGATCACCTATGAACACAAAGACTCATTAACGATAATGAGATCTACTATGAAGTGAATGAAGAAATATTCCAATGTAAATCGATGATCAATCGACAGTACTTCCTCATAAATGATGCTTCATATTCTGAAAAATCATGAACACTTAAAATCCATTTAATGTTATCTATGAGTCGTTGCTGAAGATGTCTTAAAGACTTAGAAGATTACACTATGACGTATGAATTGAAACAAATCCCTAACTATACCTTCCGTTAATATAATGATTCGAAACTACAAGAGCTATTGAAGAGCTTTCGATCAAAGAATATTGTTGATCAATGACGTATAAGCAAGATCTGTGAACAAACAAAATTATGTGCAAATATGTCAAGTATACTCCAAAATATGATGTAAAGGAAACTTATTTAATTATTTTTGACTTCAAATGGGAATCTGTAAAAAGATGTATGAATAACTTTGTTAATCTCTCGAAGATAGAACGAGTATGATGACAATAACGGTTTGAGAATAAGTATTCGTAGGGATAACGACGTAATCATAATGAATGAACATGACGGAGTCATGATTAAACAAAAATACAACAAAATATTGATCGGTGAACCTTAGATGAATTTCGAGGACGAAATTCCTTTAAGGGGGGAAGAAATGTAACGCCCCAAAACATGGTCTAAAAGTTATTCTACTATAAAAGTATTTTTAGAAACCATATTTTGACTCAACAAAACATTATTTCTATGTTTGACCAAAAATGAAGGAATTTTTGGAGTCAATGATTTTTGTTAAGATTGACTTTTATGGATAGGTCTCAAAGAGACGAATCCAACGGTTTATTTTATGAGTAAATCTGATGTACAGAGGTTCAGTTATGACATTTTAAATATGTACTCCCTCCGTCCCACTCTTTTTGTCCACTTTCATTTTTGCACACCATCCAATGCACTTCTTTAATCCATTTTATCTTGTAATTTGTATATTAAAAAATTATAAAAATTATATATTAATAATCTATATGTTAAGACAAATCAAACAAGATCACACATGACTATTTTTAGACTTACACATTGAGAGAATTTGATGAGTCAAAGTGCTTAGATGAACAGTTCCAAAAATCAAAACTGGACAAAAGAGTGGGACGGAGGTAGTAATTTGTATAAAAATGAGAAAAAGTCAAAGAAGTGAACTTTTGTAAAATGACTTATTGAATTAAATATTTATATTTAATAATATTGGTTGAATATGAGACTAATTTTAATTACATATCAATTAATTCAATTTTGACTCTATCAAAGTAAACACCCAAAAATATGTTGTCAGAAAAAGTATTTCAAATAAATATAAAAATTATATCATTAAATAGAGTTTGACTGTCTGATCGCAACGGTGTGAACGGATATCAATTTGGATAAAATTGGACCAAAAAGTGTACCCCAATTGAGGTAATTTAATCAAACTAAACTGGAAGGAATTAAATCGCAGCCGCCTCCTCCACTTAGACGATCGGCCAACGTAGGAAAATCACAGAGCTCCAACACACCACTCCCTCTCCCAGGCTTATATATAGCGTCATTCATTCTTCATCATCTCCCCACCAAAATCATCCCATTACTTAGAGGAGAGTTCAGAGAATTAAGAGAAGCTGTCCGGAGAACTTCCCGTCGCCGGAGCAAGCCATGGTGTTCGCTAGAAGTTTCGCCATTTTTCCTCCGGAATCATCGTTTTACTTCGAAGTAAGCCCGTATATATATCTAGTGACTAGAATGTTCGTATAGATCGTTTCTACGCTCATAAATGGTCGTTTGGTTGAGTTTTGTGTTTGACATATGTGAAGAACCAAGAATCATAAACCTTGAATTTGATGTTAAAACTTCGAATTGATGCCTCCAAAATGATCTACGAACCTTGGAGAACATTTCTATATAGTTTAATTGAAGTTTGGTGACCAAAAATGGAACTTGAGAAAAATGGGCTAGAGGTTGAAGATGATGAATAGTGAACCTTCAATTTCCTGCATTTTCCAGCGGAACGGGCGACCGTTCGGACCCAACGGTCGACCGTTACGAACATTTTTAAGCCCAAAAATGCTATTTTTGAAGCTATAAAATCCTATTTGTTTTATATACCAATCAATTATGATCAATATAAAAATAATTGTTAAAAATAAAAATGATGTTTTGACAAATAAAATTTTATGTGATAAAATAAAAATGATGTTTTGACAAATAAAATTTTATGTGATGTATGACGGTAAGCTAAGGTGTTAACACTCGATGCTAGGCCGCTATTTGTTATTAGATATTGTGATGATTATTATTGATGTTGTTTATGATTAGACTTTGATGAATATTATTATTAAAATAATAATTACGAATAATTAAATTATGATTAAAAAAAATGAATATATTGATGATTATGAAAATGATGTATATTGTTAAGGATATCTAGAAGAACTCTAAGATATACCCACTTGGAAAATTGATGATGATTATTAAGGATATCTAGAAGAACTCTAAGATATACCTCCTTGACCAATTCATATTTCGGGGTTAAAACGTACGTACGGGATCCAGAACGGATATCACCCATCCGACAGTTCACTGTTCGGTTGGTACGTAATCCACATGACTCATAGGGTGGATTATCGATTCTTGTGTTCTGCATTAAACTATTTATAGTTTAAGGGCCTGGTTAGAAATATTGCCTAAGACTAGGGATAGCTAAGAGCTTGTCTAAAAATGATTTGGCCTTAGATTAAGAATAATTTAAGAGCACTGATGAAATATTTAATATTGAATATATCATGAAATGACTTGAAATAAAATATTGTGAATATCATGAATAATGTATGCTTGAAATATGTATTGTGAGCATGATATCAAATGGTTAATTATGAATTGAGATTCAATTTATATGGATGTTCGATGCATTAGATATGCTTACTCAGCTTCAACGCTGAGCGTGTAGTATGTTTTATTTGCTACATGCAGGTAAACAGAAAGATTAATGTGATCCTGGCGGCAGATGGGGCGAGATTGTCGGGATGGATGTGACAAGTTTTGAAATGATTTATGATATGTCAATATTAAATTCGCTTCCGCAATATTGTTAAATACTCCGTACTGTATATGTTATGAAAAATATTATTGAGATTAATAAAGTGTGTTTGAAAAGTTTTAAATTTTACGATTACCAAGTTAAATACTTTAGTCCGAATGGGGCTGCAGACCTGGACGGATTAGGGTGTTACAGAGTATTTTCAATATGCTTATTCTTAGGAGGAGCTTGCTTGCTTCATTATTTTACTCCCGCCTAACTCACTTTGAAGTATATTGTTTGTCAACATCAAAAAGGGGGAGATTGGTAGCCTTGGTTTGCTAAGCCTCATGTTTTGATGTTAACAAACAATATAAGAGCTTAACGTTTGTTTAAGTGTTTCAGGTAAAACAAGAATCCATTAAGATTGGGTACTCAAGAATGAAGTCGAAACACTAAACTAGCGTACAATATAGGTAGAAACCAATGTAAGGATATGACTTTATGTACCTATATTCACAAGCTCAAAAGCACTCGCAAAATATGTTTAAAACTATCCCATAAACATTTTCAAATATCCAAAAGGTTTTAAACTCAAAGAAGAAGGATTACCGGAAATTTTGGAAAACTCAGGACAGTGGCACGGTACCCCTAGCGGTACCCCAAACGGTAGGGTATACCGCCTACACAGTACCCCCATACCGTGTAACGGTACCTGGGTACCGACGGTAGGCGGAGACGGTTTGACCAACCCGTCCTAACCAGGTACCGCCAGAGCCGAATGGATTTTTAGTGGGACACGGTACCGAGGTACCGCCACTCACGGTACCCCCCTACCGTACGCACGGTACCATGCTACCGTGTGGACGGTACCGGCCTACCGTGACCGTTGGGTTACTGTTCCTGATTTGTGATTTTGAATTAAATCAACCCTAATCACCTCCCAGCGGCTAATTAACATCTTCCACTATAAATACAAGCCTAATCCTTCATATTTCTTTAAGAAACAAAGCTCTAAACGTTCTCTCTTTTTATTCTAAGTGTGTTCATCCTTTTATTAATTATTTCCAATATTTTGGCTATTTTAAAAGCCTTAAATTCCTAATTTTTATACACACACACTTTGAGTTTGTGTTTCTAGTTATATATACTCTCATATTCATAAGTTTGAATTGTATTTTTGATAGAGTATACTTTCCTTCTACACTGGCTAAGTTTTGTTTTTCATTTTAATATTCTAGCCGTTGTGTAGAATCGTTGATTGTGTTCATCAAACACACATTCTTACGGTCGAGAATAGCCGTTAAATTCTCAACTTGTAACGGTTGAGGATAGCTGTATAAATCCTTGGGTTCAAGGTTAGCCTTTGAAATCCTTGGGGGAACGGTAGAATATAGCCGTTAAATCTTCGTTGTAAACGGTTCGAGATAGTCATTGTGAAATCTCGGAGTGAATCCTATTGGCAAGGGTTGTTTGCCAAAACTAGTGCGGTGCTTTGACGGAGTTCAAGAGGCCGGGACTTAGTGGATTCGGAAATCCTTGAGAAGGAGCCTCGAGGTACTGGAGTAGGGAGTTCCCGAACTAGTATAAAATCGGTGTGCATTTTATTTACGCTTTTATTTTTGCGTTTTATATATTGCTTCCGCATTTGCCAACACCGTTTTTATTAAACTCCGAAAAGTTTTCAAACGCCTTATTCACCCCCCTCTAAGGCGTGGGCACAACGACTAAAACGACTAACACTTTCTCCTCCTCCAACTCCCTTGCGAGGCGAGCGACCTCCTCCTGCAGCTCCCTCTGCTTATCTTCTGCAGCCCTCCTCGCCTCATCCATATCCGCTTGGCGGTCTTGCCTCCGACCGACGAGCTCGATCATCCCAGTGTAGCTGGAACCAAAACTTAAAGAGTCAGAGATGTAAGGCGGAGGGGTGGCGAGAAGGGAGTTAAGGCAAATACCTGGCTAAGCTTCAAAAGAACCATGTTGTTGAGGTCATCTTCAGAACCGGCCGAGATGCGAGCTCGATCCTGAGCAGCCAAGGTGACTAGGGTCTCTAGTTGCACATCTCTTAGTCTTGGGGAGGGGAGAGGAATGCTGAACCTCGTCGAGCGACCCTCGGTCGCCACCTCGTAGGTCACTACTGGTGGGGAGTGAGGTCGCTCCGAGAAGGCCCTCTGGGACGACCCAGCTAGGTCGCCACCCAGCATCAGGGAACACGGCGGGGAGCTGATCACCATCGTCCCCGTTTCCAAAGCCGCATCATCCTGGTCCTCCACCTCGATCACGACCTGCTCTCGTAGAGGACTATCTTCACCGCGCGAGGAAGAGCGTGTGCTTTGTTGGAATGCATGAGTTCAACCCTTTCTGTGTTGTTAAGTGTTGACTCACAGGTTTTGATAATTGACAAACACAATTTATTCAAGTCAAGATCAAAGTGCTACAACGACAAACACGAAGACTTGAAGTGCCATTCCTTGAAGTATTCAAGAAGGTGCACAGGATTTTATTGAAGTCCGAGACGCATTCGGAGCGCCTAACGGAGGACTCGGAGGAGTAGAAGATTTCCGAAGACTTTTATTTATTTGAGTCGTAGGAATTTTTGTAAGGATGACAAAAATATCTTCTCTCCAAAATTGTTTTTATGAGAGTTAAAATAAAAATTATATTTATTTTTTGAGTCAGTTGAAAAATCTTTTTAACTGTTCAAAATAGTTTTATTGAGTCAGTTACAAAAAGTGTGTCAAACATTTATCAAATGTTTATTTTGATATTATAAAATATTTTTGGTAAGCAAAAATATTTTATTCAAATATTTTTCGTGTACATCGTTTGACACACAAAATAATTTTTGGACTCACTTTTACTCCCTTATTCAAATTCATTGAATAAGAGGAGGAGCGTTCTCTGATTCCCGTTGTCTCAAACAACGAATGTTACGCCAATTTGCTCTCCATCGCAACTGGCTTGGGCCCTTTGTGTTTTGCCCATTATTTCTTTTGGTAATCGATTATATTTCTCTGTTTAATCGATTAACTGTCGTTTGCATTCCATTAATCGATTATTCCTCTTGATTTAATCGATTAGTCCTCTCAGAGCCTTCTAATCGATTAATCCCTTTGCATTAATCGATTATTTACACGTTGAAGGAACTCTGCGCAGACTGCATTAATCGATTATTGACACTGCATTAATCGATTATTATGCTGCATTTTTTCATCCCAGCTTCTTTTCTTGGACCAACGGATATATTCCTTCAACCCCTATTTAAACACTCTTCCTTGGTCATTTTTCAAATGAACAAGCACTCCTAAAATCCCCAATCTTGAGGTTATAATCCTCCATTCATTTCTTCCTCAAATTGATATATTTTGAGAGAAAACTAAGTGTTTTCAAGAGAGTGTTCTTGTCATCCATAGAGCTTAATCTTTTCTCATTTCTACTCTTGTGAGAGTTATTGCTGAGAGGTTGAAGAAGATTGTTCTTCTTGTTGTTCAAGGCGTATGTGATTTAAGTCTTGGTTGTGAAGTCTTGTAGAGAGCATATCTACGAGCGGTTGTGTCGAGGCTTGTGGGATTCAAGTTCTCGAGTTGTAAACGGTTTGTTAAGCACCCGTAAGCTTAACGAAAGTAGTGGTAGCTTCGAGAGAGTCTCTCGGGGAACTGGACTAGCCACGAGGTGGTGAACCAGTATACATCGGTGTGTTCTTTGCCTTCTCTATTTTATTTCCGCTGCACTTTCGTTTATCTTATTTAATCCTGCGAAAATCGGTAAACATTCTCAACAACTCTATTCACCCCCCCTCTAGAGTTGCACGCCTTGTCTAACATGCTTTTGCCGTGTCGGGTCGCGTCCCTCTTCCTCTTCCTCCCCGTAACGAAATGACCGAGCAAAAGCTCACTGTCCATCTCTTCTTCTAATCCTCGTGGCTCAACTGAAAACAAATGGAACGGTTAATCCCCGGAGGAAATAAACTTAAGATCCCTAATGAAAAGTAGGAAATTACCAAAAGGACCACAGTCAACGCCTCACCCAGGAACATCCCTTAGCAAGTCGGGCTGATGGCGATGCTCGTCTTGGACAAACTCAAACCCCAATGCTGCTGGAGATTCCTCGGTCACCACCTTCTTAATCTCGACGGCCCCCTGGCCGCAGAGTTGCCGGGTGATGGACAAGAGGGTGGCATCGGACGGGGGAGATGGGACGCGACGGAAGGATGAGAGCCCTGAACCCGTGAAAGGAGATTCAGGCCCCGTCGAGACAAAGACAAAGAAGGGCTTCGAGTCCTTGGTCGACCCCTTCTTGTCGCTGGTAAAAACCCTGCTGGACCGTTGGGATAGGCTGGCATAGGACGCCCAATCCCCATGACCTTTGGTCAGTTTGAAGGTAAACAAAAAGTGGTCAAGGGTAGGCTTCACCCCTACTTCCTTGCATCTGACCAGATAACCGGTAATGTACCGGTGAGAATTGGGGACCAATTGGCAAGGAAGGAGGTCCACCTTGTTGAGGAATTCAACCAACAACAAGTGGAGGGGGAATCGCAGCCCCTTCTTCAGAGACGCCAGATGAACTGTAAAGAACCGTGACTTCAATACTGGGTACTAGTGGGCCTTAGGACTTCAATAAAGGGTCCGACCATGTCAGTGGCATCAGCGAACTCCTGGTCAGTGATTTGGCAATGGCACAACGCCATGATGTTCTCATCCTCGAGGGAAAAAATTGCTTCGTCAACCGGCGCCGCTTTTGGCTAGGCATGGCCGCCGGCGATGGCCGAGGCGATTGGGTCTGACCTAGGTCATGGCCAGCGGCCGATTGATCGGCTTGGCGAGAATTGGACGGCGGGGAAGCTAAATCAGAATCAGAGATAATCATGGTGGCGAAAGAGGGAACTGACCTGAAGTAGAAGAAAAACGGGTTGGGTAACGGCGGAAGGAGAGATGAAGAGCAGTTGAGAAGGAAAATGGGGAAGATTGGCGTCCAGCGACGATTTTATCAGATAGTAGGAAGGCGAAGCAGCAGGCCATGATTACTTTTAGTGGAGATCGTGCGAAACGTCACACTAAACCCAAGGAGCGGCTCGAATCCGTGCTGGAGAGCCTACGTGGACCTCGTAAACTCCCCATCCCTCAGTGTGGCCCATTTGAGGAATGAGGAGTTGGGGGGCTTGTGATGGGCCGATATCCAGCTGGCGGCCCAAATTGATCATCCAACAGACTCCGGGTCAAGCGCATGGTAAATACCTCGACCTGGGCCGGCCCATAGCGCGAGGCCCGGACCACTTCAACCCAAAAGACAGCTGGCGGAGCCAGTCCACGGGAGGAAACTCAGGTGAAGAACGGAGATGAAGCCGGAAAAAGGGCATCGCGCCATCGATGGAGTGGACTCCCTTTGATTATGAATTACCTTAATTATCAAGAACCCATGTATAAATAGAGGGGACCCGAAAGGGGGAAGCTCAAGCTAAATCAAACTAGTAATACACACATATAATTCTCGAGTTCTTGTTCTCATTTTATTTCTTGTGATCCATTCTTCTGAATCGGATCATTGGGTGGATTTATTGTCCATCAGGGTGATATTGGAGTGATTTGAGGGGATGTTTTCGGTAGTTTTAGGGGGCAAAGAAGGGTGGATATTATATGTATAACATGATGTTAAATATTGGTGACGGGGATGGATTATTTCGGCCCACTTAGGTGACAAAGGGGAGTGAATGAAATGAGGTTATTTGGCTTATTACTGTTGGGGAGATGTGGTGGTTACAAGGTCAAAATGTGAGAAGCTTCCTTTGTTGATTTATACCTTGTATTTTCGGCCTCCTTAGAAGACAAGGGGGGCCACATGTTGGTTGGTGTTGGGAGCATGATTTTAAGGTGTTTTGGCTCTTTATTTTCGGCTCAAGGTATAGGAAAGGATGGGTTGATGTTCAAGTGGGTTTAATATGGATTTTGGTTGTTTATGGGTGACATCAACACATGTGTATTTTGGGTTACACAATCTCTCATGGTTCAATAGATCAGTGCACCAAATGTTACCATTCTTGGATTAAATTTAATTTACTCTTTAAAAATAATCTAATTATGTTTTTTTACCAAAAAACTATTACTTGTACATAGTCTTTTTTGAAATTACTCTCCTTTTAAAGAAACTAATTTGTTTAAAAAAGATCATACTCCATCTTTTAATTGGGTCATGTTTATTGCAATACCGGATTGATGGATGTCCATTGATTGTTTCATGGTTCAATGTTTATTACCTTGTAAGTCCACTTCATAATTATTTTGACCATTAATAGGTTTTAGGCACGTGGCTCAAGGTGTATCAATAGCTAGATTCCTTTTACCATCTATCTCAAAAATAATATATTTAACTCTTTTGCAGAAATTGAATACTCTTGTTTTTTTAAAAAAGGTCATTCCCCAGGAGAAATTATGATTTCAAATGGGCTTGAAACCGTCAAAAATTCATTTCCCAATAGGCAACAGTAATATTTTCACGCGAACCTAAAAAGTACTCTTCATTAAAATGAAAGAAAGCTGTCAAAATACATATCTCAAGAGGCATGGTGCCGTCAAAACTTATATCCCAATAGGCAACATTAATGTTTTCACTCAAACCCAAAAATAAAAAAATCTAACACAATTATTCAATACCATTGACCAAAACCGATCTGGATTTCCTCTTGCCCAACTCGTTACCGAAATTGGATACCCAACCCGTACCCGAGTGGTTTAGGAAGGAATTTGCACGGTTCATTTTTTTTGCTTTGACTTTGTATATTAGATACTAGGGCAAGGTTCCCATGACATTGGGAACCAATGTCATAGGATGACCCGGGGGCGCTCCGGTGCCCCGTTCATAAAATTGACAGTTCCTACCCCCCTAACCCTCCCGGTAAACCCCCCCACCCCGCCCCGGCCCGAACACATCACCCCACCCCGCCCCGACCCGAACACATCACCCCACCCCCTTCAATTGCACCCACAAGTTGATTTTGACTTTGGAGTCAAATTTTGACTCCAAAGTCAAAATTAACTTGTGGGGTGCAATTGAAGGGGGTGGGGTGATGTGTTCGGGTCGGGGTGGGGGGGTTTACTGGGAGGGTTAGGGGGGGGTAGGAACCGTCTATTTTACGAACGGGGCACCGGAGCGCCCCCGGGTCATCCCATGACATTGGGAACCAATGTCATGGGAACCAAGGGGTAGATACTAGACCTGTCAAAATTTGACCCGACCCGTTATTGATCCGAAACCCGACCCGAAATTAGTGGGTTTTGAACATTGATTTTGCGACCCGAACCCGAAATGACCCGAACCCAAAAACCCGTTAAATTTTCGGGTCAGAACAGGTCGGGTCGGGTTTGACCCGATGGGTTATGCACTTAATTGCTTATTTTTATTAGTTATTTAGTTTTATATATTCATTTAAAATATGATATACCATTAGACTACTCAAAAGGCGTAAAACCTAATCTAAATCTAGTAACATTCAAGTGTATCTCCCTTCTCTCTCTCTCTCTCTCTCTCTATATATATATATATATATATATATATATATATATATATATATATATATATATATATATATATATATATATATATATATATATATATATATATATATATATAATGTAATTTTTTTTGGTATGCTGCAAAAAGGTGATTTTTCTAGGTATATTGCAATTCTCTTTTGGTATGTTGCAAATAGAATTGCAAACTTTTATGATTTTGTTCTTTGTTTTGAATAATGCTCGGATCACATGATCTTTAAATAGCAAAAATTTTAATTTTTAATTACGCTTCTTAACCCGTTGAGTCAACCCGAACCCGATAACTCTGGGTCATGAACAAGCGCTCTTAGACACGAATCCAAAGTGACCCGAACTCGAAATAACCCGAACCCGACTTTACCGAATCCGGACCCGACCTGACCGAGCGTCTTGCCAGGTCTAGTAGATACTATGTAGGTACTGGGTCTTATTGCGTGGAAGTTCCTCTTCCAGACTAGTTGAGGCCTGTGGGCAAGTGGGCAACCATCCCGCACCGGGGCAACCCAAGCGCTAATATCAATGCCTGAGCCGGTCGCTGTAGAACTCTCCGACTCCGACGACGATCGCCGCAGCCCAGATGGTGATTCCCGTCCTCACGATACTATTGATCTCTCGACTCCCCTGGCATTCATCTTAAAGAAGCAAAGAACAGAGCTCGATTCGAACCCCACTGTTTTCGTCATCGATGATGAGCATACCCCAGAGAAGCCTTCTCTCGGTCTCACGGCATCCGCTTCCATTCCTTCCTTCGTGCCTGAAACCCCGTTCTCTGGCCTCTCGAAACAGGATTTATCCATGATAAAATTCTCCAATTTCTCGTCTCCAATATTAAATGCCGGCTCCTCAGGTCAGTTTTATGCGGAGTATTACACTCTGGCTTAATCTATGGGACTCAAAAAAGTTTTGTTCAGCCTCCAATTCCGTGTTTTAAAGTCATCGTCTATGGCAATGTCAGTACCTACAACTGTCAATCTGGAAAGCCAAACTTGACCTCTCAATGTTTTATGCATAAACATTTCTTGGAAATGATCACGTGTATAAATCTATATTCTTGAAATTGCATAAAATTTTAGTCCTAGTTTGAAATGTAAGTTGCGTGATTGACATTTACATAACAGAATTTGTATGAACCACACAATTCTTTTTTTGTTTTCTTAAAGAGTTATTTTTGTTTTGGGATGTTCCAGAAAAATGAACTTACTGAAAACGTCATACAATAACAACTCTCTTAAGCTCTAGGGTCAAATGTACTGGGTTAAGGGTCAGATGTACATAGATTTGCTCCTAAAAATAGAGAGGTTTTTGTTGGGCACATGATGCATTGTTGCATTTACATTCAAAACAACATAGATGTTAAGAACAACCTGATGTTTAATGTGCCACTTTGTTGTACTCAAATGCTTAACCAAAACTAAAGCACATTCAACAATGCTGTCTTTTAGTTCCATTAGAAATTAGAACTAAAGGCTATCTTAATACTTTGTCAGTCCAACATAAAGGTAAAATTTTGTGGTTGAAATTGATATAGAGAAAAGAGGAATAATATGAGCCACAAAATCTATCCTAGAAAATGTGGAACTTTATTTTGGGACATAGAAAAAAATGTGGAGTCTCTTTAGGGGATGGGGTTTATGATTCAACTGGTGCTGGTCAATACGAATATTGAAATGTTTATTTATTAATCAGAATTTGAGGTTACAATCCTTAAATATAAGTTTTATAAATGTTATGAGTTATTTACAATGCTTCTAAGTACTGTAGTTTCATATGGATACACAAAAGCTCATTTTCCTTTCTAGTTTTCACCATCCAGCAAGTTTTTTAATTGCAATGAAATTTTGATTATTTAAATATTCACTTGATATTGTCATGATTTAGGACCATCTTTCGTTGAGGAGACACCCATACATAAGTCAAGACTCAATTTTTTGCTAGCCAAATGCACGAAGGGCGCTGAGGGTCCTCAAAACCTAACCTCTTCAGTCACAAACATATATAAAAGTTCAGGTGAGTGGATGGTCACATACTAGTGGACCCTAATGACTGAAATATTTTTTTCCAATATCCCGATGTTTAAACAGATGCATCTATTTATGTGCTTCAAATTTTGACGTGACATTCTTTTTCACTGGTGTTAATACTCTCACGAGAGGATCTCAGTTGACTTGTGGCATCCTAAGTATTAAACTACCAATCTTTTCCTCTGATTTTTCTGCGTAAAAAATGTGATTGAATGAAGGATTCCTAATTTGGGAGAAGAGATATAGAACACGTTAATGAGAAGATGAACTCAATAATTTTTATGTATTTATTAACAAAACAAGATTTTATTAATAAGGTAAAGTACAAGGGGTAGGACGCAAAACGAAACTCAATAAAGTTAAAGAGTGAGAACAATCAAATATAAGCTAAATTGAATTTACAAAACAAGGTGCAAGAGAATTATACTCTACATTATTTGACATTATTGGTGAAGTTATTATTTTGTTATACATGAGTAACAAGAAAGAAACGTGATTTGCTTGTTCCAAGACCTTTAGGGTCACCTCTCCCTTAAATGTATACAATACAACAACAACAACGCACCCTGTAGATTCCCAGAAAGGGATGCTTCTTCTAAGGCCTTAAGCATTGCCACTCCCTTAGTAATATGCAACTAGAAAAGGGAAGCGTCTTTTCTTTTTTCGAATTGCATCTTCTCAATACACAATGGATGACTTTCTTCTAGGGTCTTGTAAATACTCCCTCCGTTTAAATATAAAATTAAAAATAATAATTTTGAAAACTACATCAAAAGATAAAAGTTCTACAAAATAAGAGGTGATTTAACTATTTTATTTTATCAAATGAATGGAAGTATATAAGGAAATAAAATGTACTTTGACCATGTGAACAGTTTGTATGAACACTAATATGGATCAGAGGGAATAATCAAATTCATTTAGATGTATGTGTCTGGCCAATTATGATATCTTTTGCCTTGAATTGTCTTGTTTTGATTTGATTTTGTATTTGTTTTTACGTGTCAGGGACTAACGGACTGATCTGTTTGGATTCTGATAGTGAATCTGATGATATTAGTAAGTTTGAATCCCAGAAGAGTTATGACAGGATTGGTTTCACTGTTGAAATGGAAGGTGGAACAAAAGTGAGCTCCAGAATTTTTCACTCTACTTGTTTAATTGGTAAGCTTCCGTGTTGAGATGCATGTGATGCCATAGAAAAAATGGCACTGATCATTTACTTTCAGGCGTTTTATTTTAAATGTATAACTTTGTAAAACAGGTAACACCAATATTGTGGAAGCATCAGCTAGGGATTCTAAGCCAACTTCATTTCAAAGTGATGCCCATTTGGTATGCTATCCTACTTGAAAATTTTTATGTTTATAGTTTGTTTAGTATTTTTTTTAACTTTCTTGACAATATACTTTTGTCTGCAGTAATTTGCTTTGCATTTGATTAAGATATACTCCCTCCGTCCGCCTAAGATGTTCTCATTTTGACTTTTGGTGGTTTTTAAGGAGAGTTGAAAAAAGGTGAAAGTTTACCATAATACCCTTAATGAAAAATGGGTGGAGTGTATTAAATGAGGTGGGTGAGGTGTAATAAATAAAGTAAGTGGGGGTAGTTGTGGTATTTTACTTGTTAAAAAATGAAATGAGAAGATCTATTGTGGACAAAGAAAAAGGGCTATTGGGAAGATCTATGGTGGACAGAGGGAGTAGTTGTCATATTGTCCTAAGTAATCATCATAACTGTATATGTCAAAGCAATGAATTACAAGAGAGAAGAACAACAAACCCAAGATAATACCAACTACATTGGGGTCGGGTTGAGATGTACACAACCTGACTCCATAATTAATAGACATTGTTTCCAAACCAAGAAGCTAAGGCTGTTGATGCCGGATGTGGTGTTTCGTGTCTGATGGAGAATTTTAGAGAATAAGGTGAGATATCAGAGTAAGGAGATGTAATAATGATAGTATTTTCTATATTCTTCACATTTTATGATCTCCTCTATAATAAGAGAGTTATAAATCAGTTGTACAAATAACAAAATATGCGAAAACTAATGAGAGGTTTTGACTCTTGATAGTGCCAAGTGGAAAAATCTAGTTAATATTTAAATCATACATAGTATTTTTCTAACAAAGCATGACATTATGCTTCACCACTACAAAAATAATAGTCTCAATACCATAGTAATAATAACAATTCATGTCACCATCATAATTGTAAATATAATTACAAATCAATATTGTAATTATAATTACAACTATAACTATTTTCATAATTTTAATAAGGGTTAAAAATGTTTTAGTCCCTGTAAAATAGGCAATTTTTGTTTTTGGTCCTAAGAAGTTTTTTGTTTAAATGTAAATTGTCTATTTTACAGGGTCTTAAAACATATTTAGCCCAAAATAATTTTGAATTTATTACTTCAAGCATCATGATATTTATAATTACAATAATCTATCCACTTCTAAAGGAGCTAAAAGAATTACGGAGTATTCTTTAAAATATTTTAGCTTCGGGAATATAATGGACTAAATCAAAATGACACATTAAACTTCCATGTTTCTTAATTTATATTAAGTTTGAGAAGTAAGTAAATGTTCAATGCATCAAAGTTCTAATAGAAGGTAGCCTCTGTATTTTTATGGGGTTAAGGTCGTGGGAATGTGACATCTTAACCCCCCAGACCCAATTGAAGTTGGGATTATAGTGGGCTTATCGTTGTATTATTAATGGAATGAAAGTTATAATAAATTGCTACTTTTATTATTATTATTATGATTATAATTATTACTCCCTCCGTCCTAAAATTAACTTCTCACTTTCCTTTTCGGGTTGTCCTAAAATTATCTTCTCACTTTCTAAAAAAGGTAACTTTACACTTCTTCAATGACACATTTGCCCTTCAACCTAAAGAATTCTAAATCTGATCTTTCCTCCCATTTCACCATCTCAAGAACTCTAGCACTCCCCCCTTCGTTCTTGATTTTTTTAATTTCATTCTTTTCGTTTGAATTTAGAGAATGATCGTTTCATTCCCTGATCTCCATTATTCCCAACACTGAGATCCGATGTGAAGGGGCCTACGATGGTAAGGAGGACACAGATCTTGATGTGTTATACCCCGGGTTACTAATATGGAATCCCAAGTCCTTAAACAAATCAATGGATTAATGTCTAGGTGTCTTGATCCTTTTTGGAATGAATTTATCATCAAAACCCAAATCCTAGCCATAGTCCTTTTGGATTACTAAAGGCCGAACCAATCACCCCAAAACAACCCAAACCACCATCAAAAGGAGACCATCCTGTACTCCCCTCTTTGGCCGAAAATCCTTCTCCTGTTTTTCAACAAAATTATCATGTTTTTGACTAAAATAAACACTTAAAACCCACCCCATAATCTGGCCAAAATCCATGTCCATTTTAAGTCAAAAGGTGAACAGTAGCTATTTGTCTCTTTGTTGACTTCTCTCACAATCAAACAAAGAGAGTCATTCCCCTTTCTTTCCTTCAATAAAAGCCGAGCTAGGCCATCCAATAAAACCAAGGAAATCAACTTTTATAATCTCCATATCATCTTTCTTGAAATCACACACAAGATGACAAAATCCATAATGTATAATCATCCAAAACCAGCCACTTAATATTCCAATCTGTCCCTTATCATATGGTCTAACTCTTCCTCAAAATAAGTCAAAAGAAATCACTTTAATTAATCATAACATCTTGTGATGATCCTCCCATATATGGTTGAATGAGACAGTCCTTAAACCAAGCCAAACAAGATCCTTATTCCCCTTAAATCATTCCACTAAGGACATATGACAAATGGACATTATTTTCTTGATTTGTAATAGGATTATGAGTGGCTGTATTCCTTGTGCATGTATGTATATATTCGGCCATAGGCCTTGGTAAAAAAAACAGTTTGGTAATCTCATTTCTATCAAATAATACACTTGTTGTATTCTTTGTTTAAATTCCTAATTCTATATCTTAAGGGTGGTTACCTTAAGTGTGAGTTTAGGTTCTAGATATTTAATTAAGTGTGTTATATCTTAATTAAATTCTAGACTTAACCCCAAGTTAAGATAAGAGTGTGTTATATCTCTTAAACACCAACTTGGTTTATCCCCAAAATAAAACAACAAAAGAATTTCCTGCCTTTTTTTCCTTCAATTCAGCCCATCCATTCCCTTCTCTAAATACAATTCATTTTCACCCTTCCTTATACAAAATATAACCTAAAACCTATCCTCCCTTTGCTGCCATCTTCTATCAGGACATCCCTCTTCTAAATACTTTCACCCCTTTACTTAAATCTTCTTCCAAAACCAACCCTAGATACCTACTGTCTCCCTGAATCCCTTCTATCCTGATTCCCCCTCCTTCCACCTTGAGTTGAAGCCTAACATTTGGTATCAAAGCTTGTTGTTGAACATCTCTTGAGGCCATACAACACACTTCCAACTCTTTTCCTTTATTTCTTCCTTTCTCGGCCTAAGCTACTTCCATAAATCTCTCCATCTTCTTTCACTCTCTTCAATATGTCAAACACTTCACCAAGCATCACTAATGAAGAGCTCTGGGTTTCTAATACCGAGCTCAAAGCCCAAGTAGAAAACTTGGCAAAACAAGTTGCTCAACTCGCTAAGTTAAAAATGAACTTGGTGAACACTCCGGAAGAAAGTGATGAAGAAAAAGAAGAAGAAGCTCAACTAGATGCTGATTTTGGTAACACTACTAGAGGAAATGCACAAGAAAGAGGAGCTACTGACTTTAAGGTTGATATACCAACCTTTGAAGGAAAAAATGATCCGGATGACTTTCTGGAGTGGCTGGAGACCGTTGAGCGCGTCTTTGATTTCAAAGATGTGCCCGAAGATAAGAAAGTCAAGATCGTGGCGTTGAAGTTCCGAAAGTATGCTTCCACTTGGTGGTCCAATCTTTCCACCAAAAGAAGGCGCGAAAACAAGGCTCCGGTGAAAACTTGGCTCAAAATGCGGAGCTTGTTGAAGAAAAAGTTCTTACCCGAACAATACGTACGAGATAACTTTGCTAAGCTTCAATACTTAAGGCAAGGTACCCGGTCTGTTGAGGACTATACCCGGGAGTTTGAAGAGCTCTTGATGAGATGTGATCTTCAAGAGAATGATTCTCAAACGTTAGTCCGATATCTATTTGGACTAAACACCCAAATAGCTAACGTTGTGGAACTACAGCCCTATGATACATTTGAAGAACTCTCCAAATTAGCTCTTAAAGTTGAGTCTCAACTTAAGAGGAACAAAACCCCCTTAGTTCGCCCATCCTCTTTCTCCAAATCACCCTTTGCCACCACAAAAACAGCCCCATCACCTTCTGCCCAAAACTCTACTTCAAAGCTTAATTCCAACCCTTCTTCTTCCAACCCACCCCCTTACAAAACAAACCAAACCAGTACTCGAGCTCCCAAGTGTTTCCGTTGTCAAGGCATTGGTCATTATGCCAATGAATGCCCTAATAAGAAGATAATGGCTATTGTTGAATATGAAGAAGAAGAAATCAGTCCCTCTTGGGCTGAAGAAGAATTTGAAGAAGAAGAATGTATCGGAGCGGACGAAGGAGAACTCTTGGTCATCCGTAGGACCTTGAGTAGCATGGCTAGTCCCGCTGATCAATTACAACGGGAAAACATTTTCCACACCCGTTGTACGATTCAAAAGAAGGTGTGTTCTCTGATTGTGGACAGCGGAAGTGGCACCAACGTGGCATCCAAAACGATGGTAGAAAAGTTGAAACTCAAGACCGCACCACACCCAAAACCATACACGGTTCAATGGTTGAATCATGGGAAAGGGTTACGTGTGGATTCTCGGAGTTTGGTTTCCTTGAGTATCGGAAAAACTTATTCCGATGAAATCTGGTGTGACATCATTCCAATGAACGCTTGCCATATCCTCTTGGGTCGTCCTTGGTTATTTGATCGAAAGGTGTTCCATGACGGATATGCTAACACATATTCGTTCATTATCAACAAAAAGAAGGTCACCCTCACTCCTCTCCCACCTTCCTCACCCACGGCCCCCTCCTCTCCAAAAGAAGAACCCCCCTGCCTCCTCTCCACCATATTACAAGCAGAGCATCATGAATTTAAAAGCCAAAAGGAACTGATCCTTTTTGGAGAAACTGAAACCGAACCCCTGCCCTCACCTTCACCTCCTCATCCATTAGCCAAACCGATCCTTGAACAATTTTCTCATGTCTTCCCCGAAGATGTTCCTCACGGCCTTCCTCCTAAAAGGGACATCCAACACAAGATTGATCTCATCCCGGGGGCTGCGTTACCTAACAAACTAGCTTACCGAATGAATCCGAAGGAGACTAAGGAAATCCAAAGGCAAGTTGATGAGTTGCTAGCCAAAGGATTTGTAAGGGAAAGCTTGAGTCCATGTGCTGTTCCGGCTCTCTTGGTACCAAAGAAAAATGGCACTTGGCGTATGTGTTGTGATAGCCGCTCGATAAACAAGATCACCATCAAGTATAGGTATCCAATACCTAGGCTTGAAGACATGCTAGATGAGCTCCATGGTTCGAAGATCTTTTCTAATATCGATCTTAGAAGTGGTTATCACCAGATTCGAATCTTTGAAGGAGATGAATGGAAAACGGCGTTCAAAACCAAGTTTGGGTTATACGAGTGGCTGGTCATGCCATTTGGATTAACCAATGCACCAAGTACGTTCATGAGACTTATGAACCAAGTCTTGAAGCCATTCATAGGTCATTTTGTTGTCGTCTACTTTGACGACATTCTGATCTATAGTCGAAATGAAGAGGACCATGTTAATAACCTCACTTTGGTGGTTAAGAAATTGGACGAAGAAAAGCTGTATGGGAACCTTGAGAAAAGCCAATTCTTTTCTCAAGAAACGGAGTTCTTGGGATATTATATATCAAGTGAAGGAATCAAAGTAGACGAAAAGAAAACTCAAGCCATAAGGGATTGGCCCGTTCCCACGTCAATGCAGCAAGTTAGAAGCTTTCATGGACTTGCTTCTTTCTATCGGAGGTTTGTAAGGGATTTCAGCACCATTACCGCACCACTCACGGACTTAACCAAAAATCAGAAGTTCGAGTGGAATTCTAAAGCCCAACAATCCTTTGAAACAATCAAAGAAAGGTTAACAAATGCTCCCGTGTTAGCTCTCCCTAGCTTTGAAAAGCTATTTGAAGTTGAATGCGATGCCTCGGGTGTTGGCATAGGGGCTGTTCTATCTCAAGAGGGACATCCAGTGTCATATTTTAGCGAAAAGCTAAATGACACTAGAAGGCGGTATTCTACATACGACAAGGAATTCTATGCTTTGGTGCGATCCCTTGAACATTGGCGTCACTACCTTGTGAGTAAAGAATTTATTCTTCACTCCGATCATGAGGCATTAAAATACATCCAAGGGCAGCATAAACTCTCATTTCTATCAAATAATACACTTGTTGTATTCTTTGTTTAAATTCCTAATTCTATATCTTAAGGGTGGTTACCTTAAGTGTGAGTTTAGGTTCTAGATATTTAATTAAGTGTGTTATATCTTAATTAAATTCTAGACTTAACCCCAAGTTAAGATAAGAGTGTGTTATATCTCTTAAACACCAACTTGGTTTATCCCCAAAATAAAACAACAAAAGAATTTCCTGCCTTTTTTTCCCTTCAATTCAGCCCATCCATTCCCTTCTCTAAATACAATTCATTTTCACCCTTCCTTATACAAAATATAACCTAAAACCTATCCTCCCTTTGCTGCCATCTTCTATCAGGACATCCCTCTTCTAAATACTTTCACCCCTTTACTTAAATCTTCTTCCAAAACCAACCCTAGATACCTACTGTCTCCCTGAATCCCTTCTATCCTGATTCCCCCTCCTTCCACCTTGAGTTGAAGCCTAACATGATGTATCCCACCATGGTGGTCACCATTTTCCCGTATCCCAACTTGATTTTCACAGATCCAAGAGGAGCACGACCAGCGAGAAATTGTTTTGATACGTTCTGGAACTGAAGGTAATTTGCTTCCCTTTTGTAATTGTTTCCGTCATCAGGGGATGGAACGATGCTCCAAACCGAAAAGCTAAAACCATTTCTTTGAATTTGAGTCAATGAATAAGGTTGACCCGTCTTCCATGAACTTGAGAAGGTGTTGAAAGAAAAAGGCAACTGGGAAGAGAAGAGATAAGGCAATGAGGTCTGGTTTGCAGAGCTACAACGAATTGGGTATTGACATTAGCTTAAAGGTTGAGGGGCATTTATGGAAAGTCAAAGCATTTTTCACACTTCCTTAAAAATGATCTTCGGTGAAACCGAGAAGTTAAATATAGGACAGAGGGAGTATAATATATGAATGATATTTGATAGAATATAGCAGTAAGTGTTATTACCACTATTGTAATTTAAAATAATTATAAATAATAATAACATCAACAACAACCATGTCACGTGATATTGTAGATTTGTAGCAATAATAATGTCCAAGGATTTCATAAAACAATTAGGGCAAATTATGCTGAACAATAAAAAACAATAATAAATACATCGATATATATATATCAGTCTAGGCTTATCGATTGAGCAATCGGAACACACCATAAATGCAACATTGGCAATTGCCCCCTAATCACCATAGTTCTAATTGTGACAACCGTGTTCCCATGGCAATGGAATTTCGGCGCCATCACCATGCTATCACCATTTATGCGCTATTTTTTTGCCCAAAGTTTTCAAGTCTAATATATTTGGGCCCAATTCAAAAAAAACCCCTTTATTGAGATTGACGTTACTCAATCGATCAATCATCTCTCACTCTCTCCAGTCCCTCTGTGTCTTTGCACATAATGTTGCCATCATGACTTTTCTTCTTCTTTGCTACACTGCTAGTGTTCTCTTGAGAAGGGAGGAACGCTGCGTGTTGTGCGACACTGGACTGGGAACACTGCAACTTTGTTACATGGGAGAACACTGTGTCGCGCAGAAAGAGGAATGTGTTAGTCGATGTGCCCATGCCTTAGATGGAGGGGGGGGGGTGAATAAGGTGTTGAAAAACTTTTCGGAGTTTAAAAAAGTTGGCGTTGGAAAATTTTATAGCAATAAATAAAATGCAGAAGTAAAAGCGTAATGTAAAGACACCAATTTTAGACTGGTTCGGGAACTCCCTACTCCAGTACCTTAAGACTCCTCTTTAAAAATTTCCGAATCCACTAAGTCCTGGTCTCTTGAACTCCGTCAAAGCACCGTACTAGTTTGACAAACAACCTTTGCGAATATGATTCAACCCCAAGATTTTACAACGGCTATCTCGAACCGCTTAAAATGAAGATTTGCAGGCTATCTTCCACCTCTTCCCCCAAGGGATTGATAGGCTATCCTTGAACCTTTACCCAAGGATTATTTCTCGGCTATCCTTTACCGTCTACACAAGGAGTTATACGGCTATGATTGACTGTTACAATAAGTGAAATATGTGGATATTTGCTTAATCCTTTCTGTTTGAGTTTTAAACTTTTTGGATATTTGGTAATATTAATGAGATAGTTTTAAACATATTTTGTGAGTGGACTTGAGCTTGTGAATATAGGTATATAAAATTATATCCCTATATTTGTTTCTACGTATCTAGTTTAGTGTTACAACTTCATTCTTGAGAATTGAATCTTAATGGATTCTTGTTGTACTTGAAACAACTAAACAAACGTTAGCTCATATATTGTTTGTTAACATCAAAATACGAGATTTAGCAAGCTCCCTCCCCTTAAGAATTGCTCCCTCCGTCCTAAAACTATCTTCCCACTTTCTTTTTTTCTCCGTCCTAAAACTACCTTCCCACTTCTTAAAAAATTTACTATTCTCCTACAAAAAGACACCACTGCCCTTCTCATATCTCCATCAATCCATCACCATCCTCATCTTTATCAGTCCATCCCACTAAGCCACCAACACTCTTTCTCATATCTCCATCAGTCCATTGCCACCCTCATCTTCGTCCTCTCCCTTCTAATTTCTTCTCCGATCTATCCATTTTCATCTCGATCTATCTCCCTTATCATTTCTCCTCGCTCCATTGACATATCTCTTCACCTCTCCTTTGCATTTCTTCACCAGACCTGAGAAAAAAATCAACTAATCTAAGACGATGATGATGATCGATGAAGGTCTAGATGTGCCTCCCACAAACAGTAAGTTGCAGGGAGAGTAGATCGAGTCATCCCTTAAATCGCCGTTGACTCGCTCTATTGTCTTTGCCAGCACGGATTTCCAGATCTTCGAGTTCAGCGAGCCCATCGACTCCCCCCGCCCAAAAATCGTGACCCGACCCATCACGAGCTATCCGTGATTCATGTTCCCAGCGTTGGGAGATCTCTTCGTCTCTGTGCTGCACCTCCTCTTCTCAATCACTGCCCTTGGGAATGAGGGGTATTTTTGGAAGTCAAAGCCATATTTATCATACCCTTAAAAATTACCTTTAGTCAAACTGGGAACTCGGAAGATCAATATAGGACGGAGGGAGTAGCATATTTAAAGTACTCACTTTGAACTTTTCTTGTGTTTACACGTTTAAGTTTGATGCAAACAATTGCACAAGAATGCACTCAAGTTAAGTTGCATATGCACCACTTTGAAGTATACATCTTCTCCTCTTGTCAAAATAAAAAAGGGCATTTAAAAGAATTTAAACATGTATGACTTCTTGAAACCCTCCCCCTATCAAAGTGAATTTAAAAAAAAAAGATAGTTTGGAGATCATTGGGTAAAAAGTGCATTTACCACAAAACTCCCTCTAAAACAAAAAATTGCCCTTAATTAATGCAAGTTTTAAAAACTTATTTTTCAGGGAGTTTTTTGGATTAATTTTAATGGGATGATTTAAAAATGAATTTTGAAAAGTTCTTTATTCATGCAAACTAAGGCTAAAACACATTGGAGCACATATGGGATAAGTTTTTAATTTTAAAAACATTTAAAAACAGAAAAAGTCATATCCCATTAAGTATAAAAAAAACTTACCTTGTCTTATGCCGTTCTTTGGTTTGGAATGCTTTATGAATTTTTCTTTCCTCTGGAAGTGTTCATACTTCTTCCTTTTGAGAAAATCTTTATACTTCATTTTCATCGCCTCCTATTCACCGCCTTCATCACTTGACTCGTAGCTAGAGTCACTCGATGTTTCATCTGTTTCACTTCACTCCTCGCTTGAGTCCCTCATCACTAGACTCATCCTTTGATGCCTTAAATACATTGGTTCGTTTTGGATCTTCTCTCACATATTCGTCTTTCATCTTATCCATTAAAAGTTCGTGAGAATATAAAGAAGACCAAATGTGGGCGGTGCTTTCCGTTACATATTTGGGTAATAAGTCTACAATGCTATTTTGCCACTCTTCGGGCAAAGAAAGTAAAATTTTTGTATTTAATTCACTTACTTGTAGAATATTCTTCACCCAACTCACCCAACTTGTTCACAACCTCATTGAAACTCCTATTGGCATCTTGGATTGACTCGTGTCGGCTAACTCTGAGGCTTTCATATTCCGAGTTTTCAAGGGCCAACATAACATGGTTTGCTTCGTTGTGGTATCGCCTTTATGCGTGGCCTATGTAGCATAGAAACGGAGACGGGAACGGAGACGCCGAGACGGCTATTTTGAAAAAATGGGGAGACGAAACGCCGGGGACACGGCATATATATATATATATATATATATATATATATATATATATATATATATATATATATATATATATATATATATATATATTACTCTTTCTATCCCACATAAATTTTTCTACGTGTGTAGTATTTTATTTGGATCATGTATATCTAATATTGAGAAAAAACTCAAGAATTGAATCTAAGGCCCACGTAGGGATAGAAGCCCAAATATTAGATCAGGGAAGTGGCTATATAATAAGCAAAGCAGGGAAAACAAAAAAACCCTAGCAAGCCGCCGCAAAAGAGAGATAATGATCGATATTCGATTCTGCGACTCTTTTCTTCTCTCTTTTTTTAAAATTTTCTTTTTTCCCACTTTCCTATTCAACTAGGTTGGATACATTCTCTTCTTTCTTTCTGATTATATCGTCTCCCGTGTCGTCCAAGCCGTTTCGGAAAAGGGAGACGCGTCTCCCCGGCGTCTCCCTGACGTCTCCCAGCATTTATTTAAATTTTAATTTAAGGAAACGCCAGCTGAAGTTTCCGAGACGTCTCCAGGCGTCTCCAACGCGTTTCCGCGTGTCCAAGGTCTCCGATACGGGTACGGCATGCTACCTGGCGTTTCCGTGCAACATAGTGCGTGGCTTGAAGCAAATCCCTTACCTTCTTGGCCGTTTTGCAAGAGCATACACATGCGAATTCATCGGGTCTAAGGGAGCGATGAAGGATGTTGATGGCTTTTGCATTTATGGATAATTTTCTTTTATCCTTCCATTCCTTCGAATATAATCTTGCACAATCACCACTGAAGTATGTTGACCAGTGAAGTATGTTCAGCCACAAATCAAAATCAATGGATTGTATAAAGTATTCAATCCACATTTTTCAATATGAATAATTTCGGACGTTGAAAAATAGAGGGCGGTGAAAGCTTAGAGATTTCATTCAGACTATTTTTCAAAATTTAAATTTTAAAAATCAGAGGTAAAACATATTGAAATTTTAAAATTCAATTTAAAATGGGAACAAGTGGATCTTTGTCGTAGATGCGGTTAAGCACATTCAACTACGAAACTGCTCCGATACCACTTGTTAGTCGATGTGCCAACGCCTTAGAGGAGGGGGTGAATAAGACATTGAAAAAGTTTTTGGAGTTTAATAAAATTGGTGTTGACAAATGCGGAAGCAATAAATAAAGCGCAGAAGTAAAAGCGTAAAGTAAAGACACCAATTTTAGACTGGTTCAGGATCTCCCTACTTCAGTACCTTAAAACTAATATCCTTAAGGATTTCCGAATCCACTTAGTCCCGATCTCTTGAACTCCGTCAAAGCACCGCACAAGTTTGGGAAACTACCCTTGCCAATAGGATTCAACCCTTGCCAATATTTTGAACCGCTCACAACAAAGATTTGCAGGCTATCGTCAACCTCTTTCCCTCAAGGATTTGCTAGAATGCTAGGCTATCCTTGAACCTTTACCTAAGGATTTCTCGGCTATGCTGTACCGTCTATACAAGGATTTATGTGGCTATCCCTGACCATTACAATGAGTGAAATATGTGTCTAAAAACACATAAAAATGTTCAACACCTTTTGGCCTATGATAAAGAAAAAGATCAATCCTTGACCGGTGAAGAACGAAGAGTATACTCTCGGAAACAATACAAGATCAACCTATTGAATATGAGAGTATATAGTTATATACGTATAATCACAAGCTCAAGGATTGTTAAAATCAAGGCTCTAACCGTCTATACAAGGATTTATGTGGCTATCCCTGACCATTACAATGAGTGAAATATGTGTCTAAAAACTCATAAAAATGTTCAACACCTTTTGACCTATGATAAAGAAAAAGATCAATCCTTGACCGGTGAAGAACGAAGAGTATACTCTCGGAAACAATACAAGATCAACCTATTGAATATGAGAGTATATAGTTATATATATACGTATAATCACAAGCTCAAGGATTGTTAAAATCAAGGCTCTAACAAGCCAAAATATGAAGATTGAAGAACAAGATCAAGAACATACTTAAAATATAAAATAAGATGTTTGGAGCATGGATACTTGACGAAATATGAAGGATTAAGGCCATATTTATAGTGGAAAATACAAGATCAACCTATTGAATATGAGAGTATATAGTTATATACGTATAATCACAAGCTCAAGGATTGTTAAAATCAAGGCTCTAACCGTCTATACAAGGATTTATGTGGCTATCCCTGACCATTACAATGAGTGAAATATGTGTCTAAAAACACATAAAAATGTTCAACACCTTTTGGCCTATGATAAAGAAAAAGATCAATCCTTGACCGGTGAAGAACGAAGAGTATACTCTCGGAAACAATACAAGATCAACCTATTGAATATGAGAGTATATAGTTATATATATACGTATAATCACAAGCTCAAGGATTGTTAAAATCAAGGCTCTAACAAGCCAAAATATGAAGATTGAAGAACAAGATCAAGAACATACTTAAAATATAAAATAAGATGTTTGGAGCTTGGATACTTGACGAAATATGAAGGATTAAGGCCATATTTATAGTGGAAAATAGTAATCAGCCGTTGGAGGTTAGTTAGGATTGATTTTGACTAATTAAAGGTGATTAGATTTGAAATCTGTATTTTGAAAATTTCTCCAAAAGTAATGGTATCATGGTACCGGCCTAACGGTATTGAGGTACTGGACGGCGGTAGCTAGGTACCAAATTGGGCGTTCGGTGGGTACCGGCTCAGGCCAATCCATTCTGGCGGAACCTGTACCTGGCAGTATCATGGTACCATTCAGGTGGTAGCTTGGTACCGTTAGAATTTGGGACAATCCTCTGGAAAGGCTGAAAAAGGCCCGATTTTTGGATGTTTTTAGTACTATTTTGATTTATTTCCTTATTTTTTTAAAAAGTACTATTCTGAATTTCTGATTTTAACTTATGTTTCGGAGTTATTTTGAACTTCGTTACATATTTTTTTCCATATGGATATTAAACTTTGTTGAATTTGAACTTTGAATTTTATGAATTGCAGTATATTATGCCATATATTTATTTTAGTGTTACTAATGTACTAATATTCTCATTTATTATGTGTTTCCTTATTGTTGGCTATGTTGCCTAGGGGTCCACGCGGTACACTGGTGCCTTGCCTTGCCGCCGTGATAACTATGGCGTATATACAATTATTACATATATTAATGATTAATTATGATATTAGAGTTTAGAGCTGAAAATTAGTAATAGAATATTATTTAGTGACAATAACTAATACTAATAATATTATTGTTGAAAATATGATTTAAGTAATAAGCAAAAAGATTCAGATGACAACACCTGCCAAGGGTCATGGGGAAACATTCGAGGACCGAGGACACCATGACTTCTCCATAAACTAACTTTAGTAATAAATTGTGCACTTTTGGCTAATGATAAATTTTATTGTTCCATTTAAATTGTTGTCTGAAGTATTTTTTATCTAACATGTTAATTACCTTGTACTGGAATTATTGATGTGATGTAAATGCAGGGCGATCAAAGTCTCTGTGAAGAAACTGACGGATTGGAGCCATTTATAAAGGCTTTGAAACCAAAGAGTAAAAACAGAGATAACTCAGGTAGGGGAAATAAAATAGATGAAGCAAGGGAGAGAAAAAGGATTTTGAAGGACGAACAGCTTCGTTTAAAGGATGAAAAAAAACTGCAGAAAGAAGTAAGTCTTTGTCCGGATACTATTTTACTAGGGAGAGAGTTTATTTTCCTATGACCTAATTTGTGTTCATGATGTAGCAAGAGAAAATGCTGAAAGCCGCTCAGAAAGCTGAAGCTGCAGAGATGAAAAAGGTGCAAAAAGAAAAGCAGAACTGGGAAAAGGGAAAATTTGCCCTGAAGTCGATTGTGGCGCTCATTGATACCAGAATAGTGGAACTAGGTCCAATAGGAGGTCATTCATTTTGTACTCAAATCTCTTTTTCTTCTTGAAAGATCAGGTTCCATGATGTTTGTATTTTGATTTGTTTTTTTATACCAAGAAATGGATGTTTGTATTGAATTTACAATACCAATCTTATTTTGGGACATTGGGCAATGACTATAGCAACTATATCATGTCATAATAATTTCCATTCTATTCTAACAACCTGTAATTACATTTTCAAAATTTCATTCTTCTCATTACTCTTTCCTAAGATGGTTATGAGTTATGACAAGAAATGCTCCTAGTGCAGAATTTTGCAACTATGCTTTTTTTTCCGTATGAGTTTATTGTTTCAAGTGTAGAAATTTATAGACTATGAATTTCATGCTAAAGAATACAGATCCAACATAAATGGGCTTAACACAATGGTGTCTTTATGTGATTCGGTGGGATAACCCACTAGATCTCTCACTAGTTGTGGTTGCTTTCATTTTTCAGGTCATTTAATAACAAGACTTGCAGAGAATGGCATTTCTTACCAAATAACATCAAATCCAATCGAAAAATCTATTCTATGGACTATGGGCATTCCAGAACAATTATCTCAGGTATAATTTGTTCCAGAGTCAATGGTACTTTGAGCTCTTCCGTATTGAGCAGTTGCATCTTGTTTTGTAAAGTTTTACACATGACACTGCAAGCAGGAAATGTTAGCTTTTTGCACATGTCTACTTTCTCTTATTTTGGACATAATATGCTAATAAACATTACATTGAGACCAGTATTTCTAGGTTCTTTCCGTGGGAGTAAGGATTGTTGGTGATGTGTAGTCATCGGCCCAAAGTGGCCCACTTATAGACAACTGAGAGTTAGGAGACCAGATTAGGGTTTCGGCCGGCCCAAATGGTTTTAAGCCCAGTTTGCTATAACTTGTCCAGCAAGGGTTAAACCCTAATTAGTTGTTTATATATATGATCTCCTGTACTTGTAATCATTATCACTCAATAATACAAACCCTAGTTGCCCCTGTGGATGTAGGTCAGATTAGACCGAACCACGTTAAATCTCGTGTTCTTTATCGCTTTCTTGCTTTATATTCGTGTGTGTGCTTTTGTTCCTAACAACTGGTATCGGAGCCTAGGTCATACACACAGATCTGCCTCCACTGCCAACCCTAGCGACTCTAGGGTTTCTGCCGACACATTAGAAGACCACCGAGATAGTCATCTGTGGGGAGTCCGAACAACCTTGCTGTTCAGTTTGCTGCTGCAATTTTCGAGGTCAGTTGTGGTTGTTTGTCTCAATCCGTTCTCACGTGTTCTCTGGTCAGATCTGGGATACTCAGAAGAGATGATGTCTGAGGACGGAAAGATCAGGATAGAGAAGTTTGATGGGCAAGATTTTGGATGGTGGAAGATGCAAGTCGAGGACTTGCTATGTCAGAAAGATCTTCTTCCATGTTTGACAGGTCAGAAACCCGAGAAGATGAAGGATGAAGAATGGGCTGACTTGGATAGAAAAGCCCTAGCCGTCATCAGGTGCACTTTGACAAAGAGTGTGGCTTTCAACATCGTGAAAGAGACCACTGCTCGTGGGGTTATGACAACGTTGTCAAACATGTATGAGAAACCTTCCGCGTCTAATAAGGTATTCTTGATTAGACAGTTAGTTAACACTCGTATGCGGGAAGGTGGTTCTGTTACTACTCATATCAATGTTTTCAATACCATTATATCCCGTTTGCTATCAGTAGATATCAAATTTGATGATGAGGTACAAGCTTTGCTTCTTTTATCTTCTTTACCGGATAGTTGGTCAGGATCAGTCACGGCTATTAGTGGTTCAGCTGGAAACACCACACTCACGTTTGAGGGAATCCGTGATTTTATCTTAGGAGAAGACATCAGGAGAAAGAATACAGGTGAACCATCAAGTTCTCTGCTGAGCACTGAGGGAAGAGGTAGAAAGAAAGAGAGGAGAAACAGTTACATGGGAAGATCTAAGTCCAAAGGCAGGAGAGGGAGTTCAAAGACAAGAAGTGACATCAAGTGTTGGAACTGTGATGAGTACGGACACTTCAAAAATCAGTGCACCAAACCACCTAGCGACAAGAAAGAGGTGAATGCTGCCACAACCTCAGATTCTGACGATGTATTAATCTGCTGTGTAGAGGACACAGTCGAGTCCTGGATTATGGACTCAGGTGCGTCGTTTCATGCTATCTTTAGTTCGAGAAAGATGAAGAATCTCAGACAAGGCAACTTTGGTAGTGTAAGTCTTGCTAATAATCAAACACTGGATATTACTGGGGTGGGAGATATTGACTTAAAAACCAACTTGGGAACAATTTGGACATTGAAAGATGTCAGGGTAATTCCCAAATTGAGAAAGATGTTGATTTCCATTGGGCAATTGGACGACCAGGGGTATTGATGTACCCCTGGATGACTCCACCAAAATCCCAACTCTCCCAACATATCCAAAAGTCTTCTTTCTTTTCTTTTATTCAAATAAAGTCCTCCCCCACTCATTTCAAAGCCCTTGGCCGAAAATGAGAGAAAATAAAAGCCAAAACCTTTGTTTGTTTCTTTTAAAGTCCTTTTACCCAAATAATGTCTTTCCTCTTTTTTTTTCCTACAACTAGGGACTAAAATCCCTTCCATTTTATCCATAAATCAGGCCCCTTTTTCAACTACTAACAAATGGAAATCACCTCTCTCACAATCAGGATAGAAGTCATAAAGTTGAAGAGTGAAAATTTGTCCTTTTGTTGACTTATTTCACATCCTTGCACCCATGATCTTTCCTTGTCATTTCTTACCATATAAGGCCAATACACCATCCATCACCCATCTTTGTTTGTCCCTCTTTTTAGCCAGAATATCCACCACAATCATCAAAGGATTTCATTCATTCTTTGTGATTTTTGCCTCCACAACAGGACAGACAAAGCCAGCTCCAAAGCCAAGACAAAGTCAAACAAAATCAGCCCTTATCAACTCAAGATTGGAAGCTAGTGAATGATAAAGGGATGTAGGAAGGTTCCTTGTATTTGCATTCATTATATTGTGTGTTTTCCCTCCTCTCCCTCCTTATATATTTCGGCCATTTGGCCCTTGTAAGGAACATCTCTGAATTATTAAAAAAACTCCTTTTACTCTTTGAGTATTTATAAAATAGTGTGATGCTATTTTAGCCAAATTCCTAATTCTATATCTTAAGAGTGGTTATCTTAAGTGTGAGTTTTAGGTTCTAGATATTTAAATAAGTGTGTAATATCTTATTTGAATTCTAGATTCAAACCCCAAGTTAGGCTAAGAGTGTGTAATATCTCTTAAACACCAACTTGGTTTATCCAACCCTGATTTTCCACTCTTCTTCATAATATCAAAACCCAAAAAGAACTCCTTCACATTCCCATATTTTCATCCAGCCCATTTCCCCTTCATTATTCCACAGTTCCATCTCCAAAAATAACAACTTGATTAGACCCCCGGTTCGGGCCTAACATCTGGTATCAAAGCTCAACTTCGACGACTTTCTCAAGTCTCGACGATTACCGGAGGACCAGCTTCACCCACGTTGCACAAAACAAGGCTGCTGAAAATTTCTCCTGAAAATTTCAGCCCCAAAGCAGTGATCACGGAGGAAGGTGCAAAACTGATTTCAAAGTGAAACTTTCCAGTTTGGAAGTTTATCCTTTTATCTTCATCTGGCCGCTGATTTCACTCAATTCCGAGTTACGGTTCGTGAGATACGCCCTTCCAAAGTTGACAATGCAGTCCTGCCCAAATGCTGTCTAGCTTGCTTCTTTTGTCTCCAACGAGATATGGATATCCAAAGATACTTCAAAAATCTTGAGATTATTTATGCAAATGAGGTGATACTTCAAGGACCTATTAAACGGTGCTATATGTGCTGTGGCTATGGCCATCACTATTGGAGGTGCACAAATAAAGAAGCCATTCCTTATGAAGAGCATGTAAGGATCGTAGCAGCATATGAGAATCAACATGATGAAGATGTCTTTGATAACCATGTCAAAGATGAAGATGATGTCTTCGTAGAAGAACCAACTTCTAAGGCGCAAGAAGATTCAATCCTTATTGATTCTCTCTTAAGTTGTGAAAGCTTCTTTGAACAGGATGTCGTGGAGGATGCCACACTAGGTGATATATGTTTTAAGGAAGTTGTTTCCTCAGAATATTATCATCTAATTAGTGACAAAGAATCTCATCCAATCATTGAAGATTATGTGAAGGAGGTTCTACGAACAATGATTACATTTTTCCGGACAGTACAAAAAGAGGTGCCAACTTATTCCGGAAAGAACCCATCATTGGTGATTTCTCAAGTTTCCCATTTGATCCGGGAATTCTTTTATGAAACCCCAATCAGTCACGGTGGTGCGAAAGTTTGAGGACAAACTTTCTTCGAAGAAGGGGAGTATGATGTACCCCTGGATGACTCCACCAAAATCCCAACTCTCCCAACATATCCAAAAGTCTTCTTTCTTTTCTTTTATTCAAATAAAGTCCTCCCCACTCATTTCAAAGCCCTTGGCCGAAAATGAGAGAAAATAAAAGCCAAAACCTTTGTTTGTTTCTTTTAAAGTCCTTTTACCCAAATAATGTCTTTCCTCTTTTTTTTTCCTACAACTAGGGACTAAAATCCCTTCCATTTTATCCATAAATCAGGCCCCTTTTTCAACTACTAACAAATGGAAATCACCTCTCTCACAATCAGGATAGAAGTCATAAAGTTGAAGAGTGAAAATTTGTCCTTTTGTTGACTTATTTCACATCCTTGCACCCATGATCTTTCCTTGTCATTTCTTACCATATAAGGCCAATACACCATCCATCACCCATCTTTGTTTGTCCCCTCTTTTTAGCCAGAATATCCACCACAATCATCAAAGGATTTCATTCATTCTTTGTGATTTTTGCCTCCACAACAGGACAGACAAAGCCAGCTCCAAAGCCAAGACAAAGTCAAACAAAATCAGCCCTTATCAACTCAAGATTGGAAGCTAGTGAATGATAAAGGGATGTAGGAAGGTTCCTTGTATTTGCATTCATTATATTGTGTGTTTTCCCTCCTCTCCCCTCCTTATATATTTCGGCCATTTGGCCCTTGTAAGGAACATCTCTGAATTATTAAAAAAACTCCTTTTACTCTTTGAGTATTTATAAAATAGTGTGATGCTATTTTAGCCAAATTCCTAATTCTATATCTTAAGAGTGGTTATCTTAAGTGTGAGTTTTAGGTTCTAGATATTTAAATAAGTGTGTAATATCTTATTTGAATTCTAGATTCAAACCCCAAGTTAGGCTAAGAGTGTGTAATATCTCTTAAACACCAACTTGGTTTATCCAACCCTGATTTTCCACTCTTCTTCATAATATCAAAACCCAAAAAGAACTCCTTCACATTCCCATATTTTCATCCAGCCCATTTCCCCTTCATTATTCCACAGTTCCATCTCCAAAAATAACAACTTGATTAGACCCCCGGTTCGGGCCTAACATCTGGTATCAAAGCTCAACTTCGACGACTTTCTCAAGTCTCGACGATTACCGGAGGACCAGCTTCACCCACGTTGCACAAAACAAGGCTGCTGAAAATTTCTCCTGAAAATTTCAGCCCCAAAGCAGTGATCACGGAGGAAGGTGCAAAACTGATTTCAAAGTGAAACTTTCCAGTTTGGAAGTTTATCCTTTTATCTTCATCTGGCCGCTGATTTCACTCAATTCCGAGTTACGGTTCGTGAGATACGCCCTTCCAAAGTTGACAATGCAGTCCTGCCCAAATGCTGTCTAGCTTGCTTCTTTTGTCTCCAACGAGATATGGATATCCAAAGATACTTCAAAAATCTTGAGATTATTTATGCAAATGAGGTGATACTTCAAGGACCTATTAAACGGTGCTATATGTGCTGTGGCTATGGCCATCACTATTGGAGGTGCACAAATAAAGAAGCCATTCCTTATGAAGAGCATGTAAGGATCGTAGCAGCATATGAGAATCAACATGATGAAGATGTCTTTGATAACCATGTCAAAGATGAAGATGATGTCTTCGTAGAAGAACCAACTTCTAAGGCGCAAGAAGATTCAATCCTTATTGATTCTCTCTTAAGTTGTGAAAGCTTCTTTGAACAGGATGTCGTGGAGGATGCCACACTAGGTGATATATGTTTTAAGGAAGTTGTTTCCTCAGAATATTATCATCTAATTAGTGACAAAGAATCTCATCCAATCATTGAAGATTATGTGAAGGAGGTTCTACGAACAATGATTACATTTTTCCGGACAGTACAAAAAGAGGTGCCAACTTATTCCGGAAAGAACCCCATCATTGGTGATTTCTCAAGTTTCCCATTTGATCCGGGAATTCTTTTATGAAACCCCAATCAGTCACGGTGGTGCGAAAGTTTGAGGACAAACTTTCTTCGAAGAAGGGGAGTATGATGTACCCCTGGATGACTCCACCAAAATCCCAACTCTCCCAACATATCCAAAAGTCTTCTTTCTTTTCTTTTATTCAAATAAAGTCCTCCCCCACTCATTTCAAAGCCCTTGGCCGAAAATGAGAGAAAATAAAAGCCAAAACCTTTGTTTGTTTCTTTTAAAGTCCTTTTACCCAAATAATGTCTTTCCTCTTTTTTTTTCCTACAACTAGGGACTAAAATCCCTTCCATTTTATCCATAAATCAGGCCCCTTTTTCAACTACTAACAAATGGAAATCACCTCTCTCACAATCAGGATAGAAGTCATAAAGTTGAAGAGTGAAAATTTGTCCTTTTGTTGACTTATTTCACATCCTTGCACCCATGATCTTTCCTTGTCATTTCTTACCATATAAGGCCAATACACCATCCATCACCCATCTTTGTTTGTCCCCTCTTTTTAGCCAGAATATCCACCACAATCATCAAAGGATTTCATTCATTCTTTGTGATTTTTGCCTCCACAACAGGACAGACAAAGCCAGCTCCAAAGCCAAGACAAAGTCAAACAAAATCAGCCCTTATCAACTCAAGATTGGAAGCTAGTGAATGATAAAGGGATGTAGGAAGGTTCCTTGTATTTGCATTCATTATATTGTGTGTTTTCCCTCCTCTCCCCTCCTTATATATTTCGGCCATTTGGCCCTTGTAAGGAACATCTCTGAATTATTAAAAAAACTCCTTTTACTCTTTGAGTATTTATAAAATAGTGTGATGCTATTTTAGCCAAATTCCTAATTCTATATCTTAAGAGTGGTTATCTTAAGTGTGAGTTTTAGGTTCTAGATATTTAAATAAGTGTGTAATATCTTATTTGAATTCTAGATTCAAACCCCAAGTTAGGCTAAGAGTGTGTAATATCTCTTAAACACCAACTTGGTTTATCCAACCCTGATTTTCCACTCTTCTTCATAATATCAAAACCCAAAAAGAACTCCTTCACATTCCCATATTTTCATCCAGCCCATTTCCCCTTCATTATTCCACAGTTCCATCTCCAAAAATAACAACTTGATTAGACCCCCGGTTCGGGCCTAACAGGTATAATGTTCACTTTGGGGCTGGACAGTGGAAGGTTGTCAAGGGAAGTATGGTAATTGCTAAGGGAAAGAAACAGGGTACTTTGTACATGGCTGAGACAACTACAGGAGATGCAAACGCAGTAACTAATGGGCTGAGTCTCTCCAAGTTGTGGCATCAACGACTCGGCCATATGAGTGAAAAGGGGATGAAAATGCTTGTCGCCAAAGGAAAGCTTCCAGACCTAAAGAAAGTTGAATCTGAATTCTGTGAACCATGTGTTTATGGAAAGAAAAAGAGAGTATCTTTTGTGAAGATGGGGAGAGTACCTAAAGCTCAGAAGTTAGAGCTTCTTCATTCAGATGTTTTTGGTCCAACGCGAGTTGAATCCTTGGGAGGCTCAAGATTCTATTTGACCTTCATAGACGATGCCACACGCAAGGTATGGGTTTATTTTCTTAAAAGTAAATACGAAGTATTTGATGTTTTTAAGAAATGGAAAACTGCCGTTGAACTTGAAACTGGTTTGAAGGTGAAATGTTTGAAATCGGACAACGGAGGGGAGTACATTAGCACAGAGTTCATGGACTATTGTGCTGAACGAGGCATTCGGATGATAAAGACTGTTCCACGCACTCCTCAACAAAATGGAGTCGCAGAAAGGATGAATAGAACTCTAAACGAGAGAGCCAGAAGTATGAGAATAAATGCAGGGCTCCCGAAGATGTTTTGGGCAGACGCAGTTAACACTGCTACTTACCTTATCAACCGATCGCTTTCAGTTCCGTTGGGTTTCAAAGTACCTCAAGAAGAATGGAAGGGTAAAGCTGTTGATTATAAGCACCTAAAGGTTTTCGGGTGCAGTGCTTATGATTTGAATCAAGATGGTGATAAGCTAGATGCAAAGGCCAAGAAGTACACCTTTATTGGCTATGGATCAGACAACATGGGCTACCGGCTTTGGGACTTTGAAAGCAAAAAGGTAGTCAGAAGTAAACATGCGACGTTCAATGAGGCTGAATTGTACAAAGACAGAAAGGAATCAAACTCTAAGTTTCAAAAACAGCAGGTTGAGTTTGACACAGGAGCAGAAAAGCAGGGAGCTAAACTGGTTCCTGAACCGGTTTCTGGACAAGAAACTGAAACAATTTTCGACACAGTTCCAGAGTTTGAAGTCGGTGGAAATGATGAGTCAAAGGTAGCCTTTGACAGTGGGAGTTCGGAGTCTGAAGATGAACAATCCCCATCTGACCAGACTGATCAGTGGGTCAGGAGGTCCACCAGAGTTACAAAGAAGCCTGATAGATATATTCCTTCAGTTAATTATATTCTCTTGACAGAAAATGATGAGCCAGAAAGTTACTCCGAGGCAGTCAAGATGAAAGATTCTCTCCAGTGGGAGCATGCAATGAAGGACGAGATGAGCTCTCTAAAAAAGAACAAAACTTGGGTTTTGGCTAAGCTTTCGCGACGTAAGAGAGCATTACAGAATAAATGGGTCTTCAGGATCAAAGAAGAGCATGATGGGTCTAAACGGTATAAAGCCCGTTTAGTGGTCAAGGGATTTCAGCAGGAAAGGGGGGTTGATTATGATGAGATTTTCTCTCCAGTGGTTAAAATGACAACCATCAGGTTAGTTTTGAGTATTGTAGCGGCAGAGAATTTACATCTAGAGCAACTAGATGTGAAAACCGCTTTTCTACATGGTGATCTAGATGAAGACATTTACATGGCACAACCTGAAGGGTTTCAGGTTGCCGGCAAGGAAAATTGGGTCTGCAAATTGAAAAGGAGCTTATATGGTCTTAAACAGGCACCTAGTCAATGGTACCTGAAGTTTGATAACTTCATGGAGAGATCTGGGTTTAAAAGATGCGAGATGGATCATTGTTGCTATTTGAAGAAATTCAGCAACTCCTATATCATCTTATTGCTATATGTTGATGATATGTTGATTGCAGGATCTGATATGAAAGAAATAAACAAATTGAAAAAAGAAATGTCTCAAGAATTTGAGATGAAAGACTTGGGTCCAGCCAAACAGATACTGGGGATGAGCATCATCAGAAACAAGGATGGTTCTTTAACATTGTCCCAGGAGAAATACATTGGGAAGGTGTTAGAGACATTCAAGATGAATGACGGGAAGACCAAGCCTAGAAGTACCCCACTGGGAAGTCATTTGAAGCTGACCAAAGAACAATCACCTAAATCCGAAGAAGAAAGATCAGAAATGGCTAAAGTTCCTTATGCATCAGCGGTTGGGAGCCTCATGTATGCCATGGTTTGCACTCGACCAGATATTGCTCATGCCATTGGCGTTGTTAGTCGATTTATGTCAGATCCGGGTAGAGAACATTGGGAAGCTGTCAAATGGATACTTAGATATTTGAAGGGAACCCAGAAAATGGGTTTATGTTTCAGAGGGAAGGATGCTATTCTCAAAGGTTTTACAGATGCTGATTTGGGTGGTTGTAGAGAGACATTTAAGAGCACTACAGGGTATGTCTTTACAGTGGGAGGAACGGCAGTGAGCTGGATGTCTAGACTTCAGAAAAGTGTGGCGTTATCTACGACAGAGGCTGAGTATATGGCTGTTGCAGAGGCCAGTAAAGAACTAGTTTGGTTGAAGACTTTTCTTAAAGAGTTGGGCAAACAACAGTCTGATTACTTATTGTACTGTGACAATGAGAGTGCAGTGAAACTTGCTAAAAATCCTGTTTATCATGGCAAGACGAAGCACATCGGGATGAGGTATCACTTTGTGAGGGGATTGATCAGTCATAGAACAATCAAGTTGAAGAACATCTCAGGTGCTAAGAATCCAGCAGATATGTTCACCAAGACAGTGGTGCTGGATAAGCTGAAGCTTTGCATAGCTTCAGCTGGTCTCCTGGAATAGTGTTGAGGAGAGGGGCAACTAGGGAGATATGAAGATCAAGGAGGATCTTTCATTTACAGAAGTACAGAGAGAAGCCGCAGTTTGGTCCAAAGACTCCAAGTGGGAGATTGTTGGTGATGTGTAGTCATCGGCCCAAAGTGGCCCACTTATAGACAATTGAGAGTTAGGAGACCAGATTCGGTTTTCGGCCGGCCCAAATGGTTTTAAGCCCAGTTTGCTATAACTTGTCCAGCAAGGGTTAAACCCTAATTAGTTGTCTATATATATGATCTCCTGTACTTGTAATCATTATCACTCAATAATACAAACCCTAGTTGCCCCTGTGGATGTAGGTCAGATTAGACCGAACCACGTTAAATCTCGTGTTCTTTATCGCTTTCTTGCTTTATATTCGTGTGTGCTTTTGTTCTTAACAAGGATCAATTCATACCCAGTGCCTAAAAGAGACAAGTTTTGGTATCTTGGTTCGGCAAATGGAGAGATACATGGGAATGTTGGTCATCGTATCGGCGCCACTTGGACACTAGAAGCTAGCTTCAGGTTTTCTTTGCGATAAGAAGATATCGATAAACATGAAATGGAAGTTTTACCAGAAAATGGTAAGATCAGCAATGTTATACGAAGTTATGTGCTGGGTGGTGAGGAAAGGTCACATTTGTTAGCTTCAAGTGACTGAGACGAGGATGCTGAGGTGGATGTGTGATCATATGAGGAGGGATAAGATCCAGAATGAGGTTGGGGAAGGGTTAGAGTGCTACATGTGGAAGATAAAATGCGTGAAGCTAGACTGAGGTGGTTTGGGCACATAAAGAGAAGCCGATGCTTGAGTGAGGAAATGCGAGAGGCTTGCGGTAGTGGGCTTGTGAAGGAGCGTAGGTTAGGAAGAGCTGGAACTCTGGAAGGATGTGATTAAACATAATTTACGATTTCAGGTTTTCAGAATCTCACCAATAAAAAATCCGGAGAGATAAGATTAGAGTAGTTGATTATACTTTTGGGACTTTATTTGTAGTTTTTTCCGGTGCCTTTTTACGTTTTTTCAATAGCTTGTATGTTATACCCCACCATGCATCACAAAATGGTAAGCAAAATCAGGGGTTAATGCTTAAGTGTTATAATCCTTATTGGGTTGAATTCATTCCTTTTTCCCATCAAAAAGCCCAACCCATAACACTTGCTGCCCAAAACCCCCCCTAAGCCAAACCATAACCCACAAACCCTCTCCCACAACATCCAAAATCATTTCTTCTGTCCAAAATAAAGTCTTTGCTATTCATTACAGAGCCTAGGCCGAAGGTGAACAACAAAAGGCAAAATAGAACCTTAGTTTGTTTTTCTTTTAAAGTCATGATACTCGATTATCCATCGACTATTGATTCCCTCTGATTCCTCTTCGCCAAACCAGCAATCGAAGTAGTAATCGATTATCTTGGTCCTTTGAAAAATACCCAGTTTTGTGCAAACCCTTGTTAATCGATTGTTCCTAAGTGTTAATCGACTATTGGGTGTTTCTGAACATTCTTGGTTTGGAAGACATAACTTGTTAGTCGATTATCAGTAAGTGATAATCGATTAGCACACGTCTCTGAACTTAGAAATCAGTAACATGGTCTTTGATTGAACAACAAATGTTTTGTCATTTAGGAACAAACTTGGTCACATCCCATTCCTACTATATATGGACGAAATTCCCATGTTATTATTCAACAAAATCAATGACTTTTACAATGCAAAACAAAACTTAATCCCTCATCCATGTGCCTGCCCAAAAAGTCTCTGATTGAATAGTAATATCTTGTCCTATTATTCACTAAAAGTCAAGCCATGTTGTTTCCTTTATTCTCCCACTCTAAGGACGAAAATCATGCATAATGCCACCCAAAATACATGCCAAATCCCTGATCATTAGCCTTGAATTCAACTCATTTGGGATATTAACACATGCACAACATTTGTTTTGTTTTCTAGGAAAGAAGTGGGAAGTTTCCTTGTATTTTCTTTATCATGTAATCGTGTTTGTTGTATTGTTTCTCCATTCCATGGCCTATATATTTCAGCCCTGGTTTTTTGTATTAGACAGCTTGTAAAATATATTGTGATAATATAAGTTTCTTGCTCAGTTCTCTCTCTAACTTCTATATATAAAATCCTAATTCTATATCTTAAGAGTGGCTCTCTTAAGTGGGAGTTTTAGGTTCTAGATGTATTAAATAAGTTGAGTGATTCCTTATTTAAATACTAGAGTTTAACCCGAGTGAAGATAAGTGTGTGTGATTCCTCTTATTATTCACTTGATAAATGCTTCTTTCCCTCTCCTTTGTTTCCTCCTTAATTCAGCCTCCCCTATATTTCTACATCCTTCTCTTCTTCTTCCTTTTCTTAAGTTTATATCCTAGACCACCGCGGGTCTCGGGTACAACATTTGGTAGCAGAGCTTGTTGTTGAACATCTCTTTGAGGACCACAAAACACTTCCCTCTCTCCCTCTTTCTTTCCTAATCTTGATCCTGAAAGCCTTAATAATTGATTATCAAACATTGATAATCGACTATCTCACGTCTCTGAACGTTGGAATTTAAAGTTGTTTCCTCTTGTTTGCATTTCCCTTCTTACTTTCCTCTCCCAAAACCCCTACGCCAAACCAAACAGCCCTATCTCCACCTCAGCCAAACAAACCACACCTCTTTTCCCTAAACCTTCTTTTAAACCACGTCTCACACAACTCAAAACATGTCCCAAGAAGAGCTTATTGCTTCAAATGCAGAATTGAAGGCTCAAATTGAATACTTGGCAAAAGAAGTGGCAAAGCTCACTAAATTCAAGTTGAGTATGGTTCAAACTCCTGAAGAAAGTGAAGATGAAGATGATGCTAGTTCTGTTGCTACCATAAGAGCTAGAACCCCGGAGAAGTCAGCCTCTGAGTTCAAAGTTGACATGCCCACTTTCGAAGGAAAGAACGATCCTGATGACTTTCTTGAATGGTTAGAGACCGTTGGACGAGTATTTGACTTCAAGGATGTCTCCGAAGAGAAGAAGGTCAAACTCGTGGCCTTAAAGTTCAGAAAGTATGCGTCAACATGGTGGACCAACGTCACCATTATGCGTAGGAGAGAAAACAAGTCCCCGGTGACCTTGTGGACCAAGATGCGAACAGTCTTGAAGAAGAAGTTTCTGCCCGAGAACTACATATGAGAAAACTTTGCTAAGCTTCAACACTTGAGGCAAGGTTCTCGTTCTGCAGAGGAATACAACCGAGAGTTCGAGGAACTCTTATTAAGGTGTGATCTACAAGAAGATGACTCGCAAACTTTTGTGAGGTATCTATTTGGATTGAATGTCCAAATAGCTAACACTGTGGAACTACAAGACTACCACACTCTTGACGATCTTACAAAGTTGACTCTCAAAGTTGAAAGCCAAATCAAGAAAGGAAAGGCTGCCCAAATGAGAATCTCCTCTTCAAATCCACCTTTGCTCCCCACCCCTTCATCTCCTTCACCTCCCCCGGCCCCCTCCTCTCACCATAAACCCATACTTCCAACCCCTCGCTCAAATATCCAAAATCAACCTCGGCACAATCAAAATATCAACCGAACTCCAAAATGTTATCGTTGCCAAGGGAATGGTCACATAGCTCAAGATTGTCCCAATAAGAAGGTCATGACTCTTGTGGAGTGCAATGATGATACTTTTGACCCTTCATGGGATAAAGAAGAAGAAGAGTATGTCGGACCAGATGATGGAGAGCTTTTGGTCATTCGTAGAACTCTAACTGCAATGACCTGTCCAAAAGAAGAAATACAACGAGAGAATATATTTCATACTCATTGTACAATCCAAGAAAAGGTGTGCTCTCTCATCATTGATAGTGGGAGTTGTACAAATGTTGCTTCTTAGACTATGGTAGATAAACTCCACCTGAAAACTTCACCACACCCGACACCATATACGATTCAATGGCTGAATCATGGTAAAGGGTTACCTGTTGACACTCAATGCTTGGTGTCACTAAGTCTTGGACAAACCTACAAGGATGACATATGGTGCGATGTGATACCGATGGATGCTTGTCATGTGCTGCTCGGACGACCTTGGTTGTTCAATCGTAGGGTTCTTTACGATGGATACGCTAACACGTATTCATTCCTCAAAGACAAGAAGAGAATCACCCTGGCTCCTCTTCATCCTGAAAAAAATCTCCCGTTCATTTGTCAACTTTGATACAAGCCGGTAAATCGGAATACATAAATGTAAATCGTCGTGAGACGATAAAATGGCTCAAATCAGGGGTTAATGCTTAAGTGTTATAATCCTTATTGGGTTGAATTCATTCCTTTTTCCCATCAAAAAGCCCAACCCGTAACCCTTGCTGCCCAAAACCCCCCCTAAGCCAAACCATAACCCACAAACCCTCTCCCACAACATCCAAAATCATTTCTTCTGTCCAAAATAAAGTCTTTGCTATTCATTACTAAGCCTAGGCCGAAGGTGAACAACAAAAGGAAAAATAAAACCTTAGTTTGTTTTTCTTTTAAAGTCATGATAATCGATTATCCAACATAGATAATCGACTATTGATTCCCTTTGATTCCTCTTTGCAAAACCAACAATCTCCAACAATCGATTATATATGAAGTAGTAATCGATTATCTTGGTCCTATGAAAAATACCCAGTTTTGTGCAAACCCTTGTTAATCGATTGTTCCTAAGTGTTAATCGACTATTGGGCGTTTCTGAACATTCTTGGTTTGGAAGACATAACTTGTTAGTATAAGTGATAATCAATTAGCACACGTCTCTGAACTTAGAAATCAGTAACATGGTCTTTGATTGAACAGCAAATGCTTTGTCATTTAGGAACAAACTTGGCCACATCTCATTCCTACTATATATGGACGAAATTCCCATGTTATTATTCAACAAAATCAGAGACTTTTACAATGCAAAACAAAACTTAATCCCTCATCCATGTGCCTGCCCAAAAAGTCTCTGATTGAATAATAATATCTTGTCCTATTCTTCACTAAAAGTCAAGCCATGTTGTTTCCTTTATTCTCCCACTCTAAGGACGAAAATCATACATAATGCCACCCAAAATACATTCCAAATCCCTGATGATTAGCCTTGAATTCAACTCATTTGGGATATTAATACATGCACAACATTTGTTTTGTTTTGTAGGAAAGAAGTGGGAAGTTTCCTTTGTTGTATTTTCTTTATCATGTAGTCATGTTTGTTGTATTGTTTCTCCATTCCATGGCCGATATATTTCAGCCCTGGTTCTTTGTATTAGTCAGCTTGTAAAATGTATTGTGATAATATAAGTTTCTTGCTCAGTTCTTTCTCTAACTTCTATATATAAAATCCTAATTCTATATCTTAAGAGTGGCTCTCTTAAGTGGGAGTTTTAGGTTCTACATATAATATATAAGTTGAGTGATTCCTTATTTAAATACTAGAGTTTAACCCGAGTGAAGATAAGTGTGTGTGATTCCTCTTATTATTCACTTGATAAATGCTTCTTTCCCACTCCTTTGTTTCCTCCTGAATTCAGCCTCCCCTATATTTCTACCTCCTTCTCTTCTTCTTCCTCTTCTTAAGTTTATATTCTAGACCACCGCGGGTCTCGGGTACAACATTGTACATGTATGCTCTATGTGCTTTGGGTCGTGTTGTTAGTGTTAGTGTGTGTACTTGTCTCTGTGCTCTTACTTTGTCCAATGTGCTACTGCTGTGTTGGGCCGGGGGTCTCTTTGAAGTAGCCTCTCTACTCTCGGCCCTGGGGTAGGGATAAAGTCTGGGTACACACACCTTCCCCAGACCGTACTATGAGATTGCATTACCTTTGTTTCTTTATTAGATGGTCTAAAGTTGTATTTATGTTGGCGTGATCAATTTCTGTTGGTTGTCAGGATCTCTTTTCAATGATTATACAAGATATAAGTTTTTCCCCACAAGGTCATATTTTGTTTATTCTAAAGTACAATATGGGACTTGTGCATATGTTTCAAGCCTTACCCTAGTTATGAGTGTTGAGTTTGAGACTTTGAGTTGAGCCTATCAAGACATAGTAGTATCCCATCTCTATATTCAAATATTTATGGGAACTTTTAACCGAAGGATTCATATCACTTACTCCATATATAAGATTACTTTCAAGCGATAAAATGAGGTATTTAGTGCTGCATCAGTAAAAATTGCAAAAATACTTTATTGTGGTTGGGCTGTTATGGGAGATCATGGCCACGTTTGCATTGAGAATTTGACTTCTTTTACCCCACGAATAACTTCTTCTGGTAGGGCGGTTACCGGGGATCATGGTCATGTTTGCATACGTTTGTGATAATTCGTTGCCAATTTGTGTGTTTATTTTTTAAAAGTTGAACTGTTTAGAAACCCAAAACTAGTTGCTTATTATTAATCTGGATTCTCTGTTGGCTCAAAATTTTAATACTCCGTACTACTTATTTCTTCTGAGCTCTTGTAGCCGATCAATCTTCCCCATTAAAATTATCTTGAAATAATTTAGGGCTTATTTTGTATGTTTCAGATTCCTTCTGAACCTGTCGACATTAAATATGTGTTACTTTTATATGAGGCTGAGGAATTCTGCAACCTTGTCTTGAATGGGTATCTCCTGGATCATGCTTCCAATGTCCAGAGCCTTTATCCATTGCATCAGATCTGTTATCTCACAAACAAGCTTATGGCTTACATTAATAAAAGGTATTTTTGTACTTGTTACCCTATCAGTTTTAACTAATTATAATTCTATTTAAATACTACCTCCGTCCCAGTGTATTTGTCCAGTTTGACTTTTTCGAGTCAAACTGGACAAACTTTGAACTCCAATTACTCTTAATTTATATTGCATTTTAACATAATGAAATAAAATTTTGAAAGCTCTCAATATGATAAATCCAATAAAGTCATTTTTATGTTAAAATATATTACGGTTTTTATTTAATTGAAGCTCAAAATTTGTCCAGTTTGACTCGAAAAAGTCAAACTGGACAAATACACTGGGATGGAGGGAGTAATATATTCTGAGTTTGTACATCTGCCTCATTATGTATGGCATATCGGGTTTTTTTGTTTAACAAACATTGAGTGATACTTACTGGTTGCTTCTCCCAAGTCTGAAGTTATAAATGTACTTCATTAATGGATTTTCTTTTTTTGAGTGCTATCGGCTCTATTAGAATATACTTTGTCTGTCCATACATTCTTTCTCAACCTACTGAGTCACGGAGAGTCAATGCCCCCCCGGGTTGGGAGAGTCACAGTCATAGTCACCTAAATTGCAGTACGGGTACGCGGTACGGGTACGAAATTTTCCAGAGATGACAAATTCGGTACGAAGGGGGTAGGTTCATTTCGGTACGAAGCGGTACGATGTACCATGTATTCGGTACGGTGTACCAAAAGTCAAAACATAAGTAAACATCTTGAGTATTATGAGATTTATTATTTTTGCCAAAAGCCATTGAAAAAAGAGAGAAAAAATGGAAAGGAGAGGAATAGAGGTTGGGTTGTGAGTGGTGAGAGTGTGAGACAATACAAAAGCAGTGCTGAGTATATACATATATATATATACATACATACATACATACATACATACATACATACATACATACATACATACATACATACATACATACATACATACATACATACATACATACATACATACATACATACATACATACATACATACATACATACATACATACATATATATGGGATTGACTCCAGTGAGATGACATGTTGCCAAGCTCACCACACAACACTACAAAGCTCACCAATAGACAATGCAAAGCTCACCTGGAAATAAAGCAAAGCTCACCACTTTGAACACCAAAACTCAACTTTTTTTTTTAAATTTTGAAAAATAAAAAATTAATAAAAAAATAAAATAACAACACCGGTCAACCACCGGTCAGAGGCGGTGCAGCGGCGGCGACCGGCAATCGGAGAGTGGAGGCGACCGGCGACGGAGGCCGGCGGCGGCCGCCGACCAGCGGCGTCCAGCGGCAGAGCGGCGGCTGGCGGCCGGCAACTGGCGGTGGCAGGCAGCAGTCAAAGGTACCGGTCAACGGTCAAAATCTAGTCAGCCCCCCTTCCTTTGATTTTTTTTCTAAAAAAATTCAAAGTGTTGAAAAAACATGGTGAGCTTTGCTTTATACTTTGGTGAGCATTGCGTCATCTGACCGTAGCATGTCATCTCACCATAAGGGGTCATCTCACTGGAATCAACCCCTATATATACCCTATATATATATATATATATATATATATATATATATATATATATATATATATATATATATATCATAGTTGTGAATGGCGAGTGGCGGGCGAGAGGTTCTTTTTTATGGCGAGAAGCGTGGCGAGCGGCGGTCGGTCAAATGGCGAACATTATATATATTTATATACATATATATACATATACATATACAATTATACATATATTTATATACATATATATACATATACATATACAATTATACATATATATATATACATATATATACATACATACATATACATACATACATACATACATACATACATACATATATATAGTGTAGTGTAGTGTGGTGAGCTTTGCGTCATCTGACCGAAGCATGTTATCTCACCGTAAGGTGTCATGTCACTGGAGTCAATCTCTATATATATATATATATATATATATATATATATATATACACACACACATACATACATACATACATATATATATATACATACTAGTATAATATTTAATTCTGAACTGAATTTGAATTAAATATTAAATGAGTTTTTTTAATAAGACATTGGAAAGTGGAATATACGTGCTTGGGAAGTCGGAAGTACTCAATTTACGTCAAGTCTGGTCTGGGAAAGAGAAAATCGCCAATTGGAAGAGGAGAAGTCGCCAATTGAACTGGTCGTTGTACCGCCGGCGATTGGTACTCCATTATTTCCGACTTGGTGTGCGGTGCCAAGAGGCTGGGGTCGCCGTACCAGCTCAATCTGGTACGTTGTACCACGTCAAAGGGTACGCCGTCGCGGCTACGATCGGATCGCCATCGAATTGCAATTGGTATGATTCGTACCAATACGGAAGTCCCGGCCTAGGGAGCAAATTCTGTGACTATGGTCACAGTAATGCTATTTGACCACAATGTCTTTGTCTTTTTACCAAGGGTTTTCCTATTTAGTTTAAAAGAGTGTTTTGTTTTGGTCTACCTATTCTTACATGCAGCAAACCATGGCGGTTACCATTGTTTGTCTACTCTTTTGAGATCTGGATGCACGCTTGACGTTTCCTGCCTTTATCAGTAGAGATATATCCTTCTCTATGGATTAAAGAAAAACATTTGGTGTTTATGCCATCAACCTGTTCTGCAGATTTCCTTTTCTTCTTAAATATATTAACTTAATGAGCACTAGAAAAACATGTTGGTTATTTACTTACTTAAATATTAGGGAACAATGCCAGTACAAGGACCCCGCCAATAGTTCTTGTTGGAAGCGCCCACCAATTGAGGAGGTTAGGAAAGCCATTGGTTCGCACATATGTCAGAAATATATATTTTTTCTTGTGGCTATACTGATGTTCCAATACACTTCTAAAGTGTCAAACTTTTTATTGCAGGTGTTGGCTAAATTAGCCACTCAGTTTGTGGGTGTGCATTCTAGACAGTGCATCGATGAAGCTGAGGTAGCAGAACATGTTCTGGGATTAACATGTAATCTTGCAATATGCCAATATAGGTACCTTGTTTCAGTTACATTTTAGGAACCTTTCAAAGTCTTGAATATGCTTTGGATCTCGCTAATTGTGCTCAATCGCCTTATATGTATTCCTTGTTCGTGTGGAAAGAAATAGGAAGATAATAAAGTTTCTATTTTTCCCCCTCTTGTCTGAACTTCAGTGATCTTAATCAGTTTTTTAGGGGAGATATCGAATTTACTTCTAAAATTCATCATTTCTTTTCAGGAAGAAGTTATCTCGACTATCAATAAATGCAAATGGATCCCTTGTTCCCAAGGATTGTGCTGACAAGGATCGGATAAAGAAAAGCACATGGTGAGTATTTTCAACATAGTAGGCATCAAAATCTCAAGTAAACTACATTGGATTTCAGATTATCAAAAGATGTCATCCCATACGAGCTAGCAAATAAATACTCCGCATGTTTTTTTGTTCATTTGTCAACGTCTGCCATCATTGCATCTGAATGCAGTCATTGCTTTATAATCATATTGTTAAATGGATAACCAAAGTTTAGACAGTGACAGCTTACCGATCCATATAACTTGCTGTGATTTTGCTCTGTTCATGCAGGTTGAAAGCACTGCTGGCGATTCCTAAGGTACAACCACGATTTGCCATCGCTATAGGGAAGAAGTACCCAACAATGAAATCTCTCTTGAAAGCATACATGAACCCAAATATATCTGTAAGTGTCAAAGTGTGTGTGTTTTCTTCCTTTTTTTTTTAAAAAAAATGAAGGGATGGGCTGCAGAACTGGCCTTGTGCAATAAGGCAGTGATTGTTTGCTGCCACGAATGATTTTCAGGTACATGAAAAGGAGTTTCTGCTATCGGATCTTAGAATAGAAGGTTTGCTTGGGGACAATAGAAGATTAGGAGAGATTTGCTCAAAGAGAGTGTACAGAATATTAATGGCCCAATCCGGAGGCCTCATAACCAATGATATTGAAAGCGGGGCTGATTTCTTTGGCCACCACCAACCAGTAGGCCTATATGACTTTGACGGTTAGGATGTTGCTGTAAATTCTGTAGCATTTGGTAAGTAATCAAGGAACCTACTACCACCTCACCCCATACAACAATCAACTGGTACAAGATATCTCAACGTTTAATAGTATAAAATGAGTTATCTGTCTCACCCTCTCTTCTAACTTTTGTAAATGACATTTTCATATCAAGAATGTGATTGGAAAGGGTGGGTGCGGACACCATTTCAACTTTTTCCAAAAGGAAAAGGAAATACTTGTGTGCCGACAAACATGACTGCTCTTATCACCAATAGTTTGTTTCTCCCGTATGGTAAAACGTCGAGCTTTTTAAATTTATTTTATTTAAAAATTGCTTCAAAAAATATGGAGTAGAAAAATAAAACTTACTCCTTCGTCCTTGAGTATTTGTCTATTTTTTTGGTCAATTGGTGTTGACCTCAAATTAAATAAAAATGATATTCGATATTGATCCAAAAATAGCTTTATTAGATTTATTATACAAAATATTTTTAAAATATTATTTTATCTAATCAATATATTATATATTTTATTTAGTTATAGATCTAAGGTTGAAAATGGTTCGCAGAAAAAAGTTATATTGGACAAAAATTCAGAGACGGAGGTAGTATTTGTTACTTTGTTAGAAATTATGCCAAAAAACTATAGAAAAAAAGTGAATCGGAAATTTTATTTTGTCAAAGAATCAATAAAAACACAAGTTGATGGGAAATAATACGTGGCTCGGCCCACATTTCCCAATTATTTATGAAAAACGGTCAAACCAGGCCTGTTTAATAAAATGGAGGAATAAGAGAATATTCCTCCGTAGATGCTCCAGCTACTCCTATAAAAGGAGGGCACCCCCTCAATGTTAAGGGAGGCCATTCTTACATTCTTCTCCCTGCCCATTACATTTTCTCTCTAGAATTCTTGTATTTTCATTCTTCAAGAAGCTTTGAAGCTTCCATTAATGGCTTCTATGCCTAAATTATGTACCGTGTATACACCCCCGATATTAATAAAAATCCTCCGTTGGCAAGGTACCGCCAAAAAAGGCCCATGGTTTTCTCCCGATTTGGGTTTCCACGTCAAAATCCCCGTGTTTATATTTTGGTGTATTTTTAGACTAGTTTATCGTTTTAGCCGGGCTAAAAACGGTATACCGGTCGATAATTTACACCATCATTTTGGCGCCGACCGTGGGACCCGATGGAAAGGCTATGTTATGCTCTTCCTATTCTTGCTACCTTTGAAAAATGGTGATGATGTACTCTATTCCCCCCGCGGCAGCAAAAAAAATGAGAAAAAACCAATTATGATTCCAAACATGAGTCAGTGGCTTGATTTCTTATCGCCATTTTGCCAAATCAACAACCACCTTGCTGCAAATCCACCATCACCACCGCAGACTAGCTCTCGTTGTCACTGCCGTCACCGTCGATTGCTGCCTTCACCGTCCGTCGTCACCGTGGCTCAGGTCTTATCGGGGACTGGCCCGTTGAGGAGCCGGCGGTAGCCCCTACAAAATCCATGGAAACCGCCGCCAGAGTCTACTCTCACCGCCGCGGGTCACCTACTGCAGTGGCGGCCCCTAGAGTCTATTGCTACCAGTCGAAAATGGGAGAAAAGACTGCAACGTCGCTACCGCTGAAGCAGATCACCGTCGAAGCCATTGCTCTTTGTCACACCGCCGAGGTAAATTAAATGACAAAGGCCGATTCGGATGACAAACATCGGCTAAAACCGGAGAGCCTATCTCTTGGGCGAAGAACAAGTCAGAGCCGGAGAAATGCAGTTTTGGGACAAAAACAAAACGAAGGAAAAACGCCGGAACAAAGTAGACCAACCATCAGACCACGCCGACGGAATAGAGACACCGAAATCAGTTCTCGGGAAAAAAAAAATTCACCGCCGAGCAGACAAAAAATCAGCGGACAAAGAAATCCAGATCAGCAGAGCCGCACGGACGAACCTTCCTCACGGAAAATAAGGCACGCAGACCGCCACTCATTACTACCATCGATCTGCGGCAGTTAAGTCGTGGCGCACCTGCTGGAGACTAAAAGTTTGTGGTTTCCATGTTCCAGCTATATCTGTAGCACTGAAGGCCTCGCCTACGGAGTTGTACACCATGCAAGTCCACCGGCCATTGAACGTCGTTGGAGAAACAGGTCACTAGAGTTTCCATGTGGCATGTTCTTTCCAATAGTGAGATCCAGAAAATAAGTTTGAGATGGAGAGAGGAATCCAATGTTTGAGATGGATGAAGATGAGTTGATTTGTCATGACAACAGGAAATGGATATGTGAGGTGACCTCCACTTCGGTCCATTATTTTGTGACTTTTGGGCCCACCACTAAGAAAGGGCATGGGAAAGCACAAAAAAAGTGAGGCTCACGAGTCATGGGAAGCAAGAATAGGAAGCCACATGGTGGGACCATTTATGATTCCTCCAAGCATTATATATCTCTACAATATACAAAAACAAGTCACTCCATTGCGAAAGGAAGAATCCAAGAAGGCTCACTTATTCTCACTTATTCTCACGGCACATCAATTAATCATTTTGGTAAGAGAGGTGCATTGAATATTGCGGAGGAGGAAATAAGTTCCCCACTTATTCCTCATTCGGGCCCACCACTAACATTTGGTGGAATGGGTTAGCATTATGGAGTAATAATTTGGGCATTTACACATGCCCTATGGACGAATTCGGAGGGAAGACTGAGACACAAGCCGAGCTTGGTACGCTGGTTACAACACCGGTCTTGCTCAGTATTTAAAAAAAAAAGAGGAAGACTGAGACACAGGCCCGGCCTGGCAAGCTGGTTACTACACCGGTCTTGCTCAGTATAATAAAAAATGTTAAAATATGTGACACAGGCCCGGCCTGGCACGCTGGTAAATATCATTCTTGTGCGCGAGACAGGCCAAGAATGATATACACACCGGTCTTGCACATATTTTCTCGTAAGTCTGACCCCAATCGAATTGGGTACACCGGTGGCTCAGTTGAGCCCTTATCGGGGACGCCCTATTCTTCAGGCCCTTTGAACAAGGCACTCCGGAAGTGGTCTCTACATGACATGAAGATATTTGCATCAGTTAGCCGGGCTAACATCGATCTTCGACAAAGTTGCTGCAACATACTTAATTCGTATTAAGTAACATCGATTACTTCGATATACTAATTTCGCTATGTATCGTTTACTTAATCCGTACTAACACCGGTCTCGACGAAATAACTGCTTGAAGCACCGCCGCTTCATCGTACTAACTCCGGTGTCGTATAACTACTCGAAGCATCGTTGCTTTATCGAACTGACATCACTCTTGTTACGATAATTATTCACGCGAATTTTAACCACCCTAACACCGAGCTCCTCGGTAAAGATAATAATTTTTTGAGCACGGTATAGGCCGGTCAAAAAAAAATGTTGTACATATTATTTTTGCAGGAAAAACTTCTGATTCAAGAAATTAGAGAAATAATGAAGACTCGGAGGACTAGCAATAATATCAACCGATCAAGAATCCAAAGTACGAAGACTGAAGATAGCACTCGCAGGACTTATTTACTTTTTTAAGTTGATGATTCTCACAACTTAAAAAAGTGGAGGACTTCTTGATGGGAAATAATACGTGGCTCGGCCCACATTTCCCAATTATTTATGAAGAACGGTCAAACCAGGCCTGTTTAATAAAATGGAGGAATAAGAGAATATTCTTCCGTAGATGCTCCAGCTACTCCTATAAAAGGAGGGCACCCCCTCAATGTTAAGGGAGGCCATTCTTACATTCTTCTCCCTGCCCATTACATTTTCTCTCTAGAATTCTTGTATTTTCATTCTTCAAGAAGCTTTGAAGCTTCCATTAATGGCTTCTATGCCTAAATTATGTACCGTGTATACACCCCCGATATTAATAAAAATCCCCCGTTGGCAAGGTACCGCCAAAAAAGGCCCGTGGTTTTCTCCCGATTTGGGTTTCCACGTCAAAATCCCCGTGTTTATATTTTGGTGTATTTTTAGACTAGTTTATCGTTTTAGCCGGGCTAAAAACGGTATACCGGTCGATAATTTACACCATCACAAGTAAATAAAGGTTAACGTGATATTGAAATACAGAGTAGCAATGACTTGCTCGAATAGCCTAGAGGGTTATTTAACATAGGAGGCTTCAGGTCTAGAAAATAAATGAATTCTTTGAATAGCTTGAACAGTTCTGTCTAGTTCATTTCAGTCCTGTCTGGATTGGTTAGGTGATATCCCGTTGAATTCGGCCAATCCCCCCAGGGTGCGTATGGTATACAGAATTGATGGAATTGGAATTGATTTGAAATTAAAATTTCATTAGGGTCCGTTTGGTACAAGGAATTGATGGAATTGGAATTGAATTGGAATTAAAATTCTATGGGATTCAATTCCATAGAATTGAATTCACCAATTCCAATTCATTTTTTGCACTACCAATTCCAAATCCACATAATTTTTGTGCTACCAAACACGAGAATTGGAATTGATGTCCTCAATTCCAATTTCACAGTTTGAATTCCGTGTACCAAACGGGGCCTTAGATTCAATTCCATAGAATTGAATTCACTCATTCCAATTCTATTTTTGCACTATTAATTCCAAATCCACATAATTTTTGTGCTACCAAACACCAGAATTGGAATTGAAGTCCTCAATTCCAATTCTATAGTTTGAATTCCATGTACCAAACGGGGCCTAAAGGTTAAATTTTTAGACTTCTAGCCAATTCGGTTCCCACCGAGAGAGTTTGGGAAGGGAAATGTTCGGTTGACATACATAATGGCCATAAATTTACTATTTGAAAATGAAAATTTAAATCATATTCCGTATATAGTAAGTTTGTAAAGTTTGTGAGCACTCTGTGAACCTAACATTACTTGTTTCGGAATTGTTGAAAAAAACTAAATTGGGGTATATTAGGGGTGGACAGAAGTTGAAATAAAAATACTCCTTCCGTCCCAAATTATAATGCATATTCACTATTCATAGGATCAAACTTCATTCACTTTCTTTCACTATTTTTGTTAGCAAATTGCTAAAATAAAGTACTATTGTCACTACTAGTTTTATAGATCTTTTGATGTAGTATTTTAATATGTAATTTTTATTTTTTAATTATACACCATTTGTCATATAAAATGATTTGAAAATAATTTTAGTTAAACATCGTAAACCGAAACAGGCGTTATAAAATGGGACGGAGGGAGTAGGTTTCTAGTTTTCTTGGTTCTAGACCTAATTTATAAAAAAAGACTGAATAGTTTGGGACACTACATATGTCTTATTTTGTCTCATTACATCTGGGACCGAGACAATTCCAAACAGTTCAAAATGTCTTTGTTTATACTTTTAACAAGTACTCCGTACAAACTAAAAATTTATAATATGTAAACCCCAAAAAAATTCAAATATCATATAAAGTATCATTAATAAACCCCAATAAAGTGTAGTAAAACATTTACAAACATTGATGAAACTTTTTAGTTTACAAATCTTATAAAGTTGAATAAACAAGTAATGTGGATAAATATTTCGGTCTAGATTGTAGACAATAATGCGTGTGTCTCAAGATAAATAAAAAGTATGAAGTTCTATTTCGCAATCTCCTTTATACAAATGAATAACTATAAATATTTATATGCATTACCACGACATTATGACTGATGGATTAGAGATTTAATTCAATCCAATATTATTTGAACAGTAAAAGTAAACCCAGTTCAATCTGGCTCAAAGTATAAGTCATTTATTTTATTCAAGTCAGAGCTAAAAATATGAAGACGAAGAAGATAACTTGATGAGATATATAAATATTGACAATGGGACCACAATTCATGTCCACCCCTAGTATAAATTATTTAGTATTTCCTCCATCCCAGTGTATTTGTCAAGTTTGACTTTTTTGAATCAAACTAGACAAATTTTGAGCTTCAATAAAATAAAAATTGTAATGTATTTTAGCATAAAAATGACTTTATTGGATTTATCGTATTGAGAACTTTCAAAATTGTATTTCATTATGCTAATATGCAATATAAATTGAGAGTAATTGGAGTTCAATGTTTGTCCAGTTTGACTCGAAAAAGTCAAACTACATAAATATACTGGGGCAGACGTAGTACGTTTGATCTAGATGAACTTCGAGACATATATATTGCATGACGACAAACATAGAATTTTAACCTCTACACTAGACTACTATTTATTATTTACTGATAGTGTTGTATGATGATGTTGTTCTCTTAAACATTTACACATTGTGAATAATTTAAGAAAGGCTACTATAGTAGTTTTCCATCAGAATTTTAATATTTATAGTTTTGAAGTGGGAATGACAAATAGTAGTAAATTAATAAATATCAGGTATGTACAAGTAGAACTCACATCAATAATTTCTCGTAGAGGAAACATATGAAAATAAGAAAGGATCACTCAATGTTTCAAAGAAATCCGTAGAGCAATGTTAATACACTCATAAAAAAATTGGCTACTAGTTGGTTTGTAAATATGTGAGAAAAATAAAGTAGCAAAATCATAACCTTCTAACGCATTGGAAAGTTTTTCAATATTAACAAATTTATTCATATCAATCACATGACCAGGGTTAAACATAAGAAAAGAAGCAAGTTCTTCATAACTCAAAACCCGTTTAATCATGATATACATATTGTTCCACCGTATCCTAATATCCTTAGAAAATGTTACGACTTTTCTACCCCTAAAATGGAAAAATTCCTTCCACGCGTTAGGTTTGAGTTTAATTTACTATTCCAAATTAATTTCAAATCATTTTTATTGTTTGTTATTACTCCCCCATAATTGGGATTAATTGCTAACCCCGGTTAACATACAAATTAGAAACACAACATGTGCAACTTTGGTGTAGAAATCTACTCATGACACTAGTAGGGGGGGGGAGAAGTTCTCTAAGTCTAAGAATGGCGGTGGTGTTACTACTAGTGTTGTCAAAGCCAAATAAAAACACTTTCACTAAATCCTATTCATACAAAATATGCTTAAACAAAATAACAATATTTTCAGCAGTAAAAGATTCAAAAAACTCAAGTAAGAAGACGTTTATGCATTACCAACTCATTATCAATGCAATGACAAGAATACTCACAAGCCAATTTTTGGATTAGTATTTTTTCTTCTGTTTTTGACATTTTAAATATTTTTAGTGTATAATATTCTGTAGTCTAGTTTAGTGTTATTTTATTTGCCATTTTTGCCTTCTTTTTATTTCAATAATTGTATTTTTTTAACAACTTGTTGCATTTTAGTATTTTCATTATTTCATTTTCTACCGCTCACATTACCTGACTTTTTATCTCAGAGCGAAACCATGTACTCCCTCCGTCCTATAATGATCTTCCCGGTTCGCAAAACGAAGAAAAATCTCATGTTTTTTCAATCTATTTTATTTAAATATTGGTATAGGAATAAAAAATAAAACATACATATTTAAAAACTACATCAAAAGTTCAACAAAACAAGTGGTGACAAGAATATTTTATTTTATCATATAGGCCATGAAAAAACACAAATAAATATAAATTCACGTGAAGTTGGAATAGTGCTCTGGGAAGATCATTATAGGATGGAGGGAGTATGAAATTATCCGAACAAAAAATGACATGAGATTTAAAATTGGTGAAATAATTTGCCAAAATTATATTTTTAAAGAAATATTGTCTTATATTTCTGTTCAAATTGTTTTTATTGAAAAACTTCTTGCTTGAGAGTTTAGTGCAGTTTGACAATATTCCACAAAACCTTACTTTCTAAGAACACAAATGGCATTTTTTTTGTAAATCGGTCGTTCTTTTTTTATTTTGTTCATCATTAAAAATAAAGATTTTGCTCAATTTTTTGTTGGCAAAACAAAAAATTTGTGTATGTTTGCCCTTACCGTTCAACTTAGTAGCCTCGATGGGAGGTTGAGATCTTTGTATACCAAACCATTACCCATTGTAGCCCCATATTTAGTACTTTTGCATAGCGTAGGCAAGTGGTCATCCACCTGTCAAATACCATTTCTTTTTAAAAAAATGATAATCTATTCGTCTCAAAAACTCCTACTTTTTTTCTTGTCCCACAAAGTCCTTTTTCTTTCTATTAAAAAACCAATTATACCCCTTTTAATTCTAACCTAACTTATCACATTATACATTTTACTAACAATCTATCCATCACATGAAAAATATTTTTGGAAAGTTAAATCCAAAAAACCTTTCTCTTATTTTCCTAAAAGTCAAAATAGGAATATCTTAGGGACAAAGTATTTAAATAGATAAGAGCTATGTTTTTTTAGCTTGCCCAAATCCCTTGGAGGAATTGTGTTCCCCTCTATTTTCCCTAGTTGGGATGTTACACTCAAGAGTTGGGTCCTCCATCTCCTTTTCGTTCTCTTCGTCCTCCTCACCGATTGAATCCATGATATTCATGTTGAGGCGTGACTGGGTCCCCATACTTGCAAAACTAGTGGCCGTCCATGGTGTTGTTAAGATATTCTTCAGGGATGCCGGAGACTGAGTGCCTTGATTGAGAGACTTGAGAGCTTGAACTAGCCGACATGGTCTTATATTATATTATTATAATATCAACAATATGGCATACTACTACCTCCGTCACTGAGTATTTTGTCAAGTTTTAACTTTTTTCAATCAATCGCTTTCAACTTTAGATCTATAATTGAATAGTAAAATATATATATTGTATATTAATTAGATGAAATAATATGTTGAAGTTTACAAATTTTGACCGAAAAAAGTCAAAAGTTGACAAATACTCAGGGACAAAGGGAACATTGGTCTACATTCTGTATAGTAAGAATAGACTAGTAAGAATTAAGATTATTGAATAATGAATATTAGAGAATAAGAAGATTTGGAAAGTAGAGAATTAGATGAATATTTTTTATGATTTTGGATTAGGAATTATGAAGTATTTATAGTATAGAAAAAAATTTACACCCCGAACTACACACCAACCTTGCGACTCTCTTTTGAAGCCATTGCTACTGCAAACGGCAAGAATTCCGTTGCAGTAGTCTACCCTCCGCCCGCCCCCTTTCTCTGATTGTAAAATTGAAACAATTTTTTACTAAACCAGTTTCAAAACTCGACCGATCTCGGTACTAGCCAGTTCTAGTACCCCTTCCCCCTACCTTTCCACTGGTACCGGCAATGGAGGTTTTGGTATCGGTCCCTTCAACCCATCCCAATAGTTTCTGTTATACCCGAGGCTCGGGGTATAATCAAATAGCCTTTAAGGGGAAATTAAATGAGGCAACGAAAGGGGATGCAACTATGCTGGGGTAGTTTTGGAGTTCAACGTTCAGAGACACTCAATAATCGATTGTTTCCTTTTGATAATCGATTATAAAGTTGTTCGGCTAAACCAAGAAGTTTCAGGGAAGGTGGATAATCGATTGTCACTTTAGTGATAATCGATTATTGGGTTGTGCTGTTTAGGCTAAGAAAGTGCAGAGGGGCAGGATAGTCGATTATCAGAAAATGATAATCGACTATTAGGGTATGTTGATTATGCCAAGGGAGTTTAGGAGGATAATATAGTCGATTATCAGTTATGTATAATCGATTATCAGGGTTACCCAGGGTTCCAATATGGGTAGAATATGGTGGGAATATTGTTAGGGGGAGAACCACGGGTCTATTGAAGTTGGTGTTTTGAGGTGGAAATATGTGATGGTGAAGGGGAAATAGAAGTGCACGAAATTTATGATGGAAAAGAAGTTCTTTTTTGTGTTTTTTATGGAAGAAAAGAATAAGATTAAGAAGAGAAATGTGAAGATATGAAATGAAAGAAATCAGGGATGGATAAAACCAAGTTGGTGTTAAGAGATATTACACACTCTTATCTTAACTTATAGTTTGAATCTAGAATTCAATTAAGATATTACACACTTAATCAAATATCTAGAACCTAAAACTCACACTTAAGATAACCACTCTTAAGATATAGATTTAGGAATTGGACTAAAATAGCATCACACTATTTTAAGAATACTCAAAGAGTAAACAAAGTTGTAAAACTCAAAGTTGTATGTTACAATGGCCATATGGCCAAAATTTATAAGAGAAAAAGAGGGGGGGGGGGGACACAAATACAATGAATGCAAATAAAAGGAAACTACCAAGAAACTTCCTCTCTCAAATCTTGAAAATAATGACCACGTGTTTGTGTCCTCTCGGTGGGATAAAATCAAAGATAGGGGTGTGGTTTGTGGGGGTGTAATGACCATGTGTTTGTGTCCTCTTGGTGGGATAAAATCGGAGATGGGGGTGTGGTTTGTGGGGCTGTAATGACCATGTGTTTGTGTCCTCTTGATGGGATAAAATAAGAGATGGGGGTGTGGTTTTGTGGGGCTGTAGTGACCATGTGTTTTATTCTTAATGTTTGAATATGCCTTGTCTTGAATCAACACTAGAACACCTAGATAAAGTGTTCTTCCTTCCATGTATAAGTTCATGGTATCCCTGCAAATTAAACACAAAAAGATTGGCACCAAAGGTGATTACTGCTGGCATGGTTTCATGGTTTCCATTTTCAAGAGATGGCACGGATGGAAAACTCTCAAAGAGGCATAAAGTCCCATTTGGCTCAAACAGTGGTTCATGCAGCAACTCTTTTGGTTTTGGAAGATTGGGTTTGACAAATATTGAGAGTATGGAATGAGATGGTTCTTGGGGCAGTAGAGTACACAGAGCCAATGGCGTTTCAATATCGTCTTTGAAGGAGTCAAAGACCATTACCCCATTGTAGCTCTCATTTTCTTCATCCCAAATGGGCTCTTCAAGTGAGACTTGATATTTTATTTCGTCTTCAACGAAACAAACTCCTTCATTGTCACTTGTCCATTCAAGGTACTCTTCAAAGGGGATAGCCTCCTCATTTGGACACTCAGAATAGTCATGACCATAGCCACAACACATATAACAACGTTGATCATGCCCTTGAAATATTACCTCATTTGCATAAATAACCTCTAGATTTTTGAGGTATCTTCGGACATCCATATCTCAACAACCAGAGATTGGAATTAAGTGCTTCCAACTCTCAGAGTTAGATAATGAAGTCCTTAAACACTTATCAAAATTCAAGGGTGTTGGAGAAGCTGAAATGGTTCGTTAGAGGCAAAAGAAGCAAGGCTATCAAACTGCTGGCAGAATTGGGTTGTCAACTTCGGAAGGGCGTATCTCACAAACCGTAGTTTCGAATTGAGTGAAATCAGCGGCCAGGCGTACCTAAAGAGTAAAACTTCCTACCTGGAAAGTTTCACCCTCAAATATGTATCATAGCTTCCTCCGTGCTCAATCCTTTGGAGCTAAAGTTTTTGAAAACTTTTAAGCAACCTTGTTTTTGTGAAACGTTTGCAAAGCCGGTCCTCCGGGTAGACTCCACGACTTAGAAAAGCCAAAGGATTATATTAGAGGATGGAAGGACATGGAGGGGTCCCTTAATGGATGTTGAAATATGTGAAGGGGAAATGGAGGCACAAAATTTATGATGGAAAAGGAGTTCTTTTTTGTGTTTTTTATGGAAGAAAAGAATAAAATTAAGAAGAGAAATGGGAAGATATGATATGAAAGAAATCAGGGATGGATAAAACCAAGTTTGTGTTTTTTTATTTCACACTCTTATCTTAACTTCGGGTTTGAATCTAGAATTCAATTAAGATATTGCACACTTAATCAAATATCTAGAACCTAAAACTCACACTTAAGATAACCACTCTTAAGATCGATATAGTTTTATTAGCTACACGCAGGTTAATAGAAAAGAATGATGTGACGTGATCTTGGTGGCAGACGGAGGCGAGATTGTCGAAATGGATGTGATGGTTTTGAATTAAAGAACATAAATAAATTATGTTTGTGATTATGTTTTGTTAAGCTTCTGCAATATTGAAAACTCCGTACTGTTTATGTTATGAATAATATTGTTGCGATAAATAAATTTTTACGATTACCAAGTTAATACTTTATTTCGAAAAGGGTTTCAGACCTGGACGGATTAGAGTGTTACAATTTGGTATCAAAGCAAATGGTTTTAAAACCGATCTCTGGATCAAAATTTGATTTAAAAAAAATTGTCAATCACATCTACGACTCTCGCATCCCTCTACTCGAGGAAAGGTAATGAGAAATTATTTGATAAACATTGACTCTGTTAAATTCTCATTAGATGACAATTTTTAGTACGTAAATCATATCGAGCGTCGACTCAAATCGAACTTTCGTATTCAATAAAAAACGAAAGAATAAACAAAAATGTATGACTCTCTGATCTAATATCAACATGGTTATTACATCGCGAATGATGAAAGTGAAAATTTATCTACGTGGGAATGAGACGAACATGAAGAAACGATTAATGTTGATATTTCGAACAACATATGTGAATCTGGTGTCGAAGATCCTCATGTGGACTCAACACGATCTGATCCCTCATTCAAACACGAATGTTTAGAATCAATAAACTCTATTATCTAAAGGATCTCATTCTGATGTCTAATTCAGTACGACACAATATGCGATTATATCATGTGGTGGTCCCAAAGTGGTGAGATACAAAGTCTAGAGGGGGGGGGTGAATAGATTTTGTTATGATTTAAAAACTTTTTTTTTCGTTTCTTTTCAAAACGTGAAAATGAGTATTAATCTAGAGTTCTTGTGAACCTTAGATTGTGTGCGGAAGTTGGTGGGTTAAGAGAGCAGTATTCAATATGGATGGGTTATTTTCACAGTTAATATAATTGCAAGTATGAGTAAAGATAAAAGAGAGAGAGAGACACGCAAACTTTAACGAGGTTTGAAGGTGGGGTAATCCTTCTACGTCCTCAAAATCCACTATGTAGTTGGTTGTTGAATAATGAACCAACAATTACACTTGTGTGAATTTTTACACGGTATATCTTCGCAAGGCCAATGTTGCTACTGCTCACGTGCTGGCTTTGTTGTTCCTTCGAAGGTCAAGCTTCTTCAACAACTGCAAGATCCAAACAATAGGACTTGCAAGATCAACTTGTAGGAAAGTTGATGTACCCCCTTTTTAATCAAGAAATTTGATTAAAAGATGTATCCTTCAACGTGGTGTGGTACTTGAGGCAAGGAAACCTATAGCTCTTTAGAAGGAGGAGAAGTTTGCTTCTGGATAAGGAGTTTAGAGATCTCTCTTTATCATGCTTTTTTGGCTAACTGTGGATGAGATAGATGTAGCTTGTTGTTGTGATTTTTGTTTGTTATCTCATATATCTCTTGTCTCTTGTCTATTGTCTATTGTCTACCTCCAGTCTTCCATGGATGCTATATATATATATATATATATATATATATATATATATATATATATATATATATATATATATATATATATATATATATATATATATATATATATATATATATATATATATATATATATATATATATATATATATATATATATATATAGTTGGATTGGGTAATCTATCCGTTGAATCAAAATAGACTATCCGTTGCATTTGCTGGCTTCAATTTGAATGAAGATTGTTATTGAGGATTCTTCATTGGAATGGGTGTTTGCTCATACCCAATTGTTTGAAGAAGGATTCCTTTTTCACAGAATCCGTCCTTTAGCTATTTTTCAAGAATTCTGAACTGTAGCTCTTTATTGAGTGGAGTACTCAGTTTGTCTTCTAGTGCTTGTTTAGGAATTCTGGGCAAGCTCTTTAATTTGAGAAGTACAGACTTTGTCTTCAAGTTATTTGTTCTTGAATCAGCTTAATTATCCTCAATCTAGCCGTTGAAAATCAAGAGATTGATTTTTCCTTACCAACGGGTAGAATTTATTCATTCAAGACTTAGATAATTTTCTAAGTCTTTTTCTCACTTGTCTGCTTCTGAGAATTCTGGTCTTTCATGAGGCATCCGGTTCTTTGCTGACAATTCCGGAAAAGTCATATATTGACTTCCAGGTGAGAAAGAGATCCGCGCTAGTCTTCCAATCTGGATGACTTAGCCTTCAGCGGGTTGTAGCGAGACATCCGGTTATCATGTAGTATTCCGGATTAGAGGATCTTCAAAGTAATCAACTGCTTTGAGAATTCCTTACTTGTCTCTGATATTTCCGATCAAGATATCCAATTTCCATATCACTGAATTTGGTTAAGTCTTCAAAGATTGACATCAAACCATAGAGTGAAATATCAAGAACTCGGTTTTAACAATATTTCTAAAAAGAAAAATTACATTGAATATTAGGGGTGACCTAAAGTCGCTATTACAATCTAAATACATCATCATCAAAATCTATAATATTTTTTTTTAACAATTTCCCCCTTTTTGATGATGACAAACAAGTGTTTAAGAGTTCCGCTCGCTGTACTGAGAACTAATTTTATAACTTTCTTTTAGTTTCTCATAACATAAAGCTTGTTAACAAAAACTCTTCAACAAATACAATTCAAATTACAATAGTTCCTAAACCAAGTCTTGTCTTGAGATCTGTGATATTTCTGTCATTTGCTGCTTTCATTTCCAGCGGATGTTGTTTGGAAGTTCAGATGGCATTGTGTTTGATGGATCTCAACATCCAAAATGGACACTGAGATCTTGGACGCAACAACTATTCTCCAAAGAGCAAAAACAAAAACAAATAGAAAATAGAGGGAAAGGAGGAGCTGGTGAAAGGCAAGAAAAAGACAGAAGGACAAGAAAAGGTTTTTGAAAAAGAGAAAAGATTGTGAAAAGGAAGATAAAAAAAGGGTTTTTAAAGATGAGAAAAAAAATAAAGTTTTAAAATAGATTTAAAAAGAATGGTGACTAGGGAAGAAAAAGTTTTGAAAAACAGTAGAAGAAGGGGAAAGAAAACCAAAAAGTTGGAAACCAGAAGAAAATTGTAGACAAGCTAGGGAAGAGAGAGGGGTCTTCCTAACAGCTATAAGACAAAGAAAGGTTTGCCTTATTGCTGCAAGTGAAAAGAAAATTTGAAAAATAGTTTGAAAAGAGGTAGGGAAAGAGGAAAAGGGATGAGAAGTGGAGACCTAAAATCAATTTGAAATAAATAAAAGAAAAGAAAGAAAATATTAAAAATAAAATTTTGAAGAGCAAAAAATAGAAAAGGAAAAAGAAAATTTTTAAAAGAAAATTAGAAGAAACGAAAATGGAGAGAGTGTTGTTCTGGAGAAGATATGTGGCGAGATGCAAAAATATGCGAGATTCCCACCAAATATCTTCTCCACTGTCGAGATTTCCACCAAATATCTTGAACATCTTTTCTTCTCACCAGGCTTTCTCCATTGCCGTCTATGAGGGTGAGAAAGAAAATTTTCTTCATTGAGGATATTTTACTTGGATTTTTTCTCAGAAGTGAATTTGAAGACTTTTCATGTTGAAAGAGTTGTTAGTGATAAGAATGGATTAGAATGGCTTGGTTTAAATAGGAGGAGAAGTTGAGAAGGGGAGGTTCACGGGTTCCATTTAGTGGGTAGCTGGAACGGTGAGAGTAAAAGAGTTTCAACTCCCAAGAAGTTGAATTTTGAAAAGTTTAAGGAATCTTTTACCGGTTACCAATGTGTTGAAACTGTTTCAAAATGAGATTAGTTTCATTTGGTTTGAAAAACGTAACTGCTTTGGTTTGGCTAAGCCCAAAAGAGTGGCCCAAAAAAAATCTATGTACTAAAGGGAAATTATTCCTATTGGGTTCTCAAGGCCCAAAATAAAATCTATCATTTTTCATTCCCTATAGTTCTAATTTCTAATTAGGACGAGGTAGTACCAAGAGAAATAAATTTCATTTTTAAAAGTAAAGTGGTACTAATTTTTCAAAGTCCTGTACATAATAAAAATCCTAAGGACCAGTACTTTAGAGCAAAGTTGGAAATGAACTAAGGATTGAAACTAAGTTTAGGAGGGCAGATAATGTAAAATACCTGAATTGGAGATATCCAACTCTGATACAAAAATTGAGGTATCTGTCTTCCATTGCTTAGAGTTTATTAGTAATTCATTGCCAAAAGACAAATATTAGCCAAAAACAGTTAAGTTCTCAAAAACAGTTAAGTTCCCCCTGAATTACATTCCCCCTGAATGTATGCGCTCAATAATAAATCTCAAAAATCATACTTAAAAGAAATATGTTCAAGCATAACTAAGAGATGTATTGAGCAATGTTTAAAACAAAAACTCATGTTTACACAAGAAGGTGTTTTCATCAAAACATAAATAATGTTTTCAATACTTCCCCCTGCTTGGATGAAAAAAGCCTTCACTTCTTCTTGCGCTTGAATGAACCGGCAACTTCACCAATGCCTTGCATAACTCCACACTCTTCCTGGATGCGCTTGAGGTTGTTATATCTCTCTTTTGTCTAGGCATCACTTGTGAAGTGGGAGGCAATGGTTCCTACAGCTTCTGTTCCATCAAACTCAGTGTTTGACAGATGTTGGATTGAGTTCTCCAGATTTTTCTACTGGGCTTCCAGGATTAGATCCGTCATGTTCAGATGAGATGGAATGTATGAGAGTTCTCCTTGTTTGATTTCAAGTGGAATTCTTGGAATTGGAGGTAGATTTTTAGGTTGAACAGTCACATCCAATCTATGTTTGGCGGTGAAGGTTCCAAAATGTCTGAAAAGCTTGAAAGCTTCCATCTGATTCTCAGCAAGAACCCTTAGGTAGTCTTGAGTTACCACTTGGTTTGCTGATGACACTGCCAAGGCTGATCTGATATCCATCTAGAGGAGTGACATCTGCTTCTGAAGATTGATTGTGACTGTGGCAATCTGCTGCTTGATTTTAGTGGCTTCTTTGAATTGAAGATGACAGTCAGATGCATAAGCCATAATTGTATTGCTCACAGACTTACTCAATAGAGAAATGATCTCTAGAGTTTTGTCTACAGACTGGCTTATTTCTTTGAGATTTGAGCAATACCTTTCTTCAGACTTCTCCAGCATTTGGTTGTGCCTTGTTTCCATCTGCTCTATTTCTTGCCTAAAAGAGGCATGCTGAGACTCTAGGGCTAACTCAATCAACCCTTGGACCTTCTTTGTCCAGGCTTCCGGTATATCATCCGGAAAGGTGAATGCGGAAGAGCTGTGAAAATGAAAGTTTGTTACCTGATTTGATGAAGGTATTCCATGGAAGAGTTGTAGAGGGAGGGATTCAGCATCTTCTCCTTGCTCAGCTTCTTCCTCATCAATCTTCAGGGTCTTTACTGACTCTTCCTCTGTTTCTTCATGTTCATAATTTGAGATATCCCTAGAGAGGGAATCTCTATCTTCATCTTCAATTAGCTGCTCAAAGATAGCCACTGGAGTTTCGGAGACCTCCAGCCTAGCTATTTGAGCTTCTTTTTCAGCTTTTTCAAAGCTTTTATGGACTTCAACTGCTTGTTCTTCATGAGCTCCTTCCTCTGTAGTTTCTGGAAGAGGTGACTTTTCCAGATTCTCGGTTGACTTTTCCGGATTTGCAGGTTCTGTTGAGTTGGTGATCTCAAAAGGGCTTGAGAGAATCTCTTGAACCTGAAATGGTAAGGATTGTAGAAGCTCTTTGTTGGGGACTTGTCGTGCGGTCCAAAACAAATTAAAAATTTATAAAATATCCTTAGCTAACCCCCAAGATATAATCAAATAAAAACTATAGCTAGGGCAAGTAAGGGTCGATCCCACGGAGAAAGATTGTACGTATAATAGGCACGTAGACAATATATTACGTAACTTACGCACTTAAGAATAGGAAAATCAATTAAAGGCCGAGTCGATTCATTTCCTTAACCACGATATGGAGGATTGTCAACTCTCCACACGGCCCGGAGTCATGCAATTCAAAGGCCCGTTTTGAAATATACCTTAGAACCCCAACTCTCTATTCAAGCATGAAAACATACTTCCACTATAGAAAAAGTTTATAAAAGAGAGAATCTATTATGCATTCAACTCTCATACATAATCTATTCACAAACTGCCAATACCTTATGTATTTTAATAAACTTTTTCTCCTAATGATGAGCACATTTCACAGATTTCCATGAACTTCTCAAACCAATGACGTTTTTTCTATTCACATAGATGAACACAACATATTTTCAATAAATTGAGAATTGTTTTTGAGCATAAACAACTTCAAATTAATGAAAATGACAAACAAACACACGAGAAAATAACAATCACTCAATAACGAATTCTAAGAAAAATGAATCATCTTATGGGGCTAAGAAGTCCAAAATTCTTAAAATCAACAAACACAAATAACAAAAAAGATTCACGTATGAATTCGGAGTTCATTTAACTACCTTATGGAGCTAAAATAGCTTCAACAAAAACCGAATTCCACATATCAACCTACTTATGAAATCAAATTATACAATTCAACCAATTCAACAACTTGCTCAATAATTGAAGAAAACTAGTTTGAATCAATTCTCATTCATAAGGGATTTAATATAAACATAAAAAAACCTAAAAGAAGAACACCAACCATTTTTGGAATTTTATGAAATAAACACAACAAGGGAAAAGAATGTAAATTGAATCAAAAACAAACTTTTACAAAGAAATTGGAGAAGAAAAAAAAGAAATTGACAAATATAGGGTTACCAATTTGTTGAAGAAGATGAACAAATTGAAGAATTGGAGCTTGAAGGAATCACCACTAGTCGCTCAAGCAGCTGCTGACCACCGCCGTCGTTGTCGCCGGCCAGACTCGCCGGTCGCCGCCATAGCAGCGGCCAAGCCGCTGCTCTCTGAATTTTTTTCTGTGTGAATTCCCCTTCGTTGTTCCCCCCTTTCTTGTGTCTTGCGCTGCTCCAATTTATAGTCCGAGCCTTTCTTCCCGTTGAGAATTTCTTTCCGTTGCTGCATTGAGTGAGGAGCGAAGAAGAAGGAGAGGCGTTGGAGCGTGTATATCCATTCTTGCGTTCGAAGAGGAAGTCGCAAAAGAAGGAGCCGCTGACATCTCTTTTCATTCTCTTTCTTGTGCGAATCAGGAAAGTAATGGATGCAATGGTCTGGTTAACTTGTTTATTTGATGATGGGTTTGGGCTCTAGCCCAAATTCAATATCTTCTTCCCAAACTTGAACTTCGTTTTGGCCTTTTGCTGCATTTTTCTCCAAAAGAATAAGATATCTAATAATTTGGGTTAGGAAAAATAAAATAAAAATAAAAGAATGTAAAAAATGATTAAAAAACTACTATTTATGAAAGAAAAATAAAAGATTGTAAAAATGAGAATTAAAATAAAACTAAACTAATGAACTAAAAATTAAACACTAAAAATATTAAAAATGCCTAAAAAAGAATAAAAAGAACTAACCCAAAAACGACTTATCAAATACCCCCACACTTAAGACTTGAACGTCCTCGTTCAAAAGACCAAAAGAAACCAAACTTTTTATCAACGTCAAGAAAAACAAAGTGCACCTTACACACCCCCACTTAAGGCTTTATGCCTAGAGCATTTTTCAGAACAAAGTGAGCTACAAATCTTATAAAGATGGAGATCTAAAATATGGATTATTCAGGTTCTAAAAAAATGCTCTGAAGTTGCCACAAAAAAGTTTCCTAAGGGAATCCTATGCTTCTAACGGTTCAATGGCAACGGTAGCAAAAATTGAAAAAAAAGCCTAAAAGATTAAAAAAAACTTACATTTTTAAAAATAAAAGAAAACTCCTAAAACCGATTTCGTTTTCAAAATTTTAATATCAAGCAAAGTGATTAAACAACATCTAGATAATATGTGGATGACAAGTTCTAGAAAAAAAATTCTATGGGATTCCTAGAAGGATTTCAAACATTTTAAGGTCATTTTACCAAGAAAAAGGGCATAAGACTCAAGGGGAGTATATAAAAGAAACATTTGTCAACTTTCAGAAAAAAAACTCAAGAAAAATAATGAGGTTTATGGGTCAACATTTAAAAACAATGCTCTAAATAAGAAGATATGCAACTAAGAATGAACAATATTTGGACCCAAAACCTATTTTGAAATTTTTTTGCCCCAAAAGTTTTTTTTCCAAGCAATGAAACAATCATGAATGACTCCCCCCACACTAAAAATGTGCATAGTCCTCAATGCATCTATATGATATGCAAATAAATCATAATGATATAACCAAGAGAATAAGCAAAGAGAAAAGGGAATTGGGGAATTCAACAAATAAAAGTATACGCAGTGTCAATTTATCACTTTCCTCTCCTTGAGGTGTTCGGTGGACCCAAAATCTGCAAAAACATGGCTAAGACCAAGTATTTTAGCGTTGAAGAACAAAAAAATTAGATTTAAAGAATGTAGATTTTAAGCTTCAAATTTGGTTCTGGAAACCAATTCTTGTGCCTTTTTGCACTTTTCAAAACAAAATGCTGCATATGAGAAGGTTAGTTATGTCATGTACGTGCAAAGCAGCTCATATGCATCTATTAAACATCATAATTCAGCACATATGCATCGGATGAACTCAAAAATCAGATTGAACACCAAGAAAAGATTGCAGATTTTTTTCTATTTCAGCACCTATAAACTGTAAAAAGTGTTAAATTTGCATTTTGCACTCAAAAAATCAGCTTACAAGTCCAAAAATAACTTTTCAAAATGCAGAACTTTTCATTAGTATCCAAAAATCAGCTGTAAACAATGCACATGTCTCAATCTTCAGCTTAAGTATCACCATATTATAACACCCAAACCTTAAGGAAAATGAAATTTTACAACAGAGAAACCAATGGGTACTTGAGGCCACTGATCTAGATCAGAATTTTGCACATTAATAATGCAGATATTAACCATTTAAGCCCAAAAATCAGATTACAAAGGCATACTACATAGTTCGCAAGCAAAAACTAGAGTGCAGATTGTAATCTTCTAATCAGTATTTAGAAACAAAGTTTTCTGCATTTGCACTTTGACATCAAAACTCAGCATATAAGGGTCAAATTTAGATTGCAAAGACAAGCTAAATACCCTTCAAGTCCGTTCCTATGCATATATTTAACAATTAAAGTACATAATTCAGCAATAGGCATCTTAAGGACTAAAAATAAATCAGCTTATCAATGAAAAAGGTTGCTGATTTTTTCAAAATACAGCACTACAGATCAGATTTTGCTCAAAAATCAGCACAATAGGCATCAAAATCAGCATAGAAACCTCATGATATGCTTCAAAATATTGTCCCCATGCAAGATATTTCAATTATAGTTCATATTTTAGCAATGTAGCACTCTTAAGGAACAAAAACAGAAAGAGTAATGCAGATTTATAAAAAAACAGCAAGTAAAATCATTTTTCCTTGCATATTTAGCATTAAAGGCATCAAGATAAGCACACAAATCTTGCCTAATCAAACCATATATGTTGTACCCAGAAGAAAATGAACAAAGCAGCACATATGCAACATATATGATCAATTGGATACATAAACCAGCAAAAAATGCAGAAAATAGTGTCAAAATGGAATGTAATATGAAAAATAGGCCTGAAATTTCATAAAAACATCAATTGGAGCACAAATTCAGCATTCAAGAATATTCAAACCTGCTGACTCCAACCTTTTCAAGCACATAGAAACCTCATTTCTACATGAACACAAACTCAACATGCTAAAACAGAATAAAAAAGAGAACAAACACAATCGAACATTACACGTATAATAGGCACGTGGATAATATATTACGTAACTTACGCACTTAAGAATAGGAAAATCAATTAAAGGCCGAGTCGATTCATTTCCTTAACCACGATATGGAGGATTGTCAACTCTCCACACGGCCCGGAGTCATGCAATTCAAAGGCCCGTTTTGAAATATACCTTAGAACCCCAACTCTCTATTCAAGCATGAAAACATACTTCCACTATAGAAAAAGTTTATAAAAGAGAGAATCTATTATGCATTCAACTCTCATACATAATCTATTCACAAACTGCCAATACCTTATGTATTTTAATAAACTTTTTCTCCTAATGATGAGCACATTTCACAGATTTCCATGAACTTCTCAAACCAATGACGTTTTTTCTATTCACATAGATGAACACAACATATTTTCAATAAATTGAGAATTGTTTTTGAGCATAAACAACTTCAAATTAATGAAAATGAAAAACAAACACACGAGATAATAACAATCACTCAATAACGAATTCTAAGAAAAATGAATCATCTTATGGGGCTAAGAAGTCCAAAACTCTTAAAATCAACAAACACAAATAACAAAAAAGATTCACGTATGAATTCGGAGTTCATTTAACTATCTTATGGAGCTAAAATAGCTTCAACAAAAACCAAATTCCACATATCCACCTACTTATGAAATCAAATTATACAATTCAACCAATTCAACAACAACTTGCTCAATAATTGAAGAAAACTAGTTTGAATCAATTCTCATTCATAAGGGATTTAATATAAACATAAAAAAAACCTAAAAGAAGAACACCAACCATTTTTGGAATTTTATGAAATAAACACAACAAGGGAAAAGAATGTAAATTGAATCAAAAACAAACTTTTACAAGGAAATTGGAGAAGAAAAAAAGAAATTGACAAATATAGGGTTACCAATTTGTTGTAGAAGATGAACAAATTGAAGAATTGGAGCTTGAAGGAATCACCACTAGTCTCTCAAGCAGCTGCTGACCACCGCCGCCGTCGTCGCCGGCCAGACTCGCCGGTCGCTGCCATAGCAGCGGCCAAGCCGCTGCTCTCTGAAATTTTTTCTGTGTGAATTCCCCTTCGTTGTTCCCCTCATTCTCTTTCTTGTGGGAATCAGGATGTAACTTGTTTATTTGATGATGGGTTTGGGCTCTAGCCCAAATTCAATATCTTCTTCCCAAACTTGAACTTCGTTTTGGCCTTTTGCTACACTTTTCTCCAAAAGAATAAGATATCTGATAATTTGGGTTAGGAAAAATAAAATAAAAATAAAAGAATGTAAAAAATGATTAAAAAACTACTATTTATGAAAGAAAAATAAAAGATTGTAACAATGAGAATTAAAATAAAACTAAACTAAAGAACTAAAAATTAAACACTAAAAATATTAAAAATGCCTAAAAAAGAATAAAAAGAACTAACCCAAAAACGACTTATCACTCTTCTTCAGATGCTGTTTGAATCTGTTCTTGCTGGGGAGTAGCTGCATTCTCCTGAACAGCTTCAGGCAGGACAGTATCAAAAGCAGGTGAGGTTTCTATAAAAACTTGGAAATCTTCAGCTGTGGCTTCCATGTCAGCCTGTGCTTCAGTGGTGAGTGCAGTCTGATCTTCAGTTGGCTTTGAGAGGATTGGTTTGTAGACAGTCGGGTCCTCATCATCAGCTTCAAACTCTGAAGTTGGAGAGGTGGCCAAGTATTCCAGATGCAGATCTTCATAGGTTTTTTGCGAGACCCATTCCTCATCCAGAATCTGCTCACAAAAGTAGTTGACTGGCTGTCCCAAACATCTCTTGATAATCCTTTCATTTTTCAGTTGTTGATCCCATTCAACCAACTAATCTGCAGAGTTTCCAACTTTCCAAGCTCTCCAGTCATAGTAGAGCTGCATGAATTTGTTTACTTCATCATCAGTTTGAGCTTGTGGTGGAGAAGATGGAAGACTCTGATCTTGAGAAGTGTCAAACTGTTGTGGACTCTGTTCCAGTGCAGAGACTTCCTCAATTGGTTCATTCTGTACCAGGTCATCCGGATTGACATTTCCAGATGTAGAGGGAGAGGAGATTCTTCTTTTCTTCTTCTTCTAAAGTTCTCCTTGGGCAGGAACTTCTTCTTCATCATCCAAATTAACCACTGTAAGATTGTGTGGTGCCTCAGTGCTGGGGGAGGGAGACACCACTTGCTTCCTCTTTGAGGACTTCTTCAGACTTACAATTAGGACATTGTCTGAAGAGCCTTCATCTTCTGCAGTTGAACTAGCTCTGTTTTCTCCTTTAGAAGACAGATAGTAGAGCCAATATCTGGCATCATACTTCTTGCCGTCAGAAGCAATACCCAAGGATTCCAAAATGTACCCAAGGTACAATCCTTGACAGAGATATTTCTACTTGGGCTTCCCTAAATGCTTTGAAACAGAGTTGAAGAAGTGTTTAGCCCAATTTACCTTGGTTCTGGTAATGAGGGCGTTGATGATGAATGCCCTTTCTTGAGTTATGTCATTTGCATGTCCTCCACTGCCACATTCTAGGCATATAATGACTAGCTCTTTGACCAATTTGTAGTCATTCTTCAAGTCCGCCTTCTTTGCTGGGCCAGAGGGGATTTGTCCAGAAATCTCAATAGTTTTCCAGTCCAGATTCTTGGACGGGAGCCTCTCAATTTCAATTCCAGAATTGGGAAGATGGAGCTTTTTCATCAATTTTTTCTGAGAAATCTTCACCTTGGTGCCTCCAACAATGGACTTAATTACTTGAATCGTCCTTTGTGGGTTCTTCTTGGATTGAATCGTTGAGATCTTCCCGTTCTTGTAGAATTCAAGAACTTCTTCTTCATACTTGAAGTCGATTTCCAGATGAAGGAATTCGGAGAGTTCCTGTGCAGCAATCATCTCCAAATAAGTTTGATAGAACGCCGATGAAGAACATTTGGCTTCTAATTTCTGGAAATGAATATTAGCTCCAACAATCTTCATTTTCGCTGAATTTTGGGTGAAACAATCTGAAGAAATTAGGGTTCTTGAGAATTCTCTCGAGGAAGATGACAAAAATTTGAGTGTGCTGAGTGGGTAGTTGAGATCTGAATATAGTGGCGATTGGTAGGGTTGGGTCGGGAAAACCAAAAACCGAACCGAAATCGATCGAAACGAGCTAGAAAAAAAACTGAACCAAAAAAACCGAAACCGAATGTAAAAAAACCGAACCGGACCATTATTGTTTGGTTCCGTTTTGGTTTACTTTGAAAAACTGAACCGAATAAACCGAACTTATTTATATGCTTCATTTTATTTATATGAGTATATGTGATATGTATAAAAATCATATAAACAAAAATGCAAATAAATTAATAATCAATTAAAGTTTTTTATTAACTATTAATTAAACATTTTAACCATATTATAAACTTTAAAAAATCCAAGAATATAAACACCAATAAATAATCCTAATATAGAATTATATTACATTAAAAATTAAAATGAGTAGTTAACATATTTAAATAAAAAAAACTTTGATGTTATAATGAAAATAAAAGTATTATATAAAAAAATCCAAATTCTCTGCAATTGATTTTACATACAATATCTTTAAGATTACTTGGAATCTTCTAGATGTTTGTTAGGCACTTGACACATATTTTGTATATAAAATTGAACCAATGAGAACACTAACCTTCCGCTCGGCTTTTTTTGTGTGTAAAAATCAAGCAAAAAAACCAAACCCAAACTTACGTATTGTTATTGCTTCGTCGAGTTAGTATTTATACAATTTTTAATGCTTATAAATATTTACTTTTATAAACCAAAAAAACCGAAAAAAACCAAGATAAAAACCGCATAAAACCGAACCAAATAACTAACCGTTTACATATTTTTTATGCCAAACCAAACCGAACCAAACTGCCAACTTACCTTCCGTTTTGTCTTTGGTTTTGGGTAAAAACCGAATCGCCAAAACCGAACCCACCCCTAGCGATTGGGTTTAATTTGGGCGATTTATGCGGCTAGTGGCGATTGGCTTTTCAACTGTTCCCAAGGCCACGTGCCTACCCAATACTTTATCAGACGTGGTAAGTGGCATGCCACGTGTACCGCACTTGGCTTCACTTAGTGGTTTTGTGAAGATATCCGCCAGTTGTTCTTTAGTTGAGATGTACTCAATTTTGATATCCTTCTTTTCCACATGATCTTTGATGAAGTGATGCTTAACATCAATGTGCTTAGTGCGAGAGTGATGCACTGGATTTTGTGAGATGGCTATAGCACTTTGATTGTCACAAAATATTGTCACTTCCTTTGTTTTGACTCCATAATCCAGTAGTTGTTGCTTTAACCACAAAATTTGAGCACAACAAGAAACAAGATTTCCGAAAATGAATTGACAAGTGCCAGATGTACTCTTCCGGTCAACTTTGCATCCGGCAAAGTCAGAATCTGAGTATCCCACTAACTCAAATGAGCTGCTCTTAGCATACCATAAACCCATATTCTGAGTTCCTTTGAGGTATCTAAGAATCCTTTTGGCTGTAATTAAATGACTTTCCTTTGGCTTTGACTGGAATCTAGCACAAACACCTACTGCATATGAGATATCCGATCGGCTGGCAGTAAGGTAGAGTAGAGATCCAACTATTCCTCTGTAGAGAGTTTGATCCACATCCTTTCCATCTACATCCATGTCAAGCTTGGTGGATGTACTCATGGGGATAGAGACGGATGACTTCTGATCAACTTTGAACTTTTTGATAAGATCCCTTGTGTACTTGGCTTGATTTATGAGAGTCCCTTCACTTCTCTATTTGATTTGAAGACCAAGGAAGTAGTTGAGTTCCCCCATCATGCTCATCTCAAATTTTCCTTGCATGAGGGTGGAGAACTTGGTGCAAAGAGCTTCCTTAGTTGAGCCAAATATGATGTCGTCCACATAGATTTGGACCAAAACGAGATATTCTCCATCTTGAAGTTTGAACAAGGTCTTGTCAATGACTCGTTTGATGAATCCATTGTCTATCAGAAATTGAGACAATGTATCATACCAAGCTCTTGGTGCTTGTTTGAGTCCATATAACGCCTTTTTGAGTCTATACACTTGATCGCCTTTTGTGTGTAACTCAAATCCTGGAGGTTGTTCCACATAAACTTCTTCCTCTAGGTTTTCGTTGAGAAATGCGCTTTTTGACATCCATTTGATAGACCTTGAAGTCCTTATGAGCAGCAAAAGCTAGAAACACCCTTATAGCTTCAAGTCTAGCAACTGGAGCGAAGGTTTCATCAAAATCTATACCTTCTTCTTGACAATAACCTTTGGCAACCAACCGGGCTTTGTTTCTGACAACAACGCCGTTTTCATCCATCTTGTTCCGGAAGACCCACTTTGTCCCAATGACATGTTGATGAGTAGGTCTAGGAACAAGTTTCCAGACGTCATTTCTGGTGAATTGGTTGAGTTCCTCTTGCATTGCATTGATCCAGTCAGAATCAGCTAGAGCTTCTTCAATGCTCTTTGGTTCCACTTGTGAAATGAAACAAGCAAGCAAGGCTTCTAGATTCTGTTGAGCATTCCTTGTGCGAACGCCAGATTGAATATCTCCAATGACTTATTGAGGAGGATGATCCCTTAACCAACGAAGATTGTGTTGATTTGGGTTGACTGGCTGATCTAGTTCAGCTTCTGGTTGAAGAACAGAGTTTGTTGGTATTTCCGGATGGATTGGCACTGAGTCGCCACTTCCGGAATTGTCGCCATTTTAGTGATCCGGAATATTGGAAGGCTGCCCATGATTTCCGGTCGGCTCAGCATTATCCGGATTTCTTTGTGAAGTATTCAGTGGTAGACTTCCGAATGGAATGAACTCCGTAGGCTTCATTCTATCTCCTTCATTTACTTCTTCATCCTTGTCTGAGAGATCCAGAACCTCATGATCATGTTTTGATGGTTTGTCAACCACATGTTTTTCATCAAAGATAACATGTATTGACTCTTCAGTGATCATGGTTCTTTTGTTGAAGACTCTGAATGCTTTGCTCACCATGGAATATCCAAGGAAGATGGCTTCATCTGATTTCTCGTCAAAAGTATTCAGATGATTCTTCCCGTTGTTCAACACAAAACACTTGCTCCCAAACATATGGAAATATGATATATTAGGCTTTCTCCCATTCCACAGTTCATAGGGAGTTTTGTTGTGCCTTTTATAAATCATACTCCTATTTTGAGTATAGCAAGCAGTGTTTACAGCTTCAGCCCAGAACCTCTTTGGCAAGAAAGCTTCTGCCAGCATGGTCTTACTGCTTCCTTCAAGGTTCTGTTCCTTCTTCCAGCTACACCATTCTGTTGGCGTGTCCCTGCTGCGGATGTCTGATGAAGAATTCTGTTTTCTTCACAGTAATGAATGATGATTTCATTTAGGAATTCTGTGCCTTTGTCAGATCTGATCTTCTGAATGGTCTGACTTGCTTGATTTTGAATTAGCTTCATGAAGTTTGTGAGCTTACCCTGAGTTTCCTTCTTGCTGTTAAGGAAGATTGTCCACGTGTATCTTGAATAATCATCAACTACTACCAGGACATACTTCTCTCCACTTAGACTTATTGGTGTAACAGGTCCAAATAAGTCCATGTGAATGAGACTTAGTATCCTTGTAGTTGAGTGAGCCGGTTTTCCCTTGAAAGTAGACTTGACTTGCTTTCCTTTCTGACAAGCATCACAAATGCTTTCTTTCTTGTACACAGCTTTGGGAAGACCTTCTACTAACCCTTCTTTGGACAGCTTGTTGAGGGTTTTGAAGTTGAGATGACTCAACCTCTTATGCCAAAGCCATAGAAGGTTAGTGTCACCTTTGCTGATTAGGCATGCTTCCTTGACATCGTCCCACATTACTTCGTAGATGTTTCTGATTCTCTTCCCAGTGAGAATGACTTCATTTGTGGAGATGTTCTTAAGGGATGCCATGTCCTTGAAGAATTCTAGAGAATAACCTTTATCACAGAACTGACTTATGCTAAGAAGGTTATAGTTGAGACCTTCCACATAAGATATAGTCTGGATGGTTAAACCCTTGTACACCAGATTTCCTAGCCCCTTTGTAAGACCAAAATCATTTCTTCCTCCAAAAGTAACTCTTGAACCATCATAGGGAATTAGAATGCTCAAAAGACTCGCATCACCCGTCATGTGTCTTGAACAACCACTGTCTAAGTACCAGAAACCTAGATACTTAGCGGCTTCCTGCATCAGGAGGAGGAAGATTTTGGTACCCAATTCAGATTGGGTCCGGAATAGTTAATGGTGTGTGTCCCTACATCAAGTTTGAAGTTGCAGGGAATTTTCCTTGCAGCCCTAAACTTGTTGGGATTATAGTCATAGTTGTAGGCATAGAACTTCCTACGTGCAGGTGGTGCAATTTCGTGTTTCCTCCTAGTAAATATAGGTTGGTAAGACCTATAGTTTTGTCTAGGTTGTGCATAGTGTGGCCTGTGATGGTTAAAAACATACATAGGTGGAACAAATAGTTTCTGGGGTGGAGGATGACTATATCTTGGCATAGTTTTCCACTCAGAATTTCTTGGAAAACTCCTATCTACCCCATAATGAGTATAGTCTCGTGTGTAGTGGGGGTTAGAATGTTTTCTTCTGAGATTGTTTCCTCTTTTAGGTGTGTCCAGCTTCCTATAATTTTTAGGAGGGACTACCTTTTTGGAAACTTCTTTAGGTTTCTCCTTCTCCTTACCTTTCTGCTTATTGGGTTTGGCAGTAGGTTTGGGAGGGATAAAAGTTGTTCTCCCTTTTCTTTTGGAACTGGAGGGGTCAAAACTAAGTCCTTCACGACCCTTATGTTTGGTCGTTTCAAGAAGCTTATCCACCGAGAGTATCATCTTCTGACATAGTCCACCGATCCTCATGGTTGGACTTCTCAGCTCTGCGCTCCATGCAGACGAGGGCTTCTTCATCCGAGCTTGAGCTGGATGACTCGTCACTCTCAGCTGCTATCATTTCCTTCTTATTCTTCTCGTTCCTTTCTCTTTCTCCGTACTTCTCCACTTTTGGGTACGGGCATGCTGACTTCCAATGGCAAGGCTTCCTGCAGTCATAGCACAAATAAGATTCAGGAGAGGAGTCACTTACCTGTGGCTTTCCCTTGGATGGCCTTCTGACTGAGTCAGCTTTCTTGAAGAACTTTTTGAACTTCCGGAACTGCTTGACCATCATGGCAAATTCCTCATCGTTGTTCTCCGTTTTTAAGCTTGGTGGCTGGCTGGATGAAGGGGTGTCACAGCTCCTTGGGCATGTCCCTTCGCTTGCCGGGACTCTGGGAGTTGTCATCAATGCCGTGGGAAAAGGAGTGACTTGCTCTTCCTTCTTCTTCTTCAGCTCGTGCTCATAGGTTCTGAGCTCATCTAGGAGACCTTGGACAGTGTAGTTCTCCAGATTTCTTCCTTCTTCCATGGCTGTGGCTTTAGTGTACCACTCAGCTGGAAGAGATCTCAGTAACCTTACATTCTTTTCTTTGGGAGAGAGAACGTGGTTAAGTGATGCAAGATAATTCAATATTTTGTGGAATCTTTCATCCAACATATCGAATGATTCTCCGGGAAGCATTTTGAAGCTTTTGAACTTTTCGAGCAAGACCTCTATATTCTGCTTTCTCAGATCCTCTGATCCCTCACATAACTTCCCAAGACCTTGCCATATCTCCATGGCAGTCTTGAGATGTTTGATCTTGGAGAAGGTGATGGGATCAAGTGTCTTGAAGATGGCTGCTTTTGCGACGTTGTCCAGATTGTGCTTTTTGCAATCTCTATCATCCCATTTCTCCTTGGGCTTTGGAATGTACTGGACTACATCAGGATTGGTTGGATTCCTCTCAGGATTCTCCATTTGAATCTTCAAGTGTCCATCTTCATGCACCATCCACATGCAGTCATGTAGGGCATAGAGGTGTGCTTCCATCATGATCTTCCAATCATCATAACCTAGAAGAGAGAACTTGGGCAAACCGTGATCCATATTGTTCACCATTATGATCGCTTCTCTTTAATCTAAGAGTAGATAGTGAGAAGTGTGCTCCGATACCAATTGGTGGTCCCAAAGTGGTGAGATACAAACTCTAGAGGGGGGGTGAATAGACATTGTTATGATTTAAAAACTTTTTTTTTCGTGTCTTTTGAAAACGTGAAAATGAGTATTAATCTAGAGTTCTTGTGAACCTTAGATTGTGTGCGGAAGTTGGTGGGTTAAGAGAGCAGTACTCAATATGGATTGGTTAGTTTCACAGTTAATATAATTGCAAGTATGAGTAAAGATAAAAGAGAGATAGACACGCAAACTTTAACGAGGTTCGAAGGTGGGGTAATCCTTCTACGTCCTCAAAATCCACTATGTAGTTGGTTGTTGAATAATGAACCAACAATTACACTTGTGTGAATTTTTGCACGGTATATCTTCGCAAGGCCAATGTTGCTATTGCACACGTGTTGTCTTTGTTGTTCCTTCGAAGGTCAAGCTTCTTCAACAACTGCAAGATCCAAACAATAGGACTTGCAAGATCAACTTGTAGGAAAGTTGATGTACCCCCTTTTTAATCAAGAAATTTGATTAAAAGATATATCCTTCAATGTGGTGTGGTACTTGAGGCAAAGAAACCTTCAAGCGTTTACACTATAGCTCTTTGGAAGGAGGAGAAGTTTGCTTCTGGATAAGGAGTTTAGAGATCTCTCTTTATCATGCTTTTTTGGCTAACTGTGGATGAGATAGATGTAGCTTGTTGTTGTTGTGATTTTTGTTTGTTATCTCATATATCTCTTGTCTCTTGTCTATTGTCTATTGTCTACCTCCAGTCTTACATGGATGCTATATATGTTGGATTGGGTAATCTATCCGTTGAATCAAAATAGACTATCTGTTGCATTTGCTGGCTTCAATTTGAATGAAGATTGTTATTGAGGATTCTTCATTGGAATGGGTGTTTGGACATACCCAATTATTTGAAGAAGGATTCCTTTTTCACAGAATCCGTCTTTTAGCTGTTGTTCAAGAATTCTGAACTGTAGCTCTTTATTGAGTGGAGTACTCAGTTTGTCTTCTAGTGCTTGTTTAGGAATTCTGGGCAAGCTCTTTAATTTGAGAAGTCCAGACTTTGTCTTCAAGTTATTTGTTCTTGAATCAGCTTAATTATCCTCAATCTAGCCGTTGAAAATCAAGAGATTGATTTTTCCTTACCAACGGGTAGAATTTATTCATTCAAGACTTAGATAATTTTCTAAGTCTTTTTCTCACTTGTCTGCTTCTGAGAATTCTGGTCTTTCATGAGGCATCCGGTTCTTTGCTGAAAATTCCGGAAAAGTCATTGATAGACTTCCAGGTGAGAAAGAGATCCGCACTAGTCTTCCAATCCGGATGACTTAGCTTTCAGCGGGTTGTAGCGAGACATCCGGTTATCATGTAGTATTCCGGATTAGAGGATCTTCAAAGTAATCAACTGCTTTGAGAATTCCTTACTTGTCTCTGACATTTCCGATCAAGATATCCAATTTCCATATCACTGAATTTGGTTAAGTCTTCAAAGATTGACATCAAACCATAGAGTGAAATATCACATCTTTATTGGAAATCTCAAGAACTCGGTGTTAACAATATTTCTAAAAAGAAAAATTACATTGAATATTATGGGTGACCTAAAGTCGCTATTACAATCTAAATACATCATCATCAAAATCTATAATATTTTTCCTAACATCATGTGAATTGAAATCGTTTGTTAAGCAACAATTCCTTGCAAAACCCCGTTGAAATATCATACAAGGAAATTGACATTATCCTTAGTATGTATTGGCTGACTGAACGTTGTTGCTGTTGACAACTTGTGATGAAAAATTCTTCAACTGAAGACCGATGATGGTAACCTTATAGAGATGAAAGAAAAGCTGATTTCTAAATCGATCGAGTTCAGCTCGAATATACATGCAAAAACGTCTCAACCGTTAAAAGTGTGAAGTCTATTCGTGTGATATGTGAAACTAAACCTCTGTACTGAAAGACGTACCGAAAGTACGTCACCTCTCTGATATGAACTTCCTAATATTTCATCATTTCGAGAAATTGAATTCTCTATCAATCATGTTCTAAGAAAAGACCAAAAATTGAAACTCCATATTGAATGTCGTTCCTTGAGATTGAAAACTTAGTTATAATGAGTGCTTGACAAGGAATAATCTGACCTAGTGTTTCCTCCTTTAGAGAGTACATGTTCTATTCATACGCAAATAAAGATGGATCGATGAGACTCTGTATCAAATACTGTCAATTAAACAAAGTCACAATAAAAAAAATCGTTATCTTTTTCTCGTATCGATGACTTACTTGATCAGCTTAGAGGATCCATTGTGTTCTATAAGATTGACTTACGGTCAGGATACTAACAAATTCCTATAAATAAAGATGGACAAACTGACGATCAAGTATTGCTACCCTTTACTACGTATTGACGATTTGTTCGAACCTACTTGTTAGAAGCTATAGATAGCTCAACCTTGTTGAATGAACTGACGCTTGCTATGAAGCGATTAGTGACTTAATTGCTTATCGTTGAAAGCATATGCTAACGTAGCAACAAGACAAAATGTTGTCTCTTCCGTATACCCTATTGACGTGAGAGATCACAACGTAATGACAATACAAACAAAGACGTGCAACAATGAAACCAATAGTGTATGACTGAAAGATAAAGAAATGTTTGATATTTACATGATACATTTTGATATTGGAAATAAATATTCTTCTAACTTGCACATGCCATGCAGCTTAGAACAATATATATGGCTAACTTATAATGTTCATGGACAGTATTATTCCCACAGAAATACAACTTGGATTACAAAAGAAATGTTACACATGCAACTCTAAGTCAAATCTTCTAGGATTTGCAAAATCGTCATAACTATCCTCAATTCCCGAAAAAACATTAGCAAACTCTAGTTTGTCTAAAATCTCATCAATAAAGAAAGAAGAAATGAAAAGTTTCCTCTGATTGAAAGCCATGAAGTTCTGCCTCACCGCATCATCTAGAAATTTGATTAGGTTATTGAAATAACCGTCAATGTTTAGGAGATCAATGGGTTTACTGTGTAACCCTCAGAAGCCCACGAGATTAATGTGAACAAACCTTCCATAGTGTCAACACCTCCAGGAAGAACAATGAAAGCCTCCACAACATGATTCATTTCGAAATACGTATAGTTGTTGTAGGAAACTATGTACTCTACATCGTACGTAGGTCCGTAGACCCGTCGTGTTGCTATGTACCCTGGTATTAATCCTCTAACTATACCACCATTGGTATAGACTGTTGAAGCAACAACTCCTTGAAGACCAACATTGTCTCCTCTATAAGTTAGTCTAATTTTACGCCTTATCAATTCCATTCCCAGATCTACCGCTGTAGCCATGAACTTTGGATTGCTGCCAAGAGCATGACTACCAAGTAGACTAATCGATTTTATGGTGCAAGGAAGAGTTGGAGAAGTTCCTTCGATGATGTGAGAACTCTTTCCACAATCGTGATAAAGGTAACTATCACTAGATAAAATTTGTACAGAAAAATGGATTCGAATTATCTACAGACAAGGATGTGCTCGCCAGTACTACAGTCTGCTTACGATATGACATATCGAGACTCATGAATAGTTAGATTCGCTGTCCTGAAATACATTTTATTTTTGAGACAAAAAGTCCAAATGGCTAATGCCCTAATACAATGACCTCTTCAGTAACTTCCAAAGAGTTAAACATTAAAGGATGAAAACCTACTATACGATTAGTGACGATAATTCGCAAAATGCTACCTTTGTATGTTATTACTCATATCCTTGAAATACTCAAAATTGCTGTGATAATTACACACTTGAAACATCCCACTTGATCAATCATGGAAAGATTGAATTTTATTGCTTGTATCAAACTACTGCAGGAAAAAAGCCTGTAATGCCGTGAAAACCGGCTTAGTATTTAGCCGTTATTTTAATAATGAATAAATATACTGTTTATTTACACCAAAATATGAATGATTTGTAAAGTTAACCATTTTAATTAAAAGTTAGGTTTTCGGGTAGATCTCGTAAAATGGTGACCAACGGTATATAGTCTGTTAAGTTTGAACTTTTGTGTAAACCGTGATGAGTAAAATAGACATTTCAGTTCAATATATAAATATAAAGAATTTTATAATATAAAATTATAAACAATAATAATAAAGAAAAACGTACTTTTCCTAATCCTAATCGAATTGGAGCTTATACCCATTATAAATAGAAGTAGTCCCTTCGTTAGAATCATCTTCCGTTTCCCCTTCTTCTGCCGCGTAACGGAACCGAGCAGACCAGGAGTTTGCCTGGAAATCTTTACCGGAGTTCTACAAGGGTTTAATTCGTCAATCGATGTGAGTGATTTATCTCCCGTTAAAATTAATTCATAGATTAGGATTCGTTAATATGTATTCATTCAATTGAAGTTGAATTTGTAAATATGAATGTTGAAGTTGGGTGAATGATTATGTTGAATTGAATTGGAATTGGAATCGGGTTTAGAATTGCACACTGGATTTTTTTCTGTTTCTTCCTTGCCTCTGTCCGAACACTACTCCGTTCTTCTGCTCTAGGTTCAAACGCCGCTGTCGCTGCCGAGTAGTTGAGACGTCGTCGGGTCTTCCACCGTGAGGGAGGCCGCCGGTGGGTCGTCGCTGGCACTGCACTTTGCCCACCTCTTGACTTCTGTTTGTTTAGCCGCTGTTGGGATTCACGCAGAGGATGTGTCTCGCCGGAAATCGTCGCGGGTCGGATGACTGCGGAGGAAGGTGGCCGCTGTAACGTTCGTCGCTGGACTTCCGCCGCTGCTTCGCCAGATCAGTGCATCGGAGAAGAAGGCAGACTGACGGGTTGCTTGGGGAGTTTATGGATATAGTTTTTGGAATTTATAGATTAGCCCTAAATTTCCAAACTACTTGCAAATCAGCCTTCCATACAATTTGACTTTAAGAGGTAACCCAAATTTATTTAAATATATTAAGAAATAATTGATGATAACTACATTAGTCCCTTTATAATAATAGGTAGATTTGAGTTTAAGTAGACATTGAAAATTTCAATAAAAGGTTGAGTTTAAATTAAGGTCATGCGGGTGACGTCGTTCATCCGGTGGTCTCGAGGGTTAAAAACGTGCGCACGGTGGTCATTGACCCTTGGCGAGAGCCAGCGGGGGCCTCAACCCCCTCCATTGCGAGAGCTTTGGAGTTATGAGTGTGGGTTTGGGCGAGAGCCTGGATTCCATTACTCCCGTAAGTATGAATTGGATTATATTAGCAGGCAGATGGAGTAAGTATGCATAAAAACTAAACTGAATTAAAAGGGTAATTAGTGGTACAGTTGGATAATGATATTTGCTGATACTTCTGATATTGTTTGACTATATATTAATGAGTACTAGTCTATGAGTTAGTTTTAGCGTTAGATACTTCCACTCTCCCTATTTTTACAGGTAGGGATCAAGGATTTGATGAGGAGCAGCCTGAAGGACAGTGAAGCGTGACGCCGATGGATGACCGAAGCTGTTTTATTTTAATTAAATAAGTTTGTTGGATTTATTTATTTCAATTACCAGAATGTTGAATGTTGTTTTTTTAAAGGCTTCCGCAACGTTTGAATTATTTACTCCGATTGATTATGAATTATTTCTAAATAAATGTTAATTGATATTTTATTATTAAATGTTTTTAAAATATTGTGCATGTGAATACCAAATTAGTGACAACCCGATTCGCTAACTCATTGTTTCGGGTTTCGCGGGTTGGGGTGTTACATTTTGGTATCGGAGCATGTGGTTTGAAAAGAGATTCTCGAAAAAAAAGTAAATTTAATTTTAAAAAAAAATGTTTACTTTCAAAAAAAAGGAAAAAGAAATAGGCATCCACAACTTCATGACGTCACTGCTCCAGGAGGTAACTCTGAATTCTTATTATGTACATATATGAAATTTTTTGTCTTGATTATTAGTTGATTTGTTTGTTAATTAACATGTGATTTACGTAAAAAGGGAATCGTTGTGCGAAACAAGAAGAACATAAGCACGAGAAGGTGAAAGAGTTTAAAAAAAAGGCTGGTTGTGAAAATTAAAAATTTCTATACATATGGAGAATAAAATATTTTATTCAATAATCATTCGTTTCATTGATTACTGAAATAAAAACCAAATTCAGAAGGGGCTGCAGACCTGGATGAATGAGGGTGTTTTATTTTGGTGTCAGACGAGAATAACAATAAACAGCAATGTGAAAAAAAAGTAAGGTGTTTTCTGAATAAAAAAAATAACTAAAAGAGAGAAGTGGGTGAGAATAAAATTTGTGAAAAAAAACTTTGTTGCAAAAAAAAAGGGTTATACTATTTGGACATTAAAAAGTTAAAAGAATTGGTGTGAGAAAGTCATAAATTCATAATGATTGAATTATCAAAATGTAGAAGTAGAAAAGTATTTTGTTCAATAATTGAGATTATCCCTTTTATAAAAAAATATATAAATATAATGTTTAATAACAAAATCGAAATGTATTTACTTCACACTCTATTCCTTAGAGAAATTGTGTTTATTTGTTAATTGTTGCTTAATTAGTTAAACTGTAAAATTGTAGAATGGACTCTATCGTTAATTACGAAGACGATCATCACTCTGAGGATGAGAGTGTGCAACAGAATGATAGTCAAAATATGAACATGAACCAGAACGTTCCACACCAAGAGACGCCGAATGGTGGGCCTGCTAGGGTCCCATAGGTCGATCATGCGATGATGATGCAGCTCTTACAACAAGTTCTCACTACGTCAAAAACAGATGCTGACAAGTGTTCTTTTTAGTAGTCTAACTGTGCTAGTTTTAGTAGTCTTTCGAGCAGCTGTCTGATATATTTACAGACTATTTAAAAACAATTGTGTAATACGGTTGAAAACACCTATTTTGTGATGTTTCAGAGTACATTTTTTTGAAGTTGTCCTCGTATGAGTAAGACATCTATTTTCTAGAGTTAAAGACAACTGTGATGTTTCGTTGTCTATCTATAATAAATATTACTGTTGTTTTCGACTTCAGACTCCTATTGCGTTGTGTTGTCATTCAACAATATAGACATCTAGTTTCAAAAGTGGTTTAAAGATATATCAGACTGTTGCTTGGAAGACTACTAAACAAAAATAGCATCAGACAACTGTTATCTTGTGTTATATTTCTAAAATGTACACTACTAATTTTGTTGTATTTTAAACAACCGTTTCTTTCACTTGTATAGTGCTCAATAACACTACGTTTTTTTGTAGTTGTCCTTGAAATATTCAAACTATCTTTTTACACAGTAGTCAGATTGTAAATCAGACTACTGCTCCAAAGACAACTAAGTATGTTTGCATAAGACAATTACTATTCTGTGTTGTATTTGTAAAATGTAAACAACTATTTTTGTTGTATTTCACACAACTGTTTATTTCTATTGTCTAACGTTTATTAACAGTACAGGTATGTGTAGTTGTCCTTTAAAGATTTAGAAAATTGTTTTAATACATTGTAAAGCTGTTTGAAAGACTACTATATTTCAATATACATTTATATTTAATAAATAAAATTTATTTCAATTCCAAAATATTGATCATGAAACAAAAATAAATTCTAAAATGTAGAATATATTGAATAATATCTAAATACATACAATCCAAGTCTAAATGACATACAATAATTTAATATTCACATGATTAAAATCACACTCTAATTGTCCATTCGGCATGCCTAATATAGTTGTTTGTCCCCTCAATAACATTTCTGAATACATCTGTTGCTCTAGCAATATTTTCTTGTAAAGCATTCACTTTAGTCCTCAATCTGCATACCATTGAATAATTAAAATGATGTTTGTTGATAACAAGAAAGAGTTCATAACAAAAATACTCAAAACTTTTTGGAGTTATTTGCTAGCTAAATACCTCCAAAGTAGTTCATATACAAGTGCGTAACAAACCCTATAGCAGCAGGGACTGGCCTTACTGCACCAAGACACAGATCCATTTCAGTAAAAACCGAGACAGGATTATATAGGTATAAAAGAACATAATGATAACTTGATGAACCCCTTCCAAATAAGCTTAACAATGGACAAATTGATCAAACCTTGTCCACACATAAAGCTTTGAAAATTGAAAAAGTAGACTAAGGAAAGAAAATAATTAAATGGTATTTACCAACACTGCATAAAACAAAGCCTGATAAGATATCATCTTCCTCAATCCCAGATACTCGGACTCGTAAGTTCTCCCTAAGCCCCGCTTCTCGCACTTTATCTTTATCAATGAGTATGGCAAGAACCTTAACAGGACACTAAAGAAGCAAAAGAAATGAAAACTGTGAGATGGTACCAAAAAATGAGATTAATATATTCACTCATTTAAGAAAATTAAATGTTCATCAACCTTGTCTTGAACATCTTCAGTCTACTTCGCTTAGATATAAAAAAATCAATCGCCAAGAGCCTAATAGATCTTAGAGTAACAGAGTCTAAAAAGCATCAACAATAATAGACTACACAAAATCCAATTAGTAGTTCGAATTAACATCTCAATGAAATAGAAACAACCATTTTATGCACCAGATCAGTACAGCACCCTCAACGAGTATACTGTGTAATTGAAAATAACAAAAAATATGATTAAAAATCAGGGTTTACCCTTTTTTCGCTGCTTCTCTTATTCATAGATGTTGTGTCTTTCTCACCTTGCTTTGCTTCGCCCTTGGCAACACAATTTATAGTTGGATGATGGGTATCTTTCCGCTGCTTCGCCACTTATGAACCTTAATAATCAAACAAATCCTGTGATTAAAGTGACAATTGAAAGCCCAAAGTCAACACGCATAACACATATTAGATTCAAAATAAAATTAAACCAACCTTTCAACACAACCAAAACCAATTCCAGATCTCTTGAAGCACTTAAACATAAGAAATTGTACTAAAATAGAAGATGAACACAAAATCAAACCTAATCAAGGAAGAATCATATAAAGAACAAACCAAAATTGAAGATTATACCAACAAACAACCATGGATGCTAGTTTTTTCGGACTTTAGGGCTGGACATGCTGTTAAATCATCTTCGGGTCGTTGCAAACCGTCGCTCTCCTTAGCCATGCACGGTATTGTGCATCATTGCTACTCCATCGGAAATCGGGGCTGGGCTAGGGTAAAATGGCAAACCTATACCAAATGTTATGGCATTGGCTAGAAAATTTCCACCCCCTCATCACAGCAAGAAGAATCCACACCACCCCTAATACACAACCCAACTAGAAGGAAACAACAACAAAAACACAGGCCTAATTATGCCTAGTGGCCTAATCAAACGGGAATGAAATCCACTCTCATACCTTGAAAGAGGATCACAAATCACCCATAATCTGAGAAAATTGGCCATCAAAAGTTCTTGGAACGACGTGAATCAAGCTGCAAAGTTCGCGAGTGAACAGTACCATCCCAAGCGTTGACCTTCGATTATTCATAATTCAGCCTCAAAATCAGCGATTCAACCTCTAATATGGAATCACCGGCTGTAGGAGAAGCCAGAGTTCCAAAAATCAGAAGAAAAGAGCTCAAAATGAAGGAGAAATGACAAAGAATAGCCTCGCGGCACTGTTCATTCGGGTTTCCTAGAGAGTGAAACCCCACCTGGTTGGGTGCACGCAGAGTGTGAAGGATGACCTGGAATTGTTAGATAGCAAAATACAAAACAATAAAAAGGAGGGATTCTGAAAATCCAAGGAGGGATTATGAAATTTGAGGTGATTTTGAAAACAAAAGTGAAGAGGAATTCTAAATTTTGAGGAGATAGTTGTCAAAATGCACCGCTGCTTTGGAGAAGGGAATGCAAAATGTTTTAGTTTTCAGACTTTGAGTATTTGTTTAGTTTTACTTTTTGCAATAAATCATTTTAAATCTTTGATCTAAAATTAAATAAAATATATATTGTATATTACTTAAATAAAATATTATTTTGAAATAATCTGCTTAAGGGCAACACAATACAGATTCAAGGCATATTAACCTTTCATTTCATTTCAACAAAAAATTATGTATTCTCTCAAATTTTGGTTAAATTATTAGATTTTATTTCAAACAAATTACTCAAACGATTTAACATTAATTAATTTTTTGTAAAAATAATACTCCCTCCGTCCCATTTTATAACGCCTGTTTCGGTTTACGATGTTTGACTGAAGTTATTTTCAAATCATTTTATATGACAAATGGTATAGAGTTAAAAAATAAAAATTACATATCAAAATACTACATCAAAAGATCTATAAAACTAGTAGTGACAACAATATTTTATTTTATCAAATTGCTAACGAAAATAGAGAAAGAAAGTAAATGAAGTTTGACCCTATGAATAGTGAACATGCATTATAATTTGGGACGGAGGGAGTACATTTTAATATATTCTCGTCTCAATTATAATTTTTTAAAATTCATTTTTATCTTCTTCATCTCAGTTTAACATGTTTATACTTATTGTATTTCAAAAAACACATACAGCTAAGATTATACCAAAGCAGATAACTGCATCTCAGTTTAACATGTTTATATGTTGTTTAGATGATATCAGATTAGACTAGATCAAATTAAAAGAGTTTTAAATATAACTAATCAGACTAATTAGATCAAATCGGACAAAAATAGATCTAACCGGAATAAATCAAAGCCAAATCCAATAAGATCATATCTAATCATCAAAAATATCGAATCAAATCAAATTCAAATCTAGTAAGATCAGATCAAATATTAAAAAAACAATTTAATTGTATAGGTCGTGTCATATTTACCTAATCTTCAAAAATATCTATTTACTTGTATACGTTGTGTCCAATATTTCCCTGATCTAATCTTTAAATGCATCAGATCGTACGTAATTACATCAAATCGGACAAAAACAGATCTAATCGGATCAAATCAAATTCAAAACCAATAAGATCATATCAAATCTTCCAAAAAATCTAAACTTTTATATAGGTTGTGTCCTATTTTCCTTATATAATCTTTAAAAGGATCAGATCGGACCTAATTAGATCGAATTAAGCCAAAACAGATCTAAATTGATGAAATGAAATTCGAATATAATAAGATCAAATCAAATCTTCAAAGAAGATATATTTACTTGTATATGTTGTGTCCTAATTGCCTAATATAATCTTTATATGCATCAGATCAGACCTAATTAGATCAAATCATACTAAAATCGATCTAATCGGATCGAATCAAATTCAAATCCCATAAGATCAGGTCAAAACTTTAAGAACATCTATTTACTTGTATACGTTGTGTCCTAGTTCTTTAAAAGCATCAGATTGGACCTAATTAGATTAAATTAGACCAAAATAGATTGTTGGGAAAATCTTATAGATTTTGATGATGATGTATTTAGATTTTAATAGGGACTTTAGGCCTCCCCCAATATTCAATGTAATTTTTCTTTTTAGATATATTGTTAAAACCGAGTTCTTGAGATTTCCAATAAAGTTGTGATATTTCTTTAAGTGGTTTGATGCTTGAAGACTTAATCAAATTCTGTGATTTGGAAATTGGATATCTTGATCGGAAATGTCAAAGACAAGTAAGGATTTCTCAAAGGAGATAAAGATCCTCTAATCCGGAATACTACATGAGAACCGGATGTCTCGCTACAACCCGCTGAAGGCTAAGTCATTCAAATCGGAAGACTAGCGCGGATCTCTTTTTCACCCGAAAGTATGTGAATGACTCTTCCGGATTTGTCAGCGAAAGAACCGAATGCCTCAAGAAAAGCCCGGAACTCTCAGAAGCGGACAAGTGAGAAAAGACTTAAAAAAAAATTCTAAGTCTTGAATGAAGAAATTCTACCCGTTAGTAAGGAAAAATCAATCTCTTGATTTTCAATGGCTAGATTGAAGATAATTAAGCTGATTCAAGAACAAATGACTTGAAGACAGAGTCTAGACCCCTCAAATTAAAGAGCTCGTCCAGAATTCCTAAACAAGCACTAGAAGACAAACTGAGTAAAGTGCTACAGTCTAGAATTCTTGAACAACAGCTAGAAGACGGATTCTGTGGAAAAAGGAATCCCTCCTCAAACAATTGGGTATGTCCAAACACCCACTCCAATGAGGAATCATCAATCACAATATTCATTCAAAATTAAAGCCAGCAAATGCAACAGATAGTCTATTTTGATTCAACGGATAGATTATCCAATCCAGCTATAAATAACAACCTTGGAAGACTGGAGAAGAGATAACGAGATAGACAAACACAACGAAGCAATCTCTAATAACAAAGCTATCTCATTTACAGTTAGCCCAAAAAGCTTGATAAAGAGAGATTTCTAAAACTCCTTATCCAGAAGCAAACTTCTCCTCCTTCCAAAGAGCTATAGTGTAAACACTCGAAGGTTTCCTTGCCTCAAGTACCACACCACGTTGAAGGATATAACTTTTGATCAACATTCTCACAAGTTGATATTGCACGTCCTATTGTTCGGATCTTGCAGTTGTTGAAGAAGCGTGACCTTTGAAGGAACAACAAAGCCAGCACGAGTGCAGTAGCAACTTTGGCCTTGCGAAGATATACCGTGCAGAAATTCACATAAGTGTAATTGTTGGTTCTTTATTCAACAACCAACTACATAGTGGATTTTGAGGACGTAGAAGGATTACCCCACCTTCGAACCTCGTTAAAGTTTGCGTGTCTCTCTCTCTCTCTTTTATCTTTACTCTTACTTGCAATTATATTAACTGTGAAAACTAACCCATCCATATTGATTACTGCTCATACTACCCACCAAATTCTGCACACAATCTAAAGTTCCCAAGAACTCTAGATTTACACTATTTTCACGTTTTCAAAAGAAACGAAAAAGTTTTAAAATTGTAACAAAGTCTATTCACCCCCCCCTCTAGACTTTGTATCTCACCACTTTGGGACCACCATAGATCTAATCGGATCAAATGAATTTTGAATTTAATAAGATCAAAACAAACTTTCACAGGAATCTATTTACTTGTATATGTTGTGTCCTAATTGTCTGATATAATCTTTAAATGCATCAGATCGGACCTAATCAGATCAAATTAGACAAAAACAGATCTAATTGGATCAAATCAAATTCATGTCCAGATCGGTGGACTATGTCAGAAGATGACACCCTCTGCCTTATGGCCAAAGATGATGCCGAACAAGAGGTAACCTCACAAACCTCCTGCTCATCTTCCTATGAAAGCATACCAACTTCTGAAAGTCTTTTTGACAAGTTTAAAAAGATGATGAAAGATTTTGAGGAAATAAATCTCAAACACTCATCCTTAACAGAGGAGAACAAGCTATTGAGTAAAGAGAATCTCAAGTTGACTGAAGGTAGGAAAAGTCAACTAGATGAGATCACTCAACTCAGGACTGAAAATAAATCTCTCTCTGAAAAGGTGAAATCCCTCAACAAGGAGCTTGGGATACTTAAGTCCAAAGAAGCAGTGGATAAGCTTCTTGAAGCGACCAAGCAAAAGGGTCATGAAGGACTTGGGTTTGACCCCTCCAGTTCCAAAAGGAAAGGGAGAACAACTTTCATTCCTCCTAAACCTACTACCAAATCCAATAAGCAGAAAGGAAAGAAAAAGGAGAAACCCACAGAAGTTCCTAAAAAGGTAGTCCCTCCTAAGAACGATAGGAAGCTGGACAGACCTCAAAGAGGAAATAATTTCAGAAGAAAACCTTCTAACCCCCACTATACGCGAGGCTATACTCATTATGGGGTAGATAGGAGTTTTCCAAGAAATTCTGAGTGGAGAACTGTGCCAAAATATAGTCAACCTCCACCCCAGAAACTATTTGTTCCACCTAAGTATGCTTACAACCGACACAGGCCACACTATGCACAACCTAGACAAAACTATAGGTCTTATCAACCTAGGTTTGCCAGGTGGAAAAAGGAAAATGCACCACCTGCTCGTAGGAAATTTTATGCATACAACTATGATTACAATCCCAACAAGTTTAGGGCTGCAAGGAAAATTCCCTGCAACTTCAAACTTGATGTAGGGACACACACCATTAACTATTCCGGACCCAAACTGAATTGGGTACCAAAATTTTCCTCCTCCTAATGCAGGAAGCCACTAAGTACCCAGGTGTCTGGTACTTAGACAGTGGCTGTTCAAGACACATGACGGGTGATGTAAGTCTTTTGAGCAATCTAATTCCCTATGATGGTCCAAGAGTTACTTTTGGAGGAAGCAATGACTTTGGCCTTACTAAAGGGCTAGGAAATCTGGTGTACAAGGGACTAACCATCCAAGCTGTATCTTATGTGGAAGGTCTCAATTATAACCTTCTGAGCATAAGTCAGTTTTGTGATAAAGGTTACTCCTTGGAATTCTGCAAGGACATGGCATCTCTCAAGAACATCTCCACATATGAAGTCATTCTCACTGGGAAGAGAATCAGAAACATCTATGAAGTAATGTGGGACGATGTCAAGGAAGCTTGCCTAATCAGCAAAGGTGACACTAACCTTCTATGGCTTTGGCATAAGAGGTTGAGTCATCTCAACTTCAAAACTCTCAACAAGCTATCCAAAGAAGGGTTAGTAGGAAGGAAAGCATTTGTGATGCTTGCCAGAAAGGAAAGCAAGTCAAGTCCACTTTCAAGGAAAAACCGACACCCTCAACTACAAGGATATTAAGTCTTGTTCACATGGACTTATTTGGCCCTGTTACTCCAATAAGTCTAAGTGGAAAGAAATATGTCCTAGTGGTAGTTGATGATTACTCAAGATACACGTGGACAATCTTCCTCAACAGCAAGAAGGAAACTCAAGGGAAACTCACCAACTGCATGAAGCTGATTCAAAACCAAGCAAGTCAGACCATCGAGAAGATCAAATTTGACAAAGGTACAAAATTCCTGAATGAAATCATCATTCATTACTGTGAAGAAAACGGAATTCTTCATCAGACATCTGCAGCAAGGACGCCTAAACAGAATGGTGTAGCTGAAAGAAGGAACAGAACCTTGAAGGAAGCAGTAAGGACCATGCTAGCCGAAGCTTCTTTGCCAAAGAGGTTGTTGGGAAAAATATTGTAGATTTTGATGATGATTTATGTAATAGGGACTTTAGGTCTCCCCCAATATTCAATGTAATTTTTCTTTTTAGAAATATTGTTAAAACCAAGTTCTTGAGTTTTCCAATAAAACTGTGATATTTCTTTAAGCGTTTTGATGCCTGAAGACTTGATCAAATTCAGTGATATGAAAATTGGATATCTTGATCGGAAGTGTCAGAAACAAGTAAGGATTTCTCAATCAGATAAAAATCCTCAGATCCGGAAAGACTACATAAGAACCGGATGTCTCGCTACAACCCGCTGAAGGCTAAGTCATTCAAATCGGAAGACTAGCGCGGATCTCCTTCTCACCCGGAAGTAAGACTCATCCGGATTTGTCAGCTAAGAATCGGAAGACTCACCAAAGACCGGAATTCTCAGAAAGCGGACAAGTGAGAAAAAGCTTAGAAAATCATCTAAGTCCTGAATGAAGAAATTCTACCCGTGGCAAGGAAAAATCAATCTCTTGATTTTCAACGGCTAGAATGAAGATAATTAGGCTGATTCAAGAACAAATTACTCGAAGACAAAGTCTGGGTCTCTAAAATTAAAGAGCCTGCCCGGAATTCCTAAACAAGCACTAGAAGACAAACAGAGTAAAGTGCTACAGTCTTGAATTCTTGAACAAAAGCTAGAAGACGGATTTTGTGGAAAAAGGAATCCTTTCTCAACAATTGGGTAAATCCAAACACCCACTTCAACGAAGAATCTTCAAATCACAATCTTCATTCAATATTGAAGCCAGCAAATGCAACGGATAGTCCATTATGATTCAACGGATAGATTATCCAATCCAGCTATAAATAGCATCCTTGGAAGACTGAAGAGAATATGATGAGATACGTTGATACAACAACACAACGAAGCAATCACTAAAGCTATCTCATTCACAGTTAGCCCAAAAAGCGTGATAAAGAGAGATTTCTAAACTCCTTATCCAGAAGCAAACTTCTCCTCCTTCCAAAAAGCTATAGTGTAAACACTTGAAGGTTTCCTTGCCTCAAGCACCACACCACGTTGAAGGATATTACTTTTGATCAAACTTATTGATTAAAAGGGGTAGGTCAACTCTCTTACAAGTTGATCTTGCAAGTCCTATTGTTCGGATCTTGCAGTTGTTGAAGAAGCTTGACCTTCGAAGGAACAACAAAGCCAGCACGAGTGCAGTAGCAACATTGGTCTTGTGAAGATATACCGTGCAGAAATTCACACAAGTGTAACTGTTGGTTCATTATTCAACAACCAACTACATAGTGGATTTTGAGGACGTAGAAGGATTACCCCACCTTCGAACCTCGTTAAAGTTTGCGTGTCTCTCTCTCTTATCTTTATTCTTACTTGCAATTATATTAACTGTGAAAACTAACCTATCCATATTAATTACTGCTCACTCCACCCACCAAATTCCGCACACAATCTAAAGTTCACAAGGACTCTAGATTAACACTCATTTTCTCGTTTTCAAAAGAAACGAAAAAGATTTTAAACTTGTAACAAAGTCTATTCACCCCCCTCTAGACTTTGTATTTCACCACTTTGGGACCACCAATTGGTATCGGAGCAGTCTTCTCACTATCTACATTTAGATTAACGAGAAGCGATCAAAATGGTGAACAATATGGATCACGGTTTGCCCAAGTTTTCTCTTCTAGGTTATGATGATTGGAAGATCATGATGGAAGCACACCTTTACGCTCTACATGATTGCATGTGGATGGTGCTTGAGGATGGACCCTTGAAAATCCAAATGGAGAATCCTGAGAGGAATCCAGCAACTCCAGACGTAGTCCAGTACATTCCAAAGCCCAAGGAAAAATGGGATGATAGAGATTGCAAAAAGCACAATCTGGATAACGTCGCCAAAGCAGCCATCTTCAAGACACTTGACCCCATCACCTTCTCCAAAATTAAGCACCTCAAGACTGCCATGGAGATATGGCAAGGTCTTGGGAAGCTATGTGAGGGTTCAGAGGACTTGAGAAAGCAGAAGATAGAAGTCCTACTTGAGAAGTTCAAAAGCTTCAAAATGCTTCCCGGAGAATCATTTGATATGCTGGATGAAAGATTCCACAAAATCTTGAATGATCTTGCATCACTTAACCACGTTCTTTCTCCCAAAGAAAAGAATGTAAGGTTGCTGAGATCTATTCCAACTGAGTGGTACACCAAAGCCACAGCCATGGAAGAAGGAAGAAATCTGGAGAACTACACTGTTCAAGGTCTTCTTGATGAGCTCAGAACCTATGAGCACGAGCTGAAGAAGAAGAAGGAAGAACAAGTCACTCCCTTCCCCACGGCACTGATGACAACTCCAAGAGTTCCATCAAGTGAAGGGACATGCCCAAGGAACTGTGACACACCCTCATCCAGCCAGCCGTCAAGTTCAAAAATGGAGAACTACGATGAGGAATTTTCCATGATGGTCAAGCAATTCCGGAAGTTCAAAAAGTTCTTCAAGAAAGCTGACTCAGTCAGAAGGCCATCCAAGGGAAAGCCACAGGTAAGTGACTCTCCTCCTGAATCTTATTTGTGTTACAATTACAGGAAGCCCGGCCACTGGAAGTCAGCGTGCCCGTACCCAAAAGTGGAGAAGTACGGAGAAAGAGAAAGGAACGAGAAGAAAAAGAAGGCAATGGTTGCTGCTGAAAGTGACGAGTCATCCAGCTCAAGCTCGGATGAAGAAGCTCTCGTCTGCATGGAGCGCAGAGCTGAAAAGTCCAACCATGAGGATAGGTGGACCATGTCAGAAGATGACACTCTCTGCCTAATGGCCAAAGATGATGCTGATCAAGAGGTAACCTCACAAACCTCCTGCTCATCTTCTTATGAAAGCATACCAACTTCTGAAAATCTTTTTGACCAGTTCAAAAAGATGATGAAAGACTTTGAGGAGATAAATCTCAAACATTCTTCCTTAACAAAGGAGAACAAACTATTGAGTGAAGAGAATCTCAAGTTGACTGAAGGTCGGAAAAGTCAACTGAATGAGATCACTCAACTCAAGACTGAAAATGAATCTCTCTCTGAAAAGGTGAAATCCCTTAACAAAGAACTAGGGACTCTTAAGTCAAAAGAGGCAGTGGATAAGCTTCTTGAAACGACCAAACATAAAGGTCGTGAAGGACTTGGGTTTGACTCCTCTAGCTCTAAAAGGAAAGGGAAAACAACTTTCATCCCTCCTAAACCTACTGCTAAACCAAATAAGCAGAAAGGGAAGGAAAAGGAAAAACCAACAAAAGTTTTCAAAAAGGTAGTCCCTCCTAAGAACTATAGGAAGCTGGACAAACCTCAAAAAGGAAATAATTTCAAAAGAAAACCTTCTAACCCCCATTATACACGAGGCTATACCAATTATGGGGGAGACAGGAGTTTTCCAAGAAATTCTGAGTGGAGAACTATGCCAAGATATAGTCACCCTCCACCTCAGAAGCTATTTGTGCCACCTAAGTATGCTTATAACCGACACAGGACACACTATGCACCACCTAGACAAAATCATAGGTCTTATCAACCTAGGTTTACTAGGAGGAAACAGGAAATAACATCTCCTGCACGTAGGAAGTTTTATGCCTACAACTATGATTACAATCCCAACAAGTTTAGAGCTGCAAGGAAGATTCCCTGCAACTTCAAACTTGATGTAGGGACACATACCATTAACTACTCCGGACCCAAACTTAATTGGGTACCAAAATCTTCCTCCTCCTAATGCAGGAAGCCACTAAGTACCCAGGTGTCTGGTACTTAGACAGTGGTTGTTCAAGACACATGACGGGTGATGCGAGCCTTTTGAGCAATCTAATTCCCTATGATGGTCCAAGAGTTACTTTTGGAGGAAGCAATGATTTTGGCCTTACTAAAGGGCTAGGAAATCTGGTATACAAGGGACTAACCATCCAAGCTGTATCTTATGTTGAAGGGCTCAATTACAACCTTCTTAGCATAAGTCAGTTTTGTGATAAAGGTTACTCCTTGGAATTCTGCAAGGACATGGCATCTCTCAAGAACATATCCACTAATGAAGTCATCTCACTGGGAAGAGAATCAGGAACATCTATGAAGTAATGTGGGATAATGTCAAGGAAGCATGTCTAATCAGCAAAGGTGACACTAACCTTCTATGGCTTTGGCATAAGAGGTTGAGTCATCTCAACTTCAAAACTCTCAACAAGTTGTCCAAAGAAGGGTTAGTAGAAGGTCTTCCCAAAGCTGCATTCAGAAAGGAAAGTATTTGTGATGCTTGCAAAAAAGGAAAGCAAGTCAAGTCCACCTTCAAGGCAAAATCGGCACCCTCAACTACAAGGATATTAAGTCTTATTCACATGGACTTATTTGGCCCTGTTACACCAATAAGTCTAAGTGGAAAGAAATATGTCCTTGTGGTAGTTGATGATTACTCAAGATACACGTGGACAATCTTCCTCAACGGCAAGAAGGAGACTCAAGGGAAACTCACCAACTGCATGAAGCTAATTCAAAATCAAGCAAGTCAGACCATTCAGAATCTTATTTGTGCTATGACTGCAGGAAGCCTTGCCATTGGAAGTCAGCATGCCCGTACCCAAAAGTGGAGAAGTACGGAGAAAGAGAAAGGAACGAGAAGAATAAGAAGGAAATGATAGCAGCTGAGAGTGACGAGTCATCCAGCTCAAGCTCGGATGAAGAAGCCCTCGTCTGCATGGAGCGCAGAGCTGAGAAGTCCAACCATGAGGATCGGTGGACTATGTCAGAAGATGATACTCTCGGTGGATAAGCTTCTTGAAACGACCAAACATAAGGGTCGTGAAGGACTTAGTTTTGACCCCTCCAGTTCCAAAAGAAAAGGGAGAACAACTTTTATCCCTCCCAAACCTACTGCCAAACCCAATAAGCAGAAAGGTAAGGAGAAGGAGAAACCTAAAGAAGTTTCCAAAAAGGTAGTCCCTCCTAAAAATTATAGGAAGCTGGACACACCTAAAAGAGGAAACAATCTCAGAAGAAAACATTCTAACCCCCACTACACACGAGACTATACTCATTATGGGTAGATAGGAGTTTTCCAAGAAATTCTGAGTGGAAAACTATGCCAAGATATAGTCATCCTCCACCCCAGAAACTATTTGTTCCACCTATGTATGTTTTTAACCATCACAGGCCACACTATGCACAACCTAGACAAAACTATAGGTCTTACCAACCTATATTTACTAGGAGGAAACACGAAATTGCACCACCTGCACGTAGGAAGTTCTATGCCTACAACTATGACTATAATCCCAACAAGTTTAGGGCTGCAAGGAAAATTCCCTGCAACTTCAAACTTGATGTAGGGACACACACCATTAACTATTCCGGACCCAATCTGAATTGGGTACCAAAATCTTCCTCCTCCTGATGCAGGAAGCCGCTAAGTATCTAGGTTTCTGGTACTTAGACAGTGGTTGTTCAAGACACATGACGGGTGATGCGAGTCTTTTGAGCATTCTAATTCCCTATGATGGTTCAAGAGTTACTTTTGGAGGAAGAAATGATTTTGGTCTTACAAAGGGCTAGGAAATCTGGTGTACAAGGGTTTAACCATCCAGACTATATCTTATGTGGAAGGTCTCAACTATAACCTTCTTAGCATAAGTCAGTTCTGTGATAAAGGTTATTCTCTAGAATTCTTCAAGGACATGGCATCCCTTAAGAACATCTCCACAAATGAAGTCATTCTCACTGGGAAGAGAATCAGAAACATCTACGAAGTAATGTGGGACGATGTCAAGGAAGCATGCCTAATCAGCAAAGGTGACACTAACCTTCTATGGCTTTGGCATAAGAGGTTGAGTCATCTCAACTTCAAAACCCTCAACAAGCTGTCCAAAGAAGGGTTAGTAGAAGGTCTTCCCAAAGCTGTGTACAAGAAAGAAAGCATTTGTGATGCTTGTCAGAAAGGAAAGCAAGTCAAGTCTACTTTCAAGGGAAAACCGGCTCACTCAACTACAAGGATACTAAGTCTCATTCACATGGACTTATTTGGACCTGTTACACCAATAAGTCTAAGTGGAGAGAAGTATGTCCTGGTAGTAGTTGATGATTATTCAAGATACACGTGGACAATCTTCCTTAACAGCAAGAAGGAAACTCAGGGTAAGCTCACAAACTTCATGAAGCTAATTCAAAATCAAGCAAGTCAGACCATTCAGAAGATCAGATCTGACAAAGGCACAGAATTCCTGAATGAAATCATCATTCACTACTGCGAAGAAAACGGAATTCTTCATCAGACATCTGCAGCAAGAACACCTCAACAGAATGGTGTAGCTGAAAGAAGGAACAGAACTCTGAAGGAAGCAGTGAGAACCATGCTAGCAGAAGCTTCCTTACAAAAGAGGTTCTGGGCTGAAGCAGTTAACACAGCCTGCTACACTCAAAATAGGAGTATGATTTATAAAAGGCACAACAAAACTCCCTATGAACTGTGGAATGGGAGAAAGCCTAATATATCATATTTCCATATTTTTGGGAGCAAGTGCTTTGTGTTAAACAACGGGAAGAATCATCTGAACACTTTTGATGAGAAATCAGATGAGGCCATCTTCCTAGGATATTCCATGGTAAGCAAGGCGTTCAGAGTCTTCAACAAAAGAACCATGATCACTGAAGAGTCAATACATGTCATTTTTTATGAAAAACATGTGATTGACAAACCATCAAAACATGATCATGAGGTTCTGGATTTATCAGACAAGGATGAAGAAGTCAATAAAGAAGATAGAATGAAGCCCACGGAATTCATTCCATTCAGAAGTCTGCCTCTGAAGATTTCACAGAGAAATCCGGATTCAGACGGTGCTGAGCCCTCCGGAAATTTTGGCCAGCCTTCCAATATTCCGGATATCTCAAACGGCGACAATTCCGGAAATGGCGACCCAGTGCCAATCCATCCGGAAACACCAACAACTTCTGTTCTTCAACCAGAAGCTGAACTAGATCAAACAGTCAATCCCAATCAACACAATCTTCGTTGGTTAAGGGATCATCCTTCTCAACAGATCATTAAAGATATTCAATCTGGTGTTCGCACAAGAAGTGCCCAACAGAATCTAGAAGCTATGCTTGCTTGTTTCATCTCACAAGTGGAACCAAAGAATATTAAAGAAGCTCTAGATGATTCTGATTGGATCAATGCAATGCAAGAAGAACTCAACCAGTTTTCCAGAAATGATGTCTGGAAACTTGTTCCCAGACCTACTCATCAACATGTCATTGGGACAAAGTGGGTCTTCCGGAACAAGATGGATGAAAACGGCGTTGTTGTCAGAAACAAAGCCCGGTTAGTTGCCAAAGGATATTGTCAAGAAGAAGGTATAGATTTTGATGAAACCTTCGCTCTAGTTGCTAGACTTGAAGCTATAAGGCTGTTTCTAGCCTTTGCTACTCACAAGGACTTCAAAGTCTATCAAATGGATGTCAAAAGCGCATTTCTCAACGGAAACCTAGAGGAAGAAGTGTATGTAGAACGGCCTCCAGGATTTGAGTTACACACTAAGGGAGATCAGGTGTATAGACTCAAGAAGGCGCTATATGGACTCAAACAAGCACCAAGAGCTTGGTATGATACATTGTCTCAATTTCTTATAGACAATGGATTCACCAAAGGAGTAATTGACAAGACATTATTCAAGCTACAAGATGGAGAAGATTTCCTATTAGTTCAGATCTATGTGGACGATATCATATTTGGCTCAACGAAGAAAGATCTATGCACCAAGTTTTCAACCCTCATGCAAGGAAAATTTGAAATGAGCATGATGGGGGAACTCAACTACTTCCTTGGCCTTCAAATCAAACAGAGAAGTGAAGGCACTCTCATCAATCAAGCAAAATATACAAGGGATCTTATCAAGAAGTTCAAAGTTGATCAGAAGTCATCCGTTTCTGTCCCCATGAGCACATCCACCAAACTTGATATGGATGTAGATGGAAAGGATGTAGATCAAACTCTCTACAGGGGGATTGTCGGATCTCTACTCTACCTTACTGCAAGCCGTCCGGATATCTCATATGCAGTAGGTGTTTGTGCCAGATTCCAGTCAAAGCCAAAGGAAAGCCATCTGATAGCAGCTAAAAGGATTCTCAGATACCTCAAAGGAACTCAGAACATGGGTTTGTGGTATGGTAAGAGCAATTCATTTGAGTTAGTGGGATACTCAGATTCTGACTTTGCCGGATGCAAAGTTGACCGGAAAAGTACATCTGGTACTTGTCAATTCATTGGTGGAAATCTTGTTTCTTGGTTCAGTAAGAAACAAAACTCCATTTCTACATCTACAGCAGAAGCAGAGTACATTGCAGCTGGCAGTTGTTGTGCTCAAGTTTTGTGGCTAAAGCAACAACTACTGGACTATGGAGTCAAAACAAAGGAAGTGACAATCTTTTGTGACAATCAAAGTGCCATAGCCATCTCTCAAAACCCAGTGCATCATTCTCGCACTAAGCACATTGATGTCAAGCATCACTTCATCAGAGATCATGTGGAAAAGAAAGATATCAAAATTGAGTATATCTCAACTGAAGAACAACTGGCGGATATCTTCACCAAACCACTAAGTGAAGCCAAGTTTTCCGATTTGCTTCACAAAATTGGTCTAATTCAATTAGACTGAATGTAGTGCACGTGGCAGTTCACTTTCCACGTCTGTCACAATGATGGGTGGGAACGTGGCCTTGGGAACAGTATCGCCACTAGCCGCATAAATCGCCCACATTAAATCCCAATCGCCACTATTCAGATCTCAACCGCCCACTCAAAAATTCTTCGTCATCTTCTTCGCGAAAAATTCTCAAAAATCTGCAAGAACCCTAAGCCTTTATTTCTCAAATTTTCACCCAAATTTCTGAGAAAATGAAGGTTGTCGGTGCAAATGTCCACTTTCAGAAGTTAGAAGCCAAGTGCTCATCTCCAACATTCTTCCAAAACTATCTGCAGATGATAGCCGCTCAAGAACTCTCCGAATTTCTTCAAATGGAGATTCGCCTCAAATTCGAGGAAGAAGTTCTTGAATTCTACAGAAATGGAGAAATCAAATCTGCTCAGTCAAAGAAAAATCCACAGAGGACATTTCCAGTCATCAAGTCCACTGTTGGAGGCTCAAAGGTGAAGCTTTCGCAGAAGAAATTGGGAAGAAAGCTTCGCCTTCCCAATTCTGGAGTTGAAGTTGGGAAATTTCCAGTCAAAAATCTGGACTGGAACATCATTGGAATTTCGGCGAACTCCTTCTGGCCCAGCAAAGAAAGCAGATCTGAACAACGATTACAAGTTGATTTTGGAACTGGTCATCGCCTGCCTCGAATGTGGGAGTGGAGGTCATGCCGATGACATCACCCAGGAGAGAGCCTTCATCATCAACGCTCTCATTACCAAAACTAAGGAAAACTGGGCTGCACACTTTTTCAATTCCATCTCAAAGCATTTGGGAAAGCCCAACCAGAAATATCTTTGTCAAGGACTATACCTTGGACATATCTTGGAGTCTATGGGTATTGCTTCTAAAGGAAAGAAGTATGGAGAAAGATACTGGCTATACTACTTATCCTCCAAAGGAGAAAACAGAGCCAGTGCTAGTACCACTGCAGAAGATAGCTCATCAGATAATGTCCTACTCATCCATATGGCAAAGACTGCCAAAAGAAAGCAAGTGGTGTCCCCCTCTCCCTCCATTGAAGCACCACAGAATCTTGCCTTGGTATCTTTGGAAGAAGAAGAAGAAGTCTCTGACCATGGAGAACTTCAAAGGAAGAAGAAGAGAAAGATCAACTCTTCATCAACATCCAAAGATGTCGATTCGGATGAGTTGAAGGAGAAGGAAACTGCTGAGGAAACCTCTATTCAAAACCAGAGCCCTCAACAATTTGAAGAAGAAATCCCTCCAGTCCAAAGCCTTCCAACCTCATCTCAGCCTCATACAGATGATGCTGACAACAAATTCTGGCAGCTCTACTATAATTGGAGAGCTTGGAAAGTTGGAAATTCAGAAGAGCAACTGTTGGATTGGGACCAACAGCTGAAGAATGAAAAGATTATCAAGAAATGCCTAGGACTACCAGTCAACCACTGCTGTGAAGACATCTTGGATGACTACTGGGTATGGCAAAGGAACAATGAGGATCTGCATCTGGAACACTTGGCCACTACACCAGTTTCAGACTTTGAAGCAGATGATGAAGATACTGCAGTCTATAAGCCAGTCTTCTCAAAAGCCACAGAAGATCAAATGGCTCCCACTTCTGAAGAAATAGCTGTTTTGGAAACAACAGCTGAGGATTTCCCTATCTTTACGGAAACCTCACCTGCGTTCGAAATGGTTCTGACTGAAACTGTTCAAGAGAAGGCAGCCTCTCCCCACAAGAGCAGAACCAGGAAGCAACTGAAGAAGAAGAATTTCAGCGACTGATCCAATCTCAAGTGCTCGAGATCCTCACAACTCCTTGTGAGATCTCCAATCAGACACAACTTGAGATTCTGGAAAAGTCAGCAGAAATTCCGGAACAGTCAGCTATTCCAGAAATTATGGAGAAAGAAGTAGAAGTCCAAAGGCACTCTGGAAAAGCTGAGAAGGAATCTCAGATGGCAGAAGAGGAGGTCTCTCAAACTCCAATAGCCATTTTTGAAGAACCAAATGAAGCTGAAGATAGTGACTCACTCTCAAGATACATATCAAATTTTGCACTTGATGAAGCAGAAGGAGAATCTGAGAGGACACTAAAGATCACTGATGAAGAAGATGTGCAAGAAGATGCTGAATCTCTTCCTTTGCAACTCTTTCAAAGGACATCATCTCCTCATCAGGTAACCAATTTTCCCTTCCATAGCTCTTCCACTCCTACTCTTCCGGATGAGATACCGGAAACCTGGACAAGGAAGGTCCAAGGGCTGATTGAGTCAGCCCTAGCATCTCAACATGCCTCCTTTAGGCAAGAGATAGAGCTAATGGAAGCCAAACACACTGAGCTGATAGAGAAATCTGAAAAGAAACACAGCGCTGATCTCAAGGAGATAAGTAAATCAGTAGAAAAGACTCTAGAGATCATCTCTCTATTGAGTAAAACTGTGAGCAATACGATGGAAATATACACCTCTGACAGTCAACTGCAATTCAATGAATTCAACATAGTCAAGGAGCAAATAGCAAATGTCACAATTGGTCTGCAAAAACAGATGTCCCTTCTCCAAATGCACATCAGATCAGCCCTAGCTATAGCTTCAGCAAATCAAGTAGTAACCAAAGACTACTTGAAGGTGATCATTGACAATCAAAAGGAAGCATACAAGCTGTTCAGACTTATTGGTGCACATTCTGGGAACCGCAAGATGGAAGTAATTCTCCAACAACACAGTCCATCTCCAATACCACAGCTCCCTATTGCAGTCAACGAAGGAGAAGCATCTTATGTCCCTTCTCATCTGCACATGACTAATCTGATCCTTGAAGCACAGCAAAGAAATCCGGAAAACTTAGCACAGCACCTATCCAGCTCAGGACTGGATGGAACAGAATTTATAGGTGCAGTTGCTGACCACTTCTCAGATGCTGCTCAAACAGAGGAAAGGCGTGAAAACTTAAGGCGCATCAAAGAACTGCGTGGGAACATGCAGGGCATCAGTGAAGTTGCCGGATCTTCAAAACGCAAAAGGAACTGAAGGTTCTTTTCATCAAACCAGGGGGAAAGTATGTGAAAACATTTGTTTTGATGAAAACACCTTCTTGTTTAACCATTGCTTGATTGGTTTAAACATTGCTTAAGTATGCCTTAATTGTGCTTATTATGCTTGATTATGCTTATCTCAAGTATGATTTTGTCTTAATTATTTTTCTGAAGCGCATACATTCAGGGGGAATGTAATTCAGGGGAACTTACCTAGTTTTGGCTAACAATTATTTTTGGCAATGAATTATTGATAAGCTCAAAGCAATGGAAGACGGATATCTCAGTTTTGGTACTAAAATTGGAAATCTCCGATTCAGGTACCTTACAAAATCTGCCTTCTTAAACTAAGCTTTAGTCCTTAATTCATTTCCAACCAGCTCTAAAAGTACTGGTCCCTAGGATGTTTAAAAATGTACAGGACTTTGGAAAAATAGTACCTCTTTTCTTTTAAATATTCATATTTGTTTTGGTACTACCTCGTCCTAAGTAGAAATTAGAACTATAGGGAATGAAAAATGATAGTCTTATTTTTTTTGGGCCTTGAGAACCCAATAGCTCCACCAGCTGTCCACCTCTGATCACCATCTGTTTCGACTCATTCGTTACTTCCCTCTAGTACATAGCTTTCTTTTCTTTTTGGGCCACTCTTTTGGGCTTAGCCAAACCAGAACAGTTACGTTTCTCAAACCAATCGAAACTGATTTTCTAATTAAAACAGTTTCAATTCCTTGGTAACTGGTAAAAGCTTCCTTCTACTTTTCAACTTCTTGGAAGTTGAAACTCCTTTACTCTCACCGTTCCAACTACCCACTTAATGGAACCCGTGAAACTCCTCCTCCCCTATTTAAATCAAGGTATCTCAATCCACTTTCATCACAAACAACTCTCCCAATATGAAAAGTCTTCAAACTCACTGTCTAAGGAATACACCAAGAAAAATAGCCTCAATGGAGAAACTTTTCTTTCTCACCCTCATAGACGGCAATGGAAGAAGCCTATTGAGAAGAAAAGACTTTTAAGGTCTATGGTGAGAATCTCGGCAGTAGAGAAGGTCTATGGTGGAAATCTCGTATTTTTCAGTATTAGACCATACACCTTCTCTGGAACAACACTCTCTCTATCTTTTTTGAGAGATGTGTTGCTTCCAAGATCTTGAATATCAACTTTGGATATTAAAGATCTATCAAACGCAACGCCAACTGCTCAGCCAAGCAGAATCTGCTGAAGCTGAAAACAGTCAAGGCGGAAGAAATCACAAAATCTCAAGACAAAAACTTGGTTTAGGAATTATTGTAATTTGAATTGTATTTGTTTAAGAGTTTTTGTTAACAAGCTATATGTTATGAGAAACTAAAAGAAAGTTACAAAATTAGTTCTCAGTACAGCGACCGGAACTCTTAAACACTTGTTTGTCATCATCAAAAAGGGGGAAACTGTTGGGAAAAATATTATAGATTTTGATGATGATTTATGTAATAGGGACTTTAGGTCTCCCCCAATATTTAATGTAATTTTTCTTTTTAGAAATATTGTTAAAACCAAGTTCTTGAGTTTTCCAATAAAACTGTGATATTTCTTTAAGCGTTTTGATGCCTGAAGACTTGATCAAATTCAGTGATATGAAAATTGGATATCTTGATCGGAAGTGTCAGAAACAAGTAAGGATTTCTCAATCAGATAAAAATCCTCAGATCCGGAAAGACTACATAAGAACCGGATGTCTCGCTACAACCCGCTGAAGGCTAAGTCATTCAAATCGGAAGACTAGCGCGGATCTCCTTCTCACCCGGAAGTAAGACTCATCCGGATTTGTCAGCTAAGAATCGGAAGACTCACCAAAGACCGGAATTCTCAGAAAGCGGACAAGTGAGAAAAAGCTTAGAAAATCATCTAAGTCCTGAATGAAGAAATTCTACCCGTGGCAAGGAAAAATCAATCTCTTGATTTTCAACGGCTAGAATGAAGATAATTAGGCTGATTCAAGAACAAATTACTCGAAGACAAAGTCTGGGTCTCTAAAATTAAAGAGCCTGCCCGGAATTCCTAAACAAGCACTAGAAGACAAACAGAGTAAAGTGCTACAGTCTTGAATTCTTGAACAAAAGCTAGAAGACAGATTTTGTGGAAAAAGGAATCCTTTCTCAACAATTGGGTAAATCCAAACACCCACTTCAACGAAGAATCTTCAAATCACAATCTTCATTCAATATTGAAGCCAGCAAATGCAACGGATAGTCCATTATGATTCAACGGATAGATTATCCAATCCAGCTATAAATAGCATCCTTGGAAGACTGAAGAGAATATGATGAGATACGTTGATACAACAACACAACGAAGCAATCACTAAAGCTATCTCATTCACAGTTAGCCCAAAAAGCGTGATAAAGAGAGATTTCTAAACTCCTTATCCAGAAGCAAACTTCTCCTCCTTCCAAAAAGCTATAGTGTAAACACTTGAAGGTTTCCTTGCCTCAAGCACCACACCACGTTGAAGGATATTACTTTTGATCAAACTTATTGATTAAAAGGGGTAGGTCAACTCTCTTACAAGTTGATCTTGCAAGTCCTATTGTTCGGATCTTGCAGTTGTTGAAGAAGCTTGACCTTCAAAGGAACAACAAAGCCAGCACGAGTGCAGTAGCAACATTGGTCTTGTGAAGATATACCGTGCAGAAATTCACACAAGTGTAACTGTTGGTTCATTATTCAACAACCAACTACATAGTGGATTTTGAGGACGTAGAAGGATTACCCCACCTTCGAACCTCGTTAAAGTTTGCGTGTCTCTCTCTCTTATCTTTATTCTTACTTGCAATTATATTAACTGTGAAAACTAACCTATCCATATTAATTACTGCTCACTCCACCCACCAAATTCCGCACACAATCTAAAGTTCACACGGACTCTAGATTAACACTCATTTTCTCGTTTTCAAAAGAAACGAAAAAGATTTTAAACTTGTAACAAAGTCTATTCACCCCCCCCCCCTCTAGACTTTGTATTTCACCACTTTGGGACCACCAGAGGTTCTGGACTGAAGCTGTTAACACAGCTTGCTACACTCAAAATAGGAGTATGATTTATAAAACGCACAACAAAACTCCCTATGAATTGTGGAACGGAAGAAAGCCTAATATATCATATTTCCATATTTTTGGGAGCAAGTTCTTTGTGTTAAACAACGGGAAGAATCATCTGAACACTTTTGATGAGAAATGAGATGAGGCCATCTTCCTTGGATATTCCATGGTGAGCAAGGCGTTCAGAGTTTTCAACAAAAGAACCATGATCACTGAAGAGTCAATACATGTTATTTTGATGAAAAACATGTAGTTGACAAGCCTTCAAAGCATGATCATGAGGTTCTGGATCTCTCAGACAAGGATGAAGAAGCCAATGAAGGAGATAGGATGAAAACCTACGGAGTTCATTCCATTCGGAAGTCTACCACTGAAGACTTAACAAAGAAATCCGGATTCAGACGGTGCTGAGCCTACCGGAAATCATGGCCAGCCTTCCATTATTCCGGATCACTTAAACGGCGACAATTCCGGAAAAGACGACCCAGTGCCAATCCATCCGGAATAACCAACAAACTTTGTTCTTCAACCAGAAGCTGAACTAGATCAACCAGTCAACCCTAATCAACACAATCTTCGTTGGTTAAGGAATCATCCTCCTCAACAAGTCATTGGAGATATTCAATCTGGCGTTCGCACAAGGAGTGCTCAACAGAATCTAGAAGCTATGCTTGCTTGTTTCATCTCACAAGTGGAACCAAAGAATATTGAAGAAGTTCTAACTGATTCTGATTGGATCAATGCAATGCAAGAACAACTCAACCAATTTTCCAGAAATGACGTCTGGAAACTTGTTCCCAGACCTACACATCAACATGTCATTAGGACAAAGTGGGTCTTCCAGAACAAGATGGATGAAAACGGCGTTGTTGTCAGAAACAAAGCCCGGTTAGTTGCCAAAGGATATTGTCAAGAAGAAGGTATAGATTTTGATGAAACCTTCGCTCTAGTTGCTAGACTTGAAGCTATAAGGTTGTTTCTAGCCTTTGCTGCTCACAAAGACTTCAAAGTCTATCAAATGGATGTCAAAAGCGCATTTCTCAACGGAAACCTAGAGGAAGAAGTTTATGTGGAACAACCTCCAGGATTTGAGTTACACACTAAAGGAGATCAAGTGTATAGACTCAAAAAGGCGCTGTATGGACTCAAACAAGCACCAAGAGCTTGGTATGATACATTGTCTCAATTCCTTATAGACAATAGATTTACCAAAGGAGTCATTGACAAGATATTATTCAAACTACAAGATGGAGAAGATCTCTTATTGGTCCAGTTCTATGTGGACGACATCATATTTGGCTCAACTAAGGAAGATCTTTGCACCAAGTTCTCCACCCTCATGCAAGGAAATTTTGAGATGAGCATGATGGGGGAACTCAACTACTTCCTTGGTCTTTAAATCAAACAGAGAAGTGAAGGGACTCTCATTAACCAAGCCAAGTACACAAGGGATCTTATCAAGAAATTTAAAGTTGATCAAAAGTCATCCGTTTCTGTCCCCATGAGTACATCCACCAAGCTTGATATGGATGTAGACGGAAAGGATGTTGATCAAACACTCTACAGAGGAATTGTTGGATCTCTACTCTACCTTACTGCAAGCCGTCCGGATATCTCATATGCAGTAGGTGTTTGCGCAGATTCCAGTCCAAGCCAAAGGAGAGTCATCTGATAGCAGCTAAAAGGATTCTTAGATACCTCAAAGGAACTCAGAACATGGGTTTGTGGTATGCTAAGAGCAATACATTTGAGTTGGTGGGATACTCAGATTCTGACTTTGCCGGATGAAAAGTTGACCGGAAGAGTAAATCTGGTACTTGTCAATTCATTGGTGGAAATCTTTTTTCTTGGTTCAGTAAGAAATAAAACTCCATCTCTACATCAAGAGCAGAAGTAGAGTACATTGCTGCTGGTAGTTGTTGTGCTCAGATCTTGTGGCTAAAGCAACAACTACTGGATTATGGAGTCAAGACAAGAGAAGTGACAATTTTCTGTGACAATCAAAGTGCTATAGCCATCTCACAAAATCCAGTGCATCATTCTCGCACTAAGCACATTGATGTCAAGCATCACTTCATCAGAGATCATGTGGAAAAGAAAGATATCAAAATTGAGTATATCTCAACTGAAGAACAATTGGCGGATATCTTCACAAAACCACTAAGTGAAGCCAAGTTTTCCGATTTGCTTCACAAAATTGGTCTAATTCAATTAGACTGAGTGCGGTACACGTGGCAGTCCACTTTCCACGTCTGTCAAAATATTGGGTAGGCACGTGGTCTTGGGAACAGTTAAAAACCCAATCGCCACTAACCGCATAAATCGCCCAAATTAAACCCAATCGCCACTATAATCAGATCTCTGTTACAATACGTGACCAACGCTAGAGGGGGGGTGAATAGCGGTTGATCGTAGAAATCGCAGGAAAAAAAATTAAGAAAGTGAAAAGAAAAAAGCGTAAAAAGCGTAAAGAAAGCACACCAAGATTTATACTGGTTCACCACAACGTGTGGCTAATCCAGTCTCCCGAGAGACTCTCTCGAGCTACACTACTTCCGTTAAGCTTACGGGTGCTTAACAAATCGTTACAACCTGAGAACTCGAGTCCCACGAGCCTCAACAACACTTGCTCGGAGATACCACACTCCAAGACTTCAACCCGAAGGAAAATACCTTTCCTTCGTACAACCAAGGGAAACAAGCTTCCCTTAACGTGTATACAACACTAAAACACTCAAGAACAAGGCTCTCTTTTAGAGTAGATTTTGAGTAAACTATATACGCTCAAGAACAACTCAAACTTCACAAATTGGCTCTAGAAAACTATGAAAAATGATGTTGTTTGAATGCAATGATAATATTAATATTGTGAAGTGAATTGATGTGTAAAGCAGACCCAAACACACCTTTTTATAGTGCCAAATTAGGCTCCAACGGATCAAAACATTTAAAGGGTGATTGGCTTGATTTATGGGATTGGTTAAAATGTGGATCTGCAGGATATTGGCTTCCCATCGATGTTTATGTTAGAATAAAGGCCCAACGCTAGAGGGGGGGTGAATAGCGTTTAAAACAAAATCGCAGGAAATTAAAACGAGAGCGTTAAAGTAAAGAGCGTAAAGAAGGAGCACACCGGATTTTATCCTGGTTCACCACAACGTGTGGCTAATCCAGCCCCCCGAGAGACTCTCTCGAGCTACACTAACTCCGTTAAGCTTAAGGGTGCTTAACAAACCGATACAACTTGAGAACCCGAGTCACACGAGCCTCAACACCTTTGCTCGGAGATACCGCACTCCAAGACTTCTCACGAAGGAACAAGAAACTTCCTTCGAGTTTACAACAAGGGAACAAACTCCCTTAAAGTGTATGAAAACACTTAAACACTCAGGAATAAAACTCTCACAAAGAGCAGATATGAGTGAACTAGTAAACGCTCAAGAACACGACAATTTCTTCAAGAATTGGCTCTCAAATAGCTAAGAAAAATAGGAATGATTATGAAATGAAGGAGTATTGAAATGTTGAAGAATTGTGTGTAAAATGAGAGGATTTGGGTGCCATTTTATAGCCCAAAATGGGATAAAACCGTTGCTAGAATTTCCAACAGGATGAAGACAAATTTTTCAGGGACACAGGCTGATAGTCGATTGTCAAACCATGATAATCGATTATCCAAAGATTCCCTGTCCAAAAATTTAAAATTCTATCCGTTGGAGGACAACGGTAACCCAGATAATCGATTGTCAACACGTGACAATCGATTATTGGTCCTCTCTGAAGATTCTGGGTTTTGGCTGCAAGGCTGATAATCGATTATTGCCAATCTGATAATCGATTATTTAGTGCTTCAGAACTTGGAAGTTCAAAGCTGCAGTGGCTGATAGTCGATTGTCACTAAGATGATAATCGATTATCACCCAGCTAAAGTCTAGCCAGCTGAAACCTGTTTTGAAAAACCGAGGTCCAAAAACGAAGTGTTCCCAAAAGTAAAAACCAAGTTTGAAAAACATTGTATATGGTATAAAATAGTGAAAACAATACTTGTTTGGTAAAAACCAAGTCCTCAAGGTCGTAAATCACGTGCGTACGGTTTTGACCGTTTTTCATGTGTTAGACCGATTGACCAAGATACAAAGATGGTTTTTACAAAATAATTATTCGGGAACCTTTAAAATATGCTCAGAGATAAAAACAGGGTTTAAAATATTGAAAACCACGGAGTTGGTTCGGGCGCCAAAAAACCGAACGCCGAAAACCGAACGACGAAAGCCGAACGCCGACTTAGGTGGTTTTGGTTCTGAGCAAGGACCAGGGATTTTAACAATGAGATTTATCTAAAATGTTTATTTTGATGCATAAAAACATTTTATGATTTTGTAAAATAATTTTGACTCTTTGAGAACCGAGACTTGAATTGATTATCGGTTTTGATCGCAAAAGACCGACTCGACTAAGTCTTCAATTCTTGATCTGTCCTTGAGTCTTTTAGGTCTTGTTCCAAGCCATTCTTCACGCCTTGAGTTATTCAACGAAACTCTTCATATCCACGGCGGTTTGGCAATTATCAAAACCTGTCAGAAATGAACACGACTTTAGTTTAACGTGCAAAGTGTGTTCCAACAATTTCCCCCTTTTTGATAATGGCAAACAAGACGGGGATATGCATAGGGTTTTGATCTTTTTGAAACAAAATTCCCCCTTAATAGAATTCCCCCTGAAAATATGCATAGCCCTTATCTTCCCCCTTTTGACATTAACAAAAAGATTGTTAACAACAAAAATCATAAAGATTTTTATTAATTAATTAAGGGAAAAGGCGGAGTACATAGCGAAAGCATTAAAAATTATAAAATAAGGAAGAGAAGAAAGTAGAGCTAGAGCTCTAGAAATCCGGGGAAAGATCATTGAGAAGTTGTTCTTCGTCAATGTCTTCTTCTTCTTCTTCTTCATCGCCATCATCATCATCATCATCATCATCATCATCGTCCACCTCGTCTTCTCTTCCAACGTTTTGAGTCCCACTTTGTTCACCTCCGAAATTCGGTGGAGGAACGTAAGGGACCATTTGAGCGTACGGGTAATTGACAAAGTCAAAATACCCGTGAAGTTCACGGCTCAAGGTATTGACGTTGTGCGCCGTTTTGGAGACGTTGGTGTCAATCCGAGAGAGAGTGGCGGTTAAGGCTGCCATTTGCTCGGCGAGAGAAGGATTGGTCGATGTGGTGGCGGCTGAGGCAGTGGCTCTCGGTTGGCGGAGTGGACGAGGCTGTCGAAACGGAGTCTCGTCGGTGCCCGAGTGGAAAGAAGACTCATCAATCTCCCAGTGCTTTGTCCCCTTTACCTTTGGCCCAACATCGGTTTTGATGTTGTATTCTTCAAGAATTGCCATGACAAGGAGGGCATAGGGGAGCGGCCGATTGTTGGAGGTGGCCGTGAACATGTGAGTCATCACAAATTTACACCAATTGAGATTGGCGTTGTGAATCATCGCATGGATCGTCTTCGTGTCTTCTTTGGAGAGATTGGTGTGGTTGAACTTCCTGGGCTTGAGGATCCGTGTCAACACATAGAAGATGAAACGATACACGGGACTCATGGAAGAAATCGTAGGGCGCCGCTGTTGGGGAGTGGGTACGAAGTGACGGATGCCTACTTCCTCCAAGAGAGCGGTCTCATTGAACCGCGCCCCCTCTTCTCCGGTGTAGAGCCCGAGATCCTGTCTGTCCCGACGAAGCCCGGTGAGGATTTGAATGTTCTCTTCATTCAAATAAATGTCCACCCCGTTGACGTTTGAAATCAACGATCCGTCCTCATCCTTATTCAGGTTCGAATAGAAAGCTCGAACAAGAAAAGGTTGATAATTGACCTTCTTGATGTAGAGGAGATCGAGGAAGTTTCCACGTTCAAGGATAACCCGTGCTTCGCGTGGAATGGAGTCATGAATGAAGCGGGCAGTGGAGAATCGGGGAGGGAGAATTTCCCGATGCTCAAACTTCTCCGAGAACCTTGTAGCCTCTTCGCGGTCGTTGAACCAAAGAAACGACCCGTCAAGGTACTTGTGCGCCGGTGGTGGAGGAGCCGAGGAGGAGGCAACGTTCTTGCCGGTGCGGGAACGCTTTCTTTGACCGCCTGCCATTGCAACAAGAGAGATTGCAGAAATTTTTGAAAGAAATGAAGAATAGGAGCAAGAATGATGAATTATGATGAATATATGGAGAAGAGATGATTGGAATGAGTAAAAATGGAGTAGATATCACCAATATATAGTGGAGGAGGTGTAGAGATTCGTTGGGATGGTCAAACAAGGCATTAACTGCTCTCCAACGTCTCTACAACGGTCAGATTTTTGAAAAATCTCCGTTGATAATCGATTATCATGACCTGTCAATCGATTATCAGATGCCTCAGATTCTCCGCTGATTGTCCTGCAGTCTTCAATAGTCGATTTCCATGTTTGGTAAATCGATTGTTGGAGTTTGCGCCTGAGTTGCCTTAAACTTCTGCAGGCTCAGATAATCGATTATCTTAATATTGATAATCGATTATTTACTCCTTCAGCTTCCGTGCTCTAAACTTCTGCAGGCTGTGATAGTCGATTATCACAAGCCTGTAAATCGATTTACACCAGGTCTGAAGCAAAAATCGATTTACATGTTCCCCCTGCCTTTGACACCTTTAAAAAAAAGTAAAAAAAAGAGCCCTGCAAAAAAGAATTAAAAACGTCTCCGACGTTTAAGTTAGTAGGGACCAAAAAGAATAATAACTAATGCACAATTTAGATCATCGTGGAGTCAAGGATTCCGAGTTCACTACGAATGCGGAAGAACGACTCTTTCTCTAAAGGTTTGAAAATTCCTTGCACAAAGATTCGTTAGTAGCACCGAATATAATGTCATCTACGTAAACTTGAACCAAGAGGATGTTATCGTTTTTACTCTTGATAAAAAGTGTAGTGTCGACCTTCCCCCTTTTGAACCCGTTGTCCAAAAGAAATTTACTCAAACGTTCATACCAAGCACGAGGTGCTTGTTTAAGACCGTAGAGTGCTTTCTTTAGTTTATAGACATACTCCGGGTGCTCAAAATCTTCAAAGCCCGGGGGTTGATCAACATACACTTCCTCTTGAATAAATCCATTGAGGAAGGCACTCTTAACATCCATTTGGTATAGTTTAAAATCCATAGATGAAGCAAAAGCGAGTAATAAGCGAATAGCTTCTAAACGTGCTACCGGTGCATAAGTTTCTTCAAAATCAATGCCTTCTTCTTGATTGTAGCCTTTAGCTACGAGCCTAGCTTTGTTTCTAGTGATTATTCCATTTTCGTCGAGTTTGTTACGGAACACCCATTTCGTACCAATTATGGTGTGATCATTGGGTCTTGGCACCAATTCCCAAACGTCATTTCGTTTGAATTGGTTAAGCTCCTCTTGCATTGCCAAGGTCCAATGTTCATCATCAATTGCTTCCGAAATGGTTGTAGGTTCAATTTGAGAAACAAAAGCCATGTGACCTACGGTGTCCCTAAGAGAGCTACGAGTACTTACCTTTCGGTTGATGTCACCGATTACCTTGTCAAGAGGATGGTTCTTTAAAGTCCTCCATTCCCTTGGCATTGGCGTTTCCTCCTCTTGAGGTTGTTCCTCGTTTTCGGGTGGCCCTCCTTCTACATCTTGGCTTTCCTTTGAGTTTTCTCCTTCGTCATTGTCGTTGAGATGTACGTTCTCCAATGAATCTACAAGATCATCACAAGAGACCTTTCTCGCCGAGCGAGCATCATTTTCGGCAAAGACAACATGAGGAGATTCCTCAATGGTTAAGGTGCGTTTGTTGAAGACTCTATAAGCCTTACTACGCAATGAATAACCAAGAAAAATTCCTTCATCCGACTTTGCATCAAATTTACCCAAATTATCTTTTCCGTTATTGTGAACAAAGCATTTGCAACCAAAAACTCGAAGATGGGAGAGGTTTGGCTTTCTTCCTTTGTATAATTCATATGGGGTTTTCATGAGTATCGGTCTAATGACGGCTCGGTTTAATACGTAGCTCACGGTACTCACGGCATCCGCCCAAAAATACTTAGGAATTTTTGCCTCATCCAGCATAGTTCTAGCCATCTCCTCGAGACAACGATTTTTACGTTCCACCACTCCATTTTGTTGTGGTGTACGTGGAGCGGAGAAGTTATGCTCGATGCCTAGTTCGTCACAAAACTCGGTAAAGAGATCTCGTTCGAACTCTCCACCATGATCGCTTCGTATGGCTACGGTGGTTAAGCCTTTTTCATTTTGAACCTTTTTGAGAAACGTTTTGAAAACATGAAATGCCTCACTTTTATGAGTTAGAAATAATGTCCATGTGAATCGAGAGTAGTCATCAACGATCACAAAGGCGAAATAGTTTCCCCCAAAACTTTTTGTTCTTGATGGTCCAAAGAGATCCATGTGCAAAAGTTGTAGGGGCCTTGTTGTAGACACAACATTTTTCGATTTAAAAGAGGCCCTTACTTGTTTGCCCTTTTGACATGAATCACAAATGGTGTCCTTCTCAAACTTGAGTTTCGGAAGACCAACTACTAAGTCTTGTGAAACCAATTTATTCAAAAGGTTCATGTTGACATGAGCTACTCTACGATGCCATAGCCACATATCGTCCTCCTTACTCATGAGACATTTGGCAAAGTCGGAGGGAGATTCATCTAAGTTAACCATGTAAATATTATCAATTCTATCACCACGAAGAATCGTCTTATTGTCACTAAGACGTTCAACCGTACATGATTTAGAATCGAAGGTCACACGATTTCCCTTGTCACACAATTGACTTATGCTCAAGAGATTGTGTTTAAGACCCTTAACCAACAAAACATTATCAATGGAGGAGGTTTCGTTTTTACCAACCGAACCAATGCCGATTATCTTGCCTTTGCTATTATCGCCAAAGACAACGTTTCCTCCTTTAGTTGGTTTGATTTGCAAAAACTTGGATGCATCTCCGGTCATGTGCTTGGAGCATCCGCTATCAAGGTACCAAAGTACACTTGATGCCTTCAAGCACACCTACAAATTAATTTAAAAAGATTTAGGTACCCAATTCCTTTTGGGTCCTTGGGCGTTAGTTGCACGTTGGTAGTGTGATTGGTTTTGAGTGCAATGCCTATGCCTAGTGAAACAAACCGGGGCTATATGTCCTACCCTATTGCAATAATGACAAATAACATTTGGATTATGCATTCTCCTAGGTTGATAATAGTTACTAGGTTTTCTATATTGATTGACCCTAGTTTGAGAAAAATTTTGTTTATGCATATTTGGAAAATGGTTTCTAGGTTCTCTAACTTGGCTACTGTTTATCCTAATGTTCTTTCTAGGTGGTCTAGTGTTCCTAGTTGATGTAGGTTGTCTATTATTGTTCATTTTAGTTTTCCTAGGTTGAGCCTTAGGTTGTTTAGGTGGTTGCTCAACTTTTTCTTTATTATTAGTTCCACTTTCAAAACCTAGGCCATGTTTAGTAAGTTGCAAATTATCAAGAACATCATTGAGATTTTTATGAGAAACACCAAACTTCTTTAAGGTTCCTTCAAGTTTTGCAACTTGTTCTTTAAGTGATGTGCAAGAACTACATTTTGAACTCTCCGGTTTGTCGGCGCTTCTTTTTCCGAAAAACTTATTTTCTTCTTTAAGTTTTTCATTATCTTTTGATAATTTATCAACCTCCTTCTCCATGGAAGTGAGTTGTTTCTTTAAATCCTTGTTAATTTTAGAAGCATTAACATATTCATCATAGAGTTCATTAAAAGCTTCTTGTACATCATCTAAAGTATGAGAATCTTTAGAAGTGGTACATACCTCTTCCGGTGGTTCCTCGTGTGCCATGAGGCAAAGGTTGGCGCTTTCATTTTCTTCACCTTCCGATGATTCGTCGCCGGAATCACCTCCCCACGAGATGTAAGCTCGGTGCTTCTTGAAAGGTTTCTTCTCCTTCTCGTTTTTGGCATTTGGGCATTTTGGCTTGATATGCCCAACTTCTCCACATCCATAGCACTTGGGTGGTCCTCCATGCTTTTTACCCTTTCGTTCATACTCCTTGCGCATGAACTTGTGGAATTTCTTGATGACTAGCCCGAACTCGTTGTCTTCATCGCTTGATTCCTCCATGGCGGGTTCTTGGCTTGAGGAAGCCTTGAGTGCAATTCCCTTCTTCTTTTGTTCACCTAAAGAGGGGAATAAAATGGTAGACTCATAAGTTTTGAGGTTACCTCTAAGCCCGTCAATGGTGACGTTGGTGACACCAATGGACTCTTGGATGGCATCGGCTTTGGACCGCCACTCCGGTGTGAGACTTCGCAGGATTTTTCTCACAAGCTCCTTGTCCGTGTACATCTTCTTGAGAGCATGGAGATTGTTGACGATTTTGGAGAATCGTTCAAACATCTCATCGATTTTCTCATTCTCCTTCATACGAAACAATTCATATTCATGGGTTAGAAAATCAATTTTAGCTTCTCGGACTTGATCCGTACCTTCCTATGTGATTTCTAGTTTATCCCACATTTCCTTCGCGGTGGTGCAACAAGATATCTTCCGGTAGTCATCCGGGTTTACGGCACAATAGATGATATTGATGGCCTTGGCATTGTTTTCCACTTTCTTGATGTCTTGTGCATCATACTCGTTCTCGGTCTTAGGAACGTTGGTTTCCCCGATCTTCTTCATTGGCACGTCTTCACCATTCTTGATAATTCTCCAAAGGAGAAAATTGGTGGATTGGATGTAAATCCTCATCCGCTCCTTCCAATAGGTGTAGTTCGTTCCGTCAAACAACGGAGGCCTTGTGGTGGATTGCCCTTCACCTAAACGTGCGTATGAACTTTGAGTAGAAGCCATTGATCGTTTCTCTCAAACGGTTAAGTCTTACAGAGAGTAAGGCTCCGATACCAATTATTAGAATAAAGACCCAACGCTAGAGGGGGGGTGAATAGCGTTTAAAACAAAATCGCAGGAAATTAAAACGAGAGCGTTAAAGTAAAGAGCGTAAAGAAGGAGCACACCGGATTTTATCCTGGTTCACCACAACGTGTGGCTAATCCAGCCCCCCGAGAGACTCTCTCGAGCTACACTAACTCCGTTAAGCTTAAGGGTGCTTAACAAACCGATACAACTTGAGAACCCGAGTCACACGAGCCTCAACACCTTTGCTCGGAGATACCGCACTCCAAGACTTCTCACGAAGGAACAAGAAACTTCCTTCGAGTTTACAACAAGGGAACAAACTCCCTTAAAGTGTATGAAAACACTTAAACACTCAGGAATAAAACTCTCACAAAGAGTAGATATGAGTGAACTAGTAAACGCTCAAGAACACGACAATTTCTTCAAGAATTGGCTCTCAAATAGCTAAGAAAAATAGGAATGATTATGCAATGAAGGAGTATTGAAATGTTGAAGAATTGTGTGTAAAATGAGAGGATTTGGGTGCCATTTTATAGCCCAAAATGGGATAAAACCGTTGCTAGAATTTCCAACAGGATGAAGACAAATTTTTCAGGGACACAGGCTGATAGTCGATTGTCAAACCATGATAATCGATTATCCAAAGATTCCCTATCCAAAAATTTAAAATTCTATCCGTTGGAGGACAACGGTAACCTAGATAATCGATTGTCAACACGTGATAATCGATTATTGGTCCTCTCTGAAGATTCTGGGTTTTGGCTGCAAGGCTGATAATCGATTATTGCCAATCTGATAATCGATTATTTAGTGCTTCAGAACTTGGAAGTTCAAATCTGCAGTGGCTGATAGTCGATTGTCACTAAGATGATAATCGATTATCACCCAGCTAAAGTCTAGCCAGCCGAAACCCGTTTTGAAAAACCGAGGTCCAAAAACGAAGTGTTCCCAAAAGTAAAAACCAAGTTTGAAAAACATTGTATATGGTATAAAATAGTGAAAACAAGACTTGTTTGGTAAAAACCAAGTCCTCAAGGTCGTAAATCACGTGCGTACGGTTTTGACCGTTTTTCATGTGTTAGACCGATTGACCAAGATACAAAGATGGTTTTTACAAAATAATTATTCGGGAACCTTTAAAATATGCTCAGAGATAAAAACAGGGTTTAAAATATTGAAAACCACGGAGTTGGTTCGGGCGCCAAAAAACCGAACGCCGAAAACCGAACGACGAAAGCCGAACGCCGACTTAGGTGGTTTTGGTTCTGAGCAAGGACCAGGGATGTTAACAATAAGGAGATTTATCTAAAATGTTTATTTTGATGCATAAAAACATTTTATGATTTTGTAAAATAATTTTGACTCTTTGAGAACCGAGACTTGAATTGATTATCGGTTTTGATCCCAAAAGACCGACTCGACTAAGTCTTCAATTCTTGATCTGTCCTTGAGTCTTTTAGGTCTTGTTCCAAGCCATTCTTCACGCCTTGAGTTATTCAACGAAACTCTTCATATCCACGGCGGTTTGGCAATTATCAAAACCTGTCAGAAATGAACACGACTTTAGTTTAACGTGCAAAGTGTGTTCCAACAGTTTAGACTCACCCATCGCTGGTAAGCCAATTTTCCTTCAGTTTTGAAGCCAATGGTCACCTACCCATCGATGGGTAAATGCTTCCCATCGCTGGGTGGGAGGTTGACTTTCAAACAAGGAAAGAATCAGCCTTAAATGACTCACAACGGTCATGCCTAAGTAAAGCACTAAGTAAAACAAGATTCCCCCTCAGTTGTTGCATATACACAAACACTTCCCCCTTTTCGCATTAGCAAAAAGCACTAAGTAAAGTTTTTTTTTAAAAAAAAAAGGGTACTCCTTGAGCATTGATGTTTGATACAAAACATCTTTGTTGTATGTTCCCCCTAAAACTGATATCATGTTTATAGCAAAAACAATTCCCCCAAACTCCCCTTGATGCAAATTATTAGGTTTCGTGCTTGGAGCATCCACTACAAAAATGTAGTCTTCAAACACACCTACATATGCATCTAAAAGTAATTTTTTGGTACCCAAAAACTTTTGGGTCCTTGAAGGTTAGGCAAATAATGATCATAGTTATAAAACAAATCCCTGTGTGGTAAAACAAACGGGTGCTATGTGTCCTATCTTAGAGCAATAATGGCAAATTACATTTGGGTTATGCATATGCCTAGGTTGAGCTAAAAAATTTCTAGGTGATCTAAAGTCATTATTCCTAGAATTATTAATTAAGTTCCTAGACTCATTTCTAGGTTGCCTCAAATTATTTCTATCATTTAAAAAAATCTTAGAGTCATTTCTAGGTTGTCTCAACTTATTATATTTATTCTTTCGAAAATTAATTTTGCTATTCCTAGGATTATTTGTTCTTCTAGGTGGTTTATCATTATTAACTTCTTCACCAAGTTTCTTAGGTTCTTCTACCTTAAGTTTTTCTATGGTGCTCTTAAGTTCTACATTCTTTATTTTTAAAGACTCACAAGAGAAACAAGTAGAACTTTGGTCAAAGTAAGAAGCTTCATTCATTGCCTTAATTTTATTTTTGAGGTCAAAATTATCATTTTCCAAAAATTTATTTTCCTCTTCCAAAGCATGAATTTTTATCTTAGCCTCTTTGGAAATTTTTGAAGTTTTCTTCAATTCACCAAATAATTCTTGAAAGGCTTCTTGTAATTCTTCAAATGAGAAAGAGTTAGAAGTACTTACCTCTCCATTTTGTTCATGAGCCATAAGACATAAGGTGGCAGTTTCGTCACCGGAACTTTCCGAATCCCATGCCATGTATGCTCGTTCCTTCTTCTTCTTTTCCTTGCGGTATGGGCAATATGGCCTTATGTGGCCAAGTTCACCACAACCAAAGCACGTTGGAATGTGTTCCCCCTTTATTTTACAATCTCGGGACCTAAGTTCTTCCTTCAAAAACTCTTGGAACTTCTCGAGCAAGTTATAAGAAGGATTATCATCATCGCTATCGGAGTCACTTACCTCTACCCTTTTTGAGGATGAGGCTTTGAGAGCAAGATCGGGACTCTTGTGAAGAGAAGGTTTAAGAACAGTAGATTCATAAGTTTTAAGATTACCTCGAAGAGCATCGATGGTGACATTGGTGTTACCAATTGACTCATATATGGCATCAGCTTTTGAACGCCATTCTGATGTTAAGCTCCGAAGGATTTTTCGAACAAGATCTTTGTTCGAGTATGTTTTACCAAGGACATGGAGATCATTGATGATCTTTAAAAATCGGTCGAACATTTGATCAACGCTTTCAATTTCCTTCATTTTAAACAACTCATATTCATGGGTTAGAAAATCAATTTTAGCTTCACGGACTTGAGGCGTAGCTTCGTATGTCACTTCAAGCTTATCCCACATTTCTTTTGCGGTGGAGCAAGAGGAAATTTTCCGCTAGTCATCCGGGTTAATTGCACAAAAAATCACGTGTTTAGCTTTTTCAAAAGCTTCTACCTTCTTGATGTCTTCAGCATCATATTCTTCCTCCTTCTTTGGGATGGTGGTTTCAAGAACCTTTTTCATTGGCGTCGTCTCACAATTTTTGATGATTAACCACAGTTGGAAGTTGATTGACCGAATGTAAATCCTCATTCGTTCTTTGTAATAGGTGTAGTTTGTTCCATCGAAGAGTGGAGGTCTAACGGTGGAGTGTCCTTCACTTAATCCTGCATACGACATTCTCAACAAAAAGATATAGATCCTTCTCTCAACCGGTGAAGGCTTGTAGAGAGTTAAGCTCTGATACCAATTGTTAGAATACGTGACCAACGCTAGAGGGCGGGTGAATAGCGTTTTATCGTAGAAATCGCAAGAAAAAAAAATTAAGAAAGTGAAAAGAAAAAAGCGTAAAAAGCGTAAAGAGAGCACACCAAGATTTATACTGGTTCACCACAACGTGTGGCTAATCCAGTCTCCCGAGAGACTCTCTCGAGCTACACTACTTCCGTTAAGCTTACTGGTGCTTTACAAACCGTTACAACCTGAGAACTCGAGTCCCACGAGCCTCAACAACACTTGCTCGGAGATACCACACTCCAAGACTTCAACCCGAAGGAAAATACCTTTCCTTCGTACAACCAAGGGAAACAAGCTTCCCTTAACGTGTATAAAACACTAAGACACTCAAGAACAAGGCTCCCTTTTAGAGTAGATGTTGAGTAAACTATATACACTCAAGAACAACTCAAACTTCACAAATTGGCTCTAGAAAGCTATGAAAAATGATGTTGTTTGAATGCAATGATAATATGAATATTGTGAAGTGAATTGATGTGTAAAGCAGACCCAAACACCCCTTTTTATAGTGCCAAATTAGGCTCCAACGGATCAAAACATTTAAAGGGTGATTGGCTTCATTTATGGGATTGATTAAAATGTGGATCTGCAGGATATTGGCTTCCCATCGATGTTTAGACTCACCCATCGCTGGTAAGCCAATTTTCCTTCAGTTTTGAAGCCAATGGTCACCTACCCATCGATGGGTAAATGCTTCCCATCGCTGGGTGGGAGGTTGACTTTCAAACAAGGAAAGAATGAGCCTTAAATGACTCACAACGGTCATGCCTAACCAGCCATGGGTATGCCCTCCCATCGCTGGGTTCCCATCGATGGGTAAAGGTTCCCATCGCTGGGTAAGGGCATTCGGCCTTGTGAAAATGTTGGACCAAGGCTTAAACAGCGATGGGTAGAACTTCCCATCGCTGTTTGGCATGGTTCTGGAAATCAGTTGGGCAGAAGGCTGCTTACCCATCGCTGGGTAATATCTCCCATCGCTGGGTGAAATGATTCTGGAATCCCGGGATCACTTACCCATGGATGGGTGAAATCTACCATCGCTGGGTAGATGGCTAGCCCAGAACCATGGCCTAGCTGACCGGCACTAAAACCCGACCGAAAAATGCAAAGTTCTCCAAAGTAAAAACTAAGTATATAAAACACTTATTTAATGTATTGTGATGTCAAAACAAGATTTTTAAGTTTAAAACCATGTCGTTAAGGTAAAAACCATGGTTGACCAAGTCAACGCCATACGCGGGTGGTTTTTACCAAAATACAAAACCGAAAGGTGGTTTTCATGATGTTTTGATTGGAGAACCATTTAAATGCATTAAAAAACAATTCCCACACAAAAATACTTGAAAACCACTTCATTTAAGTAAAAACCACGGCTAGCCAAGTTTATGCCGTTTTGCGTGGTTTTTGTCAAACGACCAAAAGCGAAAGATGGTTTTCAAAGTGTTTTTGTTGGAGAACTATTTAAACATGCCAAAGAGTGAAAACCAATCATAAAATGCTGAAAACCACTTGGTTGGTTCGGACACCAAAAACCAACGCCGAAAACCGAATGCCGAACGCTGGTTTCTGAAACCCGAACGCCGGATGGCTTGGTTTTTGGTTTGGGCAAACACCAAGTGTTTTTAATGTGTTTAAGCATGTTTGAAAATAATTTTGATGATATGTAAAATTCAGTAAAAAATGTTTTATCCTAAAGAGCCAAAGTGCAAAGCTTGGGTCGGTCTTGATCACATTGTGACCGACTCAACGACGCTAAAGACTACGGTCTTCGTTCCTGATCTCTTTTACCTCTTGTTCTCTTGCTTTATTCTTATATTTATTTCTCGCCTTGTATATTCAACAACTTGTCACGTTCACAGCGGTTTGGCATTATCAAAACCTGTCATAAAAACAAACACGGCTTTAGTACGAAAACACGATAAACCCGTGTTTCAACAATCTCAACTGCCCACTCAGCCCACTCAAATTTTTCATCGTCTTCTTCGCGAGAACCTTCTGATAGAATTCTCAAGAACCCTAATTTCTTCAGATCTTTTCACTCAAAATTCTGAGAAAATGAAGATTGTTGGCGCTAATGTCCATTTCCAGAAGTTGGAAGCCAAGTGCTCTTCACCAACGTTCTATCAATCCTTTCTGGAGATAATTGATGCTCAAGAGCTCTCCGAATTCCTTCATATGGAGATTCGATTCAAGTATGAGAACGAAGTTCTTGAATTCTACAAGAATGGAAAGGTCAAGACTGTCAAATCGAAGAAGGACCCACAGAGGACGATTCAAGTCATCAAGTCCACTGTTGGAGGAACTGAAGTGAAGCTCTCTTAGAAGAAATTGGGAGAAAAGCTTCACCTTCCCAATTCTGGAGTTGAAATTGGGAGACTTCCAGCCAAGAATCTGGATTGGAATATTATTGGAATTTCCAGGCAAGTTCCTTCTGGCCCAGCGAAGAAAGCTAATCTGAACAACGACTACAAGCTAGTCCTTGAACTGGTCATCGCATGCCTCGAGTGTGGAAGTGGAGGATGTAACACCCTAATCCGTCCAGGTCTGCAGCCCCTTTCAGACTAAAGTATTAACTTGGTAATTGTAAAATTTAAAAACTTTTCAAACACTTGTATTTATCAGAATAATATTTTTCGTAACATATACAGTGCGGAGTTTTCAATATATTGCGGAAGCTTAACAAATCATAATCACAATCATAATTAAAACCATCACATCCATTCCGACAATCCCGCCTCCGTCTGCCTCCAGGATCACGTCACATCATTCTTTCTATTAACCTGCGTGTAGCAAATAAAACATACTACACGCTCAACGGTAAAGCTGAGTAAGCATATCTAATGCGTCGAACATCCATATAAACAGAATCTCAATTCATAATCAAATCATTTGATATCATGCACATAATGTTTAGTTCAGATATTCAATAATCAATATTCAATTTTCAACATTCATTATTCAATCATTCATCATTCAACAATATCCTTAAACTATTCTTAGTCTAAGGCCAATCTATTTGATGTTTACCAACTCTTAAACGAATTCTAGTTTAAAATATTTAAACTATATTCGAGTTTAAGGTACTCTTAACTAACCCTTAAGCTAGGCCTAGTTTAAGATACAAATTTTCAAAAAGAGGTTTTCAAAATCTTAAACTTACCTTCGCTTAAGGTCATCCAGAAACCGAACAGCGGAATGCTCACTGTCGGGTTGGGTGGTATCCCCAAACGAGTTCCTCTAGTTTGGTTTGTAGATCCCGTACGTACGTTTTAACCCAGGCCACCGAATATTCATAATTATACCCGCAAGGCCTATTTCTAAGCCATCTTAGAGGTCTTCTAGATAGTCTTAGAAACCAACGTCAACCTAGGTATATCTTAGAGTTCTTCTAGATATCCTTACAATTCGAATCATTTCATAACCATCAACATATTCATTTCCATTCATAATTTAATCTTCAATAATCATTTTAATCAGTACTTTCATCAAGTCATAATCATCATAATAATCATTCATCATAATCATCAATCAACATAACATTTGATAACAAACAGTGGCCTAGTCTCGAGTGTTAACACCCGAACTTACCGTCATGCATCACATAATATTTTATATGCCAAAAACATCATTTTTATTATACAAAATCATATTTATATTATGCATAATTAATTGGTATCAAAAATAGGATTTTAGAGCATATTTTCAGGAACATTTTCGTAGCAGGATCTGGAATTGAGGAAAATAATTTAAAATAAGAAATTAATTTATAAAACTTGATTTATATAATTTTATATAATCCATTAATTCATAATAATTGATTTTTACAATTTAAATAATCAATTAATTCATTATAATCGATTTTTACAATTTAAATAATCAATTAATTCATTATAATCGATTTTTCCAGTATAAATAATCGATTAATTCATAAAAAATAAATTTTTACAATTTAAATAATCCATTAATTCATAATAATCGATTTTTACAATTTAAATAATCCATTAATTCATAATAATCGATTTCTACAATTTAAATAATCAATTAACTCATAATAATCGATTTTTACAATTTTAAATAATCAATTAATTCATAATAATCGATTTTTACAATATAAATAATCGATTAAATGGTACTGACTTCGAACCACTGATCTGAATAAAATTCTAATCGATGTTTAGTAAGTAAATAATCGATTTTCAGCCACTGTTCATCATCTTCTTCCTCGGGTCAGTTTTAACATTATCATTTTTTAATCACCAAACTTCAAAAAAATGTTCTCCAATGTTCACAGATCGTTTTAGAGTCATTAATTCGTAATTTTAACAACAATTTCATGGTTTATGATTCTTAGTTTTTCAAACATGTCAAACACAAAACTCAACCAAACGACCGTTTATGAACGTAGAAACGATCTATATGAACATTCTAGTCACTAGATATATCTACGGGCTTACCTCGAAGATTAATGGAGGTTTCGAGAATTTTCTGGCGAAACTTCCGGCGACGATAGCTCTCAACTCCGGCGACCTTACACCAAATTGACAGCACCACTGCGTTCTCCAAACTCAAGGCTATTTCCCAGAATGAATTTGATGAAGAATGGTGAAGTTTTGGTTTCCATTATATAGAAGAAGAATGGAGAAGAGGCCAATGGTTCCTGCGTCACTTCTCTGTTTGAGCGGCTAGTGGAGCGGACGGCGATTTCTTCCCATTTCAAACGCAAGTCCCTGATTGGGACTAATTTGGTCCCAGTCGGGGAACACTTTTTGGTCCAACTTTCTCCGAATTGAATTCCGTTTGCACCGTTTCGATCGTATAATTAAACTCTATCCAACGTTATAATTTTCATATTTATTTGTAATACTTTTTCCGACATCATATTTTTGGGATTTTGACTTTGACAGGGTCAAAATTGATTTTGTTGACCTTTACTCAGAAAGGTTTTTACATTTCATTAGTATTATTTATTCTCATGATTTATTTCAATAAATCATTTCAAAGTTTATATCACAAACAAATTATTCATTTATTCTTGATTTGGATCTGTACTCAGGTTCTCAATCAAGATCACACAATAAATCAACATGTTGGATTTATCTCTATGAGATTTATCCCAATTATGTTTATTGAATATCAATATATATTTTATTTCAACCCAAAACCCAACAACAATTTATTTTAATCAAAACAAATTTTGTTTAATTGAATACTTAATTCAATAAATTTTAGGGTATATTTTGGGGCGTTACAGAGGTGTTGGGGACTTGTCGTAGGGTCCAAAACAAATTTAAAATTTATAAATATCCTTAACTAACCCCCAAGATATAATCAAATAAAAACTATAGCTAGGGCAAGTAAGGGTCGATTCCACGGAGAAAGTTTGTACGTTTTCAAACATATTTAGCATGCAAACACATTGTCACAAAAATAAAACAAATAAAAGCATACTAACTACTACACATATGATAAAACTTATTATAAAACTTAGGAAAAACTGCCCAAAATAATCCTAACTTTACCCGGTGTTTCAAAAATAATCCCACCTTTCACTGTGACGCATAATAATCCCAACTTTACTGAAATTTGCCAGTTTTGGGTCGCCATTAAGTTTCTAACGGAGGGATAATGGAAATGCCCGTTTTAGACAACAAAATGAAAGTTGGGATTATTTTTGATGAATTTTTGTTTTTTAATTTTTTTTGAAATTTTCATTTAAATTTTTTAAATTACTTTCTACCTCCATCATCATTTCTTTTTCCTTTTTTAAAGATTAGTCTTAGTTTAAAAAATAAAAACAATAGATATAAAAAATGAAAAAATGAGAAATGTAACAAATAAAAATGATACAAAAATAATAAATTAAATAAGGTAATAAATGGAAACTAACTTGAAATTGGAAAAAGTAAAATAAAAATATACGGGGGGGGGGGGGGTTATTTTAAGCATTATACAAAGCATTAACATATCACTTCTTATTTATTAGAAAAAATTATCTACATTAATTCCAACTTTACCGGACGGCTTGTTCTTTTAAAAAATAAGTAGTACATTAAGACTCTGTATAGTGTGTAAAATGTTAAACCCACGACTCCATATATATTTATTTTATTTCTTACCAGTTTCTGTTTAATTTCTATTGATTACATTATTTATTTGATTAATTTTGTATGGTTTAGTTATTTTTCTCATTTTCATTATTTTTTTAATCTATTTTTTTCTAAGGTAAGAATAATTTTTAAAAAAGAAAAATAAATGGAGGTTGAAAGTAATTCAAAAAATTTAAATAAAAATTTCAAAAAAAATTTAAAAACAAATCATCCCAACTTTCATTTTGTTGCCTAAAACGGGCATTTCCGTTATCCCTCCGTTAGAAACTTAACGGCGACCCAAAACTGGCAAATTTCAGTAAAGTTGGGATTATTATGCATCACAATAAAAGGTGAGATTATTTTTGAAAGACCGAGTAAAGTTGGGATTATTTTGGATAATTTTTCCTAAAACTTATTCAAATAAACATAAGAACTTAAAAATAACTTATATAAACATTGAACTTATAATATAACTTATAAACAAAACAAATACCTAAGTATATAAAAGTATAAAAACTTATATTTATAACTTATAAATAAACACAAGGGGGGGGGGGTTGGATGAAAAGTAAGTATTTTTTGGTTTTTTTTTTGATAAAATGGGAGAAAACAAGCTCTAAAGATATTCAACTTCTCCAACTAAAGTAAACCCAAAAAAACACCACCAAGAACCCGAAACAAAATGAAAAAGAGAACAAACACAAATCAAACATTACACGTATAATAGGCACGTAGACAATATATTACGTAACTTACGCACTTAAGAATAGAAAAAATCAATCAAAGACCGAGTCGATTCATTTCCTTAACCACGATATGGAGGATTGTCAACTCTCCACACGGCCCGGAGTCATGCAATTCAAAGGCCCGTTTTGAAATATACCTTAGAACCCCAACTCTCTATTCAAGCATGAAAACATGCTTCCACTATAGAAAAAGTTTATAAAAGAGAGAATCTATTATGCATTCAACTCTCATACATAATCTATTCACAAACTGCCAATACCTTATGTATTTTAACAAACTTTTTCTCCTAATGATGAGCACATTTCACATATTTCCATGAACTTCTCAAACCAATGACGTTTTTTCTATTCACATAAATGAACACAACATATTTTCAATAAATTGAGATCGTTTTTGAGCTTAAACAACCTCAAATTAATGAAAATAACAAACGAACACACGAAAACATAACAATCACTCAATAACGAATTCTAAGAAAAATGAATCATCTTATGGAGCTAAGAAGTCCAAATTCCTTAAAATCAACGAACACAAAAGCACAAAAGAGATTCACGTATGAATTCGGAGTTCATTTAACTACCTTATGGAGCTAAAATAGCTTCAACAAAAACCGAATTCCACATACCAACCTACTTATGAAATCAAATTATGTAATTCAACCAATTCAACAACAATTTGCTCAATAATTGAAGAAAAACTAGTTTGAATCAATTCTCATTCATAAGGGATTTAATATAAACATAAAAAAACCATAAAATAACACCAACCATTTTTTTAGAATTTTATGAAACAAACAAAACAAGCAAAAAAAATGTGAAAATTGAACAAAAAAACAAACTTTTACATAGAATTGGAGAAAAAAAGATAAAATTGACAAATAAGGGTTACCAATTGTATGAAGAAATTGAGAAATTGAAGAATTGAAGCTCTTGGAACCATCACTGGCCTATGCCCGGAGCTACTGCCGACCGCTCGCCGGAACTGATGCCGCCGCCGGTTCGCGTCTGCCGGCCGTCCGCTACCGGTTCGGAGCTGCGTAGATAGCAGCGGCTAGAGCCGCTGCTTTATTCTCGGTGATTCCCCTCTGCTTCCCCCTATCTTGTTGCAATTCGTCTTCAATTTATAGGAGATTAAGAGTGAACGACCTTCAATTTCTTCCCGTTGGAGCGTGTGGGCGAATTGAATGGAGAGACGTTGGAGAAGATATGCGTTGAATGCTTCGCCGGTCGAACATGGAGCGTTTACTTCGCAGTTGCCTTAATGAAGAAGAAGTTGCGTTTCTTCTTTTTTTCTATCTTTCTTGTGCGAATCAGGAGAGCAATGGATGGGCCAATTAACTTGTTTTGATGATGGGTTTGGGCTATGGCCCAAATTCAATCTCCTTTTTCCAAACTTGAATTGCAATTTGGTCTTTTGCTACACTTTTCACTAAAAAATAAGATATCTGATGATTTTGGGTTAGGAAAAATAAAAATAATAGAATGTAAAAAAATGATTAAAAAAACTACTATTTATGAAAGAAAATAAAAAGAATGTAAAAATGAAAATTATAATAAAACTAAACTAAAGAACTAAAAATTAAACTCTAAAAATATTAAAAATGCCTAAAAAAGAATAAAAAGAACTAACCCAAAAACGACTTATCAAGAGGACATGCTGATGACATCAACTAAGAGAGGGCCTTCATCATCAATGCCCTCATTACCAAGTCTAAGGTAAATTGGGCTGCACATTTCTTCAATTCCATCTCAAAGCATCTGGGAAAACCCAACCAGAAATACCTTTGTCAAGGTCTGTACATTGGACATATTTTGGAGTCCATGGGTGCTGCTTCTGAAGGAAAGAAGTATAATGCCAGATATTGGCTATACTATCTGTCTTCCAAAGGGGAAAACAGAGCTGGCACTAATGCAACTACAGAGGAAAGTTCTTCAGACAATGTCCTTATCATGAGTATGAAGAAGTCAGTAAAGAGGAAGCAAGGGGTGTCTCCTTCTCCCAGTGCTGAAGCACCACAGAATCTTGCTCAAGTTCCTGATGAAGAAATTCCTCAAGTTCAGAATTCTCCAACTTCCTCACAACCTCAAATTGATGATGCTGAGAATCAATTCTGGCAGCTCTACTATGACTGGAGAGCTTGGAAAGTTGGAAATTCAGCAGAACAGTTGTTGAGTTGGGACCAGCAACTGAAGAATGAGAAGATCATCAAGAAATGCTTAGGTCTGCCAGTCAACTATTGCTGTGAGCAAATCCTGGATGTTGACTAGGTATGGCAAAGGAACTATGAAGATTTGCATCTGGAACACTTGGTCACCTCACTAGTTTCAGAATTTGAGGCTGACGATGAGGATCTTGCAGTCTACAGGCCAATCTTCTCAAAGGCTACAAAAGATCAGGTGGCTCCTACCACTAAAGCACAAGAAGATATGGAAGCCACAGCTGAGGATTTCCAAATTTTCCTCGAAACCTCCCCTTCCATTGAAACGGTTCTGACTAAAGCTGACCAGGAGAATGCAGCCTCTACTCCACAAGAACAGAACCAAGAAGCATCAGAAGAAGAACTCCAGCAACTTCTCCATTCTCAAGCTTTAGAGATTCTCAAAACTCCTTGTGAGATCACCAATCCTACTCAAACTGAGATTCCGGAGAAGTCAGCAGAAAATCTGGAAATGTCCAAACTTCTAGAAGCAAATGAAGTTCAAGAAGAGCAAGCTGTAGAAATCCAAAGAAGTTCTACAGAAGCTGAGAAGGAAATTCAAATGGCTGGACTGGACACCTCTAAAACTCTAGTAGCTGTGTTTAAGCAGCAGAATAAAGTTGAAGAAAGAGATTCCCTCTCTAGGGAAGTCTCAAACTTTATGCTTGATGAGACAGAATAAGAGTCTGAAAGGACATTGAAGATTGATGATGGAGAAGCTGAGCAAGAAGATGCTGAATCTCTCCCTATGCAACTTTTCCACAGAGCACCTTCTTCACATCAGGTAACTAACTTTCACTTCCACTGCTCTTCCACATCCACCCTTCCGGATGAAGTACCGGAAAACTGGACAAGAAAGGTCCAAGGGTTGATTGAATCAGCCCTAGCGTCTCAGCATGCCTCCTTTAGGCAAGAGATAGAGCAAATGGAAGCAAGGCATAACAAGCTGATGGAGAAATCTGAAGAAAAATGTTGCTCAGATCTCAAGGAGATAAGCAAATCCGTGGACAAGACTCTAGAGATTATTTATCTTTTGAGTAACTCTGTGAGCAACACAATGGAAGCCTATGCATCTGACAGCCACCTACAATTCAAAGAAATCACTAGAATCAAGGAGCAGATAGCAACTGTCACAGTCAGTCTTCAGAAGCAGATGGGACTCCTTCAGATGGATATCAAATCAGCATTGGCAGTGTCTTCAGCAAATCAGGTGGTGATCCAAGACTACTTAAAGGTTATTGCTGAAAATCAGAAGGAAGCATTCAGGATGTTCAGGCACTTTGGAACTTACACTGGAAATCGCAAGATAGATGTAATTGTCCAACACAATAGTCCATCCATGATCCCACAGCTGCCTATTGAAGTCAAGCAAGGAGAGCTCACTTACATTCCATCTCATCTGAACATGAAGGAACTGATACGGGAAGCCCAGCAGAGCAATCCGGAGAACTCAACTCAACATCTAACAGACTCTAGCCTTGATGGATTAGAAGTTGTTGGAACCATTGCCTCCCACTTCTCAGATGATGCACAAACAAAGGAGAGATACAACAATCTAAGGCGCATCAAAGAACAATGTGGAATTATGCAAGGCATTGGTGAGACTGCCGGATCATCAAAGCGCAGGAAGCAGTGAAGGCTCTTTTCATCAAACCAGGGGGAAGTATGTGAAAACATTATTTGGTTTTGATGAAAACACCTTCTTGTTTAAACATGAGTTTTGGTTTAAACATTGCTTAATAGTTCTCTTAATTACGCATATTCATTCTAAGTGTGATTCTTGAGATTTATCCTTAAGCGCATACATTCAGGGGGAACTTAACTGTTTTTGGCTAACAATTGCTTCAATTGTTTTTGGCAATGAACTATTGATAAACTCTAAGCAATGGGTGCCGGATACGTCAGTTTAAGTACTAAAGTTGGAGATCTCCGATTCAGATACTTTACAAAATCTGCTTTCTTAAACTGAGCTTTAATCCTTAGTTCATTTCCAACTTTGCTCTTAAGTACTGGTCCTTAGGATTTTCATAATGTACAGGACTTTGGAAAAATATTACCACTTTTTATTTTAAAATAAGTTACAAATTTTTTTTGGTACTACCTCGTGCTATTTAGAAATTAGAACTATAGGGAATGAAAAATGATAGTTTTATTTAGGGCCTTGAGAACCCAATAGGAATAATTTCCATTTAGTACATAGATATTTTTTTGGGCCACTCTTTTGGGCTTAGCCAAACCAAAACAGTTACGTTTTTCAAACCAAACGAAACTGATTTGAACAGTTTCAACACATTGGTAACTGGTAAAAGATTCCTTCCAATTTTCAACTTCTTGGAAGTTGAAACTCTTTTACTCTCACCGTTCCAACTACCCAATTAGTGGAACCCGTGAACCTCCCCTCTCTCTACCTCCTCTCCTATTTAAATCAAGACATCCCAATCCATTCCTATCACAAACAACTCTTTCAATATGAAAAGTCTTCAAACTCACTGTCTGAGAAACACACCAAGAAAAATATCCTCAATGGAGAAATTTTTCTTTCTCATCCTCATAGACGGCAATGGAGAAAGCCTAATGAGAAGAAAAGACTTCCAAGGTCTATGGTGAGAATCTCGGCAGCAGAGAAGGTCTGTGGTGAAAATCTCGTATTTTTCAGGATTACACCATACACCTTCTCTGGAAACAACACTCTCTCCATCTTTGTTTCTTCTAATTCTTTTTACAAATTTTCTCTCTTTCTTTTATTTGTGCAGTCTCTGCACCCTTTACTCAAGCAATTTTTTTAATTTACTTTCTCAAATTTTTTTTTAAACCTTATTTTATTTTATTTTCAATCAATTCTCTTTTCCAAAACCTTTTTCATGTCGTTCTGCCTTTTTCTTTTCTTCCACCGCCGCCTCCTTTCCCTCCACTTTCTTTTTGTTCTTGTTTTTGCTTTTTAGAGAGATGTTGGTTCCAAGATCTCAAATATCCACTTTGGATATTAAAGATCTATCAAACGCACCGCCATCTGTACTACCAAGCAAAATCTGCTGGAAGTGAAAGCGGCAAATGGCAAAAAATATCACAAATCTCAAGACAAGACTTGGTTTAGGAATTATTGTAATTTGAATTGTATTTTTGTAAGAGTTTTTGTTAACAAGCTGTATATTATGAGAAACTAAAAGAAAGTTATAAAATTAGTTCTCAGTACAACGACCGGAACTCTTGAACAGTTGTTTGTCATCATCAAAAAGGGGGAAATTGTTGGGAAAATATTATAGATTTTGATGATGATGTATTTAGATTGTAATAGGGACTTTAGGCCTCCCCCAATATTCAATGTAAGTTTTCTTTTTTGAAATATTGTTAAAACCGAGTTCTTGAGATTTCCAATAAAGTTGTGATATTTCTTTAAGTGGTTTGATGCTTGAAGACTTAATCAAATTCTGTGATATGCTTGAAGATAATTAAGCTGATTCAAGAACAACTGACTTGAAGACAGAGTCTGGACCCCTCAAATTAAAGAGCTCGTCCAGAATTCCTAAACAAGCACTAGAAGACAAACTGAGTAAAATGCTACAGTCCAGAATTCTTGAACAACAGCTAGAAGACGGATTCTGTGGAAATAGGAATCCCTCCTCAAACAATTGGGTATGTCCAAACACCCACTCCAATGAGGAATCCTCAATCACAATATTCATTCAAAATTGAAGCCAGCAAATGCAACGGATAGTCTATTTTGATTCAACGGATAGATTATCCAATCCAGCTATAAATAGCAACCTAGGAAGACTGGAGAAGAGATAACGAGATAGACGAACACAACGAAGCAATCTCTAATAACAAAGCTATCTCATTCACAGTGAGCCCAAAAAGCTTGACAAAGAGAGATTTTTAAAACTCCTTATCCAGAAGCAAACTTCTCCTCCTTCCAAAGAGCTATAGTGTAAACACTTGAAGGTTTCCTTGCCTCAAGTACCACACCACGTTGAAGAATATAACTTTTGATCAAACTTCTTGATTAAAAGGGGGTAGATCAACTTTCTCACAAGTTGATCTTGCAGGTCCTATTGTTCGGATCTTGCAGTTGTTGAAGAAGCGTGACCTTCGAAGGAACAACAAAGCCAGCACGAGTGTAACACCCCAACCCGCATAACCCAAACCCGTGAGACACCGGACCGGTGTGCCACTGGATTGGTATCCGAATATACAACATTTTCAAAACAATTTTAAACAAATGTTCTATCAATACATATAAAAATCCATCGGAGTAATTTAAAATAATGCGGAAGCCTTTTTAAAGTCAAACAACTTGGGATCTTGCCCGAAAACGTAATAAGCATTAAAGTTAATTAAATAAAGCATAACTACAGATTAAAGAGACAGCCACGCCATCGTACATCTCCTCCTCAATGTCCTGTGGGATCGGCTCTAGGTTCATCTGTCTGATCACCTACGGACAGCAAAAAGGAAAACAACGCTATCCGCTCAGCATTGACGCTGAGTGGCACTCCATTGTAGCACAAGAATAAACATAATAATTCAATGATTAGATCGTGCATATGTTTATCCTTTTAATAAAAATCAATTCAACTTTACATTCGGTTCTTTAGACGGTTGACCAACAGTCAACTTATTTTCTTTCTTTTCAAAACGATTTAGGTGTTAAGGATTCCTCATTAACTCTTTGACCACCGGTCAAACCAATTTAGACTTTCACGAAAGTCAAACCACTTAACATTTAATGCCTATGACGGAGATAGCCTCAATCCGTAATACCGAAGATAGCCTCAATTCGGTGGAGGTAGGATCCCTCGGGGGATAGCCTCAAACCCAAGATCACAGACCCTCGTGCGCACGTCTTAACCTCACTGACCAGGCCCTGCAGCCGCCCGAGCAATGGCCAGTTTCTATGTTCAACATAATAAACCAATTGACCCTAATTACCGATTAGAATTAATTAATTAACCTAACTAATTCATTAAAGTCTTGGATTTAACCATCCGGTCAAACCTACGACAACCGAATATCCAGTCAAAGTCCAAGTCAAACAGGACCTAACCCAAGTCAAAGTCAAACCTGTTCAGTCAATCCATAATCCTCAACAATACAATTTAAACAATCAATTTAATTCAATTAACCAATTTAGCCAAATTATAGCATAAACACATATAACGATCCAAACCATTAAATCTATTCTAAACGCTATTAACTTCATAGTACGGACCTGGATTACGCCGAAATCGAATCGATAGCTCGAACGGAAGACAAATCAACGAAATCAAACGAACGGGTCAAATTGAGTCAAAATACGAAATCGACCGATCAATCCGGCGTGGAGGTTAATCTGCCGGCGATATCAATCCGTGGCAGCGGCTGGATGCGGCGACGGTGACGGACGCCGGCGGCAGCGGTGAGGCGGCAGCTCGACGGCGATGAGCAGCGACTGGCGGAAGATAATAGGTTTAGGTTTTATTTATTACTTCCAATACTAGTGGTTTGGGCTCCGGGCCCAAAATACCTGATTAAATGGTCATAACATGAGCTCCATAACTCCGATTCGCGAGCTGTCTGAACCGACGCGATCACAAAAATATTTCCTACGAAATGACATAAAAGTTGGGCTTAGAATCCAAATTATAATTTTAACTCCTTTTTGGGCCCAATTCGTAATCAATTGCTCTAACAATTTAATTAATTCTTTTGGGCCAGATTTCGGGGCGTTACATTTCTCCCCCCTTAAAAAATGAATTTCGTCCTCGAAATTACCTGAGTCATTGGTCGTCGAAGAGATGAGGGTACTGAGTTCGCATAGATTCTTCGGTCTCCCAGGTTGCTTCTTCCACCGCATGATTACGCTATAGTACCTTTACCAAAGGTACCGTCTTATTTCTTAGTACTTTAGTTTCACGCGCCAAGATCTTAACTGGCTCTTCTTCGTAAGACAAACTCTCATCGAGAGTTACAGCATTGGTCGGCAACACATGAGTCGGATCTGAACGGTATCTACGCAGCATGGAGACATGAAAGACGTCGTGAATCCTGTTCAACTCTGGTGGCAACTCTAACCTGTAAGCAACAGGTCCTATTCGCTCCAGAATGCAGTAGGGTCCAATGAATCTAGGGCTAAGCTTCCCTTTCTTCCCGAACCGTAGGACCTTCTTCCAAGGTGAAACCTTCAAGAATACCATGTCACCAACATTGTACTCTATGTCTCGTCTCTTTAAGTCTGCATAAGATTTCTGTCTGTCCGAAGCAGTGCGGAGTCGGTCTCTGATCACACGAACCTTCTCCTCGGTTTCCTGCACAATATCTGGTCCCTCGAGCTTACGCTCGCTAAGCTCTGTCCAATAAATCGGGGTTCGGCACTTTCTGCCGTATAGTGCCTCATACGGAGCCATCTGAATACTCGCCTGGTAACTGTTATTATATGCAAACTCCATCAACGGCAAGTAACGCTCCCAATCTTCTCCAAAGTCGATCACACAAGCTCGCATCATATCCTCGACAATCTGTATCACCCTCTCAAACTGGACATCGGTCTGAGGGTGAAATGTCGTACTAAGGTTCAAAGCTGTGCCAAAAGCCTTCTGAAGTCCTCTCCAGAACATCGAAGTGAACCGGGGATCTCTATCAGATATGATTGACAGCGGTGCACCGTGCAACCGAATTATCTCTCTAACGTATAAGTCTGCCAATTTGTCCAATGAGGAGTCACGTCTGACGAGTAGAAAATGAGCGGACTTTGTCAACCTGTCAACAATGACCCAGATGGCGTCATTCTTTCGTGAAGATCGTGGCAATCCGATCACAAAGTCCATAGTGATCCTTTCCCACTTCCATTCCGGAATGGTAGGAGGGTGCAGCAACCCTGTCGGAACCTGGTGCTCAGCCTTGACTTGCTGACAAGTCAAACAGCGCGCAGTGAACTCGGAGATTTCCTTTTTCATAGCTGGCCACCAATAGGATTTCTTCAAATCCTGATACATCTTGTTACTACCCGGGTGCATAGTGTATACGGTTCCGTGAGCCTCGCGCAACAAGCGATCCCTCACTCCACCGCGGGGCACCACTAGGCGTTCACGATAGTACAAGACTCCGTTATCGCGAATTGCAAACTCGGGCCTCTTTCCTGTAGGAACTAACTCTCGAGTCTTCTGACAAAACTCATCATCTCTCTGTGCTGTACGGATCTCCTGCTCTAACGGAGACTGAAGCTGTAGCTCGGCTAACGATTTTCTGCTCAAAGCATCGGCCACGATGTTAGCCTTGCCCGGGTGATACTCAATGACTAAATCGTAATCCTTGATCAGCTCCAACCATCGACGTTGTCTAAGATTCAGCTCCTTCTGGGTGAGTAGGTACCTCAAACTCTTGTGGTCGGTGAAGATGTGAATCCTCTCTCCAAAGATGTAGTGGCGCCAAATCTTCAAGGCGAACACCACGGCTGCCAACTCTAAATCATGTGTCAGGTAGTTCTCCTCGTGAGTCTTCAACTGTCTCGATGCGTAAGCCACTACCTTACTCAACTGCATCAGTACACAACCTAAGCCGCTATGAGATGCGTCACTATAGATGGTATACTCGATGCCAGGAGTAGGTTGAATCAAGACTGGTGCCTGGGTAAGGCACTCCTTCAGTTGATCAAAACTGCGCTGGCACGCTTCTGTCCACTCAAATTTGATGTCCTTCCGCAGTAGCTTGTTCAACGGAGTAGCAATCGAGGCGAAGCCCTTAACAAATCGACGATAATAACCGGCTAACCCAAGGAAGCTCCTTACCTCACGAACATTCCGCGGAGTCTTCCAATCCACTATGGCCGAAATCTTGTTGGGGTCTACCTGGATACCGGTGACAGAGATAACACGTCCTAAGAATGTCACCTCACTCAACCAGAATTCACACTTGGACAATTTTGCATACAGCTTGTGCTCTCTCAACACACTCAAAACCAATTGCAAATGTCTAGCATGCTCCTCCTGAGTCCGTGAATAAACCAAGATGTCATCGATGAACACTACTACGAACTGGTCCAAGTATGGTCGGAACACACTGTTCATAAGCTCCATGAACACTGCCGGGGCATTAGTCAACCCGAAAGGCATGACTGAGAACTCGTAATGCCCATAGCGTGTCCTAAAAGCAGTCTTCGGAATGTATTCTCTCTTAACGGGAATCTGATGGTATCCAGGACGCAGATCGAACTTCGAGAATACCGTAGCCCCTCTGAGCTGGTCGAACAAGTCGTCGATGCGAGGCAACGGATAACGATTCTTCACTGTGGCTTTGTCCAACTGCCTGTAATCGATGCAAAGTCTCATGGATCCATCCTTCTTTCGAACAAATAACACCGGTTCTCCCCATGGGGAAACGCTAGGTCGGATGAATCCCTTTTCCAGTAGCTCTTGCAACTGAGCCTTCAACTCCTTCATCTCGGCAGGTGCTATACGATACGGTGTAGCAGATATGGGTTCCGTACCCGGAATGAGATTGATCGAGAACTCTACCTCTCTCGGCGGAGGCAAACCAGGTAGGTCTTCGGGAAAGACATCGGGGAAGTCGCAAACCGTACGGATGTCCTGCTGACGTGGTGATTCTTTTCGCATATTCTGAACGTGACACAGGAACATCTCGCACTTCTTGCGAATCAAGCGCCTCGCGCTCAAGGACAATATGAACTCGGGAGCCTTGGGGAACACCTCCCCGGAGAGTGATACGTCGCTACCGTCCTCGGCTCTCAGCCGTACGGTCCGACAACTGCAGTCGACCACTGCTCTATGCTCGGTGAGCCAATCCATACCAAGGATAATGTCAAACTCCTTGTGTGGTAGCTCTATCAAATCTGCAGGGAATTGCTTCCCTTGCACGGACAACGGACACCTATGATAAATGTGATGAAGACGCATGCTATGTCCTAGCGGATTCGATACAACAGTAGGTATCTCAAGGTCACTCCTCACGATCGCAGAATTAGCAGGCATGCCAACACAGATATAGGAGAGCGTGGAACCCGGATCGATCAAGGCATGCATAACCGAATCAAATAGTATGAACGTACCCAAGATAACATCGGGACTAGGATCTGTGCGCCCCTGCATGGCGTAGGTACGCGCTGGTGCACGGCCTGATTGCTGCGGACGTGGTCTCTGCTGATTATTTGCGGCTGTAGACTGCTGACTCCGTGCTGGATGCGATGCGGCAGGCTGATCCGGAGCTCTAGGAAAAACAGGCTCGCTGCTAGGGTTTGTCGGGCAATGCCTCCTGAAATGCCCTGGCTGACCACAACCCAAACATAAGCCTTGGGCGAGCCAACACTCGCCCGGGTGATGCCTACCACACTGTACACACTGCGGGTGGCTCCTCGTTCTGATCGAGTTGCTAGCGGCGGCCAACGGAGACGGCTTCGACTTACTCCTCTTAGGCGGCGGCGCACTTGAAGAACCCTTCTCGTACCTCCTTCCCCCGAATCCAAAACTCTTCCCGCTCGGCCCGGTGCTGGCCGCGAGTCGCGGGTCTTTCGTCGCTCGATCCTCCTTCTTGGTTGCCTGCAAATCGTCCAAGCTCTTTTCCGTCTTCACAATCAAATCATACGCCGCATTAAAATCTATCGTCGTGATCAGCGCGGCGTACGGCCTCAAGTCCGGCCGTAGCTTCTTGACGAACTCATTCAAACGATCCTCCGGAGTGGAGACCAGACTCGTCGCATACTGGGACAGGTAGTCGAACTTTTGTCTCAGTTCACGCAGTGACATCCCCTCCTGCTTAAGCGCAACGAACTCATCGCGCCTCTCCTCGCGGTACCGGGTGGGGACGTACTCCTTCGTGAAGGCTCGATCAAAGCGATCCCAGGTCCATGGCTTGGGCGTGTGTGGATCCTGGTCAATGCGCTTCCACCAATCATATGCTCCCTTCCGGAACATCTGTGACGCCAACTCCGAGCGATCTGCATCAGGGACTCTCAAATTCTTGAGTACCCGGTCCATCTGCTCAAGCCAATCCAACGCAATCTGGGGCTCCCCCATCTTGTCTCCTCGAAACTCTTCCGCTCCATTATCCTTCAATGTCTTGAAGGTAACGATGCGCGGCTGAGGCTGTGGTGGTGGCGGTGGCTGGAACATGGGTATAAGCTGCGCCATGTGCTGCATATAATGGGCCATCATGGCCGGGAACATCTGCTCGCAGGCCACCTGCGGCATCACCAACGGTGGCATCACTGGAGGTGGTACGACTGGCGGTGGTACAGCTGGTGGCTGTCCCGCTGGCTCAGGTTGATCTTAACATATAAGAGATAAAGCTATAAATACTTATTACCTTCCCGGGGCAGAGGAGTTACGTGAGATGCAGATGTGGCTGAATTATTCATTGTATTTTATTTTGAAAGGGTCCAAAGACCGATTTTAAAACCAATTGCTCCGATACCAAAATGTAACACCCCAACCCGCATAACCCAAACCCGTTAGACAGCGGACCAGTGTGCCACTGGATTGGTATCCGAATATACAACATTTTCAAAAAAATTTTAAACAAACGTTCTATCAATACATATAAAAATCCATCGGAGTAATTTAAAATAATGCGGAAGCCTTTTTAAAGTCAAACAACTTGGGATCTTGCCCGAAAACGTAATAAGCATTAAAGTTAATTAAATAAAGCATAACTACAGATTAAAGAGACAGCCACGCCATCGTACATCTCCTCCTCAATGCCCTCTGGGATCGGCTCTAGGTTCATCTGTCTGATCACCTACGGACAGCAAAAAGGAAAACAACGCTCTCCGCTCAGCATTGACGCTGAGTGGCACTCCATTGTAGCACAAGAATAAACATAATAATTCAATGATTAGATCGTGCATATGTTTATCTTTTTAATAAAAATCAATTCAACTTTACATTCGGTTCTTTAGACGGTTGACCAACAGTCAACTTATTTTCTTTCTTTTCAAAACGATTTAGGTGTTAAGGATTCCTCATTAACTCTTTGACCACCGGTCAAACCAATTTAGACTTTCACGAAAGTCAAACCACTTAACATTTAATGCCTATGACGGAGATAGCCTCAATCCGTAATACCGAAGATAGCCTCAATTCGGTGGAGGTAGGATCCCTCGGGGGATAGCCTCAAACCCAAGATCACAGGCCCTCGTGCGCACGTCTTAATCTCACTGACCAGGCCCTGCAGCCGCCCGAGCAATGGCCAGTTTCTATGTTCAACATAATAAACCAATTGACCCTAATTACCGATTAGAATTAATTAATTAACCTAACTAATTCATTAAAGTCTTGGATTTAACCATCCGGTCAAACCTACGACAACCGAATATCCAGTCAAAGTCCAAGTCAAACAGGACCTAACCCAAGTCAAAGTCAAACCTGTTCAGTCAATCCATAATCCTCAACAATACAATTCAAACAATCAATTTAATTCAATTAACCAATTTAGCCAAATTATAGCATAAACACATATAACGATCCAAACCATTAAATCTATTCTAAACGCTATTAACTTCATAGTACGGACCTGGATTACACCGAAATCGAATCGATAGCTCGAACGGAAGACAAATCAACGAAATCAAACGAACGGGTCAAATTGAGTCAAAATACGAAATCGACCGATCAATCCGGCGTGGAGGTTAATCTGCCGGCGATATCAATCCGGGGTAGCGGCTAGATGCGGCGACGGTGACGGACGCTGGCGACAGTGGTGAGGCGGCAGCTCGACGGCGATGAGCAGCGACTGGCGGCGCTGCAACTCGACGGCGATGAGCAGCGATTGGCGGCGCTGCAACTCAACGGCGATGATGGCGGACGCCGGTAGGGGAGGCGGCGTACAGTGGCGAGGCGGCTGCGGTGCTAAGGGCGACGGCGGCTGGAGGCGATTGGCGGCGCTGCACTCGACGGCGAGGGAAGACGGCGGTAGTGGAGGCGACGTCCAGCGCTCGGCGTGCCGGCGCTGCAACCCGACGGCGGCGGACGACCGACGAAGGAAGCAGCGGCAATTAGCGGCGCTGGACCTGGCAGTGGGGGACGGACTTCCGGCAAGGGAGAGGCTGCGGCGATGGCTGGGGAAGGACGACCGAAATGAAGAAGAAGAAGAAGAAGAAGAAGAAGATAACGATCGTGCGGCTCTCGACGGAAGATAATAGGTTTAGGTTTTATTTATTAATTCCAATACTAATGGTTTGGGCTCCGGGCCCAAAATATCTGATTAAATGGTCATAACATGAGCTCCATAACTCCGATTCGCGAGCCGTCTGAAGCGACGCGATCACAAAAATATTTCCTACGAAATGACATAAAAGTTGGGCTTAGAATCCAAATTATAATTTTAACTCTTTTTTGGGCCCAATTCGTAATCAATTGCTCTAACAATTTAATTAATTCTTTTGGGCCAGATTTCGGGGCGTTACAACGAGTGTAGTAGCAACTTTGGCCTTGCGAAGATATACCGTGCAGAAATTCACACAAGTGTAATTGTTGGTTCTTTATTCAACAACCAACTACATAGTGGATTTTGAGGACGTAGAAGGATTACCCCACCTTCGAACCTCGTTAAAGTTTGCGTGTCTCTCTCTTTTATCTTTACTCTTACTTGCAATTATATTAACTGTGAAAACTAACTCATCCATATTGATTACTGCTCATACTACCCACCAAATTCTACACACAATTTAAAGTTCCCAAGAACTCTAGATTTACACTATTTTCACGTTTTCAAAAGAAACGAAAAAGTTTTAAAATTGTAACAAAGTCTATTCACCCCCCCTTTAGACTTTGTATCTCACCACTTTGGGACCACCATAGATCTAATCGGATCAAATGAATTTTGAATTTAATAAGATCAAAACAAACTTTCACATGAATCTATTTACTTGTATATGTTGTGTCCTAATTGTCTGATATAATCTTTAAATGCATCAGATCGGACCTAATCAGATCAAATTAGACAAAAACAGATCTAATTGGATCAAATCAAATTCATGTCCAATACGTCCAATCTAATGAATTTATAGATTTGATCAGCCAAATTGGAACTGTGCTAGTAAGTATTTTAGTTATTAGTATCGGTATGATGTTATACGGTCAAAAATATGGGTATGTTGTGGAATTGGATCCATGTGAGTAAGAAATTCAATTAACAAAAAAATGTACCCCTAATTTAAAGTGGTACATAAGAGCATTCACAATGGCAAGGCAATGTCTTGCGTTGCCATGCCATGTCAGCAAATTTTACTCAAATCATGGCATTCCACGGCCATTCCACCCCATTTATCATTCCATGTGCAAGGCATGATTTTCTCATTTTTTATTTTTTTTATAAATATTTTTAATATTTGTAATTTTTGAAAAAAATATTTTTTAAAAGAAGTAAACATATTTTAATAATAAAATAGATTTTTAAAATAATTTTTTATATTAAAAATCATTAAAAAGTGCAAAAATAGACAAAAATAATCCATGTCACCGTGTGGCATTTTATTTTTTCCTTGCCATTGTCAATGTGCTAAGAGTGAGAAAATATATGGACCAAAAAAAATTTTTGTTTCAAAAATCAGATTGCTGATTCTAAAAATTTTCAAGTTAATCTCAAATTTTAGAATCCCTCCAGATTTTTCATTGCCCGCCTAATATGTGCCCCCAATTTTACAATTAGGTCTATCGCCTCCCCCTTTAGAATATTACTTCTCCGATAGAGAATTTCCGTATCTTCTTCAAAATCACAGCCATCTGAACACCGGGCAGTGTCTCGGAACACTGTTCACTACCTTCTTCCATCAATTCTTCCATTGATTGATTGCTCCATTTGATTTGATTTTTGGAACACGAGTACATTTCATGCTGGCGCACATGATAATGAATTCAATTTGGGATTTTGTGAGAAGAAGCTGTGCGAATTGGAAGTCAACGCCCAACTCGTCACTGTTCATCTCCTTTGCTTGAAGATTCGATTTTTGCTTTTTGAAGGCCAATCTGTCATGGCCTCACGATTTGGGTTACCAACCTAAGGTATGAACCGGACTCTTTAATCTATATAAAGTGTCCTTTGATTTGAATAAGTTGGGGATATGCAATCATGGTTCATGGCCAAACTTTGGAACGCGATTAGAACCAGGTCTTTGAATAATTTTTGCGCTATTTTTGTGTGGTTCTTAGAGGTTTTCTTGGTGTTACTTTGTTGAAGGTTGGGGTATTTTCGTATGCCATATACGTTGCTGGAACTTTGCCCGTTTGCTTTCACAAATTTGGGCTGGAAAATGTGTTTTGTTCGCTGGTGTATACCTTGTGCAGTGACTGGAAATGGAAGGTTGTTTAGCCTTGACATTGTGGTCTGTTTGGAAATTGATGGTGGGGAGGGAACTAGTAACTTTGTGTCTTGGTAGTGTAGGCTTGGTGGAAGGACCTTCTTACTTTGGGAGAATGTTTAGGGTTGTTACTGACCACAAGTGGCTGTGGGCAGCATATGGATTACCTACAATATTTTTTGGTAATGCTTGAGTTGCTCCCCAGATTTTGTAGCTGGTTTGGAGCTTCTATTTTGCACAATTCCGTTTGAAAGTTTCTGTTTTGGATATGAGGGGCTGAAGATTGGAAAACCACTGATCTGACCAAGGAGATCCTGCTGTTTTGGCCTTGGAAAGATGTTTGGCTGCACATGGATGAAAGGAAGTGCTACTGGATTCTGGGCAGTAGCATCCCTTCACCTCACGTATTTTGAGCTGATTTTGTTTTGGAAATTGGAATATGGATTTGGGCAGCGTGGGTGTTGATTCCACCTGTTGGTCCTCAGTTTTACCTCATTCGAGGAGGTAATACCAATTGATTTTGAGCCGAGTTATATGTTTATTTTTGCCAATTGGGTCCGGCTGGCAGGCCGCCCTTTGTCTCTTCTTGACCCTTTCAGTTGGGGTATTTGGAAGAACTTAGGTTATCTCGGCCAACAAGTGGAGCTTGTAGCTGACTGGTTTGCCATCTTCTTTTTGCTTTTTTTTCTTTTATGAGTGAGATTGATTGATTGTATGGGTTCTCAATTCCCTTTGTGTGTAGCGGGACATTACACAGCCTGTCCATATACTTTTTATTTTCTTTCAATAAAAGTGTTTATTTTTTAAAATGATACGTAGTAATTGTTTTAAACAGCGGCTATTTGATTGTTGTCTAAAGTTTCACCCAAAATTATGAAAGTAACGTTAGATGGCGTACACATATATATTGTAGTGAAGGTTATCGTGTCTTGGAACTTTAAAAAAGTTTGAGACTTAATAGCTAAACTACTGTTTAAAGAAAGTATTCTTAACTTATTATAAACAACTCTAACAAAACAATCATATGACATAGAAAATTAGTAATAGAGTACTATATCTGATAATTTTGAAAACAGTTCTACGCTTACTATCCACACTACTCTTTAAAAGAGTTTTCTTAACTAATTCTAGACAATTGTGAAAAAACCTGTGTGACACAGGCTACTAGTAATACATTACCGTTTCTCATAACTTCAACAAAAAGTTCTAGGCTTTATAGTTTGACTATTGTTTAAAATTAGTATTCTTAATTTATTATAGACAACTATGGCAACAAAAACAATATTTTGATATGACACAGACAACTACTAATAGATTACCGTTTCTATGAACTTTAAAAATAGTTGTTGGCTAAGTATCTAGACTATTGTTAAGAAAGAGTATTGTATTCTTATTATAAACAATAGTGCCAAAAGTACTATATGACATAGACAACTAGCAATAGATTATTGTTTCTCATTACTTTAAAAACAGTTTTAGACTGAATAACTAGACTACTGTTTAAAATGAGTATTCTTAACTTATTATTGACAACTGTGATAACAAAAACTGTATTTTGATATGACACCGACAACTAATATTAGAATATTGTTTCTCGAAACTTTAAAAATAGTTTTAAGCATAATAGCTAGACTACTACTTTTGTAGCCAACAACAACAAACAGTAGTTTGAATTTTTTTAACTACTGTTTTTCCATAAACAGTAGTTAATCAACAGTCGTCTGACACCTTTTTTGGCGTAGTGTCTGATCATGAATCAGAATGCCTTAGCACACGTTCGACAACCGGAACCGAGGATCACGCTCGAGAGACTGAAGAAAAATGGTGCCGAAGAATTCCTAGGTGAGAACATCTCTGATCCATTGATTGCGTTTCGATGGCTCGAGCGCGTGAGGCGCGTGTTCGAGAATCTGAAGGTCCCGGATAGAGAATGGGCGAACCTAGCAGTTATCCTTCTTCAGAGTCACGCGTACGAGTGGTGGAAACGCACCACTCGGAACGCGGACCACCCCGCCCAACTAACGTGGGCGTACTTTGAGCAAGTGTTCAAGGAGGAGTATATCCTAGAGTCGTTTGTGGAAGAGAAACGAGAAGAGTTTCTACAGCTCGAGATGGGTACGATGAGTCTTCCTGAGTATCGTCAGATGTTCGACCATCTCGCTGAGTTCGGCCAGGACTTGGTGAACACCACCAAACGTCGTTGCGATAGGTTCGTGAAGGGCATGCGCCCGAAACTTCAGAAGCACATGTCTACTGCATCTAGGCAAGACTTTGGTGTTATGTACGAACAGGACAAGGAAGTGGTTCGAACTAAATAAGGCGTAAGCCAGAAGAACAACCAACAATCAGCTAAGATAGCTACACATGCAGCTAGCACGAGTAAGACCCTTCCCGGAAAGAGACCTCCAAGTGGATCTGAGCTTCAACTCTCGAAGAAGGCCAACTCATTACCCACTCAATCCGTAGCGTCCACGAGCAAGGGCAAGCAACCAATGTATCCATTGTGTTCCGAATGCAATCGTCATCACTTAGGTGAATGCTGGAAGAAGCTAGGGTTGTGTATGGGATGCGGTGAGTCTGGCCACTTTCAAAGGAATTGCCCGACCAATCCTGGTTTTCCATTCTCTATTGTGCAAGCACCGAGTCATACGGGTAGACCCGCACAGAGCGAGCGTACAACCGCTGCATCTCAACGTCCACAAAGACCACAACAACCTGCTGCACAACAACAAGCTAGAGCTCCAGCTAGGACTTACGCCATGCATGGAAGAATTGATCATAATCCAGACGTCGATTATGGTACGTCCTTATATGCATTGGGGGTATAGATTGCGTTATGAGATCCTAACTTAACTACGTACCGTGAGCGTACCTTCCTGTTTGATTACACGTATGGTTTCGAAAACAGTGACAATGATTTCCTACGATGCCAAGGTATATGCGTGAAATCAATGTCTTTGTCTTTTTCAGCGACAACGATGTAAAGGAATTTTGAGGACGAAATTCTTTTAAGGGGGAGAGAAATGTAACGCCCTGAAAACCGGCTTTGTATTTAGCCGTTATTTTAATAATGAATAAATATACTGTTTATTGACACCAAAATATGAATTATTTGTAAAGTTAACCATTTTAATTAAAAGTTAGGTTTTCGGGTAGATCTCGTAAAATGGTGACCAACGGTATATAGTCTGTTAAGTTTGAACTTTTGTGTAAACTGTGATGAGTAAAATAGACATTTCGGTTCAATAATATAAAATTATAAACAATAATAATAAAGAAAAACGTACTTTTCATAATCCTAATCAAATTGGAGCTTATACCCATTATAAATAGAAGTAGTCCCTTCGTTAGAATCATCTTCCCTTTCTCCTTCTTCTGCCGCGTAACGGAACCGAGCAGACCAGAAGTTCACCCGGAAATCTTTGCCGGAGTTCTACAAGGGTTTAATTCGTCAATCAAGGTGAGTGATTTATCTCTCGTTAAAATTAATTCATAGATTAGGATTCATTAATATGTATTCATTCAATTAAAGTTGAATTTGTAAATATGATTGTTGAAGTTGGGTGAATGATTATGTTGAATTGAATTGGAATTGGAATCGGGTTTAGAATTAGACACTGGGTTTTGTTCTGTTTCTTCCTTGCCTTTGTCCGAACACTACTCCGTTCTTCTGCTCTGGGTTTAAACGCCGCTGTCGCTGCCGAGTAGTTGAGACGTCGTCGGGTCTTCCACCGTCGGGGAGGCTGCTGCCATGTCGGAGGAGTTGCTGCCGCCGGTGGGTCGTCGCTGCCACTTTACTTTGCCCACCTCTTAACTTCTGTTTGTTTAGCCGCTGCTGGGATTGACGCGGCGGATGTGTCTCGCAGGAAATCGTCGCGGGTCGAATGACCGCGAGGAAGGTGGCCGCTGTAACGTTCATCGCTGGACTTTCGCCGCTGCTTCGCCAGATCGGTGCATCGGAGAAGAAGGCAGACTAACGGGTTGTTTGGGGAGTTTATGGATATAGTTTTTGACATTTATAGATTAGCCCCAAATTTCCAAACTACTTGCAAATCAGCCTTCCATACAATTTGACTTTAAGAGGTAACCCAAATTTATTTAAATATATTAAGAAATAATTGATGATAACTACATTAGTCCCTTTATAATAATAGGTAAATTTGAGTTTAAGTAGACATTGGAAATTTCAATAAAAAGTTGAGTTTAGAAATTAAAGTCATGCGGGTGACGTCGTTTATCCGATGGTCGCCAAAAAGAAATGCTTCTGGCAGAAAGTTTTTGGACAGCGATGTTGACCCAGCAACAGCGCTGTCAGGCCAAACTTTCCACCTTCAAAGTCAGACCTAAACAACGATGTTCAAGTAATGAACATCGATGTATGGACGTGACCGTTGGAAGGAATTTAAGGCTAAAACTTTCCTTGTTTGGAAGTCAACAGCCAAAACAGCGATGTAGGGTATTGGACGTCGCTGTTGGCATGACCGTTGCTTATCATTTTTCAAAACCCAAGCCTAGAACAGCGATGTCCAAGCCTAGGACAGCGCTGTCTGGCTGATTTTCAGCAGATCCCATTTCAATCAAATCCCACAAATCAAGCCAATCACCCCTTAAATGTTTTGACCCGTTGGAGCCTATTTTGGCACTATAAAATGGGGTGTTTGGTTCTGTTTTACACATCACATTACTTCACAACTCCTATTCTTTCATTGCATATTATTCATACGTTATTTATAGCTTTTCGAGAGCCATTTTTGTGAAGTTCGTGTTGTGATCTTGAGCGTATTAGTTTACTCATATTCACTCTTTTGAGAGAGTCTTGTTTTTGAGTGTTCTTAGTTTTTATAGACATTAAAGGAAGTTTGTTTCCCTTGGTTGTAGGAAGGAAAGGTACTTTCCTTCGGGTTGAAGTCTTGGAATGCGGTATCTCCGAGCAAGTGTTGTTGAGACTCGTGGGACTCGAGTTCTCAGGTTGTAACGGTTTTTTAAGCACCCGTAAGCTTAACAGAAGTAGTGTAGCTCGAGAGAGTCTCTCGGGAGGCTGGATTAGCCACAAGTTGTGGTGAACCAGGGTAAATTCGGTGTGCCTTTTACTCTTTTCTCTACTTCTCTTTTATTTGTTTTTAATTCCTGCGATTTCTTGATCAAACGCTATTCACCCCCCTATAGCGTTGGTCTATTATTCTAACAACAATCTCACCAATGCCTTGCATAACTCCACATTCTTCGTGTACGCGCTTGAGGTTGTTATATCTTTCTTCTATCTGGGCATCATTTGTGAAGTGGGAGACAATGGTTCCTACAGCTTCTGTTCCATCAAACTCAGTGTTTGATAGATGTTGGATTGAGTTCTCCGGATTGCTTTGCTGGGCTTCAAGTATCAGCTCCGTCATGTTCAGATGTGATGGAATGTATGAGAGTTCTCCTTGTTTAACTTCAATCGGAAACTTTGGAATTTGAGATGGACTTCTGGGTTGGACAATCACTTCCAGCTTGTGTTTTCCAGTGAAGGTACCAAAGTGTCTGAAGAGTCTGAATGCTTCCTTCTGATTGTCAGGAAGAACTTTTAGATAATCTTGAGTTACCACCTGGTTTGCTGATGACACTGCCAAGGCTGATCTGATATCCATCTGGAGGAGTGACATCTCCTTCTGAAGGTTGATTGTGACTGTGGCAATCTGCTGCTTGATTTCAGTGGCTTCTTTGAATTGAAGGTGGCAGTCAGATGCATAGGCCATCATTGTATTGCTCACAAACTTACTCAATAGAGAAATGATTTCTAGAGTTTTGTCTACGATTTGCTTATCTCATTGAGATTTGAGCAATACTTTTCTTCAGATATCTCCATCAATTTGGTGTGCCTTGCTTCCATCTGCTCTATCTCTTGCCTAAAAGAGGCATGCTGAGACTCTAGGGCTGATTCAATCAACCCTTGGACTTTTCTTGTCCAGGTTTCCGGAATCTCATCTGGATGGGTGGCTGTGGAAGAGCTGTGAAAGTGGAAGTTTGTTACATGTTTTGAAGAAGGTACTCTGTGGAAGAGTTGCAGAGGGAGGGATTCAGCATCATCTCCTTGCTCAACTTCTTCGTCATCAATCTTCAGGGTCTTCACTGACTCTTCTTTTCTCTTTATTTGCATAATTTGAGATTTCCCTATAGAGGGAATCTCTGACTTCATCTTCAGGTTGCTGCTCCGGGATAGTTACTGGAGGTTCAGAGACCTCCAGCCTAGCTATTTGAACTTCTCTTTCAGCTTCTGCAAAACTTCTCTGGACTTCAACTGCTGAGTCTTCCTGAAGAGCTTCATTTGTTTCTGGAGGAGTGCACTTCTCCATATTTTCGTTTGACTCTCCGGAATCTCAAGTTCAGTTGATTTGGAGATCTGACAAGGGGTTGTGAGAATCTCTGGAACTTGAGATTAGAGGAGTTGCTGAAGTTCTTTGTCTGAAATTTCTTGATTCTGTTCTTGCAGGGGAGAGCCTGCATCTTCCTGGACAGCTTCCGGCAGAACAGTTTCAAAAGCAGGGGAGGTTTCTGAAAAAATTTGGAAATCCTCTGCTGTTGCTTTCATGTCAACCTGTGCTCCAGTGGTGAGAGCAGTCTGCTCTTCAGTTGGCTTTGAGAGGATTGGTTTGTAGACTGCTGGGTCCTCAACATCAGCTTCAAACTCTGAACTTGGAGAGGTGGCCAAGAATTCCAGATGCAGATCTCCATAGGTTCTTTGCCACACCCAGTCATCATCCAAAATTTGCTCACAGCAATGGTTGACTGGCAGACACAAGCATCTCTTGATAATCTTTTCATTTTTCAGTCGTTGATCCCATTCAATCAACTGATCTGCAGAGTTTCCAACTTTCCAAGCTCTCCAATCATAGTAGAGCTGCATGAATTGGCTCACTTCATCACCAGTTTGAGCTTGTAGTGGGGGAGATGGAAAACTCTGATTTTGAGGGATTTCTCCATCCAGCTGTTGAGGGCTCTGGTTGTATGTAGAGTTTTCCTCAACTAGTTCCTTTTCCACCAACTCATCTGGGTTGGCATTTCCAGATGTGGAGGGAGAGGAGATTCTTCTTTTCTTCTTCTTCTAAAGTTCACCAAGAGCAGGAACTTCTTCTTCATCATCCAAATTAACCAAAGCATAATACAACTTGGTGATGAAGGAGGTGGTGGCAGATCCTAACAACCAAACCCTCCTTGAGGATGCTGAAATCAAAAGGAAGCGTGCCAACTTCCTTCTTGATGCTGGGCTTGAATTTTACCAATAGAAAGCCAAGTGTGACTTTCTTTTGAAGTCTGACAGGTGCACTAGTTATTTTCATTCCTCGGTCAAGAAGAATAGGAAGAAGACTGTTGTGGCCTTTTTGATTGAAGAGGATGGTACCAAAACCACCTCTAATGAACAGGTGGTCAAGTGTTTCCTGGATTTCTACACTAATTTGTTTGGGAACACCACCCAAGTGGAGGCCATTTGTACTAATTATCTGGCTGCTGGACCTACTGTCCCCATTTCTGCCCACAGTACTTTGCTTGCCAGCGTGAGTCTTGAGGAGGTGAGGGAGGTGGTCTTTGATATTCGGAATGATAAGGCACCTGGTCCTGATGGGTATACTGCTGCATTTTTCAAAAACCAATGGCCTACTATTGGGAAAGATGTTTATGATGCTGTTTTAGAATTCTTTACCTCTGGGAAGCTGCTGAAACAAATCAATCATGCTATGATTGTTTTATTACCCAAATCTGCCCATAATCCATCTGTAAAGGACTTTAGACCTATTGCATGCCTAAATGTCCTCTACAAAATTATCACCAAAATCCTTGCTAGGCGTATGGCACCTCTACTGTCTGCCCTAATTGATCCAGCCCTAGGGGCTTTTGTCAAAGGGAGGTCACTTGTGGACAACTTGCTGTTGGCTCAACACCTGATCAGGGATTATGCTATTAAAAGGTGTACCCCTAGTTGCATGATCAAATTGGACATCACTAAGGCCTACAATACAGTTTCTTGGAGCTTCCTCTAGGATGTCTTGGTTGGTCTGGTTTCCCAACCAGGTTTGCTGGCCTTATTATGGAGTGTGTTTCATCAGCTTCCTCATCCCTTATGATTAATGGAAACTGCCACGGCTTTTTCAACAGCAAGCGTGGTTTGAGACAAGGGGATCCCATGGCACCAACCCTCTTTCTTTTTTGTATTGAGTATTTGTCTAGGGTACTCAATACTAAAGCTAGAGAGGGTGTGTTTAATTATCACAAGGACTGCGTGGAGTTGGGGATTACACACTTGGCTTTTGCTGATGATCTTATGTTGTTTTCTCGGGGTGATTTCCAATCTGTTCAAATTCTTATGGATGCACTTAGCCACTTCTCCAGTGTGTCAGGTTTGAATCTAAATCCAACTAAGTCTAATATCTTCATTGCTGGTAAGTATAGGGAAATCAGCCAGGATATTCTAGATATGACATCTTTCCCTCGTGGGCATCTCCCTGTTAGATATTTGGGACTTCCCTTGGCCTCCTAAAGGATTTCTGAAGCTGATTATGCCCCCTTGTTCAAATCTGTGGACGGTTTCCTTTCCAAGTGGGCAACCTTGAAGCTTTCTTATGCTGGGAAACTGGAATTGATTAGGGCTGTGATTCAGGGGGTGCAGTCCTTTTGGCTACAGGCCTTCCCAGTCCAAAAGTACGTTCTGGATCGCATTACAGCTTTATGCCGTAACGTCCTTTGGGGGAGTAAATTTGCTAAAGTGGCTTGGGCTGATGTTTGCAAACCCAAAACAGAGGGGGGGCTGGGCCTTAGAGATGTCGGGAACTGGAATAATGCTATGTTATGCAAGCTTTTTTGGAATCTGGAAGCAAAGAAAGATTCTATTTGGGTCAAGTGTGTCCATTGTGTTTATCTTAAACAGGATGATATTTTGCAGTGGCAACCCAAGAAGAGGCATACTGTCTTCTTTAAAAGGTTAGCCTATGTGCGTGGGCTTTTGATCCAAAAGCTTGGTGATCATATTCCCTCTTTGGAAGTGGCTATGCAAACTCTTTGTATGGGAGGAAACCTTGTTCCGAGTAAGGTTTATGATTTGTTTAGGGTTAAGGCTAATCCCAAGCCTTGGATGTCCTTTATGTGGCATTCAACTATTCCCCCAAAGTGCTCCTTTACGATGTGGCTTGCACTTAGGAGGAGGTTGCCCACTAAAGCTAACTTGGAATTCTTGGGTTTAGCCTTGGACTGTACTCTGTGTGGTCAAGGCCTCGAGGATGTGGATCATCTGTTTTTTCAATGCTCTTTTTCAAGGCAGGTTTGAGCAGCTATTAAGTTATGGCTTGGAATAGAGGGACAGTTGGGGTCACTAGACAGGGCAATCCGATGGCTGAGAACCTTTCGAAGAGGTGGTGCGCTTTTGAAGAAGATGAGGAAACTGGCTTTGGCATGTACGGTATTCCACCTTTAGAAACAACGTAATGCAACTTGTTTTGAACATGAACCTCTACGGGTTGAGGTTGTGATTTGTAAAATCAAAGTCATGGTCTACTCTATCATGGGAAGACTGTGGCCTTTGTACTCCTTTCCGTCCTGATCTTTATGTTTCGTGTGCTTTGTTGTTACTTGGGCCTGCGTGTTGATGTTTGTCAATACCTTGGTTTATGTTTGGTTGGTGTCTGTATGTGTTTTTTTGGCCTGTGTGCTGTGGTTTCGGTTGTGCCGTCGTGGTTGTATGACGAATTGGTGTTGTAGCCAATTTGCTCTATGGTTTTGGCATTTCGCCTATTTTGAGCTCGGGTATGCCCATTCTATTTGTATATTCCTATTCTCATCCTATTTACATTTTTATCTAAAAATTAACCAAAGCAAGATTTTGTGGTGCTTCAGCACTGGGGGAGGGAGACACCACAAGCTTCCTTTTTGATGACTTCTTCAGACTCACAATGAGGACATTGTCTGAAGAGGCTTCATCCTCTGCAGTTGAACTTGCTCTGTTTTCTCCTTTGGAAGACACATAGTAGAGCCAATATCTGGAATCATACTTCTTGCCTTCAGAGGCAACGCCCATGGACTCCAAAATGTACCCAAGGTACAGTCCTTGACACAAATATTTCTGTTTGGGCTTTCCTAAGTGTTTGGAAATGGAATTGAAGAAGTGTTTAGCCCAATTTACCTTGGTTCTGGAAATGAGGGCGTTGATTATGAATGCCCTTTCTTGAGTGATGTCATCAGCATGTCCTCCGCTTCCACATTCAAGGCATGCAATGACTAGCTCCATAACCAATTTGTAGTCGTTCTTCAAATCGGCTTTCTTTGCTGAGCCAGAGGGGATTTGCCAAGAAATTCCAATAGTTTTCCAGTCCAGATTCTTGGACGAGAGCTTCCCAATTTCAATTCCAGAGTTGGGAAGATGGAGCTTCTTCTGCATCCTTTTCAGTGAGATCTTCACTTTCATGCCTCCAACAGTTGATTTGATGAGCTGAATCGATCTTTCTGGATTCTCCTTTGATTTGACAGTCTTGATTTCTCCATTTCTGTAGAATTCCAAAACTTCTTCTTCATATTTGAATCTGGTTTCCAGATGAAGGAATTCGGAGAGTTCCTGTGCATCAATCATCTCCAAGTAAGTTTGATAGAACGCCGGTGAAGAGCATTTGGCTTCCAATTTCTTAAAGTGAACATTCGCGCCTCCAACCTTCATTTTCGTTGAATTTTGGGTGAAAGAATCTGAAGAAATTAGGGTTCTTGAGAATTCTATCAGAGAATTCTTGTAAAGAAGACGACGAAAATTTGAGTGGGCTGAGTGGGCAGTTGAGATCTGAATATAGTGGCGATTGAGTTTAATTTTGGGCGATTTATGCGGCTAGTGACGATTGGGTTTTCAACTGTTCCCAAGGCCACGTGCCTACCCAATACTTCAATAGACGTGGAAGGTGGACTGCCACGTGTACCACACTCAGTCTAATTGAATTAGACCAATTTTGTGAAGTAAGTCGGAAAACTTGGCTTCACTTAATGGTTTTGTGAAGATATCCGCCAATTGTTCTTCAGTTGAAATGTACTCAATTTTGATATCTTTCTTTTCCACATGATCTCTGATGAAATGATGCTTGACATCAATGTGCTTAGTGCGAGAATGATGCACTGGTTTTTGTGAGATAGCTATAGCACTTTGATTGTCACAAAAGATTGTCACTTCCTTTGTTTTGACTCCATAATCCAGTAGTTGTTGCTTTAGCCACAAGATTTGAGCACAACAACTACCAGCAGCAATGTACTCTGCTTCTGCTGTTGATGTAGAGATGGAGTTCTATTTCTTACTGAACCAAGAAATAAGATTTCCACCAATGAATTGACACGTACCAGATGTACTCTTCTGGTCAACATTGCATCCGGCAAAGTCAGAATCTGAGTATCCAACTAACTCAAATGAATTGCTCTTAACATACCATAGACCCATATTCTGAGTTCCTTTGAGACAATGTATCATACCAAGCTCTTGGTGCTTGTTTTAGTCCATATAGCGCCTTTTTGAGTCTGTACACTTGATCACCTTTAGTGTGTAACTCAAATCCTGGAGGTTGTTCCACGTAAACTTCTTTCTCTAGATTTCCGTTGAGAAATGCACTTTTGACATCCATTTGATAGACTTTGAAGTCCTTATGAGCAGCAAAGGCTAGAAACAGCCTTATAGCTTCAAGTCTAGCAACTGGAGCGAAGGTTTCATCAAAATCTATTCTTTCTTCTTGACAATAACCTTTGGCAACCAATTGGGCTTCGTTTTTGACAACAACGCCGTTTTCATCCATCTTGTTCCGGAAGACCCACTTTGTCCCAATGACATGTTGATGATTAGGTCTGGGAACAAGTTTCCAGACGTCATTTCTGGTAAATTGGTTGAGTTCTTCTTGCATTGCATTGATCCAATCAGAATCAGCTAGAGCTTCTTCAATGCTTTTTGGTTCCACTTGTGAAATGAAACAAGCAAGCATGGCTTCTAGATTCTGTTGAGCACTCCTTGTGCGAATTCCTGATTGAATATCTCCAATAACTTGTTGAGGATGATGATCCCTTAACCAACGAAGATTGTGTTGATTACGGTTGACTGGTTGATCTGGTTTAGCTTATGGTTGAAAAACAGAGTTTGTTGGTGATTCCGGATGGATTGACACTGGGTCACCATTTCCGGAATTGTCACCATTTGAGTGATCCGGAATAATGGAAGGTTGGCCATGATTTCCGGTAGGCTCAGCACCGTCTGAATCCGGATTTCTTTGTGAAGTCTTCAGTGGTAGACTTTTGAATGGAATGAACTCCGTAGGCTTCATTCTATCTCCTTCATTGATCTCTTCATCCTTGTCTGAGAGATCCAGAACCTCATGATCATGCTTTGATGGCTTGTCAACCACATGTTTTTCATCAAAAATAACATGTATTGGCTCTTCAGTGATCATGGTTCTTTTGTTGAAGACTCTGAACGCCTTGCTCACCATAGAATATCCTAGGAAGATGGCCTCATTTGATTTCTCATCAAAGGTGTTCAGATGATTCTTCCCGTTGTTTAACACAAAACACTTGCTCCCAAAAATATGGAAATATGATATATTCGTCTTTCTCCCATTCCACAGTTCATAGGGAGTTTTGTTGTGCCTTTTATAAATCATACTCCTATTTTGAGTATAGCAAACTGTGTTAACAGCTTCAGCCCAGAACCTTTTTGGCAAGAAAGCTTCTGCTAACATAGTCCTTACTGTTTTCTTCAAGGTTCTGTTTCTTCTTTCTGCTACACCATTCTGTTGAGGCGTCCTTGCTACGGATGTCTGATGAAGAATTCCGTTTTCTTCACAGTAATGAATGATGATTTCATTCAGGAATTCTGTGCCTTTGTCAGATCTGATCTTCTGGATGGTCTGACTTGCTTGGTTTTGAATCAACTTCATGCAGTTTGTGAGCTTTCCTTGAGTTTCCTTCTTGCTGTTGAGGAAGATTGTCCACGTGTATCTTGAGTAGTCATCAACTACCACCAGGACATATTTCTTTCCACTTAGACTTATTGGAGTAGCAGGGCCAAATAAGTCCATGTGAACAAGACTTAATATCCTTGTAGTTGAGGGTGCCGGTTTTGCTTTGAAAGTGGACTTGACTTGCTTTCATTTCTGGCAAGCATCACAAATGCTTTCCTTCCTGAATACAGCATTGGGAAGGCCTTCTACTAACCCTTCTTTGGACAGCTTGCTGAGAGTTTTGAAGTTGAGATGACTCAACCTCTTATGCCAAAGCCATAGAAGGTTAGTGTCAGCTTTGCTAATTAGGCAAGCTTCCTTGACATCATCCCACATTACTTCATAGATGTTTCTGATTCTCTTCCCAGTGAGAATGACTTCACTTGTGGAGATGTTCTTGAGAGATGCCATGTTCTTGCAGAATTCCAAGGAGTAACCTTTATCACAAAACTGACTTATGCTAAGAAGGTTATAATTGAGACCTTCAACATAAGATACAGCTTGGATGATTAGTCCTTTGTACACCAGATTTCCTAGCCCTTTAGTAAGGCCAAAATCATTGCTTCCTCCAAAAATAACTCTTGGACCATCATAGGGAATTAGATTGTTCAAGAGGCTCGCATCACCTGTCATGTGTCTTGAACAGCCAGTGTCTAAGTACCAGACACCTGGGTACTTAGCGGCTTCCTGCATTAGGAGGAGGAAGATTTTGGTACCCAATTCAGTTTGGGTCCGGAATAGTTAATGGTGTGTGTCCCTACATCAAGTTTGAAGTTGCAGGGAATTTTCCTTGCAGCCCTAAACTTGTTGGGATTGTAATCATAATTGTATGCATAAAATTTCCTACGAGCAGGTGGTGCAATTTCCTGTTTCCACCTAGAAAACCTAGGTTGATAAGACCTATAGTTTTGTCTAGGTTGTGCATAGTGTGGCCTGTGCCGGTTGTAAGCATACTTAGGTGGAACAAATAGTTTCTGGGGTGGAGGATGACTATATTTTGGCATAGTTCTCAACTCAAAATTTCTTGGAAAACTCCTATCTACCCCATAATGAGTATAGCCTCGCGTATAGTGGGGGTTAGAAGGTTTTCTTCTGAAATTATTTCCTCTTTGAGGTCTGTCCAGCTTCCTATGGTTCTTAGGAGGGACTACCCTTTTGGGAACTTCTGTGGGTTTCTCCTTTTCCTTTTCCTTTCTCCTTATTGGGTTTGGCAGTAGGTTTAGGAGGGATGAAATTTGTTCTCACTTTCCTTTTGGAACTGGAGGGGTCAAACCCAAGTCCTTCACGACCCTTTTGTTTGGTCGCTTCGAGAAGCTTATCCACTGCTTCTTTGGATTTAAGTATCCCTAGCTCTTTGTCGAGGGATTTCACCTTTTCAGAGACAGATTTATTTTCAGTCTTGAGTTGAGTGATCTCATCTAGTTCACTTTTTCGACCTTCAGTCAACTTGAGATTCTCTTCACTCAATATCTTTTTCTCCTCTGTTAAGGATGAGTGTTTGAGATTTATTTCCTCAAAATCTTTCATCATCTTTTTGAACATGTCAAAAAGACTTTCAGAAGTTAGTATGCTTTCATAAGAAGATGAACAGGAGGTTTGTGAAGTTACCTCTTGATCAACATCATCTTTGGCCATTAGGCAGAGGGTGTCATCTTCTGACATAGTCCACCGATCCTCATGGTTGGACTTCTCAGCTCTGCGCTCCATGCATACGAGGGCTTCTTCATCTGAGCTTGAGCTGGATGACTCGTCACTTTCAGCGCAACCATTGATTTCTTCTTCTTTTCGTTCCTTTTTCTTTCTCCGTACTTCTCCTCCTTTGGGTACGGACACGCTGACTTCCAATGACCAGGTTTCTTGCAGTTATAACACAAATAAGATTCAGGAGGAGAGTCACTTACCTGTGGCTTTCCCTTGGATGGCCTTCTGACTGAGTCAGCTTTCTTGAAGAATTTCTTGAACTTCCGGAATTGTTTGACCATCATGGCAAATTCCTCATCATAGTTCTCCATTTTTGAGCTTGTCGGCTAGCTAGAGGAAGGTGTGTCACAGTTCCTTGGGCATGTCCCTTCACTCGGTGGGACTCTAGGGGTTGCCATCAATGCCGTGGGGAAGGGAGTGACTTGTTCTTCCTTCACAAAACTGACTTATGCTAAGAAGGTTATAGTTGAGACCTTCCACATAAGACCTTCCAAAGTCATTGCTTCCTCCAAAAGTAACTCTCTGACCATCATAGGGAATTAGATTGCTCAAAAGGCTCGCATCACCCGTCATGTGTTTTGAACAGCCACTATCTAAGTACCAGACACCTGGGTACTTAGTGGCTTCCTGCATTAGAAGGAGGAAGGTTTTGGTACCCAATTAAGTTTGGGTCCAGAATAGTTAATGGTGTGTGTCCCTACATCAAGTTTGAAGTTGCAGGGAATTTTCCTTGCAGCCCTAAACTTGTTGGGGTTGTAGTCATAGTTGTAGGCATAAAACTTCCTAAGGTGGTGCAATTTCTTGTTTCCTCATAGCAAACCTAGGTTGATAAGACCTATAGTTTTGTCTAGGTTGTGCATAGTGTGGCCTGTGTCGGTTGTAAGCATACTTAGGTGGAACAAATAGTTTCTGGGGTGGAGGAGTTTAGTCGGTTTAGACGTTGTGCCCACGCCTTAGAGGGGGGTGAATAAGGCGTTTAAAATCTTTTCGGAGTTTGATAAAAACGGTGTTGGCAAATGCGGAAGCAATATATAAAACGCAGAAATAAAAGCGTAAAGTAAAATGCACACCGAATTTATACTGGTTCGGGAAACCCCTACTCCAGTACCTCGAGGCTCCTCCTCAAGGATTTCCGAATCCACTAAGTCCCGGCCTCTTGAACTCCGTCAAAGCACCGCACTAGTTTTGGCAAACGACCCTTGCCAATAGGATTCACTCCGAGATTTCACAACGGCTATCTCGAACCGTTTACAACGAAGATTTAACGGCTATCTTCTACCGTTCCCCCAAGGATTTCAAAGGCTATCCTTGAACCTTTACCTAAGGATTTATACAGCTATCCTTGACCGTTACAACGTGAGAATTTAACGGCTATTCTCGACCGTAACAAGGTGTGTTTGAAGAACACAAAAGAGGATTCTACACAACGGCTAGAATATAAAAATGAAGAACAAAACTTAGCCGGTGTAGAAAGAAAGTATACTCTCTCAAAAATACAATTCAAACTTATGAATATGAGAGTATATAACTAGAAACACAAGCTCAAAGTGTGTTTATAAAAATTAGGAATTTAAGGCTCTTAAAATAGCAAAAAATATTGAAAATAATTAATAGAAGGATGAACACACTTGGAATAAAAAGAGAGGATGTTTAGAGCTTTGTTTCTTGAAAAAATATGAAGGATTAGGCTTGTATTTATAGTGGAATATGTTAATTAGCCATTGGGAGGTGATTAGGATTGATTAAATTCAAAATCACAAATCAGGAACAGTAATCCAACGGTCACGGTAGGGGGGTCCCGTCCATACGGTAGGGGGGTCCCGTGCTTACGGTAGCTAGGTACCTTCTCAGGCCAAAACTCTCTGGCGGTACCTATCTTAGTACGGTACCCCTTACGGTAGGGGGTCCCGTCCAGACAGTAGGGGGTCCCGTGCTACAGTCCTGCGTTTTTCAAAATATCCTTAATCCTTCGTGTTTGAGTTTAAAACCTTTTAGATGTTTGAAAATGTTTACGGGATGGTTTTAAACATATTTTGTGAGTGCTTTTGAGCTTGTGAATATAAGTATATAAAGTCATATCCTAACATTGGCTTCTACCTATATTCTACGCTAGTTTAGTGTTTCGACTTCATTCTTGAGTACCGAATCTTAATGGACTCTTGTTTTTCCTGAAACACTTAAACAAATGTTAAGTTCTTATATTGTTTGTTAACATCAAAACATGAGGCTTAGCAAACTAAGGCTAAGAGAGGATGACTATATCTTGGCATAGTTCTCCACTCAGAATTTCTCGGAAAACTCCTATCCACCCCATAATGAGTATAGCCTCGTGTATAGTGGGGGTTAGAAGGTTTTCTTCTAAAATTGTTTCCTTTTTGAGGTGTGTCCATCTCCCTATAGTTCTTAGGAGGGAATACCTTTTTGGGAACATCTGTGGGTTTTCCTTCTCCTTTCCTTTCTGCTTATTGGGTTTGGCAGTAGGTTTGGGAGGGATAAAAGTTGGTTTCCCTTTCTTTTTGGAACTGGAGGGGTCAAAACCAAGTCCTTCACGACCCTTATGTTTGGTCGTTTCAAGAAGCTTATCCACTGCTGCTTTAGACTTCAGTATCCCTAGCTCCTTGTTGAGGGATTTCACCTTTTCAGAAAGAGATTCATTCTCAGCCTTGAGTTGAGTGATCTCACTTAGTTGAGTTTTCCGACTTTCAGTCAACTTGAGATAGTTAGAATAAGTGATCAACGCTAGAGGGGGGGTGAATAGCGTTTGATCGTAGAAATCGCAGGAATAAAAAAATTAAGAACGTGAAAAGTAAAGAGCGTAGAAAGCGTAAAGGGAGCACACCAAGATTTATACTGGTTCACCACAACGTGTGGCTAATCCAGTCTCCCGAGAGACTCTCTCGAGCTACACTACTTCCGTTAAGCTTACGGGTGCTTAACAAACCGTTACAACCTGAGAACTCGAGTCCCACGAGCCTCAACAACCTTGCTTGGAGATACCGCACTCCAAGACTTCAACCCGAAGGAAAATATCTTTCCTTCGTACAACCAAGGGAAACAAGCTTCCCTTAACGTGTATACAACACTAAGACACTCAAGAACAAGACTCTCCTTAAGAGTGGATATGAGTAAAATATATACGCTCAAGAACAACTCAAACTTCACACAAATTGGCTCTAGAAAGCTATGAAAATGATGTTATTTGAATGCAGTGAAAGTATGAATATTGTGAAGTGAATTGGTGATAAAAGCAGACCCAAACACCCCTTTTTATAGTGCAAAATTAGGCTCCAACGGACCAATGCATTAAAGGAGTGATTAGCTTGATTTATGGGATTGAAAGATTTGGGATCTGCAGAATATTGGCTTCCATCGATGTTTAGAATCAACCATCGCTGGTAAGCCAATTTTTCTTCTGTTTTGAAGTCAACGGTCACCTACCCATCGATGGGTACAAGCTTCCCATCGCTGGGTGGGAGGTTGACTTCCAAACAAGGAAAGAATCAACCTTTAATGACCACCAACGGTCATGCCTTCCCATCGATGGTATACCCTTACCATCGCTGGGTTCCCATCGATGGGATAGACTTCCCATCGCTGGGCAAGGTCGTTCTGCCTTGTGGTAATTTTGCACCAAGGCTCTAACAGCGATGGGTAGAGATTCCCATCGCTGTTTGGCATGGTTCTGGAAGTTGGTTTGGCTAAGGGGCTACTTACCCATCGATGGGATGTTCTTCCCATCGCTGGGTGGGTGGTTAGCCAAAAACCTATGGTTTTTGCCTTAACCACGGCCTAGCCAACCGATGCGAAACCCGACCGAAAAATTCAAAGTTCTCCAAAATAAAAACCAAGTTTTTAAAACACTTATTTGATGTATTTGGCTAATAAATCGAGTAAGACACTTTGAAAACCACGTCATTTAAGTGAAAACCACGGCTAGCCAAGTTTTATGCCGTTTTGAATGATTTTTGTCAAACGATCAAAAGCGAAAGATGGTTTTCAAGGTGTTTTTGCTGGAGAACCGTTTAAACATGCCAAAGAGTAAAAACCAATTACAAAAAGTTGAAAACCACTTGGTTGGTTCGGACGCCAAAAACCATAGCCGATAACCGAGAGCCGAACGCCAGTTTCTGAAACCCGAACGCCGGATGGCTTGGTTTTTGGTTTGGGCGAACACCAAGTGTTTTTAATGACTTAAACATGTTTGAAAAGCATTTTTATGATTTAAGAAGTGCAATGAAGGTTTTTAGCCTAAAGAGCCAAGGTGTAAAGATTGGGTCGGTCTTGATCACAATGAAGACCGACTCAATACTATGATTAAGGTCTTCGTTCTTGGTCTTCGTTTAGCTCTTGCTCTTATCTTCATTCTTTGCCTTGTATATTCAATGTTTGACTTGATCACGGCGGTTTGGCATTATCAAAACCTGTCATAAAAACAAACACGGCTTTAGTACGAAAACGTGACATGCCCGTGTTTCAACAATTTCCCCCTTTTTGATAATGGAAAACGAGATGAGGTTATGCATACGAGGAAGTCTTTGAGACTTTAAAAAGTGTTCCCCCTTAATGGATCCCATTTTATTTGAAAAATAATTCCCCCTCAATTTTTGCATAACCTTGATATCTTCCCCCTTTTGACATTAACAAAAAGAATTAAAAGTGAAATTTGGAGTAAAAAAGTAAACTTTTATTCATGAAAAAGGAGAAAATGCGGAATACAATGGAATGGAAATAATTAAAAAAAATAATCATAGGAAGGAAGGAAAAGAAAGAAGAGTTTAGGCAGTGGCGTCCTCGTCCTCGGCGTCATCGTCTTCTTCGTCGTCCTCAACGTCCATGGGATCCCCGTCGACCGCGTCCTCAAAATCGGCCTCGTCGGGGGAGGAGGATGGTGCATAGGAGTTATCCTCCTCGTCCTCGCCTTCATAGTTTTGGCCGAGGAAGGTGCTGTCAAAGGGCGGCGGGACGTAGTTGACGCCGCGAAAGAACGCCGTCATGTCGTGGTGTTGGCGTTACAGCGTCCAGTCCATCCGCTCGATTGACTGCCCCATGCCATCCACTGTGAGGGTTAGCCGATTCAGAGTATCGGCTATGGACTGTAAGGACGCCTTGGCGGGAGCGGAGGCAGGGGCAGGGGCACGGGCACGACTCGGTCCAGCGCCGGTTCCGTCACTGGACTTCTTCCGGAAGGTGCTGTCTTGGATGATCCAAATCTTTGTCATCTTCGTATCCGGGCCGGCGATGGAGATGTCGGCGGAGATGATGAGGTCCATGACGAGGAAGGCGTATGGCAAGCTCCGCTCAGTGGCGATGGAGGCGCAATCCGCCATGTGGATCATCACGAATTTCGCCCAATTGATGGAGGCGCCGTGGATGATGGCATGAATCGCCTTCAAGTCCTCGTTGAAGAGCGAGGTATGGCTGCTGTCCCGGGGGCGGAGAATCCGGGTGATGATGTAGAGGAGGAGGCGCTTGTCCGGTGGGGCCGAGTGAATCGTCGGTGCGCCGCTGTGACGGATGAGGTTGGTGATCCCAAGCTCTCGGATGACCACCGCCTCGTTGTTGAGGATCCAATCATCGCCACCATAGGTTGCGATGTCGTCACCGCGGATGGGCAGCCCTGCGACCCGAGCGAAGGTAGGCAAATCAATCTCTATGTCGTAGAGATTGATGCTGCTGCGAATGGTGTCCCCGTCACGGCGGAGATTGGAATAGAAAGCCCGGACAAAGGCGGGATTGAAGCTCGAGTGGCTCTTGGAGACGAATGGCCACAAACCCGACGCTTGGAGTTGGTTGTCGAGGTCGTGGTACCCTTTGTCTTGGGGAAACAACTCCGGGAGCACGCGAGGTGGAGAGATCGGGCGCTTGGCAAAGTGAGTGAGGAAGCGTGTTAGTTCTTCCTCCGACCCGAACTCAAGAAATGATCCGTCCAAATATGGGAACGGAGGAGGTGCGGAACTTGAGGGTTCGGCGGTGCTTTTCTTCTTGGAAGCCTTAGACTTTGATCTTCCTCCGGCCATGATTAAGGCGTTTTTGAAGAAAGACTGAAGAAATGTTGAGATTAGGATCAAGGAATGAAATTATGATGTTAATGGTGTATTAGAATGAGCAAATATCAGGGATATATATAGGGAAAGGGAGATTAGGCCGTTTGGATTCAAAAATATAGCTGTTGGGCAATTAATGTGGTGCCCAACGGCTCTGAATTTTTGAAATGCAGGTGCCTTCCCAGCGATGGTAGGATCTACCCATCGATGGGAAGGTCGCCACTGGAAAGCAAGGAAGGACCCAAGGCTGCCTTCCCAGCGATGTTTGCATCTTCCCATCGATGGGAAGGTGGCTTCTGGAAAAGAGAATATGGCCTTCCCAGCGATGTTAATACCATCCCATCGCTGGTTTGGTATTTTTGAAAAACCGTTAAAGAATTTTTTTTTTTTTTAAAAAAATGTCAAATACCCAGCGATGGGAGGAACTTCCCATCGATGGGTTGGGAGGTTCTGAAAATTTTTTTTTGATAAATGTCCTTCACCCAGCGATGGGACAAAGTACCCATCGATGGGTTAGGGTGTTCTGGAAATCCGTTAAGTATTTTTAAAAAAAATTAGAGTCAATTACCCATCGATGGGAAGAAGCACTCATCGATGGGAAGAGGGGTTCTGGAAAAAAAACTTCCCTCCCAGCGATGGTATGTCCTACCCATCGCTGGTTCCCCCTGATTTCCAGAGTTCTTCACTTCGAACCGTCCTTGCAAAAAAGAGTTAGAAAACCCTCCGACGCTCAAGTTAGTAAACGTTCCAGTAACAATAAAAGAATGATAAAATGCACAAATTAGATCATCGTGGAGTCAAGGATTCCGAGTTCGCTACGAATGCGGAAGAACGACTCTTTCTCTAAAGGTTTTGTGAAAATGTCGGCTAATTGGTTGTGTGTTTCAACAAACTCAATTTCGACATCACCTTTGAGAACATGATCTCTAATGAAATGGTGCCTAATGTCAATGTGTTTCGTCCTTGAATGAAGAACGTGGTTCTTCGTCAAGCTAATGGCGCTAGTATTGTCGCAACGAAGAGGAACGTGACTGATACTAAGGCCATAGTCCACGAGTTGTTGCTTCATCCAAAGGATTTGAGCACAACAACTACCGGCGGCAACGTATTCCGCTTCGGTTGTGGATAACGCAACACTGACTTGTTTCTTGCTAAACCATGAAACTAAAGAACTACCGAGTAAGTGGCAAGTCCCACTTGTACTTTTGCGGTCCAATTTGCAACCGGCAAAGTCCGAGTTGGAGTAGCCAACGAGAAGACACAAAGAGCCTTTTGGATACCACAGTCCAACGTTGACCGTGCCGACAAGATATTTCATGATCCGTTTCACCGCGATTAAGTGCGATTCCTTCGGACATGATTGATACCTCGCGCAAAGGCATACGCTAAACATGATATCCGGCCTACTAGCGGTAAGATAGAGAAGGGATCCGATCATACCTCGATACTTTTTGACTTCTACTTCCTTACCTTTCTCGTCTTTGTCAAGATGGTCAGACGTGCTCATCGGGGTCGCCATGGCTTTGGCGTTGTCCATTTCAAACCGTTTTAGGAGCTCCTTGCAGTATTTAGCTTGGCAAATGAACATTCCATCTTTCATTTGCTTAACTTGGAGTCCCAAAAAGAATGTGAGCTCGCCCATCATTGACATTTCAAATTCGCTAGTCATGAGCTTTGAGAATTCCTTGCACAAAGACTCGTTAGTAGCACCGAATATAATGTCGTCTACATAAACTTGAACCAAAAGGATGTTATTGTTTTTACTCTTGATAAAAAGTGTAGTGTCAACCTTTCCCCTTTGGAAACCACTATCCAAAAGGAATTTACTCAAACGTTCGTACCAAGCACGTGGTGCTTGTTTAAGACCGTAGAGCGCTTTCTTGAGTTTGAAGACGTGATCGGGAAACTCAAAGTCCTCAAACCCCGGGGGCTGGTCAACATACACTTCCTCTTGAATAAAACCATTGAGGAAGGCACTCTTAACATCCATTTGATAAAGTTTAAAATCCATAGACGAAGCAAAAGCAAGAAGTAAACGAATAGCTTCTAAACGTGCTACAGGTGCATACGTTTCTTCAAAATCAATGCCTTCTTTTTGATTGTAGCCTTTAGCTACAAGCCTAGCTTTGTTTCTAGTGATTATTCCATTTTCATCAAGTTTGTTACGGAACACCCATTTCGTACCAATAATCGTACGATCATCAGGCCTTGGCACCAATTCCCAAACGTCATTTCGTTTGAATTGGTTTAGTTCCTCTTGCATAGCCAAGGTCCAATGTTCATCGTTTATTGCTTCGGAAATGGTTGTAGGTTCAATTTGAGATACAAAAGCCATGTGTCCTACGGTGTCCCTAAGAGAGTTACGAGTACTTACCCCGCGGTTGATGCTGCCGATTACCTGGTCAAGTGGATGGTTCCTGTGCGTTCTCCAAGCTATGGGAAGCTCGGTTGTTTCTTCTTCGTGTTCCTCTTGTCCTTCTTCTTCCTCCTGATTTTCTTCCTCACCTTGGTTAGTCGTTTGAGGTATCTCCTCAGTTTGCGGCTGTGTGTTGATGTATATTCCGGTGTTGTCTTCATCGTCATCAACATGTATTCTTTCTAATGATTCTGCAAGGTCATCACAAATATCCTTTCTCGCCAAGCGAGGGTTATCTTCGGAGAATACAACGTGAGGAGACTCCTCAATAGTTAAAGTACGTTTATTGAAGACTCTATAAGCCTTGCTACGTAATGAGTAACCCAGAAAAATTCCTTCATCCGACTTGGCATCAAATTTGCCTAAATTGTCTTTGCCATTGTTGTGAATAAAACATTTGCAGCCAAAGACTCGAAGATGGGAAAGGTTTGGCTTTCTCCCTTTGTATAGCTCGTAGGGCGTTTTCATGAGTATCGGTCGAATGACGGCTCGGTTTAACACGTAGCTCGCGGTACTCACGGCATCCGCCCAAAAATACTTAGTGATTTTTGCCTCATTGATCATAGTTCTGGCCATTTCTTCGAGACATCTATTTTTACGTTCCACCACTCCATTTTGTTGTGGTGTACGTGGGGCTGAGAAGTTATGATCAATGCCAAGTTCGTCACACAAATCTGAAAACAGATTTCGTTCGAACTCTCCCCCATGGTCACTTCTTATGGCTACTATGGTTGTCTCTTTTTCATTTTGAACATTCTTTAAGAAATTTTTGAAAACATGAAATGCCTCACTTTTATGAGTTAGAAACAAGGTCCATGTAAACCTAGAGTAGTCATCGACAATCACAAATGCAAAGTAATTGCCACCAAAACTTTTCGTTCTAGAGGGACCAAAGAGATCCATGTGCAAAAGTTGAAGCGGTCTAGACGTTGAAACAACGTTTTTAGACTTAAACGAAGCCCGAACTTGCTTCCCCTTTTGACATGCATCACATATGGTGTCTTTTTCAAACTTAAGTTTTGGGATGCCAATTACTAAGTCTTGTGAAACCAATTTGTTCAAAAGGTTCATGTTCATATGAGCTACCCTTCGGTGCCATAGCCAAGTGTCTTCCTCTTTACTCATGAGGCACTTAGCAAAGCCGGAAGGAGATTTGTCTAAGTTAACCATATAAATGTTATCGATTCTATCACCACGTAGAATGACCTTATTGTCACTAAGGCGTTCTACAGTGCATGATTTTGAATCGAAGGTCACACGGTTTCCCTTGTCACATAATTGACTTATGCTCAAGAGATTGTGTTTAAGACCTTTAACAAGCAAGACATTATCTATGGACGAGTCTTCGGACTTACCTACTGAGCCGACCCCAATTATTTTTCCTTTGCTGTTGTCTCCAAAAACTACGTTTCCTCCTTTAGCGGGTTTGATTTGTAGGAACTTGGATGCATCTCCAGTCATGTGCTTGGAGCATCCGCTATCAAGGTACCAAAGTACACTTGATGCCTTCAAGCATACCTACAAAGATGATTTAATAAGATTTAGGTACCCAAGTCTTTTTGGGTCCTTGAGTGTTAGGTGCAAAGTAGTGTGATTCATTTTGTGCCCAATGCCTATGCCTAGTAAAGCAAACGGGAGCTATATGTCCTACCCTATTGCAATAGTGACAAACTACGCTTGGGTTATGCATCCTCCTAGGTTGATAGTAGTTGCTAGGGGGCCTAACCGTATTCATCCTGTTTTGAAAAAAACTTGATTTTTGAAAATTTTCCCTTCTAGGTGTTCTAGGATTATAATGTCTATTTGAAAAATTATTTTTATGCACAGAATTATTTTGATAACTTTTCCTAGGTTGTCTATCATGCACATTTTCATTCCTAGGTTTTTGTCTAGGTTGTCTAGTGTCCCTAGGTTGACTAGATTTTCTATTATCTTGATTTTTAACTTTCTTATGTTGAGCCTTAGGATGTTTTCTAGATGTTTGCTCAACGTTTTTATGCTTAGATTCATTTTTATCAAAACCTATTCCTTCCTTAGAAAAGTGCATGGTGTCTAGAAGTAAATTAAGATCTTTGTGTGGTGTATTAAACTTCTTAACGGTACTCTCAAGTTTTGCAACTTTTTCTTTTAAAGTCTTGCAAGATTCACATTCACTTGAAAAACTTTCTGGTTTGTCGGCGCTTCTTTTGCCATAAAATTTATTCTCTTGTTTTAACTTCTCATTATCTTTTTCCAGATTTTCAAAATCATTTTCAAGAGTGGAGAGGCGTTTCTTTAACGATTTGTTGATTTTAGAAGCGCTAACAAATTTATCATAAAGTTCATGAAGTGCTTCTTGCATTTCTTCAAAGGTGTAAGAGTCGGAAGAGATGGTACATACCTCTTGTACATCGTCGGTTTGGTCTTCGTGCGCGATGAGACAGAGGTTGGAAGTTTCATCCTCGTCTTGATCGGTTGACTCGTCTCCGGAGTCGCCACCCCAAGAGATATATGTCCTTTGCCTTTTGAAGTGCCGAGCATTCCTTCCGCTTTTCGGGCATTTGTTCTTGATGTGCCCGGCTTCACCACATCCATAGCACACAGGGCCATCCTCAACCTTCTCTTTCTTTAGAAGTTTGCAAAACTTCTTCATGATTAGCTTGACTTCATCTTCGTCGCTTGAGTCATTCATTGTCGGTTCTTTGGAGGCTTTTAATGCTATGCCTTTTCTCTGGTCATTCAAAGATGGGTTAAGTATAGTAGATTCATAAGTTTTTAAATTACCTCTTAAATCGTCGATGGTGACAGTTGATGTGCCGATTGACTCATATATGGCATCGGCCTTGGATCGCCATTCGGATGTCAAGCTCCGTAGGATCTTTCGCACAAGATCCCTGTCGGTGTAAGTCTTCTTTAATGCATGAAGATCGTTGACTATCTTGGAAAAACGGTCGAACATATCATCGATATTCTCGTGCTCCTTCATCCTGAACATCTCATATTCTTGGGTGAGGAAGTCAATCTTGGCTTCACGTACTTGGTCCGTTCCTTCGTACGTCACCTCAAGTTTATCCCACATCTCTTTGGCGGTTGAGCAACAAGAGATCTTGCGGTAGTCATCAGGATTTACGACACAATAAAGCATGTTTATTGCTTTTGCATAATTCTCGACCTTTTTGATGTCCTCGGCATCAAACTTGTCTTCGGTCTTGGGGATCAACTTGTCTCCGACTTTCTTCATCGGTACCTCTTCCCCGTTTTTGATAACCAACCATAATTGGAAGTTCGTGGAACGAATATAGATTCTCATTCGTTCTTTCCAATATGTATAATTGGTTCCATCAAAAAGAGGTGGCCGTGTGGTTGATTGCCCTTCACCTATTCCTGCATACAAATTTCTAGAAGAAGAACCCATGATCGCTTTACTCTCAAACGGTTAAGTTTGGACGCGAGTTAGGCTTTGATACCAATTGTTAGAATAAGTGACCAACACTAGAGGGGGGGTGAATAGCGTTTGATCGTAGAAATCGCAGGAATAAAAAAATTAAGAACGTGAAAAGTAAAGAGCGTAGAAAGCGTAAAGGGAGCACACCAAGATTTATACTGGTTCACCACAACGTGTGGCTAATCCAGTCTCCCGAGAGACTCTCTCGAGCTACACTACTTCCGTTAAGCTTACGGGTGCTTAACAAACCGTTACAACCTGAGAACTCGAGTCCCACGAGCCTCAACAACCTTGCTTGGAGATACCGCACTCCAAGACTTCAACCCGAAGGAAAATACCTTTCCTTCGTACAACCAAGGGAAACAAGCTTCCCTTAACGTGTATACAACACTAAGACACTCAAGAACAAGACTCTCCTTAAGAGTGGATATGAGTAAAATATATACGCTCAAGAACAACTCAAACTTCACACAAATTGGCTCTAGAAAGCTATGAAAATGATGTTATTTGAATGCAATGAAAGTATGAATATTGTGAAGTGAATTGGTGATAAAAGCAGACCCAAACACCCCTTTTTATAGTGCAAAATTAGGCTCCAACGGACCAATGCATTAAAGGAGTGATTAGCTTGATTTATGGGATTGAAAAGATTTGGGATCTGCAGAATATTGGCTTCCCATCGATGTTTAGAATCAATCATCGCTGGTAAGCCAATTTTTCTTCTGTTTTGAAGTCAACGGTCACCTTCCCATCGATGGTATACCCTTACCATCGCTGGGTTCCCATCGATGGGATAGACTTCCCATCGCTGGGCAAGGTCGTTCTGCCTTGTGGTAATTTTGCACCAAGGCTCTAACAGCGATGGGTAGAGCTTCCCATCGCTGTTTGGCATGGTTCTGGAAGTTGGTTTGGCTAAGGGGCTACTTACCCATCGATGGGATGTTCTTCCCATCGCTGGGTGGGTGGTTAGCCAAAAACCTATGGTTTTTGCCTTAACCACGGCCTAGCCAACCGATGTGAAACCCGACCGAAAAATTCAAAGTTCTCCAAAATAAAAACCAAGTTTTTAAAACACTTATTTGATGTATTTGGCTAATAAATCGAGTAAGACACTTTGAAAACCACGTCATTTAAGTGAAAACCACGGCTAGCCAAGTTTTATGCCGTTTTGAATGATTTTTGTCAAACGATCAAAAGCGAAAGATGGTTTTCAAGGTGTTTTTGCTGGAGAACCGTTTAAACATGCCAAAGAGTAAAAACCAATCACAAAAAGTTGAAAACCACTTGGTTGGTTCGGACGCCAAAAACCATAGCCGATAACCGAGAGCCGAACGCCAGTTTCTGAAACCCGAACGCCGGATGGCTTGGTTTTTGGTTTGGGCGAACACCAAGTGTTTTTAATGACTTAAACATGTTTGAAAAGCATTTTTATGATTTAAGAAGTGCAATGAAGGTTTTTAGCCTAAAGAGCCAAGGTGTAAAGATTGGGTCGGTCTTGATCACAATGAAGACCGACTCAATACTATGATTAAGGTCTTCGTTCTTGGTCTTCGTTTAGCTCTTGCTCTTATCTTCATTCTTCGCCTTGTATATTCAATGTTTGACTTGATCACGGCGGTTTGGCATTATCAAAACCTATCATAAAAACAAACACGGCTTTAGTACGAAAACGTGACATGCCCGTGTTTCAACAGAGATTCTCTTCCCTCAACAACTTGTTCTCTTCTGTTAAGGATAAGTGTTTAAGATTTATTTCCTCAAAATCTTCCATTATCTTTTTGAACATGTCAAAAAGATTTTCAGAAGTTGGTATGCTTTCATAAGATGATGAGCAGGAGGTTTGTGATGTTACCTCTTGTTCAGCATCATCTTTGGCCATTAGGCAGAGAGTGTCATCTTCTGACATGGTCCACCAATCCTCATGGTTGGACTTCTCATCTCTGCGCTCCATGCAGACGAGGGCTTCTTCATCCGAGCTTGAGCTGGATGACTCGTCACTTTCAGCAGCTACCATTGCCTTCTTCTTCTTCTCGTTTCTTTCTCTTTCTCCGTACTTCTCCACTTTTGGGTACGGGCATGCTGACTTCTAGTGGTCAGGCTTCCTGCAATTATAACATAAATAAGATTCAGGAGGGGAGTCACTTACCTGTGGCTTTCCCTTGGATGGCCTTCTGACTGAGTCAGCTTTCTTGAAGAACTTCTTGAACTTCCTGAATTGCTTGACCATCATGGCAAATTCTTCATCGTAGTTCTCCATTCTTGAACTTGATGGCTGGTTAAAGGAAGGTGTGTCACAGTTCCTTGGGCATGTCCCTTCACTTGATGGGACTCTTGGAGTTGTCATCTGTGCCGTGGGAAATGGAGTGACTTATTCTTCCTTCTTCTTCTTCAGCTCATGCTCATAGGTTCTGAGCTCATCAAGGAGACCTTGGACAGTGTAGTTCTCCAGGTTTCTTCCTTCTTCCATGGCTGTGGCTTTGGTGTACCACTCAGTTGGAAGAGATCTCAGTAATCTTACATTCTTTTCTTTGGGAGAAAAAACGTTGTCAAGTGATGCAAGATCCATTCAGGATTTTGTGGAATATTTCATCCAACATATCAAATGATTCTCCGGGAAGCATTTTGAAGCTTTTGAATAATGAACCAACAATTACACTTGTGTGAATTTTTGCATGGTATATCTTCGCAAGGCCAATGTTGCTACTGCACTCGTGCTGGCTTTGTTGTTCCTTCGAAGGTCACGCTTCTTCAACAACTGCAAGATCCGAACAATAGGACTTGCAAGATCAACTCGTAAGAAAGTTGATGTACCCCCTTTTTAATCAAGAAGTTTGATTAAAAGTTATATCCTTCAACGTGGTGTGGTAGTTGAGGCAAGGAAACCTTCAAGTGTTTACACTATAGTTCTTTGGAAGGAGGAGAAGTTTGCTTCTGGATAAGGAGTTTAGAAATCTCTCTTTATCAAGCTTTTTGGGCTAACTGTGATGTGATAGCTTTGTAGTTTGAGATTGCTTCGTTGTGTTCTTTGCTTTCTATCACATATATTTCTCCAGTCTTCCAAGGATGCTATATATAGCTGGATTGGGTAATCTATCCGTTGAATCAAAATAGACTATCCGTTGCATTTGCTGGCTTCAATTTTGAATGAAAATTGTGATTGAAGATTCTTCATTGGAATGGGTGTTTGGACGTACCCAATTGTTTGAGGATGGATTCTTTTTTCCACAGAATCCGTCTTCTAGCGGTTGTTCAAGAATTCTGGACTGTAGCTTCTTACTCAGTTTGTCTTCTAATGCTTGTTTAGGAATTCTGGGCGAGCTCTTTAATTTGAGAGGTCCAGACTTTGTCTTTAAGTCATTTGTTCTTGAATCAGCATAATTATCTTTAATCTAGCCGTTGAAAATCAAGAGATTGATTTTTCCATACCAACGGGTAGAATTTCTTCATTCAAGACTTAGATAATTTTCTAAGTCTTTTTCTCACTTGTCTGCTTTTGAGAATTCCGGTCTTTCTTTGAGGCATCCGGTTCTTTGCTGACAAATCCGGAAAAGTCATTCATAGACTTCCAGGTGAGAAGAGATCCGCGCTAGTCTTCCGATTCGGATGACTTAGCCTTCAGCGGGTGGTAGCGAGACGTCCGGTTATCATGTAGTGTTCCGAATTAGAGAATCTTCAATTGCTTTGAGAATTCCTTACTTGTCTCTGACATTTCCGATCAAAATATCCAATTTCCATATCACTGAATTTGATTAAGTCTTCAACCATTGACATCAAACCACAAAGTAAAATATCACAAATTTATTGGATATCTCGAGAACTCGGTTTTAACAATATTTCTAAAAAGAAAAATTACATTGAATATTGGGGGAGACCTAAAGTCCCTATTACAATCTATATACATCATCATCAAAATCTATAATATTTTTCCCAACACAATCAATCACATGGCCTTTGTTTCGCAAATTGAACCAACAACCGTTTTGGATGTAATTAATGATGAACATTGGTCTATGGCAATGCAAGAGGAGCTTAACCAAGTCTCTCTCTAAAACTCCGGTGACCGGAAAACCACCGGAAACCAATAATAGATTATTCTCCGAGGTTGTTTCATCCAGCTACACGGGCAAACGTATATATATATATATATATATATATATATATATATATATATATATATATATATATATATATATATATATATATATATATATATATAATATATATATATATATATATATATATATATATATATATATATATATATATATATATATATATATATATATATATATATATATATATATATATATATATATATATATATATATTAAGGATAAGCTTTATTGAAGTCAAAGGGAAAAAAACAAAGAGAGGTGGGGGTACATCAAAGGGAGGGGTTCACTAGGTCCTGTACGGGGACTCTAGTGTTTTTAAAAGTTGAGATGGCCAATCTAAAAATATCCAAAGAATACAAGAAGGTGGTATCCATTTTGTTTTCCCAACACCAGGCCTGAGCAAGTTTATTTTCTATGATAATAATGACCTCCGTGGATGGTTTGGCATGATCGTTGAGGCATGAGTTGTAGATCTTCCAAATGGACCAGCAAATGAAACCGGGGAGAAGAAACCTAAGGTTACCCTTTATGCTACTTTTGTTCGAAGAGAACCACCAACCAAGGAGTGCTTGCTGGACCGTAGGGTTACCATGAACAGCTGGTGCATCTAACACCATGGAATAACTTCTCCAAGCTGGGGAAACAACCCTGCAATTAAGGAAGATATGTTGCTCATCCCCCACATCCTCCATGCAAGGGGGGCATTGAGCTGGAGCTGTAACATGCATACGTTGCAGGTTGTTGGGGAGTGGGAGTAGATTATTGAGAAGTCGCCAAAGAAACATGCTGATCTTTTCAAGTTGTCTTTTGTCCCAAGTGTAAATGCAAGAGGTTTGCTTAGGCATGTGCTCAAAAGTGAGGTAAAAGGCCGTTTTGAAGGAGTAAGAGCCCAAGAGCCATTCAACACCATTTGCATGAAGGTTACAGTGGGGGAGGACAATGGGTGTCACTCTACATATGGCCTTCCAAGTGTATGAGTCATACAGCTTAGGGGAGAATACCCTGTTTCTGAAGTATTTTTTCCTCATATACCTGCTCCATAAAGAGGAGCCTTGTACTATCTTCCACCATAGATGGATGAAAGATGCATCTTGACAGTGTGTCAAATTTCTCAGACCCATCCCTCCCTCTTCAAATGGATAGCACAGTCTGTTCCAGCTTCGCCAATGATACTTATGCCCATCCTCCCTTGCTCCCCAAAAGAAATTTGCCATTTGTCTGTTGAGATTCTTAATAATGGATTTGGGGAGGTGTTGAGCTGCCAAAAGGTGTAAGGGTATTGAGGATAGGACGTGCTTGATAAGAATGAGTCTTCCCATCTGGTTTAGCTTCTTACTATACCATGCATTCAGTTTTTTCTCAAATCTCTCTACCAGGTCCTTGCAGTGGATCTGTCTAAGTTTCCCCTTTACTATGGTAGAGCCTAGATATTTGAACTCTTTGCAACTACATTTGATGGCCATGATTTTAGTGATTTTTAGCTTGTGTTCCAACCTCATTTTATCATGGACTATAGCTCGACTTTTGGAGTAATTTATCTCTTGCCCCAAGGCCTTCATGAAAACTGATAAGAATCCTTTTATCCTCAGCAGGTTTCTGCATTCCGCTGTGGTGAATATGATGATATCATCCGCATACAGAAGGTGGCAAGGGGTTGGGGTTCTACCTGCAGAGAATGATTTGATGAGACCAATGGAGTGATTGAAATTTAAATATCTTGCCAGTCCTTCAAGGGCAATGATGAAGAGGAGAGGGGATAGAGGATCCCCTTGCTTGACACCACATTTCATTGGGAAGAAGCCCTTTGGTTGTCCATTTACCAAGACTGAGAAGAAGGTTGCTCTTAGGTTCCCCTACAGAAGGGTAGTTGCTTTGCCATCAAAACCAAACTTAGCAAGTACCCCTTCCAGATATGCCCAAGATAAATTGTCAAAAGCCTTGGAAAGGTCAAGTTTGATTATGCAGTTTCCTCCCCTCACATTTGCTGCCAGTAAGTGAACCATTTCCTTGGTTATGAGAACATGTTCAGTGATATTCTTACCGACTTGGAAAGCTCCTTGCTCTTGGGATATCAATTTTAGTTTCCATACAGTTTGTTTGATCTCCTCCTCCCCTGGAATATGATTGATCAAAGTGTTGTCCTCTGTAGTCACACACGAGGGAATATGGTCCAGAATTTGACTCATCTCTCCAACACTAGTTTTGGAGAAAATCTTGGTGTAGTGCTCCACAACCAGACTGGATATGTCTTCCTATGTTGAGCAAATGTCCCCATTGTCACGTTTAAGTGATGAGATGTGCAACCTTTGCCTCCTTCCCCTAACATATGAGTGGAAGAAGGATGTAGAAGCATCCCCCTGGGATATCCACTTTATATTAGCTTTTTGTGCCCAAAAGCTTTCCTCCTTTCTCAGGGCTTGTTGTAGAAGGGCTGTGCAATGCTTGTATGTAATCAAGTTTTCCTCTGAGTCCTCATTTTCCAATTTGACCTCAGCAGCTTCGGCCTTCTCCTCTGCCGCAGTGACATCTTTGAAGAGATTTCCAAAAACGTCCTTATTCCAAGTTAGGAGGCATTTCTTTAGATGTGCCAGTTTCAGTGCAAGACCCCTCATACCCCCCCCCCCCCCCCCCCCTTGGTATCTTGAATCCCAAGATGATTCCAGTAAGGCCTTGTAGGAACAATGTGAGCTCCAAACATTAAGAAATTTAAAAGGTTTTGGGCGAGCACTTTGGTTAGTGATGTGTTTGAGGAGCAGGGGTCGGTGATCAGAGTTTCCCCTGCCAAGGTGCTTTACTTCAATGGTTTGGAAGAAATCCAAGCATTCTTCATTTGTAAGGATCCGGTCTAATCTTCTGCTCACTCTACCTCTCCTCCTATTTCCAAACCAAGTAAATTGGCTATTAATAAAGTTGGGAGAGATAAGTTCACAATCTGAAATAGCCACTGAAAAATCAGCCATGCTATTTGAATCTGGGCAGACCACCCCTTTATGTTCAGAGATATTAGCAACAGTATTGAAATCCCCTCCAACGATCCAAGGGCCTTGAACTGGGTAAAGATTACGAAGGGAGCCCCATAAACCTTCACGCTCAGCTCTAGTGTGTTTGCCATATACACTAGACACCCAGAAAGAAACTGAAGTTTGCAAAGACTTGAAACAGCAAGAGAGAATCTGGTCTTCCTCAATAACTGCCTGAAGAGGAGGAGGTTTTCATTCCAGAGGAACCAGAGTTTATTATTAAGAGCAGAAAAACCTTTTGTGAGACCAAGTTTGAGCTTGTACCACTCCAACCTTCCCGGTTCCACTAGAGGTTCAATAAGAGACATGAAGTAAAAATTATATTTTTTGACAAGGGAAATGAGGCGTGAGAGAGAAATATGTACACCCCTAACGTTCCAAAAAAGTCCATTCATGGAGAAAGGAGGGGAGAGAAGCTGTTTGAAGCCATAAATCTAGTAACCATGGCGTGATGACGATCCTTAGTTCTAGGTGTGGGGCAGTGAGGATCTGGTCCTGAGGGGAGGCCTCCTTTGTTGGCAATGGTGGAAACTCATTTAAATTCAGGAAGGAGTCCAGCTTGTGGACTGAGTCAGTGATAGATTGAGGATCCACATATAACCCCACTTCAGGTTCACCATCAATAGGGATACCAGTGAAAGGAACTAAGGCCAAACTATCATCAACATCATCAGAGTCTTCATTGAATGTGGAAGTTTCTAAAAGGATAGGAGATCTTACCACATAATCACTGCGGTGATGAAGAGTGAGAGCTGAGAGAAAGAGTGGGTCAGTGATGGAATAGGTCCCAGGAGAGATTTTGGAATTTACTTCTTTAGCCTCATTGGTGAAAACACAGCTTGGGCTGGGGTCAATTGGACCTGCCTGGGTTTTGGAAGTTTCTCATGGACCTTCCTTCCACACATCATGTGAAGTATTGGAAGATCTGGCCTGCCACTCTTTCTTATGTGCTGGTTCCACAGGTATCTTGGCTTTACCCTTTTTGGATTTAACCTTTTGCCACTTTCCAATATTCGGATCCACTGCATGGTCTTCCCTCTTCTCCGGCACCTCCACTGTTTTCCGGTAAGGGGTGACCGCCTCTTCCCTCCTATGCTTACATGTTTCCAGATCATGCCCAGTCCTCCTGCACCCCTTGCAAAAAGGGGAACATCCTCATAAAGGAAAGGGAAAATAAGTTCCTCACCTCCATGATTGATAAGTATTCTGGCCGGGGGAAGATTGGAGATATCCACCTCTACGCAGCACCTGGCTAGTGCTGGCCTGGAAAAATTCATCGTACAGGAGTCCACTTTCAGAGGGGTACCCACAGTGGAGGCGATAAGGTGTAGGGCTCGCTTGTCATGAAGGTGGATAGGAAGGTCTGAAAAAGAAATCCAGATCGGCATAATGGGGTTCTCCGACTCCTAGAAAAGCGTAGGGCTCCAATTAGTGAGGCTCATAAGTTTGTCATATACCTGCCAGGATCTAAGAAGGAAGAGACGTAGGTAGTCCTCCTCCTCCCTAAAATTGAGGAGGAAACTGTTGCAATGAAGAAGAGAGATATCAAACCCTCCCTTGAGGCCCAACTTCTGCAAAAATTTGTTCATCGTAGTGAACGATGGACGACGATGGAACTTTGCGACCAAAGCGAGACTAAAACGCGAGGAGAGTTCTGAAATGTCATCCTTAGTGAAAGAAACTGAAGGGATTCCCTTGAAAAAGCCAGTAACCTTTCCTTGCAATCTTTTTCCAGGGAAATCTGAAGCTAGAACTTCAGAAAAAAGCCTGTTTCGGTTTTTCGGCGGCTTGCCAGTCACCAGAGAGCTAGAGAGAGGAATCCATGATATATATATATATATATATATATATATATATATATATATATATATATATATATATATATATATATATATTAAAATGTTGTATTTTTTATTTTGTGTTAATTATATGATAATTTCACCTAAAAATATTGTTTATGTGTCCGTAAATTTGCAATGTCATTGTATATAGGTCAAAGTTTTTTATCATGCCCAGTGTTCTACACGATTTTACCTATACAAAGCAATCAACAAGATTAATGATAAGTTGTACATGACTAGAGGAATTCAAGGAGACTTATGTTCCGACATTTTATTTGAAGATAGAAATTAGGTTACTACTTTTTTGAATTAATCAATATGCACAAATTATAGTAAATGATAAATTGTACAAATTCATATTTAAAGAATATATGTATTTATATATATGCTTTAAATAGATTTCTTATTTTTCCTAAGTCAATATAAAACATATAATCTTAGACATGAAGGTACATAGATATTTGGCTATTAGAGCAGGTACACAAATATTCAGTCTTTGATATTTACAGACATTTATTGTCTGTAATAGCCCTTCGACGGATGGTTATTGTACATGCACAATCAATACAAGTTTCATGCCCAATTACTTTTTTACAAAACAATTGCAAGAAAAATGTTCTATTTCTGCTCCTTCACCCTCTTGAAACTCTCTTGGTTCCTTCATTGCAAACATTATGTCCAATTACATGACACACATAGACCCTCACTTCCTATGACAAGAAGAACCACTAGATTATCAGACATTAAAAATCTGTAAGAAAAAACTTGAGCATATAGTCTAAAATTTACTCATACACAATAAAATTACATCACATAAAATTAACACTTATCAATGGTACACAATTTCAGTTAGACTCTGTCTGGTTTGCAAAATTCAAGTCATGGAACTAAAATTGAAGACTTCAATTCTAATTTTGCTGTTTGGTAGCACAAAATATGTTGATTTGGAATTAGTAGTGCAAAAAATGAATTGATTTGGAGAATTCAATTTCATCTAGTTCAATTCCGTAGAGTTTCAATTCTAATCCAATTCCAATTTCGTGTACCTAACGAATCCTTAGGATCCGTTTGGTATACGGAATTGATGTAATTGGAATTTGAATTGGAATTGAGATTCCATAGGATTCAATTTCATAGAATTGAATTCTACCAATTCCAATTCATTTTTTGCACTATCAATTCCAAATCCACATGATTTTTGTGTTACCAAACACCAGAATTGGAATTGAAGTCCTCAATTCCAATTTCATAGTTTGAATTCCATGTACCAAACGGGGCCTTAGACTTTTTCTTGATCCCGGCATCTCGCGAATCTCATCCCAGATTCATCAACTCAATCTTCTTCTTTAAAAGAAATATTCTTCAAATAATTATTTATTTTGTTTCTATTTAAAATTAAAGATATTCATAAAATAAATGTAAAAAAATCAATTCGAGTTTGATGAAATATTTCAAATTCAAAAACTCCTAAATTAAAGAGATGTGAAAAAGAGGGGAAAAAAGAGAAAGAAGCATTACAGGCAGGAAAGAGATACACAAAAGAAAAGAAAAAATAAAAAAAGAGGGTTTTTATACGGTGTCAAGGGAGGAGGCAGATCTGAGACGTCTATAGCAAGGTCCTTGTAAAATACTCCGAGCATCTCCAATCACGCTGGCTAAACATGACTAGCTAAAGTTATTTATTAACATGTGAATAGTGATATAGCAAGTCATTTTACATGATAATCTCCAATCTTTGCTTGCTATAATTTAGCAAAAAATGTATTGATTTCACTATTAGAGTACACTATTTATTATAATTTTAAAATTTTATTATAAAAATTAATTAATATTCTACAAGTATGCAATTTAAACTTAACATAAAATAAATTTTATAATTTTTTTGGTAAAAAATAAAATTATTTTTTTTGTAAAAAACATAAAATAATATTTATTAATTTTTCGTGCGTTGTGGTACTGAAAGTGAGGGAACAAATGCGTCATGGCACATGAAAAAACTAACCCAACCAACATTTTTCTTCTTCTTTTTGGCTTGCTATATTTTATCAAGTTTGTTATTAGTAGCAAGCCATTTTCATTTTTAAGCAAGCTTGTCAAACATTAGCAAGCCCCTTGGAGTATGAAATTTTCCTTAATTTGTCAAATTATAGCATATAGCAAGTCATTTTAACATGGTTGGATTTTTAGAATGAGGTGGGCCATACATGCCTGCAAACCAACTTTACCTTTTCTTTCTACTAACGTGTTCTTAGTAAGTCGATAGAACGTGCATGCTATATCTAATTCCAAATCAACATATTATACAACCACCCTTAGTAAGTTGATTTCTTTCTTCAGTGACAAATTAGGGATTTTCGTGGAAATGTGCTCATTAGTCTCTATAGAGTGTTTACTTTTACGTGTTTAATTTTTTTTTTTCAATCCTGCTTATTTTCATTATGAAGAATGCTCATTCTATAGTGTATTTAAATAAGGGTCATTTACTGATGCTGGAGGTCTAGAATGGAAAACAAAGCGGAAAAAAAAGCGGAGAAGACAAGTGCACTCACTTCCCTCTCTAATCTGAATCTGAAATGAGATTTGGTCTCCGTGGGATGAGATGCTTCTTCGTTGGAATGAATGAATAGATATCATAGCATCTCTGTCTCTTTTGTACCGGCAACTCTAGCATTGTCACGGTCTGGTTTGAATGTCCAATACAGGGGCGTGTAGAACAAGCAACACAAACCAAATGGCACCGCCATCATTGCGAAAAGTCCTCTTGAAAGTGCATAGGCCTCTCGAGGAGAGCCCAGGAGCGGATCCACAACAGATTTGGAATCATAGCCATATATTTTCTCAGCAAGGATGCCAACAGTCGGAGCGGCAAAAGAAGAGAAGGATATTTCAAATGCACGATCAAAAGCATAAATCATGGTGCGGTGTTTCAGAGGCACAACTTCTGCAAACATGGGACCGTTAGTGGCAGTGCCATTCCAGCTTATGGTGAGTCCCATCAGGAAAAGGGTGGTGCCAAAAGTGCCGTAGCTGCTTACGGATTGTGGGATGATTCGGAGGAGGAACCAAGAGAAAGGGATGCCCATAGAGGCACTGAATTGTGCACACATGATGCGTCCCGAATAAGGGTATGCTTTTGAGATCCGGTCTGCTAATACTCCCCCAAGAAAGGAGCCCAAAGCACACCCTGCGGCAAAAAGACCCACAAGAGTCGCTGCACTGTTATGATCAAAACCAATTAATTCAAACCATAGTGTGAAGAAGACAATTGCAGTCCAAGGAATTGAGCCCACCAAACCCTGCAGCACGATATACTGAAACGTTTGCACTCTCATAACTGCTTTCGTTGCTGTCCACGACTCCCCCCAGATCGACATTGAACTTGCATTTCCCTTCTGTATTAAGTCATCTCTAACAAAGAAAAATAAACCATAAAACTTGGTTGCAATCAAGTAAACCATGATATATCTAAAGCTAACTCTGTACCTTTCGGAAGATTTTGCATTGTCGTGGTCAATCCTAGCCAGTTTTCTTGGGTCAACAACAAACGTGAACACGAGAAACCCTATTAAAGAACTCAGTGTTGCCATCATGATAAATGCACAACGCCATCCTTGAATGCCCCAAAAATTGGAACCGGCCATCACTGTGGCAATAGCCCCGCCTCCTATGCCCCCCACAATCCCAATAAGATTCAGAAACCCAAATCCAGTCCCTCTTGCCTCATCCACATAGCTATCAGCAATGAAGGACTGAAGTGCGGGTATAACGATTGCAAGTCCAAATCCATTTACTGCTCTCCACAACAAGACCTGCAAAAAATACTGGCTGGCACCCACAGCTCCTGTTGACAGAGCCCAGCACACAATGCCGATTGCAAGTACTGTCGGGCGATCATAGTTTATGACCAGTACACCTGCAAGAGGTGATGCAATTCCCTGGACAAAGTTTCTCGCGAATGTGAGGTACCCCAGATCAGATGGCCCTGCAGTAAATGCTTCACTGACTTCTTTGTACACAGCTGGAAGGAGGTTCTCATCCGCACGCTCCATTATAGCAGCCATGTTGATTATCAACAGGGAGAGAGAAACCCCACAAAGTTTCCTTGCTCTGCAATCATTTTCAACTAAATCATCACATTATTCTCAAGCCAACCAAATAGGCATTTTGATTAAGCAAATGACAAAGTTTGAGAATCATATACTAAACGAAAAGAAGATACTTGGAAAAATATCAGAGTACTAAGGAATAAGTATTCCAAGTTGAGGAAAAACTACCCCAAATGAAAGAGATATGAAAATGAACATCAATACGATATACCGGAAAATCGCAACGGATTTTCCTAAATGTCGTGTAAACAAAGCTTGTATACTACTCCCAGAAGTGTACCGGTTCAATACACTGACTCACCTTCTACATTTTCTATGCAAAGTTGCCATCTTTAGATTTCAACCTTGGTTTCATTAACAAATTTTAACCACCAAGACAGAAGCTCTATATGTGATCATTCTTCTGAAAGAAAGGCAAAATCCCAGTTCCCACCTACTATGAATCAATGACATGTTTTTTTTCAAATGATAAGATGTGCAAGACGAATGCTAAAACTATAATTGAATCATATGGTTGTCAATTTCTAGTTGTGGTTATTCTTGAGCTTTTTTTGCGTTTACCTGGGAAAGCCTAAAACTATTGATCCAACCTCAAGAGTATGTTTTTTTTATTTATTAAAAAAAGATGATTAGAATTCTAAATCCTAATGGTTGAACAGCCAACAAAATACAAAAGATACACGTTGCATATGAATCTAACCTATGGCCCAAAAACAAGAAAAGAAAAACTCACTTCATGGCTCGGGTTTCTGGGGGACGAAGATGACGCTTAGATCCGAAAAGAAAAGGATGAAAGTTAGAGGACCTAATGCTCAAACCCATGTCTCAATCAATCTGGGAGGAGATGACGGAGTCAAACGTCGAACTCCCCAAATTGCGGCATTTGCCTGGTCATGACTCGTGCGCTTACGCTGATTTCATTACCTATCTCAGTTGCCTAAAATTTTCTTTTTTTCTTTTTTTCATATTTCTTTCCCCATTTTAATCTATATTAAAGTAATTAAACAACTATTTTTACTTCTATTATATCAGGGAGAATTCTCATGATAAGAATTAAAACAAATAACCTTAAATAGATATAGAAGTAAAACATAGAGAGTATTAAAATAGAATCATATTTCATTTCTTAAATAGAATTTCATATTGTAGTAATATGACTCTCTACATGTGCATTATATTATACTTTTTTGCAACGTACAGGATCATTATTGGTAATGTAAATGCATTTTAACTCTTATTTTGGGAATAAAACATGGAACTCCTATTATGAAATATTTTTAATATTTTACTCCTACTTTAGTCATTTTCCCAATTGAAAACTATGAAGTATTAAAATAGGAGTCTTAAGTCTATTAAAAACAAAATAGGAGTCCACAATATCATTGTTACACTCTCACACTCGCCATATTGTCACATTGCAACAATCACACTATCACTATCACAATGTCATCCGTCGCCACCGACCACTAGAGTGTCGTCGTAGATCGCCGATGGTTGACTGGTTACATTGCCAAATTACACTTTCATCACTTTTACAATATAGTGTCAATGCATAATCTTACATCACACTGTTATCATACTCCTATTTTGGTATTAGAAGATTTAGGACTTCTATTTTGATATTTTCATATCTGTTTACTTTTATCCAGAGAGATTTCCTTTATATCTTATCATACAAATCACATGGTATTTATTATTAATAATCTATCTAGCACATCATATTATTACTCATCACATCAAGAATATTTTTAAAAAATCAACACAAAAACGTTCCTCTCTGAAATTTTATAAAAGACAAAATAGAAGAGCAATTTAGGGACGAAAGGATTTAGGTACCCCGTTGTTTTAAAAAAAACCATATCAGACTTGATAATAATTTCGTTTTTTTTGAATACTAAGGCTATCTGAAGTGTTTTACCACCGCTCACTCTAAATCTGCAGCCACTCAGCACTCCATCAATGCTGACAGCACTCACCATCTATCTCAATTTACACCTGTAGTACTCCACAACAATGATTACACTTTTACTTATTTTTTTAATATTTACATATTTCAATTCAAACTAAATTCTATCTTTTATAAAATAATAATAATATAAAATAATAAAAAAATATTTTATAATATTTTTAGGTTTATTCTTTTTTTAGTTTGTTATTAATAATTTTTAACCGTTTTAGATTATTGAATTTTTTTGGATTTTTTATCATAAAAATTTAAATGCATCCATAAAACATTTAATTTAAAAACACATACATTACATGAATTAAAAAAAATACACGCATGGATTACTTAAAATAAGAAAAAAACATGGCAGGAAAAGATAAAGAAAAAATTATGATAGAAAAAGTATCATATGAAATATTAAAAAAACATAGCTAAACAAAAAAATCTAGTCTTGGGAATCATATTGTCTTTCTATTTTTTCCTTCGTCTTCTCAATTAAGGGACAATCACGTTCGGACATATTTTCTGTACTTGTGCCAAGGAACGCCATGTTGGCCACCATTTGATGAATTTTTTTTATTGAGGTCCTTTTTACCTCCAAAAGATTGCCTCCGTTGTTGGAGCCCGAAACCACTTTAATTTCTCTTTGCCTCTCTCTTTCGCTTTTGCACGGTCCCGACCCGCCGGCCTCGGAACCCCATGCACAAAATCCTCATCATCATCTTCCTCGTCATTGAGGTTGATGTAGCAATGGGTGTCCAACCTTTGACTTTTTGTTTCTTGCCAACATATAAATTTCCGCATAACCTTCCACGCCCTGGTATTAAGAAAAGCGTAGCCCTCTTTGTGCTTGAAGTCTTGAAGCGCAACGTTGATCACTTCATCAACTTTTTCTATTTGGTGAAGTTTCGCATGAACTTTCCGACCTTTTCTTTAAATGTATGCATAAGGAGTATTTTGTTGATAGCTTTGTTGGTGGGCTAAAACCAAAAATCAAACCATTTGTTAAGACATTTCAACCAAACATTATTGCAAAGGCCATTGCGTTAGCACGACTACAAGAAGAAAAACTATATTTTTTGAAAGCATGAAGAAAACTTCTTTTTGCCACAAATTACTCCTAAATTTGAGTCCACTACAAAATTTAATCCTTAACCCAATTAGCTATACGGAATAATGCTTAATACTTCATTAACAGATGGTGCTACATTATATAGCTACAGAGTTGGAGTCACACTACACTACTGGATAATACCAAATTCTAACAACCCATCTATTCTACGGATAATACAAAGTGGTTAGACTATTAACAAGGAGATAACAACAAGATAGTAAATGAATATATAATTATCTATTTATCCTTAATACGCCCTCGCAAGATGGAGGATCCGTCGGAGACACCAATCTTGGATCGAAACTTGATGAACAAAACACGGGGGAGTGGCTTGGTCAGGATATCAACCAATTGATCAGAGGAGCGCACTTGTGCCACACGGAGCTGATTGGCAGCAACTAATTCACGAACAAAAAAATAGTCCAAAGCTAGATGCTTCATACAAGAGTGAAACACTGGATTCTTGCAAACATGGAGAGCACTAATATTGTCACAATAGAGGACCGGAGCCTCAGATAGTGCAACATGCAACTCGGTCATAAGGTGTCGAACCCATTGTAACTCAGCAACGGCATTCGCTAAGGCCCTATATTTAGCCTCCGTCGAAGAACGAGATACACTCTTCTGGCGCATGGACTTCCAAGAGATAATATTAGGGCCAAGATACAAAACATAAGCTGTAGTTTGTTAGACAAATGTGCAACTCTAGAGGGGGGGTGAATAGAGTTGTTTTCAAGAATGTGCATTTTTCGCGTGTAAAAGAAAAATCGCAGGAATAAGTAAAGAGAGTAAGGGAAAGAAGAACACCGGGATTTATACTGGTTCACCACCTCGTGGCTAGTCCAGTCCTCCGAGAGACTCTCTCGAAAGTCCTACTAATCTTCAAGCTTCAACGGGTGCTTGAAAAACCGGTACAACTTGAGAACTTGAATCACACAAGCCTCACTTTCTTACAACAACAAGACTTGAGTCACACAAGTCTTATGAACAACACTCAAATGAGATTGAGTTTACAACACAAGAATGAAAGCTCACACAATTGAGCAAAGTAGTGTTTGAAGGATTAAAGCTCTATGGATGACAACTTCTTTAGCACTCAAAGAAAATATTTCTAACTCTCAAAAATAATGTTTTGATGAGGAAGATGAAGCAAGGAATGACAAAGGCTCAATGAATATTTGGAGTGCAGGAGTGAAGTGTGGAGAAGAAGGAGAATGAGGGATTAAATAGGCTGACTGAAAATAAATCCGTTGGAGCAGGTTGAGAATATGCACCAGATAAAATTAATCGATTAAGGTAGAAGGTTAAATCGATTACGGTACACAGGAGCGAAAATCCTGAAAAGAAAAACAAAACATAATCGATTAAATGAAGTCCAATAATCGATTAGTAGGCTCTAATCGATTAATTGATGAGGAATAATCGATTATTTGTTCAAAGTTGAGCAGCCCACCGAAAAGCTTATAAATCGATTAAAGTGAAGCAACAAATCGATTAGGCGGTTCTGTCCAAGCTAATCGATTTTCATAAAAGAAATAATCGATTAATTATTATGTCCAGAGAAATTGCGCTGGATCTAATCGATTATCTAGAGGAAATAATCGATTAACAGGAAAATAATGCGCAAACACAAAGGGCCCAAGCCAATTGCGATTGGAAGGAGTTTGGATTGTAACTCGTTGTTTGGGACAATGGACGCTCCTCGGATAATATCTCCCTATTCAATGAATTTGAGTAGGGGAGAGAAAAAGAGAGTCCAAAAATTATTTTGTGTGTTAAACGATGTACACGAAAAATATTTAAAGTAAATTTTTCTTACCAAGTAAAAATTGTGTAATAATAAAAAAAATGTTTTTAAGAATTTTTGACACACTTATTTTGAAACTGACTCAGTAAAATATTTTAGACAGAGGAAAAGTGATTTTTCAACTGACTCAAAAATAATAATAATTTTTATCCCTCAGAAATTAATTTGTTTGTGCAGAAGATATTGTCATCCTTACAAAAATTCCTAGACTCAATAAAAATAAAAAGTCTTCGGAGTCTTCGCTTCACTTCAAAAAAAACTGCGTAGGGGTGAGCATGAATTTTATCGCCGAAACTTCTTGATGCCCTTCTTTGCTTTTCTCGATCCGAATAAATTTTCGAATATCGATTGAATTTAATCATCCTGTTTGTCATTCATCAAAACAAAAAAAAATAATCCAAAAAAATAATAAAGGGGTTTGAACTCATGTCCAACAATTTCCCCCTTTTTGATAATGACAAACACAGTTGAGAAAGAGCAAAGTAAGAGTTCAGAAATTACTTCCTTTTAAGAATAATTCCCCCTGCAAGGTTAGAGAAGAGCAGTAAAAAAATTATCGGAGTAATAAGCGGAAATTTTTTTTTGAAAATTAAGTTTTCTCAACGATCCTTCCTTCCCCCTTTTGGCATTATCAACCGATAACCTTCCCCCTTAAACAATGCCGGGATATTGAAGGAAAAAGATGGCAAGAGTTTTCTTTAAAAGAGAATTTGTAAAAAAAAATGCCACAAGGGGACAATATGTTCTAAATAAGAACAATATTGCCAAACCAACAATGATATTAATACATTAGCAGTTAATATCAACTAGCATCATCGAAAGGAAACATCATCATCCACCAAAAGAGTCATAACAAATAACAATGTATCATAATCAGTCAAGAGAAAATAACAATCAAAGAGAGTTCGCCGGACGAGCTCCTCCGCCAAAGCTGTGACGCGGGCCACAGTAGGAGCGAGATTGCTCAAGACGAGTCATCCTCTCGTTGAGCTGGCGAACGTCATCTCGGATGCACGTGAGAGTATCGAAGATCTTCTTCACCCAAGAAGGTTCCGGTGCTTCTTCTCTCGGACGAGTCCTCCGTTGATGAGTGACGCGCTCCGTGGCTCGACTTCCTCCAGCTTGAGATGACTCAACTTTATTCTCGTTTTGGCTTTCTTCTTCTTCTTCGGCGACTATCAGGTCCAGATTTGGTGCAGCATCGCCCTCCTCTCGATACACGATCCGGGAAAACTTGGCTTCAGTGATGAAACACGTCTTCTTGACCGGCACCTGAGTGTCCCGAGTAAAGTCTATTTTGCAATGAGCAAGGATATGCATAATGGGGATGACAAAACGGAGATGGGAAAAACGAGTGCCATCGCTAAGTGCAACGATAAAGAAGTGAACCCAATCAAATTTGACATCGTTCAACAGGACGTGAAACAAACGAATATCGTCCTTGTTGACAACGCCATGGTTCAAATCACGGGGCAACAAAACATATGAGAAGATGTATTGTTGGACGCGTTGAATTAAAGTGAGATTAATGACACTCGGGTTGCTAGAGTTTCTAAACTTGAGGTCACGATGATCTAACCCGAGTTGTCGCCATATTGCCTCATCTTGGAATGTTTCATCCAAGTTTTCGGTAATTTCACCACGACGAAGGTCAAACAAAGAAGTCAAACCGGCACCGTCAATGAAAACGGTTTTGCCGTCAACATGGGAAATGAGAGATGGCGAACCTCCCTTAGTGGTACGAAGATTTGCATAAAATTGACGTATAAGATTTGGACAGAAAAATTCATACGTCAAATGAATGAAACGAAGCAAACTTTGCTGAAGAAACATAGACTTACTCGGAGCATAGGTCGTCGATTTGAAGAGGTCCTTGTTCACGATCTTGGGAGAGACGATCTCCTTCGTGAGGAAGATGTTGTGGAACCTCTCGACTGAAGCTCCAGTGTTGAAGGCGAGACCCGTTTGAATGTGAATATACTTGCTCCCTTCACGACGCCATGGCCTCTCATTCTCCTCTGCCGCGGTTTCTTGACCCGAGGAAGCGTTCTTGCACCTTGGCATTCTTCCTTTTTGTAATTGATGAAATTTGGTAAAAAAAAATTGAACAAATTTGAGAAATTTCTGATGAAGTTTGAGCAAGGGTTTGAGCTAGGGTTTCGCACCTTCTCTGTAAAACTGAGATGGCGATGAAGACGAAGGCACTGGCGGATTATAAAGAGAAGAAAAAGTCGAATATTAATCGATTAAATAAAGGTATTTAATCGATTAAGGAACACAGCCGAGGCAAAATCGATTAAATGAAGAATTTTAATCGATTAAAATTTGAGACCAAATGTTTGTGTTGCAAGCTATTAATCGATTAAGCAAACGTGATTAATCGATTACGATGGATAGATGAGTCTAATCGATTAATGTAACCAAATTAATCGATTAAAGTGACGCAGAGCAAAAAGTTTCGGATTTTAATCGATTAACAAAAGTCAATTAATCGATTAAGAGGGACAGAGGCGACTAATCGATTTCTCTTCGAGGAGTAATCGATTAAAATTTGTTTGACAGAAAAAAATATCAAGTCCAATTAGGTTGAATACCAAGGGAAGAGATACCTACAACAAAAGCCCTGCAAAAAAGAATTTATCGCGCCTCCGATGCTCAAATTAGTATAGTCAAAAAAAATGGATTAGTTCATAGAGATATCCAAAATTCCAAGTTCGTTCCGAATGTGGAAGAAACTCTCCCTACTAAGGGGTTTCTTGAAAATGTCTGCCAATTGATGTTTCGTTTCAACAAACTCAATTGTGACATCTCCCTTTTGGACGTGATCTCGTATGAAGTGATGCCTAATTTCTATGTGCTTAGTCCTCGAGTGAAGAACGGGGTTCTTCGTTAGACTGATAGCGCTCATATTGTCACACCTAATAGGGATGTGATCAAGTATGAGGCCAAAATCCACTAGTTGTTGTTTTAGCCAAAGAATTTGGGCACAACAACTTCCCGCAGCGACATATTCCGCTTCGGTGGTGGAAAGTGCAACACTAACCTGTTTCTTACTAAACCACGAGATTAGCGAATGACCGAATAAGTGGCATGTACCGCTGGTACTTTTCCTATCGAGTTTGCAACCTGCAAAATCCGAGTCGGAATAGCCAACAAGATGACATGTTGAACCTTTGGGATACCAAAGACCTACATTCAACGTGCCCGCGAGATATCGCATTATCCTTTTGATCGCAATCAAGTGCGACTCTTTAGGACATGATTGATACCTAGCGCATATACAAACGGAGTACATGATATCCGGTCTACTCGCGGTGAGATAAAGTAAAGAGCCGATCATACCTCGGTTGCGTTTGATGTCTACCTCTTTACCTTTTTCATCCTTGTTGAGATAGCAAGAGGTGCTCATCGGTGTGTCAATGGATTTGGATTCGGTAACATCGAATCTCTTAAGCAATTCCCTGCAATATTTCGTTTGACACACGAATGTCCCTTCTTTGCATTGTCTAATTTGTAGCCCAAGGAAGAACTTTAATTCTCCCATCATCGACATCTCAAATTCACTTTGCATCATATCGGAAAAATCCCTGCACAAAACCTCGTTAGTAGCACCGAATATGATATCATCTACGTAAACTTGAACCAAAAGGATGTCTTGGTTATCTTTCTTGATAAAAAGAGTAGTGTCGACTTGACCCCGTTTGAACTCATGGTCCAAAATAAATTTGCTTAACCGTTCATACCAAGCACGAGGTGCTTGTTTGAGACCGTAAAGCGCCTTTTTGAGTTTGAAGACATGTTCGGGAAGCTCATAGTCTTCGAAACCCGGGGGTTGTTCGACATACACTTCCTCTTGAATGATACCATTAAGGAAGGCACTTTTAACATCCATTTGATAAAGTTTAAAATCCATTATAGATGCAAATGCAAGCAATAAACGAATAGCTTCTAAACGTGCAACCGGTGCATAAGTTTCTTCATAATCAATGCCTTCTTCTTGATTGTAGCCTTTAGCTACAAGCCTAGCTTTGTTTCTAGTGATTACACCATTTTCATCGAGTTTGTTACGAAACACCCATTTTGTGCCAATAACGGAATGATCATTAGGTCTAGGCACCAATTCCCAAACATCATTCTGTTTAAATTGGTTAAGCTCCTCTTGCATTTCCATAGACCAATGTTCATCATTAATAGCATCCAAAACGGTTGTTGGTTCAATTTAGGAAGCTCCGTTTGTTTCTGCGTTTTCTCTTCTTCCGGTTCCTTTTCCTTAACGATTTCTTCTTCATCGTCATAAGAACCTGCAACATTATCAACAATACCTTTTCTCGCGAAGCGAGCATCAAATTCATCAAAGACAACATGAATAGACTCCTCTACGGTCTTAGTACGCTTGTTGAACACTCTATATGCCTTACTACGAAGAGAATAACCTAAGAAAATTCCTTCATCCGACTTAGCATCAAATTTTCCCAAGTTATCTTTTCCGTTATTATGAATAAAAACTTTACATCCAAAGACATGAAAGTAGGAAAGGTTAGGCTTTCTTCCTTTGTAAAGTTCATAGGGCGTTTTCTTGAGTATCGGTCTAATGACGGCTTGGTTTAACACGTAGCACGCGGTACTCACGGCATCCGCCTAAAAATATTTAGGAAGGTTTGCCTCATTGAGCATAGTTCTAGCCATCTCTTCAAGAGATCTATTTTTCCGTTCAACCACTCCATTTTGTTGTGGTGTACGGGGGACCGAGAAGTTATGCTCAATGCCTAATTCGTCACATAAGGCGTCAAAGCCATCTTGATCGAATTCTCCCCCATGATTACTTCTTATGGATGAAATGTGACAATCTTTTTCATTTTGAACCAATTTAATGAATTTCTTAAAGGCATTAAGTGCATCATACTTATGAGCAAGAAAGAGTGTCCATGTAAATCTCGAATAGTCATCAACGATAACAAAGCCAAAGTAATTACCTCCTAAACTCATAGTTCTTGAAGGTCCAAAAAGGTCCATGTGCAAAAGTTGTAATGGCCTAGTCGTAGAAACAACGTTCTTTGACTTAAACGAGGCCCTTACTTGCTTCCCCTTTTGACATGCATCACAAATTAGATTCTTCTCAAACTTAAGTTTGTTAGAATAATAGACCAACGCTAGAGGGGGGGTGAATAGCGTTTGATCAAGAAATCGCAGGAATAAAAATGAATAAGCGAGAAGTAAAGAGAAAAGAACGAGGCACACCGATTTTATCCTGGTTCACCACAACTTGTGGCTAGTCCAGCCTCCCGAGAGACTCTCTCGAGCTACACTACTATCTCGTTAAGCTTAACGGTTCTTAACAAAGCCGTACAACTTGAGAATTCGAGTCACACGAACCTCAACGAACCTTCGAAGGAAACAACCCTTCCTTCGAACAACAAGAGAAATACCTTCTCTTGTCAAGTGTCTAAGAACACTAAAAACACTCAAGAACAATACTCTCTTTTAGAGTGGATAATGAGTAAAGTAAGAACGCTCAAAAACACAACACAGGCTTCACAAAAATGGCTCTCAAAAGCTATGAAAAATTGAAGAATGATTTGCAATGAAAGAGTAGGAGTTGTGAAGTAATGTGTTGTGTAAAACAGACCCAAACACCCCATTTTATAGTAGAAAAATAGGCTCCAACGGACCAAAGTATTTAAGGGGTGATTGGCATAATTTGTGGGATTTGATTAAAATTGGATCTGCTGAAATTCACCCAGACAGCGCTGTCCTAGGCTTGGACATCGCTGTTCTAGGCTTGATTTTTAAAAATTGGGAAGCAACGGTCATGCCAACAGCGATGTCCAAAACCCCTACATCGCTGTTTTGGCTGTTGACTTCCAAACAAGGAAAGTTTTAGCCTTAAATTCCTTCCAACGGTCAGGTCTCTACATCGATGTTCTATACTAGAACATCGCTGTTTAGGTCTGCCTTTGGAGATGGAAGTTTGGCCTGACAGCGCTGTTGCTGGGTCAACATCGCTGTCCAAAAACTTTCTGCCAATGCACTATATTTTTGGCTTAGGTTGGACAGCGCTGTAGGGAAGCCTACATCGCTGTTCCAGAAGTTTCTGGAAATCCAACCTTGGCTCAACAGCGATGTCTAGTGACCAACATCACTATTGGAAGACTTAACGCCAAACCATGTTTTTAGCTACCCAGTCCAGACAGCGCTGTTGATTACCTCCACATCGCTGTTGGGCTGGTTTAGCCAGACCCATGGTTGGTTTAGTCACGCCGTTAGCCGATGTCAAAAATGCAAGTTCTCCAAAATAAAAACCAAGTTTAGAGAACATTTGTTTATTGCATTTTGCTAAGAGAACAAGTAAAACATCTTGAAAAGCACGTCATTTAGTTGAAAACCACGGCTAACCAAGTTCGTGCCGTTTCGCATGGTTTTTACTAAACGACAAAAAACGGAGAGTGGTTTTTGAGGCGTTTTTGTTGGAGAGCTAATTAAATATGCCCAGAGGTAAAAACCAGTCATAAAAAGTTGAAAACCACTTGGTTGGTTCGAACGCCAAAAACCAATGCCGAAAACCGAAAGCCGAATGCCAGTTTCTGAAAGCCGAACGCCGGATGGCTTGGTTTTTGGCTTGGGCGAACTCCAAGTGTTTTGACCCAAGTTTAAACTTAAAAAAAATATTTTTGAACATGTAAAAGAGATTTTTATGAATTGAGCCTAGAGAGCCAAGATTTGGAATTTTGTGCCGGTCTGGATCACATTAAGACCGACTCAATACAATTTTAGTTCTTCGTTCTTGATTCTGGGTTCTTGGTTCTCAAGTCATCATGCCATGTTCCTTCGCCTTAGTTTTGCTCACTTTAGCTTCGATATGTCGCGGCGGTTTGGCATTATCAAAACCTGTCATAAAAACCGAACACAGTTTAGTACGACGTAAGGCGTAAACCCGTGTTCCAACAATTTCCCCCTTTTTGATAATGGCAAACAAGACGGGGATATGCATACTAAGGGATATTTGTTTTTCAAAAGTTGTGAAAAAGAAATTTCCCCCTTAATTTGTGCTTAAAAAAAATTAGTTGGATTAAAATCAAACGGTCTCGTTTATAGAGACGTTCCCCCTTAGTATATGCATAGCCCTTTTCTTCCCCCTTTTGACATTAAAAAAAAGATAAAAGATAATTTTTATTTATTGAAGATGGGAAATAGCGGAGTACAACGGAAGCATTAAGAGACATGATAATTAAAACAAAAGAGATAGAAATTCTAGGGGCGGCCTAGTCTTCGTCTTCGGTTTTCTCCTCGTCGTCGTCGACGTCCATCTCATCACCGTCAACGGCGTCGTCGAACTCGTCCTCGTCCGGGGAGCTTGACGGGGCGTAGGAGCCATCCTCTTCGTCCTCGTCACCGTACACTTGCCCAAAGAACATGCCATGGTACGGTGGGGGGACGTAGTTAACGCGTTGGAAGTATGCGTTCATGGCGTGCCCTTGGCGTTGAACAGCCTCGTCGAGCCGCTCAAGGTAGCCATCCATCCCGTCAACTTTGAAGTGAAGCCGGTTGAGGGAGTCGGCGATGGAGGCAAGGTTGGCCCGGGCCTGGGATTCGGCTGGGCCAGCAGCAGAACGGCGCCGTTGCACGGCAGTGGCAGGTCCGGCGTTGTCCGACCGCTTCTTGAAGGTTTGGGTGCTGACCGCCCAAATCTTCGTGGCCTTTGTGAGTGGGCCAACGGTGGTGGTCACCTTGAACCGTTCAAGGATGTCCATCACCACGAACGGGTACGGGAGGAGTTGGTCGTGGTCGGTGGACACGGCAATCGTCATGTTGATCATGACAAACTTTGCCCAATTGATTGGGGCCGAGTGCATGATCGCATGGATGAGCTTGAGATCTTCACCGGACATGATGGTGTGGGCGTGCTTCCTGGGTTTGATGATCCGGGAGACGATGTAGAGAAGAAGACGGCCATCGGGGTTAGCGGAGTGGATGGTGGGGCGGCCCGAGGCATGGCGGATGAGCTCGGTGATGCCAAGCTCGTTGAGGATAAGGCCCTCGTTGTTGAGCACCCAGTCCTCGCCTCCATAGTGAGACACATCGTCGCCTTGGAAGGGGAGGCCGGCGATGCGCCCAAGTTGCTCCACGGTGAGCTCAATCGGCGTGCTCTTGACAAGCGAGTAGAGCACGTCATCCTCACGCCGGAGGTTGGAGTAGAAGGCCCGGATCAGCGCCGGGTTGATCTCCTTGCGCGCCCGGGAGACGAACGGCCAAAGGCCGGCTTGATGAAGCTGTGCGTCAAGGTCGTCGTAGCCCTGCAGCTCCGGGTAGCGCTCCGGGATGATCCGTGGGGGAGCCACAACCCGTTTAGAGAAAAAGGTGAGGAAACGGGTGTGCTCCTCCTCGGAATCAAACCAAAGGTGTGACCCGTCGCCATAGTAGAGGCGCTCCTCGGAGGATGATGTAGGCGCCCGGGATTTGGACTTTGATTTCCCGGAAGTGCCTGCCCTGCTCTTGTCTTTGCCCATAGTGAAGAAATCTCAAAAAATTAGAGTAGAGAGGATGAAATATGTGAAGATATTAAAGGAATATGTGTTTGTGTGTGTAAAAGTGAGGAGAGGGGGTCCCAATTTATAGAAAAGGTGGTCTCCAACGTCCAGATTTTCAAAAATATGGCTGTTGGAGAAATTAATGCTGCTGCCAACGGATATTTTTTTTGAAAAATTTGACCTGAACAGCGATGTTCTATAGGCGACATCGCTGTTGAGACAGCGCTGGTAGAATGCTGAACAGCGATGTTGGGCGTTAAGTTTTTTTTTTTTAAATAAGTGTCAAAGGGACAGCGATGTTGAAAAGTACCCTACACCGATGTTCCAAAAGTTTCTGGAATTGTGTAAGGGTGTAAACCCATTAGGATAGCGCTGTTAGGTTATCCTACATCGCTGTTATGCGATTGGAAAAAAAATTTGTAAAAATGGACATCGATGTTGAAGGTAAGACATCGCTGTTAAAAAAGTTTCTGGTTTTGGTTGAAAACAAAAGTTTTGGGAAGACAGCGATGTTTAAAAGGGAACATCGATGTTCAAAAAGTTTCTGGACAGTGAAGATTGAAGGGACTTCCTGGGACAGCGCTGTTGGCTTGATGGACAGCGCTGTTGGAAAACTTTCTGGTTTGACGGTGTTTCCCGCAACAGTGCTGTTGTGTCTCCTGGACAGCGCTGTTTGTATGGTTCCCCCTGATTTCATGAACGGGGTACCTGCAAAAAGGAAAAGTTCTCCGACGCTCAAGTTAGTAAATGTTTTAAAAAATTTAGATGCACAACTTAGATCATCGTGGAGTCAAGGATTCCGAGTTCACTTCGAATGCGGAAGAACGACTCTTTCTCTAAAGGTTTTGTGAAAATGTCGGCTAATTGGTTGTGTGTTTCAACAAACTCAATTTCGACATCACCTTTGAGAACATGATCTCTAATGAAATGATGCCTAATGTCAATGTGTTTCGTCCTTGAGTGAAGAACGGGGTTCTTCGTCAAGCTTATGGCGCTAGTATTATCACAACGAAGAGGAACGTCATTGATACTAAGGCCATAGTCCACGAGTTGTTGCTTCATCCAAAGGATTTGAGCACAACAACTACCGGCGGCTACATACTCCGCTTCGGTTGTGGATAACGCAACACTGACTTGTTTCTTGCTAAACCATGAGACTAAGGAACAACCAAGTAAGTGGCAAGTCCCACTCGTACTTTTACGGTCCAATTTGCAACCGGCAAAGTCCGAGTCGGAGTAGCCGACGAGATGACAAGAAGAGCCTTTTGGATACCACAGTCCAACGTTAACCGTGCCGACAAGGTACTTCATGATCCGTTTCACCGCGGTTAAGTGCGATTCCTTCGGACATGATTGATACCTCGCGCAAAGGCATACGCTAAACATGATATCCGGCCTACTAGCGGTAAGATAGAGAAGAGATCCGATCATACCTCGATACTTTTTGACCTCTACTTCCTTACCTTTCTCGTCTTTGTCAAGATGGTCAGACGTGCTCATCGGGGTCGCCATGGCTTTGGCGTTGTCCATTTCAAACCGTTTTAGGAGCTCCTTACAGTATTTAGCTTGGCAAATGAACATTCCATCTTTCATTTGCTTAACTTGGAGTCCCAAAAAGAATGTGAGCTCGCCCATCATTGACATTTCAAATTCGCTAGTCATTAGCGTCGAGAATTCCTTGCACAAAGACTCGTTAGTAGCACCGAATATAATGTCGTCTACATAAACTTGAACCAAAAGGATGTTATTGTTTTTACTCTTGATAAAAAGTGTAGTGTCAACCTTTCCCCTTTGGAAACCACTATCCAAAAGAAATTTACTCAAACGTTCGTACCAAGCACGTGGTGCTTGTTTAAGACCGTAGAGCGCTTTCTTGAGTTTGAAGACGTGATCGGGAAACTCAAAGTCCTCAAACCCTGGGGGCTGGTCAACATACACTTCCTCTTGAATAAAACCATTGAGGAAGGCACTCTTAACATCCATTTGATAAAGTTTAAAATCCATAGACGAAGCAAAAGCAAGAAGTAAACGAATAGCTTCTAAACGTGCTACAGGTGCATAAGTTTCTTCGAAATCAATGCCTTCTTCTTGATTGTAGCCTTTAGCTACGAGCCTAGCTTTGTTTCTAGTTATTATTCCATTTTCATCAAGTTTGTTACGGAACACCCATTTCGTACCAATAATCGTTCGATCATCGGGCCTTGGCACCAATTCCCAAACGTCATTCCGTTTGAATTGGTTTAGCTCCTCTTGCATAGCCAAGGTCCAATGTTCATCGTTTATTGCTTCGGAAATGGTTGTAGGTTCAATTTGAGATACAAAAGCCATGTGTCCTACGGTGTCCCTAAGAGAGTTACGAGTACTTACCCCGCGGTTGATGCTGCCGATTACCTGGTCAAGTGGATGGTTTCTGTGCGTTCTCCAAGCGATGGGAAGCTCGGTTTCCTCTTGTTCCTGGGCTTCCTCTTGTTCTTCTTCGTCTGCTTGGTCTTCACTTTCGACCATCACTTGAGGTGTTTCCTCAGGTTGTGGTTGCGGGTTGGTGTATAATGGTGTGTCTTCTTCATCGTCTTCAAGGTGTACTCTCTCTAATGAATCTGCAAGATCATCACAAATAGCCTTTCTCGCCAAGCGAGTATTGTCTTTGGAAAATACAATATGAGGGGACTCCTCAATAGTCAAAGTACATTTATTAAATACTCTATAGGCCTTGCTGCGAAGAGAATAGCCAAGAAAAATCCCTTCGTCCGACTTGGCATCAAATTTTCCCAAGTTATCTTTGCCGTTATTATGAATAAAACATTTGCAACCAAAGACTCGAAGATGGGAAATATTTGGCTTTCTCCCTTTGTATAGCTCATAGGGCGTTTTAATGAGTATCGGTCGAATGACGGCTCGGTTTAACACGTAGCTCGCGGTACTCACGGCATCCGCCCAAAAATACTTAGGGATTTTTGCCTCATTGATGATAGTTCTAGCCATCTCTTCGAGACATCTATTCTTACGTTCCACCACTCCATTTTGTTGTGGTGTACGTGGGGCTGAGAAGTTATGATCAATGCCAAGTTCGTCACACAAATCTGAGAACAGATTTCGTTCGAACTCTCCCCCATGGTCGCTTCTTATGGCTACTATGGTTGTTTCTTTTTCATTTTGAACTTTCTTTAGAAAATTTTTGAAAACATGAAATGCTTCACTTTTATGAGTAAGAAACAAGGTCCATGTAAACCTAGGGTAGTCATCGACAATCACAAACGCAAAGTAATTGCCACCAAAGCTTTTCGTTCTAGAAGGACAAAAGAGATCCATGTGCAAAAGTTGAAGCGGTCTAGACATTGAAACAACGTTCTTAGACTTAAACGAAGCCCGAACTTGCTTCCCCTTTTGACATGCATCACATATGGTGTCTTTTTCATACTTAAGTTTTGGAATGCCAATTACTAAGTCTTGTGAAACCAATTTGTTCAAAAGGTTCATGTTCATATGAGCTACCCTTCGGTCTCATGAGGCACTTAGCAAAGCCAGAAGGAGATTTGTCTAAGTTAACCATATATATGTGTCTTCCTCTTTACTCATGAGGCACTTAGCAAAGCCGGAAGGAGATTTGTCTAAGTTAACCATATATATGTTATCGATTCTATCACCACGTAGAATGACCTTATTATCACTAAGGCGTTCTACCGTGCATGATTTTGAATCGAAGGTCACACGGTTTCCCTTGTCACATAATTGACTTATGCTCAAGAGATTGTGTTTAAGACCTTTAACAAGCAAGACATTATCTATAGAGGAGTTTTCAGATTTACCTACTGAACCAACGCCGATAATTTTTCCCTTTCTATTGTCTCCAAAAACTACGTTTCCTCCTTTAGCGGGTTTGATTTGGAGAAACTTGGATGCATCCCCGGTCATGTGCTTGGAGCATCCGCTATCAAGGTACCAAAGTACACTCGATGCCTTCAAGCACACCTATAAAACACATCAATGAGTTTTAGGTACCCAATTTACGTTGGGTCCTCGGATGTTAGGTGTGTGATGGTAGTGTGCTTGATTTTGTGACAGGTGCCTATGCCTAGTGTAACAAACGGGAGCAATATGGCCTATCCTATTACAATAATGACAGACTACATTGGGGTTGTACATGTGCCTAGGTTCATAATAGTTAGAAGGTTTAACCATTTTGTTCCTATTTTGTGAAAATGATGGTTTTTGGAAATTTTGAAACTGGCCTCTTCTAGGTGTTCTAGCATCATTTCTTCTTATTTGAGAAAATTCATTTTTATGCACAAAATCATTTTTCTTACCATGACCATTTTCAATCCTAGGTTTTAGTCTAGGTTGTCTGGTGTCCTTAGGTTGACTAGATTTTCTATTATCTTGATTTTTAGGTTTCTTATGTTGAACCTTAGATGATTGTCTAGGTGGTGGCTCAACATTATCTTTAGCTTTATTTTTATCAAAACCTATTCCTTCCTTAGAAAAATGCATAGTGTCAAGAAGTAAATTTAAGTCTTTATGAGGAGTATTAAATTTCTTGACCGTGCTCTTAAGTTTAGCGACTTGCTCTTTTAAAGCTTTGCAAGACCCACATTCACTTGATGAGCTTTCTGGTTTGTCAGCGCTTCTTTTTCCAAAAAATTTGTTTTCTTGTTTAAGTGTTTCATTTTCTTTTTCCAATTTTTCAAAATCGTTTTCAAGTAAAGAAAGTCGTTTCTTCAAAGATTTATTTGTTTTAGAAGCGCTAACAAATTCCTCATCGAGTTCATGAAGTGCTTCTTGCATTTCTTCAAAAGTATAAGAGTCGGAAGAAATGTTACATACCTCTTGGACATCGTCGCTTTGATCTTCGTGTGCCATGAGGCAGAGATTTGCAGCTTCGTCCTCCTCTTGGTCGGTTGATTCGTCGCCGGAATCGCCACCCCAAGAGATGTAGGCCCTTTGCTTCTTGAAGCCAGACTTGTCCTTGCCGTGTTTGGCCTTTGGACACCTTGGCTTGATGTGGCCAATCTCGCCACAGCCGTAGCATTTGGGAGGACCGTCGTGCTTCCTTCCCTTTCGCTCAAATTCCTTCTTCATGAACTTGTGGAACTTTTTGATGACGAGCCCGAATTCATTGTCGTCATCGCTTGAAGCCTCTTCCACCGGTTCCTTGGTGGCTTTGAGAGCTATCCCCTTTTTCTTTTGTTCATCCAAAGACGGGGTTAGAATAGTAGATTCATAGGTTTTAAGATTACCTCTTAGCCCGTCGATGGTGACGTTGGAGACTCCGATGGATTCGTAGATTGCATCGGCTTTTGACCTCCATTCGGGTGTGAGACTCCGCAGGATTTTTCTCACAAGATCCTTGTTGGTGTAGGTCTTTTTGAGAGCATGAAGATCGTTGATGATCTTTGAGAACCGGTCGAACATGTCATCAATTTTCTCACCTTCTTTCATCCGGAACATTTCGTAGTCTTGGGTGAGAAAGTCGATCTTGGCTTCGCGAACTTGATCGGTACCTTCGTACGTCACTTCAAGCTTGTCCCACATCTCCTTGGCGGTTGTGCAACAGGAGATCTTTCGGTAGTCATCGGGGTTGACCGCGCAATATAGCATATTGATGGCCTTTGCATAGTTTTCAATCTTCTTGATGTCCTCGACATCAAATTCGTTTTCAGTCTTTGGGACCGTGGTTTCTCCCACTTTCTTCATAGGGATTTCTTCGCCATTTTTGATCACCAACCACAATTGGAAGTTGGTGGAACGAATATAGATTCTCATCCGTTCCTTCCAATAAGATTAGTTGGTGCCATCAAAGAGTGGTGGCCTAGAGGTTGATTGACCTTCTCCAATTCCTGCATAGAGATTTCTAGAAGTAGAGCCCATGATCGCTTTACTCTCAAACGGTTAAGTTTGGACGCGAGTTAGGCTCCAGTACCAATTGTTAGAATAATAGACCAACGCTAGAGGGGGGTGAATAGCGTTTGATCAAGAAATCGCAGGAATAAAAATGAATAAGCGAGAAGTAAAGAGAAAAGAACGAGGCACACCGATTTTACCCTGGTTCACCACAACTTGTGGCTAGTCCAGCCTCCCGAGAGACTCTCTCGAGCTACACTACTATCTCGTTAAGCTTAACGGTGCTTAACAAACCCGTACAACTTGAGAATCCGAGTCACACAAACCTCAACGAACCTTCGAAGGAAACAACCCTTCCTTCGAACAACAAGAGAAATACCTTCTCTTGTCAAGTGTCTAAGAACACTAAAAACACTCAAGAACAATAATCTCTTTTAGAGTGGATAATGAGTAAACTAAGAACGCTCAAGAACAAAACACAGGCTTCACAAAAATGGCTCTCAAAAGCTATGAAAAATTGAAGAATGATTTGCAATGAAAGAGTAGGAGTTGTGAAGTAATGTGTTGTGTAAAACAGACCCAAACACCCCATTTTATAGTAGAAAAATAGGCTCCAACGGACCAAAGTATTTAAGGGGTGATTGGCATAATTTGTGGGATTTGATTAAAATTGGATCTGCTGAAATTCACCCAGACAGCGCTGTCCTAGGCTTGGACATCGCTGTTCTAGGCTTGATTTTTAAAAATTGGGAAGCAACGGTCATGCCAACAGCGATGTCCAAAACCCCTACATCGCTGTTTTGGCTGTTGACTTCCAAACAAGGAAAGTTTTAGCCTTAAATTCCTTCCAACGGTCAGGTCTCTACATCGATGTTCTATACTAGAACATCGCTGTTTAGGTCTGCCTTTGGAGATGGAAGTTTGGCCTGACAGCGCTGTTGCTGGGTCAACATCGCTGTCCAAAAACTTTCTGCCAATGCACTATATTTTTGGCTTAGGTTGGACAGCGCTGTAGGGAAGCCTACATCGCTGTTCCAGAAGTTTCTGGAAATCCAACCTTGGCTCAACAGCGATGTCTAGTGACCAACATCACTATTGGAAGACTTAACGCCAAACCATGTTTTTAGCTACCCAGTCCAGACAGCGCTGTTGATTACCTCCACATCGCTGTTGGGCTGGTTTAGCCAGACCCATGGTTGGTTTAGTCACGCCGTTAGCCGATGTCAAAAATGCAAGTTCTCCAAAATAAAAACCAAGTTTAGAGAACATTTGTTTATTGCATTTTGCTAAGAGAACAAGTAAAACATCTTGAAAAGCACGTCATTTAGTTGAAAACCACGGCTAACCAAGTTCGTGCCGTTTCGCATGGTTTTTACTAAACGACAAAAAACGGAGAGTGGTTTTTGAGGCGTTTTTGTTGGAGAGCTAATTAAATATGCCCAGAGGTAAAAACCAGTCATAAAAAGTTGAAAACCACTTGGTTGGTTCGAACGCCAAAAACCAATGCCGAAAACCGAAAGCCGAATGCCAGTTTCTGAAAGCCGAACGCCGGATGGCTTGGTTTTTGGCTTGGGCGAACTCCAAGTGTTTTGACCCAAGTTTAAACTTAAAAAAAATATTTTTGAACATGTAAAAGAGATTTTTATGAATTGAGCCTAGAGAGCCAAGATTTGGAATTTTGTGCCGGTCTTGATCACATTAAGACTGACTCAATACAATTTGTGCCGGTTTTGACTGACTCAAAACCGAACACAGTTTAGTACGACGTAAGGCGTAAACCCGTGTTCCAACAAAGTTTAGGAACACCAATTACTAAGTCTTTTGAAACCAACTTATCAAGATGGTCCATGTTAACGTGAGCTATCCGATGATGCCATAGCCACGTTTCTTCCTCTTTGGTAATGAGACACTTAGCTAAAGTAGACGGGGAATTTTCAAGATCAAACATGTAAATGTTATCCACTCTACTACCACAAAGAATAGTCCTATTGTCACACAAGCGTTCTACAATGCATTTACTAGAATCAAAGATGACACGGTTACCTCTATCGCACAATTGACTAATGCTAAGAAGATTGTGCGTGAGGCCCTCAACGAGAAGAACGTTCTCAACGGTTGTAGCATTGTCTCTCCCGACGGTGCCACTTCCAATGATCCTTCCTTTGTTGTTGTCACCAAAAACAACATTGCCACCTTTGAAAAACTCTAAACTCCTAAATTTGGATGCGTCTCTGGTCATGTGCTTGGAGCATCCGCTATCGAGATACCAAGAGGTACTCGAAGCCTTCAAGCACACCTACAAGAAGATATCAAGGAGACGGTTTAGGTACCCATGTATTGTTGGGTCCTTTTTGGTTAGCATATGTGCGATGTGTGCGCGTTTGTTGAAAATGCCTAATTTTGGTGAAGCACACGGGTACAATGTGACCTATCATATTGCAATAGTGGCAAATAATATTTGGATTATTCATCCTATATGGTTGAGTGTAATGAGTTCTAGGTTTGCTAGGATGTGCTCTTCTAGTTTGATTATTTATCCTAGCATTTTTATTCCCCCTAGCTTTAACAAATGTTGTTTTTCTAGACTAGCAACTTTAGCTTTTAATGAAGTACAACTCGCAACTTTAGCTTTTAATGAAGTACAACTAGAGCATGTAGAAGAAGAAGTAGTTGAAGGTTCTTGTGGCCTTTTTCCAAAAGAGATAATTTCTTGTTTAAGTTTATCATTTATATTTTTGAGTTCTTTTACATCATTCTCAAAAATCAGGATTTTTTGTTTAACTTCATTATTTTCTTTGGAAGCCTTTTTGAACATTCCTACTAAATCTTCTACAATGCAAACAACATCATTAAGAGTTAAAGGCTCATTGGGATAAGGTTCTTGATCACTTACCTCTTTTGATGTATCACCATCTTCAATGGCCATGAGACATAAGTTGGCCACTTCCTCCGTTTCTGAGTCTTCACTCCCGGAGCCGTCGTTCTCCCAAGAGATGTAGGCACGTTGCTTCTTCGGTGCCCTCTTGTCTTTCTCGTTCTTGAGCTTCGGACACATTGGTTTGATGTGTCCAATTTCACCACACCCATAGCATTTGGGTGGAGTGTTCTTCTTGGCTCCCTTCTTGAGCATCATCTTCTTGAATTTTCGGACAAAGAGTCCGAGGTCGGTGTCGTCGCTGTCATCATCTTCATCATCAACGTTGTTGTGGGTTGATGTTGTTGCGGGTAGAGCAATAGACCTCTTGTTCCTCTCTTCAACCACCTTTGAGAGTTGGGTGGTTTCGTAGGTAATAAGATTACCTCGAAGAGCATCATAGGTCGTTGTTTGGAAGTCACGACCTTCTTCGATTGCGTCCACCTTTGAACGCCATTTGGGGGATAGGCTTCGCAGCACCTTTCTCACGAGCTCTCGGTCGGTGTAGGTCTTCCCGAGAAGATTGAGAGGATTAATGATGTTAGAGAACCTCTCAAACATTTCCTCAATCTTCTCGTTTTCCTTCATTGAGAAGAGTTCGTACTCGTGAGTAAGATGGTCTATTTTGGCCTCCCGAACCTGCGCGGTTCCTTCGTAGGTGACCTCCAATTTCTCCCACATTTGTTTTGCGGTTTCACACCGCGAAATTTTTCGGTAGTCATCCGCATTAACACCGCAATAAATCATGTTTATTGCTTTTGCGTTGAGCTCCATCTTTTTGCAATCTTCATCGGTGAACTCCTCTTCGGTTTTGGGAACGTTGACCTCACCGACTTTCTTCATCGGGATTCCGCAGCCGTTCTTCACAATCAACCACAGCTTGTAGTCGTTGGATTGGATAAAGATTCTCATCCTCTCCTTCCAATACGAGTATTTTTTTCCATCGAACAAAGGTGGCCTCGTGGTTGATTGTCCCTCGGTCACTCCTGCGTTGAACATCCTTGATGCCATTTGATCTTTTAGCTCCTGAAAAATAACGTATTCGAAGAACTTCCCGCTCCGATACCAATTGTTAGACAAATGTGCAACTCTAGAGGGGGGGGTGAATACAGTTGTTTTCAAGAATGTGCGTTTTTCGCGTGTAAAAGAAAAATCGCAGGAATAAGTAAAGAGAGTAAGGGAAAGAAGAACACCGGGATTTATACTGGTTCACCACCTCGTGGCTAGTCCAGTCCTCCGAGAGACTCTCTCGAAAGTCCTACTAATCTTCAAGCTTCAACGGGTGCTTGAAAAACCGGTACAACTTGAGAACTTGAATCACACAAGCCTCACTTTCTTACAACAACAAGACTTGAGTCACACAAGTCTTATGAACAACACTCAAATGAGATTGAGTTTACAACACAAGAATGAAAGCTCACACAATTGAGCAAAGTAGTGTTTGAAGGATTAAAGCTCTATGGATGACAACTTCTTTAGCACTCAAAAAAAATATTTCTAACTCTCAAAAATAATGTTTTGATGAGGAAGATGAAGCAAGGAATGACAAAGGCTCAATGAATATTTGGAGTGCAGGAGTGAAGTGTGGAGAAGAAGGAGAATGAGGGATTAAATAGGCTGACTGAAAATAAATCCGTTGGAGCAGGTTGAAAATATGCACCAGATAAAATTAATCGATTAAGGTAGAAGGTTAAATCGATTACGGTACACAGGAGCGAAAAGCCTGAAAAGAAAAACGGACCATAATCGATTAAATGAAGTCCAATAATCGATTAGTAGGCTCTAATCGATTAATTGATGAGGAATAATCGATTATTTGTTCAAAGTTGAGCAGCCCACCGAAAATCTTATAAATCGATTAAAGTGAAGCAACAAATCGATTAGGCGGTTCTGTCCAAGCTAATCGATTTTCATAAAAGAAATAATCGATTAATTATTATGTCCAGAGAAATTGCGCTGGATCTAATCGATTATCCTAGAGGAAATAATCGATTAACAGGAAAATAATGCGCAAACACAAAGGGCCCAAGCCAATTGCGATTGGAAGGAGTTTGGATTGTAACTCGTTGTTTGGGACAATGGACGCTCCTCGGATAATATCTCCCTATTCAATGAATTTGAGTAGGAGAAAGAAAAAGAGAGTCCAAAAATTATTTTGTGTGTTAATCGATGTACACGAAAAATATTTAAAGTAAATTTTTCTTACCAAGTAAAAATTGTGTAATAATAAAAAAAATGTTTTAAAGAAGTTTTGACACACTTATTTTGAAACTGACTCAGTAAAATATTTTAGACATAGGAAAAGTGATTTTTCAACTGACTCAAAAATAATAATAATTTTTATCCCTCAGAAATTAATTTGTTTGTGCAGAAGATATTGTCATCCTTACAAAAATTCCTAGACTCAATAAAAATAAAAAGTCTTCGGAGTCTTCGCTTCACTTCAAAAAAAACTGCGTAGGGGTGAGCGTGAATTTTATCGCCGAAACTTCTTGATGCCCTTCTTTGCTTTTCTCGATCCGAATAAATTTTCGAATATCGATTGAATTTAATCATCCTGTTTGTCATTCATCAAAACAAAAAAAAAAATAATCCAAAAAAATAATAAAGGGGTTTGAACTCATGTCAAACATAGTTGAGCGACCTCCTTCCGAGATGCCACCCCAATTAGCATCGGAAAAGGCAGTAAGACGTAGAGGCACCCGATTGGACAAGAATCACCCGTGAAACAACGTTCCTTTGAGGTACCAAAGTACACGCTTGAGAGATATCCAGTGGCATTCGGTAGGGGCATGCATGGATTGGGCAAGCTTGTTTACGGAGAAGGACACATCCGGCCGAGTCAAGGAAAGATATTGCAAATCAGAAGCGAGAGGTGAAGGACCCAAAACCTTGAGGTCGTCAACCGCCATCGGGGTGGTAACCTCCTTTGCACTAGTCATTGATACATCGTCTAAAATATCAAGCACATATTGAGATTGAGAAAGAAACAAACCGCTGGTGGTTGGGATAACTTCAACACCTAGAAAATGACTCAGCGACCCAAGATCCTTGAGAGAAAACTCTACTGCCAAAGCACGGATGAACGCATCAAGGAAAGAAGTAGAGCTGCCGGTCAAAGTGATATCATCCACGTAGACCAAGAAATAGGCAAGGACCCCCCCATGATGATAAACAAATAGAGATGTGTCAGATTGAGCACGAACAAACCCGAACTTGACCAGAAAATGGGAAAGGGCATCATACCAGGCTTGAGGAGCCTGTTTTAAACCATACAAAGCCTTAGACAGCTGGAACACATGAGTAGGAAGCTCCGGATTGACATAGCCAGGGGGTTGTTCCATAAAAACCTGCTCATTGAACCTGCCATGCAAAAACGCATTATTCACATCCAATTGACAAAGCGGCCATCCATTTGCGAGTGCAAGACTAAGCACAAGATGAATAGTAACCAGTTTCATCACAGGACTAAATGTTTCGAAGTAGTCACGACCAGCTTCCTGAAGATAACCTTTAGCCATAAGGCAAGCTTTGTAGCGATCAATAGAGCCATCCGCCTTGCGCTTAACCCTAAAAATCCATTTACACCGAATCGGCCTCTGGGATGAACGCGGAACAAGCTACCAGGTTTGGTTTCGCATGAGGGCTTAATACTCATCATCCATAGCCTGCCGCCAACGAGAGTCCTTGAGAGCTTGAGCCACATTTTTAGGTTCATGAGTAAGAGGAAGAGGATGTTTGGTAGTAGCATGAACGTGAGAGCGATCAGAGACAAAATCAGAGTTGAAAAACCGAGGATTAGGACGACGAGACCGAATAGGACGAGACACCATAGGAGATGCAGGCACACTGCTGGTAGGCGTAGGGGCTGGAAGACCTGGAGCATTAGTGGGAATCATGGGTACTGGGATATTAGTGTGAGAAGTCATATTTGGGGAAGAGGGAGTGGCAAGGGAAGGTGGATGGGCTGCGTTTACATGGGAAAACAGTGGGGGATAATGAGGATATGGTGTAGGCGAAGAGGAAGGAGGGGACGGTGGAGCAAGGGAGGAAGATGGGTAAATATGAGGAACAAACTGCACATGACGTGAGAGATAGAGACGCTTGGTAGAAAGATCCAAACACTTATAAGCTGACCAAATTGGAGTAGCTTCCGAGTAAAGCCCCAACGATTGATTAGTCTTGACGAAACTAAATAGAATAGCAAGGATTGGGTGTACCGTCGACGACTTTGGGCGGAGCAGCCAGGGAGCCGTCAAGGTAACCAAGGAAATCAAGGCCAATTAGAGTAGATCGAACCTGATGCTGCCATATTGCAAAATTTGTGGATACCAACTTTATTGGAAAGTGGGTTTTGGAATGGAGATGTACCACCACAGTATCCTTGGTGATTACAGAAGGAGATAAGGCTGGTGCCATGGTAGCAGGTGAAAAACAATTTGGGTGTGAATGACGCAAGAAATATTCTTGTAGAGGCGTGCAAACTGGATCACAAAAAAGGATGCAAACCCTTTTGTTAAAGCTCTGATACCATATACAGAATAATGCTTAATACTTCATTAACACATGGTGCTACATTATATAGCTACAGAGTTGGAGTCACACTACACTACTGGATAATACCAAATGCTAACAACCCATCTATTCTACGGATAATACAAAGTGGTTAGACTATTAACAAGGAGATAACAACAAGATAGTAAATGAATACATAATTATCTATTTATCCTTAATATTAGCAAGGTCCCATTCTGCCCGGCCCACTCCTATATCTTCATTAAAGTACTCTTATACTGCTTTTCCTAAGTTGGCTACATCTGGTGTTGGTAGTTCTTCTACATCTATGAAAAAAACTCTTAAAATGCCTACAAGAAAGAGAGTGGATGAAATCAAAGCCAAAGAGTTATGTATGTGTTATGGGTAAATTTATACTTTTGGACATCATTTCACTCACAAGAGCCCCACTCTGTTATGGTCATTCCAAAAGTACATAATTTGATAGCGTAGAAAATTGACCTATTATTTATTTTGTAGAATAGAGGGGTTTGGGGGAGTCCGATACCGGTATTCTTAATCAATTTTACCTTAGAAAATGACCATATTAAGAATTTGTAAGCATGATTCACTTGAACTCCAAATTTTGGTCCAATCTACTTCTTCTGTTAACCGCCTCAACCTCTTTCCCTACTTGTTTTAGGTCGAAAAAGGGATAGAGTTTTTATTTACTATGCAACAAATACAATATCAACACAATGTCCGTGTTGTTATTGTTGTCTGTTGTTGTTGACATCATCGTTGTTGTCATCCGTAAAGATTGTCACTCTCATCTATGTCGCATGTAGAATTTTGTGAAATTGAAAATAATTTACATTCCATATTAGTCAAGTATATATACACACAGATATTTAAGAGACAAGCAACTACCGTCCAAAAACAATAACATAGACCCATTTACATAATAACCCAATACCCTCAAGAGTTGGCGCATAAATATCATGAATGCCCAACTTGGATAATAGAAAATGAAATAAAAGACTAGACAACGCTTTAGTAAACAAATCAGCAATTTGAAAACAAGTGGGCACATAAGCATAACAATTTCCTTGTGTTAAATACACTGACAAATGATATGACAGTCTACATCAAGATTTTTGGATCATTTGTGGAACACCGAGTGGGCACATAAGCATAACAACTTCCTTATACTAAAAACACTGACAAACAATGTGATCGTCTACATCAAGATGTTTGGATCGTTCGTGGAACACAAGATTTTCAAGAATAAATAAAGCTGACTTCTTATCACAATATAACATGGGAGTAGCAACACATGGGATGCCTAGTGCCAATAGTACGCCACGAATCCGCCGAATCTCGTAATAGGTATTGGCCATAGCCCGATACTCAGATTAGCTTTGGCAGACGAGCAAGACACAACTATTTGTCTCTTGGTTCACCAAGACATAGGAGATCCTCCCAACATAATAAAGTAACCAGTAACTTAACTTCGAGTGAGCAGGTGACTCGCCTAGTCGGAATATGAAAAAGCTACAAGGGCAAGACTGCATAGAAGAGTACCTTCACTGGGGTGCCCGTAAGATAACGCAAGACACGTAAGGTTGTGTTGGAACACGAGGAGCTTGCATAAGTTGAGATAAAACATTTACTGAAAAAGAAATATTCGGACAAGTAAGAGTGAGATACAATAAGCACCCCACAAGCCTACGATACTTTGTAGGATCTCTTCTCTCAACACTGATAGAACGTGTAAGATTATGATGCGATTTAATTAGAGTATCAACCGACTTACAACCCAACAACCTTGTTTCCCGAAGAATACCCAAGGTATACTTATGTTGAGTTAACATCATACCCTCATTGGAATGAGCACATTCAATCCCCAAAAAGTAAGAGACAAGGCCAAGATCTTTTAGATGGAAATAATCGTTTAGGTACTTCTTAAAACAAGTACAAAGTGAACTGTTGTTTCTTTGCAACAAGAATATCATCCACATAAACAAGAAAAACCAAAATATCTAGACCATGACTATGTACAAACAGAGTATGATCAGCATGGGCTTGACAAAACCCATAACGATGCATGGGAGATTGTCTCAGACCATACCAGCATTTACATAATCGACACACTTCGCCAGGCTAAGCGTGTGGATACCAGGTAGCAACTTCATGTGCACTTCATCATGAAGATCACCATGCAGGAAAGCATTATTAACGTCCAACTGATGGACTTCCCACCTTTGAGCCACATCAACAGATAACAAGACTCAAACAATAGTATGTTTTGCAACATGAGAAAATGTATTAGTGTAAAGAGTGCCAAATTTCTGATGATTATCCAAAACAACTAACCTGTCTTTGTCACGGTCTTTAGTGCTATTTGAGAAAAACTTGGTACAATACACCCGCAGACAACTCAAAGCTCTTCGGTGTGAGGGAAGATTTGTAATATCCCATGTGTGATTGCACTCCGAAGCGTGAAGTTCCTCTTGCATAGTGATAAGTCCGTTTCGTACTTATCTTTTTTACTCATATTTAATTCGTTCTTGTACCATTTTTGTTATCAAAACAATAAATTCTATATTATTTTTCATCAAAAATATATGTTTTGATAAATTCATAATAAAAAGAATGTCTTTGAATTAATATGTAAAATTGGGCCAAGGATGGAGTAAAAACAGTAAACTTTTTAGAAAAACAATTCTATCTCACAAACGGTGTGGAATTAGAAGTTGGTGCAGAAGGAAAAAATGTTCAGAACAAAATTTTAAGCAGGATAGCATCGACGGATCGGAGCGACAAAGTAGGCGGCCTGGTAGGCAGCGGTCTGCCTGGTCGTCGGTCAGAGTGGCGGCGACGGGGAGCAAACGAACCAGCGGGATGGAGGAGTGCCGGCGGGCTGGCAGGCTGCAGCCTGCCTGCCGCCTATCGACGACGACCAAAAGCTTCTAGGATCCGAGCAGCAGCAGTGGCAGGCTGGCCAGTGGCCGCCAGTCTGCCCGCCGGTCGGTCCTCCTCCCTCCTATAAATTCCGGCGGCTCCTCCCCTTTCCCAAGCAATGTTCATTCGACTTTCCCCCTTTTAGGGGTGAAAATTCCCCTTTTATTACTCTTAAATATTGTACTAAATTTGTGTTGGTTAAATTTCATCATTCCAAGTTAATTCTCACGTCCTTGAAGCACTGTAAGTTTTTTTCTTTTCTTTTTATTGTAATTTTTATTGAACTTTTTATTAATAAAATATTATTTTGTTGATTATCGATATGTCTTTGAGAATTTTATACATTGTTATGATGATATTGGATATTTTGTTTGAGATTATGAATTGGTAATTATATATGGGTTAGGATTTGGAATAAAGATTTAACCAATTTAATTTTATCTATTTATTTCTAATTGGATTAATTGTTAGAAAATGAATTAATCTTTATTAATTAATAAAATTGTTTTTATTATTAATTAATCCTTGGAAATTAATCTTTTATCTTGTCTATGAGGTAATAAGATTAATTAAGCCACACGTTCCGAACACCTAGAAATAGTCAGGGTTAGAAATAACCGTTTGGAATGGTTTTAACTAATTAATAATACTAAACATTTTATTAATTAAGTAATTGGAAAACAGTTCTTGCCTTGTCTATGAGGATTTAGAATTATTTAAGCCGAACATTTTCTAGCACAGTATTGAGACCTAGAAATAGGAGATGTACTAGAAATATAATAATCTTATAATTAATATTGAGACCTAGAAATAGGAGATGTATTAAATATAAGATTAGAATTCTATGTTGTATATTGAGAACTAGAAATAGGAGATATATTGGACATAAGTGCTACACATTTCATTACTCTAATTTCCAATTAAATGATGAGTTAAATTGTGTTGAGTCCGAGATTCAATCCTAACTTCTGAAATTGTTTGTTTAATTATTTTAACTGTTTTAAACTTTTGATTTCTCTTCTCTTTTAGTAGACTATTAGAGTAAAATTTAGCCTGTGATAAATAATAAAACTAATTATTCCCTCCGTCACTCCTGGAGAGAACGACCCGAGTCTAACTCGGTTATTTGTTGACTTACCTCTATACGCAGTTCGTCACATAGCTTATTTCCAAGAATCAAACTAAATTGCATCCCTGAAACTCTTTGGCACATCATTAGAATTTAATGCAGCCACAAAACCTTTGTACATGTCATGTAAGTTCTCATAATGAACAAAGTTAGCTATAGGAAATCGTCTACCTGAAGATGAGGATGATCTAGGAGAGGATGCAACAGGAGTGATGGACATACCAAGCAAAATGACATATATAATCTTTAAGATGAGATGGAGGACGACGAACACGAGGGGCGGTAGTCTCATCACTTTCAAGTCTGTACACAAAGGGGAGTCACTGTTACTATCGGTGGTGGGACTGCCTGCTCGCCAGTAGATTGAGTCAATGACGTGGGGGTTGGGAGTTTTCGCCACAAACAAGAGCGAGAGGGACTCGGAAAATCCACCGGAGAAGGTTGACACACGGATGTAGGAGTAGTTTTTACTATAGAAATGAAAATCAGGAACTGAGACTCGTCAAATGAAATATTATGAGTATGAAAGATATGGTTGGTTTCAAGATTGTAAACTCGCCATCCCTTCGTAGCATAAGGATAAAGAACAAACATACACTTGACAATACGAGAAGCAAATTTATTTAGGGGTTTGGAGACTTGACGAACATAACTCAGACACCCAAAAATGTGGAGATGACTCAAATAAGGGTTTTTGGATGACAATGTCTCGAGGGGGGACTTACCTTTGAGTAACTTGGTTCGAGTACAATTAGTGAGATACACTAGCATTTTGACACATTCACTCCAAAACTCATTTGGTAGGGATGCCTGAAACATAAGAGAGCGATCAATGTTCAAAAAATGACAATTTTTACATTTGACTCGCCCACTTTTCTGTGGAGTACAAACACAAGAAGTTTGAATATACACTCCCATTTGATGATAATATTCGTGCAATGGCATGATGAACTGAGAACCAAGAACCAAGAATCAAGAACGAAGACTTAGAATTATTGAGTCGGTTTTAATGTGATCAAGACCGGCACAAATCTTCAAAACATGGCTCTCTAGGCTCATTTCATCAAAATATTTTTTGCATATTCAAAATGATTTTCTTAAGTCTTAAACCTACCTGAAAACACTTGGAGTTCGCCCAAACCAAAAACCAAGCCATCCGGCGTTCGGTTTTCAGAAATAGGCGTTCGGCTCTCGGTTTTCGGCGTCCCAACCAACCAAATGGTTTTCAACTTTTTATGACTGGTTTTTACTTCTGGACATATTTAAATAGTTCTCCTACAAAAACGCCTCAAAAACCACCTTCCGTTTTTGGTCGTTTAGTGAAAACCATGCTAAATGGCACGAACTTGGTTAGTCGTGGTTTTCAACTAAATGACGTGGTTTTTAAAATGTTTTACTTGATTTCTTAGAAAAATGCAATAAACAAATGTTTTCAATACTTGGTTTTTACTTTGGAGAACTTGTGTTTTTGACATCGGCTAACGGCGTGACTAAACCAACCATGGGTCTGGCTAAACCAGCCCAACAGCGATGTTGAGGTAACCAATAGCGCTGCCTGGCTTGGGTAGCTAAAAACATGGTTTGGCGTTAAGTCCTCCAACAGCGATGTTGGACATTAGACATCGCTGTTGAGCCAAGGTTGGATATCCAGAAACTTCTGCAACAGCGATGTAGGCTTCCCTACAGCGCTGTCCAACCTAAGCCAAAGATATTGTGCATTGGCAGAAAGTTTTTGGACAGCGATGTTGACCCAGAAACAGCGCTGTCAGGCCAAACTTCCATCTTCAAAGGCAGACCTAAACAGCGATGTTCTAGTATGGAACATTGATGTAGAGACCTGACCGTTGGAAGGAATTTAAGGCTAAAACTTTCCTTGTTTGGAAGTCAACAGCCAAAACAGCGATGTAGGGATTGTAGACATCGCTGTATGCATGACCGTTGCTTCCCATTTTTCAAAACGCAAGCCTAGAACAGCGATGTCCAAGCCATAGGACAGCGCTGTCTGGGTGAATTTCAACAGATCCAAATTTCATCAAATCCCACAAATTGTGCCAATCACCCTTTAAATACTTTGGTCCGTTGGAGCCTATTTTTCTACTATAAAATGGGGTGTTTGGGTCTGTTTTACATATCACATTACTTCACAACTCCTACTCTTTCATTGCAAATCATTCTTCAATTATTCATAGCTTTTGAGAGCCATTTTTTGTGAAGCTTGTGTTGTGTTCTTGAGCGTTCTTAGTTTACTCATTGTCCACTCTAAAAGAGAGTATTGTTCTTGAGTGTTTTTAGTGTTCTTAAACACTTGACAAGAGAAGGTATTTCTCTTGTTGTTCGAAGGAAGGGCTGTTTCCTTCGAAGGTTCGTTGAGGTTCGTGTGACTCGAATTCTCAAGTTGTACGGGTTTGTTAAGCACCGTTAAGCTTAACGAGGTAGTAGTGTAGCTCGAGAGAGTCTCTCGGGAGGCTGGATTAGCCACAAGTTGTGGTGAACCAGGGTAAAATCGGTGTGCCTCTTACTCTTCTCTTTACTTCTCGTTTATTCATTTTTTTTATTCCTGCAATTTTTGATCAAACGCTATTCACCCCCCCTCTAGCGTTAGTCTCTTATTCTAACAATTGGTATCAGAGCCTAACTCGCGTCCAAACTTAACCGTTTGAGAGTAAAGCGATCATGGGCTCTTCTTCTAGAAATCTCTATGCAAGAATTGGAGAAGGTCAATCAACTTCTAGGCCACCACTCTTTGATGGCACCAACTACTCTTATTGGAAGGAACGGATGAGAATCTACATTCGTTCCACCAACTTCCAATTGTGGTTGGTGATCAAAAATGGCGAGGAAATCCCTATGAAGAAAGTGGGAGAAACCACGGTCCCAAAGACTGAAAACGAATTTGATGCCGAGGACATCAAGAAGATTGAAAACTATGCAAAGGCCATCAATATGCTATATTGCGCGGTCAACCCCGATGACTACCGAAAGATCTCCTGTTGCACAACCGCCAAGGAGATGTGGGACAAGCTTGAAGTGACGTACGAAGGTACCGATCAAGTTCGTGAAGCCAAGATCGATTTTCTCACCCAAGAGTACGAAATGTTCCGGATGAAAGAAGGTGAGAAAATTGATGACATGTTCGACCGTTTTTCAAAGATCATCAACGACCTTCATGCTCTCAAAAAGACTTACACCAACAAGGATCTCGTGAGGAAAATCCTGCGGAGCCTCACACCCGAATGGAGGTGTTAGGCGTGTCGTAGCACCTACAAATTAATTTATTATTTCCTTAACTTTTAACCCCCTTTATGATTCAATATTCATCAAGACATATAGATAGGGCAAGTAAGGGTCGATCCCACGAGGAAAGATACTTTTTAGGCTACGAAAATCAGTTCACTTGTCACTTTTATTGAATAAAAACTAACAAAAATCTAAAACTAAAGCTAAGAGATATGGGGAGTTTGAATGATAATTCTAAAAAGATAAAAATGCAAATAAAATAAAGATAAGGATAAAAGATAAGAGATACGAAATGAAACCACAACAGCAACTCGAACTCAGAAGACACCCAGGGAGAAACCAACACACAAAAACAATCACACAATAAACTTTATAATAACATAGAAAATAATAATTAACTTAAACCATTTTGAAAATACTTAGATTTTTTAATAGAAAATAAATTGAACAAATCTGATTAATCAATTAATTATGTCTTAATCCTGAAACTAAACTGCTAATTAAACTCAGGGTTAAGCTGAAGAAGAGATCCACCTGCGGTTCTTTCCTATTCTCCCTAATATAGCCTATGTTAAGACCTGCCCTAACTCTAGACCCTACTATTCTTAACAACCCAAGGACCTGCTCACAGATTTAAATAAAAATAGAGAATTAAGTTCTTTGGAAAACATCACTTAACACTATGCAGTAGACTATATCTATTTAACATAGCCAGCTTGAAAACTCTAATTAATAAAAATTGGGTGGGAGCCAATTATGTATTAACCAGGTGACACTTGTGTTTTGAAAATCTTAGCTATAAACGTACTCAAGATCTTAAAACTGTCAATTGGAATTAGAGTTTAGGCGGCCGTCCTAAATTGATCTAATCCAAGTTTAAACAAAGACTAGTTTTCAAACACCATTTTCGAGTTTAGATTTAACAGTAGCATAAAGCTAAAATTCCTTCAAAATCAAATTAATTCAACAAACAAAAATTCAATCTTTTTCATCAAACAATTTGGCCTAAGAAGATTTTATAATTTCAGAGACAATAATAAATCAATAAATCATATTTGAACAATTCAACACTAACACACAAACAATTCAACACTTATAATAACTTAAACATTCAAATTGAAAATAAACATATTTAATACTGACAATCAAATTCATAAATTGAGAAACTTATAAATTGGAAAGTCTTAATTAAAGAATGAAATTAAAAAGGAGAAAATTGCTCCCCTGAGTTTCTGTGTTCGTCCGAACAGTGCACAGAAGCTAGGAGTCGGGGGAGTTCCCAATCACCGAAGCATCGATCTCGCCTTGCCGTCGCCGTCCAGACCTCCCGTCGTCGTCACCGCTGTGCAATTACCGTCGCCGGACCTAGGGTCGGAACCCTAGGTCGGCACCTGCTCTGCTCCGATCTGTTCTCTCGTCTCTATCCGTCTCCCCCTTTCCCGATCTGGTCTCCTCTTTTTATAATTGAAGTAGAAGAGTTTGAATATGAGAAGAATTGTATCTCTCGCGCTGGATTCCCGTCTCTTGAGCCTTCTTCTTCGTTTCCTACGCTTGTGATTTGGGAGAAGCGTAGCTTTTTTTTCCTTTCCTTTATTTTCTTTGCTCTCTTTATTTATTTCTTATGGGTCAAATTTGGACTTGGCCCAATCTTCACTCTTATTGCTCCAAAGGTCCAATAATGGTATCTTCCTCAACTATTGATGTTCTAAAATATATCTAAAGAATTTTGTCAAGAAAAATAATACTTCCAAAATAATTATCAAATAATAAAAAAGTTCAAAATCGTGCATTTCATGTATAAAATGTAAACAATAGCCTAAAATGTCAAATATTAGAAAATATTCTCATTTATGTATAAAATGCATATTAAATATCTTAAAAGTACTAAGAAATGTAGGAATAAAATAGAATATTTTGTGACTCAACAGGAGGTCAAAAGCCGATGCAATCTATGAATCCATTGGAGTCTCCAACGTCACCATCAACGGGCTAAGAGGTAACCTTAAAACCTATGAATCTACTATTCTAACCCCGTCTTTGGATGAACAAAAGAAAAAGGGGATAGCTCTCAAAGCCACCAAGGAACCGGTGGAAGAGGCTTCAAGCGATGACGACAATGAATTCGGGCTCGTCATCAAGAAGTTCCACAAGTTCATGAAGAAGGAATTTGAGCGGAAGGGAAGGAAGCACGACGGTCCTCCCAAGTGCTACGGCTGTGGCGAGATTGGCCACATCAAGCCAAGTGTCCAAAGGCCAAACACGGCAAGGATAAGCCTGGCTTCAAGAAGCAAAGGGCCTACATCTCTTGGGGTGGCGATTCCGGCGACGAATCAACCGACCAAGAGGAGGACGAAGCTGCAAATCTCTGCCTCATGGCGCACGAAGATCAAAGCAACGACGTCCAAGAGGTATGTAATATTTCTTCCGACTCTTACACTTTTGAAGAAATGCAAGAAGCACTACATGAACTTTATGAGGAATTTGTTAGCGCTTCTAAAACAAATAAATCCCTGAAGAAACGACTTTCATTACTTGAAAACGATTTTGAAAAATTGGAAAAAGAAAATGAAACACTTAAACAAGAAAACAATTTTTTTGGAAAAAGAAGCGCTGACAAACCAGAAAGCTCATCGAGTGAATGTGGGTCTTGCAAAGCTTTAAAAGAGCAAGTCGCTAAACTTAAGAGCACGGTCAAGAAATTTAATACTCCTCATAAAGACTTAAATTTACTTCTTGACACTATGCATTTTTCTAAGGAAGGAATAGGTTTTGATAAAAATAAAGCTAAAGATAATGTTGAGCCACCACCTAGACAATCATCTAAGGTTCAACATAAGAAACCTAAAAATGAAGATAATAGAAAACCTAGTCAACCGAAGTACACTAGACAACCTAGACTAAAACCTAGGAATGAAAATGGTCATAGTAGACAACCTAAGAAAAATGATTTTGTGCATAAAAATGAATTTTCTCAAATAAGAAGAAATAATGCTAGAGCACCTAGAAGAGGCCAATTTCAAAATTTTCAAAAACCATCATTTTCACAAAATAGGAACAAAATGGATAGGCCATATTGCTCCCGTTTGTTACACTAGGCATAGGCACCTATCACAAAATCAAGCACACTACCATTACACACCTAACACCCGAGGACCCAACGTAAATTGGGTACCTAAAACTCATTGATGTGTTTCATAGGTATGCTTGAAGGCATCAAGTGTACTTTGGTACCTTGATAGTGGATGCTCCAAACACATGACCGGGGATGCATCCAAGTTTCTCCAAATCAAACCCGCTAAAGGAGGAAACGTAGTTTTTGGAGACAATAGCAAGGGAAAAATTATCGGCGTTGGTTCAGTAGGTAAATCTGAAAACTCCTCTATAGATAATGTCTTGCTTGTTAAAGGTCTCAAACACAATCTCTTGAGCATAAGTCAATTATGTGACAAGGGAAACCGTGTGACTTTCGATTCAAAATCATGCACGGTAGAACGCCTTAGCGACAATAAGGTCATTCTACGTGGTGATAGAATCGATAACATTTATATGGTTAACTTAGACAAATCTCCTTCCGACTTTGCTAAGTGCCTCATGAGTAAAGAGGAAGACACTTGGTTATGGCACCGAAGGGTAGCTCATATGAACATGAACCTTTTGAACAAATTGGTTTCACAAGACTTAGTAATTGGCATTCCAAAACTTAAGTTTGAAAAAGACGCCATATGTGATGCATGTCAAAAGGGGAAGCAAGTTCGGGCTTCGTTTAAGTCTAAGAACGTTGTTTCAACGTCTAGACCGCTTCAACTTTTGCACATGGATCTTTTTGGTCCTTCTAGAACGAAAAGTTTTGGTGGCAATTACTTTGCGTTTGTGATTGTCGATGACTACTCTAGGTTTACATGGACCTTGTTTCTTACTCATAAAAGTGAAGCATTTCATGTTTTCAAAAATTTTCTAAAGAAAGTTCAAAATGAAAAAGAAACAACCATAGTAGCCATAAGAAGCGACCATGGGGGAGAGTTCGAACGAAATCTGTTTTCAGATTTGTGTGACGAACTTGGCATTGATCATAACTTCTCAGCCCCACGTACACCACAACAAAATGGAGTGCTGGAACGTAAAAATAGATGTCTCGAAGAGATGGCTAGAACTATGATCAATGAGGCAAAAATCCCTAAGTATTTTTGGGCGGATGCCGTGAGTACCGCGAGCTACGTGTTAAACCGAGCCGTCATTCGACCAATACTCATGCAAACGCCCTATGAACTATACAAAGGGAGAAAGCCAAACCTTTCCCATCTTCGAGTCTTTGGTTGCAAATGTTTTATTCCTAATAATGGCAAAGATAACTTGGGAAAATTTGATGCCAAATCGGACGAAGGGATTTTTCTTGGTTATTCTCTTCGCAGCAAGGCCTATAGAGTATTTAATAAACGTACTTTGACTATTGAGGAGTCCCCTCATATTGTATTTTCCGAAGATAATCCTCGCTTGGCGAGAAAGGCTATTTGTGATGATCTTGCAGATTCATTAGAGAGAGTACACATTGAAGACGATGAAGAAGACACGCCATTATACACCAACCCGCAACCACAACCTGAGGAAACACCTCAAGTGATGGTCGTAAATGAGGACCAAGCGGACGAAGAAGAACAAGAGGAAGCCCAGGAACAAGAGGAAACCAAGCTTCCAATCGCCTGGAGAACGCACAGAAACCATCCACTTGATCAGGTAATCGGCAGCATCAACCGCGGGGTAAGTACTCGTAACTCTCTTAGGGACACCGTAGGACACATGGCTTTTGTATCTCAAATTGAACCTACAACCATTTCCGAAGCAATAAACGATGAACATTGGACCTTGGCTATGCAAGAGGAGCTAAACCAATTCAAACGAAATGACGTTTGGGAATTGGTGCCAAGGCCTGATGATCGCACGATTATTGGTACGAAATGGGTGTTCCGTAACAAACTTGATGAAAATGGAATAATCACTAGAAACAAAGCTAGGCTCGTAGCTAAAGGCTACAATCAAGAAGAAGGCATTGATTTTGAAGAAACGTATGCACCTGTAGCACGTTTAGAAGCTATTCGTTTACTTCTTGCTTTTGCTTCGTCTATGGATTTTAAACTTTATCAAATGGATGTTAAGAGTGCCTTCCTCAATGGTTTTATTCAAGAGGAAGTGTATGTTGACCAGCCCCCGGGGTTTGAGGACTTTGAGTTTCCCGATCACGTCTTCAAACTCAAGAAAGCGCTCTACGGTCTTAAACAAGCACCACGTGCTTGGTACGAACGTTTGAGTAAATTTCTTTTGGATAGTGGTTTCCAAAGGGGAAAGGTAGACACTGTTAGACAAATGTGCAACTCTAGAGGGGGGGTGAATAGAGTTGTTCTCAAAAATGTGCGTTTTTCGCGTGAGTGAAATAATAGAATCGCAGGAATAAAATAAAGAGAGTAAGGAAAAGAAGAACACCGAGATTTATACTGGTTCACCACCTCGTGGCTAATCCAGTCTTCCGAGAGACTCTCTCGAAAGTCCTACTAATCTTCAAGCTTCAACGGGTGCTTGAAAAACCGGTACAACTTGAGAACTTGAATCACACAAGCCTCACTTTCTTACAACAACAAGACTTGAGTCACACAAGTCTTAAGAACAACACTCAAAAGAGATTGAGTTCACAACACAAGAATGAAAGCTCACACAATTGAGCAAGTAGTGTTTGAAAGATTTAAGCTCTATGGATGACAACTTCTTTAGCACTCAAAGAAAATATTTCTAACTCTCAAAAATAATATTTTGATGAGGAAGATTAAGCAAAGGATGAATATAGCTCAAAGAATATATTGGAGTGCAAGAGGTGTGTATTGAAATGAAGGAGAATGAGGGATTAAATAGGCTGAGGAAAATAAAGCCGTTGAAGAAAGCTGATGTTCTGTACCAGAGAGAATTAATCGATTAAATTAGGAATTTTAATCGATTAAAGTGTACAGAAGCGAAAAGGCTTGAAACCAAAAGTGGAATTAATCGATTAAAAATGAGGGAATAATCGATTATTCTGTTCTGTTTGAACTAATCGATTAACTGAATAATTTTAATCGATTAAGTTGATTTGCCTGTGAAAACCAACGCTGTGAAATTGGATCTAATCGATTATTTTAGAGTAAATAATCGATTAAAGTGAAAAATAATGCGCAAACATGAAGGCCCCAAGCCAAGCGCAATTGGAAGGAGTTTGGATTGTAACTCGTTGTTTGGGACAATGGACGCTCCTCAGCTAATATCTCCCTATTCAATGAATTTGAGTAGGGGAGAGAAAAAGAGAGTCCAAAAAATTATTTTGCGTGTTAAACGATGTACACGAAAAATATTTAAAGTAAATTTTTTTCTTACCAAGTAAAAATTGTGTAATCAAAAAAAATTTTTTAAGAAGTTTTGACACACTTATTTTGAAACTGACTCAGTAAAATATTTTAGACAGCGGAAAAGTGATTTTTCAACTGACTCAAAAAAAAAAATAATAATTTTTATCCCTCAGAAATTAATTTGTTTGTGCAGAAGATATTGTCATCCTTGCAAAAATTCCTAGACTCAATAAGAATAAAAAGTCTTCGGAGTCTTCGCTTCACTTCAAAAAACTGCGTAGGGGTGAGCGTCAATTTTATCGCCGAAACTTCTTGATGCCCTTCTTTGCTTTTCTCGATCCGAAAAAAGTTTTCGAATATTGATTTAATCATCCTGTTTGTCATTCATCAAAACAAAAAAATAATCCAAAAAATAATAAAGGGGTTTGAACTCATGTCCAACAATTTCCCCCTTTTTGATAATGACAAACATAGTTGAGAAAGAGTAAAGTAAGAGTTCAGAAAATACTTCCTTTTAAGAATAATTCCCCCTGCAAGGTTAGAGAAGTGCAGAAAGAAAAAAATAATTATCGGAGTAATAAGCGGAAAAAAAAATTTTGAAAATAAAGTTTTCTCAACGATCTTTCCTTCCCCCTTTTGGCATTATCAACCGATAACCTTCCCCCTTAAACAATGCCGGAATATTGAAGAAAAAAGATGGCAAGAGTTTTCTTTAAAATGCCACAAGGGGACAATATGTTCTAAATAAGAACAATATTGCCACACCAACAATGATACTAATACATAAACAGTTAATATCAACTAGCATCATCGAAAGGAAACATCATCATCCACCAAAAGAGTCATAACAAAAAACAATGTATCATAATCAGTCAAGAGAAAAATAACAATCAAAGAGAGTTCGCCGGACGAGCTCCTCCGCCAAAGCTGTGACGCGGGCCACGGTAGGAGCGAGATTGCTCAAGACAAGTCATCCTCTCGTTGAGCTGGCGAACGTCATCTCGGATGCACGTGAGAGTATCGAAGATCTTCTTCACCCAAGAAGGTTCCGATGCTTCTTCTCTCGGACGAGTCCTCCGTTGACGAGTGACGCGCTCCGTGGCTCGACTTCCTCCGGCTTGAGATGACTCAGCTTGATTCTCGTTTTGGCTTTCTTCTTCTTCTTCGGCGACTATCAGGTCCAGATTTGGTGCAGCATCGCCCTCCTCTCGATACACAATCCGGGAAAACTTGGCTTCAGTGATGAAACACGTCTTCTTGACCGGCACCTGAGTGTCCCGAGTAAAGTCTATTTTGCAATGAGCAAGGATATGCATAATGGGGATGGCAAAACGGAGATGGGAAAAACGAGTGCCATCGCTAAGTGCAACGATAAAGAAGTGAACCCAATCAAATTTGACATCGTTCAACAGGACGTGAAACAAACGAATATCGTCCTTGTTGACAACGCCATGGTTCGAATCACGGTGCAACAAAACATATGAGAAGATGTATTGTTGGACGCGTTGAATTAAAGTGAGATTAATGACACTCGGGTTGCTAGAGTTTCTAAACTTGAGGTCACGATGATCTAACCCGAGTTGTCGCCAAATTGCCTCATCTTGGAATGTTTCATCCAAGTTTTCAGTAATTTCACCGCGACGAAGGCCAACAAGGAAGTCAAACCGGCACCGTCAATGAAAACGGTTTTGCCGTCAACATAGGAAATGAGAGATGGCGAACCTCCCTTAGTGGTACGAAGATTTGCATAAAATTGACGTATAAGATTTGGACAGAAAAATTCATACGTCAAATGAATGAAACGAAGCAAACCTTGCTGAAGAAACATAGACTTACTCGAAGCATAGGTCGCCGATTTGAAGAGGTCCTTGTTCACGATCTTGGGAGAGACGATCTCCTTCGTGAGGAAGATGTTGTGGAACCTCTCGACGGAAGCTCCAGTGTTGAAGGCGAGACCCGTTTGAATGTGAATATACTTGTTCCCTTCACGACGCCATGGCCTCTCATTCTCCTCTGCCGCGGTTTCTTGACCCGAGGAAGCGTTCTTGCACCTTGGCATCCTTCCTCTTTGAAATTGATGAAATTAGGTGAGAAGATTGGTGAGAAGATGGAAGAAAATTGAGAGGAAATGAAGAGGAGAAGGTGTTAGGGTTTCTGATTTCTTAACAGAGAATGGCGAAGAAGACGAAGCCTGGGCTGGATATAGGGCGAAAAATCGAATATTAATCGATTAAAATAAAGTATTTAATCGATTAAGGAACACAGCCGAGGCAAAATCGATTAAATGAATCATATTAATCGATTAGAAGAACCAGAACCAAAACGTCTCTTTTCAAGCTATTAATCGATTAAACAGAGATGGTTAATCGATTAAGTTGGGCAGTTGAGTCTAATCGATTAATTAAAAAAAATTTAATCGATTTCAGTGAATCAGCGCTAAAACGTTTTTGGATATTAATCGATTAAAAAGAAACGAGTAATCGATTAAGAGGGACAGAGGCAACTAATCGATTTCTCTTCGAGGAATAATCGATTACAGCTTGGTTGACAGAGGAAAAAACATCAAGTCCAGTTTGGTTGAATACCAAGGGAAGAGATACCTACAATAAAAGCCCTGCAAAAAGAATTTATCGCGCCTCCGACGCTCAAATTAGTATAGTCAATAAAAAGAATGGATTAGTTCATAGAGATATCCAAAATTCCAAGTTCGTTCCGAATGTGGAAGAAGCTCTCCCTACTAAGGGGTTTCGTGAAAATGTCTGCCAATTGATGTTTCGTTTCCACAAACTCAATTGTGACATCTCCCTTTTGGACGTGATCTCATATGAAGTGATGCCTAATTTCTGTGTGCTTAGTCCTCGAGTGAAGAACAGGGTTCTTCGTTAGACTGATAGCGCTCATATTGTCACACCTAATAGGTATGTGATCAAGTATGAGGCCGAAATCCACTAGTTGTTGTTTTAACCAAAGAATTTGGGCACAACAACTTCCCGCAGCGACATATTCCGCTTCGGTGGTGGAAAGTGAAACACTAACCTGTTTCTTACTAAACCACGAGATTAACGAATGACCGAATAAGTGGCAAGTACCGCTGGTACTTTTCCTATCGAGTTTGCAACCTGCAAAATCCGAGTCGGAATAGCCAACAAGATGACATGTCGAACCTTTGGGATACCAAAGACCTACGTTCAACGTGCCCGCGAGATATCGCATTATCCTTTTGATCGCAACCAAGTGCGACTCTTTAGGACAAGATTGATACCTAGCGCATATACAAACGAAGTACATGATATCCGGTCTACTCGCAGTAAGATAAAGTAAAGAGCCGATCATACCTCGGTAGCGTTTGATGTCTACCTCTTTACCTTTTTCATCCTTGTCGAGATAGCAAGAGGTGCTCATCGGTGTGTCAATGGATTTGGATTCGGTAACATCGAATCTCTTAAGCAATTCCCTGCAATATTTCGTTTGACACACGAATGTCCCTTCTTTGCATTGTCTAATTTGTAGCCCAAGGAAGAACTTTAATTCTCCCATCATCGACATCTCAAATTCACTTTGCATCATATCGGAAAAATCCCTGCACAAAACCTCGTTAGTAGCACCGAATATGATATCATCTACGTAAACTTGAACCAAAAGGATGTCTTGGTTATCTTTCTTGATAAAAAGAGTAGTGTCGACTTGACCCCGTTTGAACTCATGGTCCAAAATAAATTTGCTTAACCGTTCATACCAAGCACGAGGTGCTTGTTTGAGACCGTAAAGCGCCTTTTTGAGTTTGAAGACATGTTCGGGAAACTCATAGTCTTCGAAACCCGGGGGTTGTTCGACATACACTTCCTCTTGAATGATACCATTAAGGAAGGCACTTTTAACATCCATTTGATAAAGTTTAAAATCCATTGTAGATGCAAATGCAAGCAATAAACGAATAGCTTCTAAACGTGCAACCGGTGCATAAGTTTCTTCATAATCAATGCCTTCTTCTTGATTGTAGCCTTTAGCTACAAGCCTAGCTTTGTTTCTAGTGATTATACCATTTTCATCGAGTTTGTTGCGAAACACCCATTTTGTGCCAATAACGGAATGATCATTAGGTCTAGGCACCAATTCCCAAACATCATTGTGTTTAAATTGGTTAAGCTCCTCTTGCATTGCCATAGACCAATCTTAATCATTAATAGCATCCAAAACGGTTGTTGGTTCAATTTGTGAAACAAAGGCCATGTGATTAATTGTGTTCCTAAGAGAATTACGAGTAGAAACTCCCTGCGTTAGATCACCAATGACATTGTCAATCGGGTGGTTCTTCAATGTTCTCCATTCCTTAGGAAGCTCCGTTTGTTCCTGCGTTTTCTCTTCTTCCGGTTCCTTTTCCTTAACGATTTCTTCATCATCATCATAAGAACCTGCAGCATTATCAACAATACCTTTTCTCGCCAAGCGAGCATCAAATTCATCAAAGACAACATGAATAGACTCCTCTACGGTCTTAGTACGCTTGTTGAACACTCTATATGCCTTACTACGAAGAGAATAACCTAAGAAAATTCCTTCATCCGACTTAGCATCAAATTTTCCCAAGTTATCTTTTCCATTATTATGAATGAAAACTTTACATCCAAAGACATGAAAATAGAAGAGGTTAGGCTTTCTTCCTTTGTAAAGTTCATAGGGCGTTTTCTTGAGTATCGGTCTAATGACGGCTCGATTTAACACGTAGCACGCGGTACTCACGGCATCCGCCCAAAAGTATTTAGGAAGGTTTGCCTCATTGAGCATAGTTCTAGCCATCTCTTCAAGATACCTATTTTTCCGTTCAACCATGCCATTTTGTTGTGGTGTACGGGGGGCCGAGAAGTTATGCTCAATGCCTAATTCGTCACATAAGGCGTCAAAGCCATCTTGATCGAATTCTCCCCCATGATCACTTCTTATGGATGAAATGTGACAATCTTTTTCATTTTGAACCAATTTAATGAATTTCTTAAAAGCATTAAGTGCATCATACTTATGAGCAAGAAAGAGTGTCCATGTAAACCTCGAATAGTCATCAACGATAACAAAGCCAAAGTAATTACCTCCTAAACTCATAGTTCTTGAAGGTCGAAAAAGGTCCATGTGCAAAAGTTGTAATGGCCTAGTCGTAGAAACAACGTTCTTTGACTTAAACGAGGCCCTTACTTGCTTCCCTTGTTGACATGCATCACAAATTAGATTCTTCTCAAACTTAAGTTTAGGAACACCAATTACTAAGTCTTTTGAAACCAACTTATTAAGATGGTCCATATTAACGTGAGCTATCCGACGATGCCATAGCCACGTTTCTTCCTCTTTGGTAATGAGACACTTAGCTAAAGTAGACGGGGAATTTTCAAGATCAAACATGTAAATGTTATCTACTCTACTACCACAAAGAATAGTCTTATTGTCACACAAGCGTTCTACAATGCATTTTCTAGAATCAAAGATGACACGGTTACCTCTGTCGCACAATTGGCTAATGCTAAGAAGATTGTGCTTGAGGCCCTCAACAAGAAGAACGTTCTCAACGGTTGTAGCATTGTCCTTTCCGACGATGCCACTTCCAATGATTCTTCCTTTGTTGTTGTCACCAAAAATGACATTGCCACCTTTGAAATACTCTAAATTCCTAAATTTGGATGCGTCTCCGGTCATGTGCTTGGAGCATCCGCTATCGAGATACCAAGAGGTACTCGAAGCCTTCAAGCACACCTACAAAAAGATATCAAGGAGACGGTTTAGGTACCCATATATTGTTGGGTCCTTTTTGGTTAGCATATGTGCGATGTGTGTGCGTTTGTTGAAAATGCCTAATTTTGGTGAAGCACATGGGTGCAATGTGACCTATCTTATTGCAATAGTGGCAAATAACATTTGGATTAATCATCCTATATGGTTGAGTGTAATGAGTTCTAGGTTTGCTAGGATGTGCTTTTCTAGTTTGATTATTAATCCTAGCATTTTTATTCCCCCTAGCTTTAACAAATGTTGTTTTTCTAGGTTGGTTTTTCTTATATCCAAGTCCTTCACCATTACTAATTTTTTGCTTAAGTATTTTATCTAAGGTGTTTGAGGCATTATTGAACTTTCCCAATTTGCTCTCTAAACTAGCAACCTTAGCTTTTAGTGATGTACAACTAGAGCATGTAGAAGAAGAAGTAGTTGAAGGTTCTTGTGGCCTTTTTCCAAAAGAGATAATTTCTTGTTTAAGGTTATCATTTATATTTTTGAGTTCTTTGATTTCACTCTCAAAAATCAGGATTTTTTGCTTTACTTCATTGTTTTCTTTGGAGGCCTTTTTGAACATTCTTACCAAATCTTCTACAATGCAAACAACATCATTAAGAGTTAAAGGATCATTGGGAGAAGGTTCTTGATCACTTACCTCTTTTGATGCATCACCATCTTCAATGGCCATGAGACACAAGTTGGCCACTTCTTCCGTTTCCGAGTCTTCACTCCCGGAGCCGTCGTTCTCCCAAGAAATGTAAGCACGCTGCTTCTTCGGTGCCTTCTTGTCCTTCTCGTTCTTGAGCTTTGGGCACATTGGTTTGATGTGTCCAACTTCACCACACCCATAGCATTTGGGTGGAGTGTTCTTCTTGGCTCCCTTCTTGAGCATCATCTTCTTGAATTTTCGGACAAAGAGTCCGAGGTCGGTGTCGCCGCTGTCATCATCTTCATCATCAACGTTGTTGTGGGTTGATGTTGTTGCGGGTAGAGCAATAGACCTTTTGTTCCTTTCTTCAACCACCTTTGAAAGTTAGGTGGTTTCATAGGTAATAAGATTACCTCGAAGAGCATCATAGGTCGTTGTTTGGAAGTCACGACCTTCTTCGATTGCGTCCACCTTTGAACGCCATTTAGGAGATAGGCTTCGCAGCACCTTTCTCACGAGCTCTCGGTCGGTGTATGTCTTCCCGAGAAGATTGAGGGGATTGATGATGTTAGAGAATCTCTCAAACATTTCCTCAATCTTCTCATTTTCCTTCATTGAAAAGAGTTCATACTCGTGAGTGAGATGATCAATTTTGGCCTCCCGAACCTGCGCGGTTCCTTCGTAGGTGACCTCCAATTTCTCCCACATTTGTTTTGCGGTTTCACACCTTGAGATTTTGCGGTAGTCATCCGCGTTAACACCGCAATAAATCATGTTTATTGCCTTGGCGTTGAGCTCCATCTTTTTGCAATCTTCGTCGGTGAACTCTTCTTCGGTTTTGGGAACATTGACTTCACCGACTTTCTTCACCGGGACTCCGCAGCCGTTCTTCACAATCAACCACAGCTTGTAGTCGTTGGATTGGATAAAGATTCTCATCCTCTCCTTCCAATACGAGTAGTTTGTTCCATCGAACAATGGTGGCCTCGTGGTTGATTGTCCCTCGGTCACTCCTGCGTTGAACATTCTTGATGCCATTTGATCTTTTAGTTCCTGAAAAAATAACGTATTCGAAGAACTTCCTGCTCCGATACCAATTGTTAGACAAATGTGCAACTCTAGAAGAGGGGTGAATAGAGTTGTTCTCAAGAATGTGCGTTTTTCGCGTGTGTGAAATAATAGAATCGCAGGAATAAAATAAAGAGAGTAAGGAAAAGAAGAACACCGAGATTTATACTGGTTCACCACCTCGTGGCTAATCCAGTCTTCCGAGAGACTCTCTCGAAAGTCCTACTAATCTTCAAGCTTCAACGGGTGCTTGAAAAACCGGTACAACTTGAGAACTTGAATCACACAAGCCTCACTTTCTTACAACAACAAGACTTGAGTCACACAAGTCTTAAGAACAACACTCAAAAGAGATTGAGTTCACAACACAAGAATGAAAGCTCACACAATTGAGCAAGTAGTGTTTGAAAGATTTAAGCTCTATGGATGACAACTTCTTTAGCACTCAAAGAAAATATTTCTAACTCTCAAAAATAATATTTTGATGAGGAAGATTAAGCAAAGGATGAATATAGCTCAAAGAATATATTGGAGTGCAAGAGGTGTGTATTGAAATGAAGGAGAATGAGGGATTAAATAGGCTGAGGAAAATAAAGCCGTTGAAGAAAGCTGATGTTCTGTACCAGAGAGAATTAATCGATTAAATTAGGAATTTTAATCGATTAAAGTGTACAGAAGCGAAAAGGCTTGAAACCAAAAGTGGAATTAATCGATTAAAAATGCGGGAATAATCGATTATTCTGTTCTGTTTGAACTAATCGATTAACTGAATAATTTTAATCGATTAAGTTGATTTGCCTGAGAAAACCAACGCTGTGAAATTGGATCTAATCGATTATTTTAGAGTAAATAATCGATTAAAGTGAAAAATAATGCGCAAACATGAAGGCCCCAAGCCAAGCGCAATTGGAAGGAGTTTGGATTGTAACTCGTTGTTTGGGACAATGGACGCTCCTCAGCTAATATCTCCCTATTCAATGAATTTGAGTAGGGGAGAGAAAAAGAGAGTCCAAAAAATTATTTTGCGTGTTAAACGATGTACACGAAAAATATTTAAAGTAAATTTTTTTCTTACCAAGTAAAAATTGTGTAATCAAAAAAAAATTTTTAAGAAGTTTTGACACACTTATTTTGAAACTGACTCAATAAAATATTTTAGACAGCGGAAAAGTGATTTTTCAACTGACTCAAAAAAAAAAAAATAATTTTTATCCCTCAGAAATTAATTTGTTTGTGCAGAAGATATTGTCATCCTTGCAAAAATTCCTAGACTCAATAAAAATAAAAAGTCTTCGGAGTCTTCGCTTCACTTCAAAAAACTGCGTAGGGGTGAGCGTGAATTTTATCCCCGAAACTTCTTGATGCCCTTCTTTGCTTTTCTCGATCCGAAAAAAGTTTTCGAATATCGATTTAATCATCCTGTTTGTCATTCATCAAAACAAAAAAATAATCCAAAAAATAATAAAGGGGTTTGAACTCATGTCCAACAGACACCACACTTTTCATCAAGAGTAAAAACAATAACATCCTTTTGGTTCAAGTTTATGTAGACGACATTATATTCGGTGCTACTAACGAGTCTTTGTGCAAGGAATTCTCAACGCTAATGACTAGAGAATTTGAAATGTCAATGATGGGCGAGCTCACATTCTTTTTGGGACTCCAAGTTAAGCAAATAAAAGATGGCACGTTCATTTGCCAAACTAAATATTGCAAGGAGCTCCTAAAATGGTTTGAAATGGACGGCGCCAAAGCCATGGCGACCCCGATGAGCACGTCTGATCATCTTGACAAAGACGAGAAAGGTAAGGAAGTAGAGGTCAAAAAGTATCAAGGTATGATCGGATCCCTTCTTTATCTTACTGCTAGTAGGCTGGATATCATGTTTAGCGTTTGCCTTTGCGCAAGGTATCAATCATGTCCGAAGGAATCACACTTAACAGCAGTAAAACGGATTATGAAATATCTTGCCGGCATGGTAAACGTTGGACTGTGGTATCCTAAAGGCTCTTCTTGTCATCTCGTTGGTTATTCCGACTCGGACTTTGCCGGTTGCAAATTAGACCGTAAAAGTACGAGTGGGACTTGCCACTTACTTGGTAGCTCTCTAGTCTCATGGTTTAGTAAAAAGCAAGTCAGTGTTGCGTTATCCACAACCGAAGCGGAATATGTAGCCGCCGGTAGTTGTTGTGCTCAAATTCTTTGGATGAAGCAACAACTCGTGGACTATGGCCTTAGTATCAATCACGTCCCTCTTCGTTGTGATAATACTAGCGCCATAAGCTTGACGAAGAACCCCGTTCTTCACTCAAGGACGAAACACATTGACATTAGGCATCATTTCATTAGAGATCATGTTCTCAAAGGTGATGTCGAAATTGAGTTTGTTGAAACACACAACCAATTAGCCGACATTTTCACAAAACCTTTAGAGATTTCTTAGTTGAGAAAATACTGCTTGCAATTCCTCTTCCATTGGCCAACTTCACCACAGTGATGACAAATGGAATAATCTTTGGCCACTCCACCTTTAGGCTTGAGCTTAGAAGTATTGGACTTTGATTCGGTGTTACCCTTGCCTTTAGGTCCATTCTTCTTTGCTTTCTTGAACTTATTCTTACCTTTTCCTCCTTGAACCAGAAGGACAGAATTCCCCTTTCCTTTCGTCAAGCTTTCTTCGGCAGTTTGCAGCATCTTCAAAAGTTCTAGCAGTGGTTTGTCGAGTTCATGCATCTCGTAATTAACCACAAACTGCTTGTACAAATCTGGAAACGATTGCAGAATCAGATCAGTTGCAAGTTCAGTCCTTAGTTCAAAACCCAATTTCTCAAGAGTTTGGACGTAGCCAATCATCTTGAGAACATGCAGACCAACGGGGTTTCCAACTGACAACTTGCAACTAAAGAGAGCTTTGGAGATTTGGAATCTCTCATGCCTAGCTTGTCCTTGGTAGAGCTGTCTTAGGTGTATGATCATATCGTACGCCTTCATACTCTCGTGATGTTTCTGAAGGTCAGTAGTCACCGTAGCCAACATGAGACATGCCACCTCATTGTCATCATTAACATGCTTCTCATAAGTATCCTTGATAGCTCTAGAAGCATTGGCGGCCCGGACAAGTGGGATGGCTCGTTCGAGCACATATTCTTTCTTCTCGAGTCAAAGAATGATAACGAGGTTTCTTTGCCAGTCTAAGAAGTTAGAGCCAGTCAACTTATCTTTGTCGAGGATTGAGCGAAGAGTGAGGTTATGGTTGTTATTCGACATCTACATATAATTTGCAAGATATTTAATATCAAGAATCTAAGTAATTAGCTAGGTCTTTAACTAATAACTCTCCCACTATAATTGTGCTTTGCATCTTGCCCTATAGTTAAACTATTTCAGGTAGGAACAATTTCCAATTGTAACATTTTACAACTCTAGGTTAGATGAATTTGATTTTATTTATTAACCTAACTATGTGCCTCTAAGTTATTCATCTTTTTACCTTAACTTAGTTAAGTTCAACCTGGAGCGTACTCAGTATCCATTGTTACGAATTTCGCGTCATACCAATGTAAACCAGGCGTCCCGCTTTGGCGTGTCCTTTGACTGGTCGAAACTGGTATCGACGAGTGAGTCGGCGTTGGAAGGCACAAACTTAATATTACGAGGGATTTTAAACGTGATTTCACCTATGGCATGTGCCCCGCACATACACTAGCGAATATCATACAAACATATATACAAAACATGTATAATGAATAAAATGTGACATGGTTGTGGCCTCCTAAAGAACTAACGATAAAGCCTTCACTTGAGATCTCTATCTCTAGCTTCACCTTCTTTCTTTAAGAATGTTTTAGTCTTCAAGTTCAGCCCTTACTTGTTGGTGTCCTCTTCTTCTTGGCTCCATTATCTTCCTTGCTTCTTCATGTACTTTTTTGTTTAATCGAGAGAAAAAATCCTTGCTTTGTAAGCACGGGGTATGAGGTTTAAGAAAAAATTTACAACTAGAATTCAGAGACGAGACACGACACGTAGGACGTATTTAAAAACCAATGATTCTAAGCCACAACCACGCACCAAGCATACATTCATACCTCACATGCATAAAAACCATACACCGGGCAAGCCGCGCTCGCCCTAGACCTAGTTTATTCTATGAAAAATAAACTACAAGCCTAAAAATTATCAAATAATTTTATTTAACTTTATTTTAAAACTCCAGAATATCAAAAATTTAATTTTGAATTTTCCTGAATTTTAAAATAGTTAATTGCCGTAAATATAGGTATTCATTACGAAATTGGTATTTTAATTACAAATAAATACTTATACCTTTTGAAAATTCATAAATAAATTCCAGAATATGTATTAGGATTTTATAAGTCTAAAAATAAAATTTCCAGAATTTATAAAATTTATTTTCGAAATTCTATATTTAAATACCCAAAATCGGACTTCAATTTTCCAAAAATTAATTCCGAGTTTCCAAAAATTAATATTTTCCAAACAAAATTACTTTGGGTCCGAATTGTTCTGAAAATCAAATTTCCAGAATTAAATAAATTGTATTTTCGGTAGTTTGGAATTTGTTTCCAAAAGGAGTTAAATTAATTTCCAAATTTAATTTAGAATATTCAAAATATTCCAAAAATCAATATTGTCCAAAAATAAAGTTTTTGACTCATGTAAAATCTGAAAACAAAATTTTCCAGATTTTAATTATATTTATTTTTGGTACTTTCTATTTATTATTTGGTAATCATAAAACAATTTCTAAAATTATTTTCGTGTACCATAATTGTTCCAAAAATCCGTATTCTCAAAATATTATGATATTATTACCAAATATTAAATTTCCATAATTTCAAATTAATTACTTAATTTTCGGGAATTAAATACCGAATTACCAAAACTGTTTTTCCCAAAAATTAATAATTAAATACTTAAATTACGAATTTAATTCTAAACAATTTTATGCAGTCTGAACATCATCATTTAAAGTTTATAAAATTATAATCACGAATTTTAATTGTCCTTTTCGGTTCAATATATATTAATACCGAATAAGATTATTTAAATCTGGAAAAATAGAAAGTAAAAACCTAAAATTTATTTTAATTTTCCAGATTACTTAAAATCATATTTTAACATCTCAGAAGTATTAAAATTATTTTCCTTAATTTATTTTGTATTTATCTTGTAATTAATCAAATTAACAACAAATCAACTAATACTTTATAAATTAGAAACAAAATTCCGAAAACTAATTTTAAATAATATTTTAAATTCATATTTTAAATTCTCAGAATGATTAATCAAATTAACTACAAATCTTGTAACTAATCAAATTAACTAGAAATCAAACAATACTTTATAAATTAGGAAATCAATTCCAAAAATTAATTTTAAATATCCAGAGGTCTTTAAATCATATTTGAAAGTCTAAAATATAATAAAATTTAATTTTATAATTTTAGAAATATTTTAATTGGTTAAAACAGTTTTTAACCGATTAACCCGAAAATAAAAATAAATCCAAAATTTAATTCAAAAATCATATTTTCGAATTTTATAAAGTCCAGAATCATATTTTGGCACTTTCTTGAATTTTGGATAATTTTTGAAAATATATACACATATATTTTATTTTATTAATTATCAAAAACCCTAACAGCAATTAGATCTAGAAAACTTATAATTCACATAAGTCGGCTCTGATACCACTGTTGGGTTCTATGCTTGTATAGGGCAGCGGAAAACAAAAATTTTGATGTCCAAACGTAGATCCACCCAGGACCTCTTATGATTATTATAAGTTATTGTTGAGAAATATACCTTTCTTGGCGAGCAAGCAACGATATGTGTAGGTTGATGGATAAGAAAACTCGCTAAATAGGAGTAAAACATATGTCATATCCACAAAATAGGAGTTCAAACTTAAACTTCTCTAAATAAGAGTAGTTAATTAAGTAATAAAGAAAAAATAGTATTAAATATCTAATTAATCTCTTCTCTCTCTGGTCCATCTCCTCACGGCCACCCCACCATGCCTCTCTCTTCCCTCTCTCTAATTAAAAAATATCTCCTCACGGCCACCCGATTCATCCTTTTTTTCTCCGAAAAATTGTATCTTCATTAGGCATTGATTTTGGTTTGGTTTTTCTTTTCGTTTTTGTATTCGATTGTTTTTCCTTTTAATTTTTTGTTTGATTGTTTTCATATTAGTTGTGTTTAAATTTTACTTCCAATTTTAGAAAAATTTGGTGATAGTAATAAAAAATTTGACATTGTATGTTGGCAATTATGACATCTCTCTGAACCTGTCATTTTTTTACATTTTATATTGACATGTTTGGCATTACGCAATAACATGTTTGTCATTATGCAATGACAGGTTTGTCAGTATGCATTATCGTCTTTGACATTGTGGCTTTGGTTGACATTGTATTGGAATTGAAAGCTTTCTCCCATGGCAGTGACACCATGGCATTATGGTGGCGACAATGGCAGTAAATTCTGACATTGACAGCAGAAAATGGGGGCGATGGAGGCGGCATCCGCAACAAATGGGCATGAGAGCGGTAGATCGTGGTGGCAATGATGGCGATAATGCCAACCATGGCGGTGTTAGTGGCGGCAACACTGTAGATGGTGGCCGCATTTAATAGCGATGACAGCAAGAGATTGTGGCGATGGAAAGACGAAAACGACAGTATCGACGATGGCGGCAAGAGTGGTGTCAGTGACATGTGCGGCAGGGGTTGTAGCTAATTTGGATTTTTTTAATTGATAAAATGTATTTAATTTCATTGTAATATGAATATAACTTCTATTTTGGTACATGGTCGATGTTTTACTTCTATTTCGCTCCTTAACTCTAAGTCATTAGATTAATTAAGTTAATTACTCTTATTTAGGGGAGTTTATGTTTCAACTCTTATTTTGAGGATATCTCATATGTTTTGCTACTTCTTTGGTCCTTCTCCCTTGATGGATTGATCCAAGAGCTAGCCACAAAAGTATATGACCTCCAGTTGAGACACACAAACAATAAAGAGTGTTCTAGAGAAAATTATGCTAGTAATATTTCTCTACAATATTTCTAAAATATAAAATATTTGGTGTAAAGTATTAAGAGAACAAAACAAATTTTTCACTCTTAAAATTATGCAAGGGCCGAAAATACTAGTAGTGCAAAAGGGGTGGGATGATCTCCTATTTATAAGGAGAATAATCCACATTCCTATTCCTAATAGGAATATACCTTTTAGAGTTTAGGAAGGAAATCAAATCTCATTCCTATTCTACTTAGGAAATTTCGAATGGCACTTTAAGGAAGCTTCCAAATTATTTTGTCAACTTTAATTATCATATAATTAACACAAAATAAATAATATAACATTTATTATATACATATACATACATACATACACACATACATACATACATACATACATACATACATACATACATACATACATACATACATACATACATACATACATACATACATATATATATATATATATATATATATATATATATATATATCCTTTAATATAATAAAGGAGACTCGGATGCACAGAAATTCGACATTTGGCACGTCTATGTGGCAAAATTTAAACATGTCAGCATGTCACGTAATATTCGAGAAAACCAGCGGAAATAAATTATATCCGATGCAACAGCGCATCTCGCGTTGAAAATAATTGACCGCAGATTTTCTACGCGATAATCACTGGCCTTCAACGAAATTCTTTCCTTCAGATTACAACAATACGAACTCCGATCCTATTATGATGATAGCATAAAATAATTAAAAATAAATATGAAAAAATATAAATACAACAATATTAGGACAATATTTTATAGATCTTTCCTTCAGATTACAACAATATTTTTCATTTAATTTAAATAGAATTTTAGGACCATGCTACATATATTAATCCTTTATCTTACTTCCATATTTAAAAATTACATACCTAAATTAATAAGTTACAAAGGTTTATTGTGGAAATTCATGTATAATAAGATTTAGAATCAATAGAGTACCTATATTAGTGGAAATTAGAATATTATTTTTTACATCAAAGATTATTAAGAGTGAACTAATAAACGCTCAAGAACACGACAATTTCTTCAAGAATTGGCTCTCAAATAGCTAAGAAAAAAAGGAATGCTTATGCAATTAAAGAGAATTGAAATTTTGAAGAGTTGTGTGTAAAATGAGAGGATTTGGGTGCCATTTTATAGCCTAAAATGGGATAAACCCGTTGCAAAATTTCCAACAGGATCAGGACAAAAATTTCAGAGTTGCAGAGTGATAATCGATTGTCAAAACATGATAATCGATTATCAAAAGATTCTTTGTCCAAAAATTTAAAATTTTATCCGTTGGAGGACAACGGTAATACTGATAATCGATTGTCAACTAGTGTCAGTCGACTATTAGCCCTCTCAGAAGTTTCTGGGTTTAAGAAAAAACGCAGACAATCGATTGACAATAAGTGTCAGTTGATTATTGAATGGTTCTGAACTTGAGGTTCAGAACTGCAGCAGCCAATATTTGAATGTCATTAACTGACAGTCGATTATCAGCTGGCTAAAACCATCCTAGCGAGAAACTTAACTCGAAAAGCCGGTGTCCAAAAACGAAGTGTTCCCAAAAGTAAAAACCAAGTTTATATGAAATTGTAAAAGTTTTTATACAATGGATGGAGTATATCATGAAAACTTAAAGTCTAACAAAGATTATAAATAATTATTCCTGGTGTTCGGATTGAATTTTCATGTTTGATTTTTTTGTCAAAGTTTGTAAATTTTGACCTCGATACGCAAGAAAAATATAATATATTTTGTTATAAATATAATATCAATAATTTTCTTTTGAGACATGTCTTTGAAATATTAAAATTCACCTTGTTTCATGTGACATTACTTGAAATGTAATAGAATAATCAGTACTTTTATTTTAGTACTTTATCCATTTTTAACTATTTTCCCTTAAAAATTCACGTTGCATCAAGGGAGGAAATGTTTGGGAGTGATTAATGTATGGATAAAGTGATTTCCACAAAAGCTGAAAGCAGAAGCATCTCCTATCTGCTTCTCCGAAACGGTGTTCTATGTACAAAATAGTGGTGGTGAAAAACAGAAACTAAATGATTAAAAGCAAATACTGCCAAACAGTCTCAAAATACAAAGTATGATCATTGACCGCCATTACTATAATCGGACCGTATTGCTGTTTTTTTTTTTATTAAAAAAAAGAATGAATATGACGGACCCCATGGCGTTGAATTTGCAATTTCTGCCCCACTAAAACCCCACCAACTCCTAGTGGCAATAACGCAATAACAAGTTCATTTCCTCCCCGCATTGACCATGCTAGGGTGCCACCACATGGGTGCTACCATGAGTGCATTCATGCTTCGCACAGATAAACATAGACGATAATTGTCTGTGCGACACAGACAATTATCGTATGTGTTTGTCTGTGTGAAATATGGATGCACCCATGGTAGCAACACCATTATAGCAACACCATAAAAATGCACCCTAGCATTTTCCTTCCCCGCATTTATATGCATCTTCCTCCCTCTCTCCCCACTCCACAGATTATCCTCTATCTATCTATCTCAAACCCCACCTTCTTCCTTCTAATTCCAGACTATTAATTAATTAATTATTTAATTAATTAATCTCGATCTTCTCAAACCCCACCTTCTTCCTTAATCGCACGATTATAAAAACCTAACCAGCATGTAAGTCTGATTAATCGCCTTTTTTTACTCACCCCAAAAAAAACAAAAAAAAAATTGTTTAGTGCTGTAATTAGTTGTGTTATCGGTTTTATTTATCTGCTGAGGAAGAGGGACATGCCGGAATCTGAGGGCGGAACTCCGACGGCATCGGCGCCGGCGACTCCGGGCACGCCGACTCCGCTATTCACCTCCCTCCGGGTGGATTCGCTGTCTTACGATCGGAAGTCGATGCCCCGGTGCAAGTGCTTGCCTTTCGACGCCCCGACTTTTGGGACGCCTCACTCTTGTCTCCTCACCGACTTCCCCGCCCCGGACGTCTCCCTCTCCCGTAAGGTACTAACTCCCACTCACTGCTAAATCTTCACATCCCCTAAATTTTATTTGGGTTTGATCTTATTTTGGATTTTAATTTCAAGAACCATGCTACAATTACACCAAAAAATGTACCCCACTTGTACACCACAGCTTTGCACAGACATTTTGATGATTTACACCGATATAAGTGTTGGTGCGTTAACAAAAATGTACACGACACAAATGTTGGTGCGTTAACAAAAAATTAGTTTTACACCAACACAAAATGTAGGTGCAAACCTGCGGGGTACAAATTGGGGTATAAATGTTGGGGTACACATAGCTTAATCCTAATTTCAATATTCAGAGTCCCAAGAGTCATGCTAATCCACAACACGGTCTTGTGTCAGTGTAGTATTAATAGGACCATGCTACACTTACACCAACAAATATACCCCATTTGTACACCACAGGTTTGCACAAACATTTCGATGGTTTACACCGACACAAGTGTTGGTGCGTTAATAAAAATTCACACAGACACAAATGTTGGTGCGTTTAACAAAAATTAGTTTTACACCAACACAAAATGTTGGTGCAAAACTGCGGGGTACAAATTGGGGTACAAGTCTTGGGGTACACATAGCATAATCCTATTAATAAGGTTCATGCTACACTTACACCAACAAATATACCCCATTTGTACACCACAGGTTTGCACAAACATTTCGATGGTTTACACCGACACAAGTGTTGGTGCGTTAATAAAAATTCACACAGACACAAATGTTGGTGCGTTTAACAAAAATTAGTTTTACACCAACACAAAATGTTGGTGCAAAACTGCGGGGTACAAATCGGGGTACAAGTCTTGGGGTACACATAGCATAATCCTATTAATAATTCTATCTATAGAATACAAAATTTACAAAAAAGAGGCATAGTTATCTCATTTAATAGCTACTCTGGAATGCGGAGTAGAATTTGAAATTTTATCTGGGGATGGCGGGAGTAACTACCCTTCCATCTTGTTCCTTTTAATTAGAAAAATTAACTTTCTTTTTTCCATTTTTATTTCTTTTCTTTTCCATTCTTTTTAATTCCTTTCATTTTTTTCTAACAATGACTTAAAAAGCTATTAATATATGATTAATATAACATAACATTATACTCCCTCCGTTCAAATATCTTTCACCTGTTTGATTAGGAAGTAGATTAAGAAAAATTAAAAAGTATAAAGACTTTTCATGTGTGTGTGTATAACTAGAGGATATACTCCCTCTGTCCCTCTAAGAACCCTTTGTTATACGGAGTAACTTTTTATAATTTTTAGGAAGTGTTACAAAAGGTGGAAGTTTATCAAAATACTTTTATTAAATATGAGTGAAGTATATTAAATGAAATGGGTGAAGTGTAATAATTAAAGTAAGTTTGGATATTTATGATAATTTAATTATTAAAAAAGATAATGAGAATATTTATAGAGGACAATTAAAAAAAGCTAATGGAAATTTTTACCGAGGATAGGGGGAGTATATACTCCATATTTCGGAGTAGATTTTGAAGTACTCTCTCCCAAATCTTTCTTTATAGAATACTATTCTAATTTCATGGTAACTTTTATTCATTTGTGTTTTTTCATAACCTATATGGCTAAATAATAAAATAAAATATTTTTGTCATTTTGTTTTGTTAAAAATTTGATGTAGTTTTAAAATATGTAAGTTTAAATTTTTATTTCTATACAAATATTTAAATAAAACAGAATGAAAAATTTTGCGATTTTTTCCGTTTTGCGCAACGTAACGAAAGAGATGGGAGGAGTGAGTATATGTATACTCCTTATTTCGGAGTATGAAGTTGGGGAATTAATGAAGCTATTAAGTTAACTAAACTGAAAGACCAGGATTATTAACCATGATTGAAAATAATTTGAAAATGACATGCATATTGATTGCGGGATTTCTTCAAAAGAGCAGCCTCTATTAATGGGAAATGAGAGCTATAAACCTGTTGTGTTTATGGTGTGGTTATGGACGGCTAGGCTGCCACCACATGAGTACTACCATGGGTGCACCCATGCTTCACACAGACGATAATTGTATGTGTCGCATAGACAATTATCGTCTGTGTAAAGCATGGGTACACCCACCATTTGTGGCACCCTGTCTTGGTAAAATAGTGATGGATGGCCGGCGAAAAACAGTGTCTTTCTCTATCTTTTTCCACATCACCCATAAGCAGTATAAACGGGGCCCAGTTGTTTTAATTTTTTTTCTTTGGCCCGATTTTTGTCAATATCATGAATTTATATTCCCATATCTCTCTTCTACTTTGGCTCTTTTGGGTGGCAACACTTTCAATAATAATAATATTTTTATTTTTGTAAAGATCTATATTAGGAACGTATTTCAAAATTACATTGCAAAATAAATCTTTTGATATTTTGTTGCGAAATTGATTAATAATAAAAAGAAAAGAAAAAAAATAAGGAAGAGGACAAAGAAGAAAAAGAAAAAAAAATGAAAGAAAATCAAATATTTTTTGATTGTGAAGATCTTGCTTTTGGCTAGCTAGATTGGTGACCATTTAATCTAGCATGCTTTTGTTGACTTTCTCTTGGGATTGCATGTTGGTGTTTGACTATAAAATAGGAGCATCGTGCGATGAATGGAGTGTGGGTTTTACACACCACCAAGGTAGAGAGAGAATAGAGGAATTTTACACAAGAATACCACCGGGAAAATCCAAGGGGTCTTGGTGAGTGCGGGTGAGTATAGAGAGTAACTGGTTTTAGTTACTCGGAAAAATACATCCAGCCATAGGATGTGGAAAGATCTGTTTATGAGTGTCTGAAATTTAGTCTTGTAAACAGGGGAGAGTTTTTTGTATATTGTCCTGAAATAGTGGAAATATAATTTTTTTCTCTCATATTTTCTTCTTGTGTTTGTTCTTGTTAAATATATTCTTACTATATTTAATATTAATATATTGGTAGCTTCCATAATTGTATAGGATGTAATTAATATTGTTTCCTATTATCATTAGGAAACTCTTGTATATATATACATGTAATCTCCCATAATAATTTATGTGAAAATATTCATTCTTCATGGTATCAGAGCAATAATCAATCACAGCTCCCTCTCCAACCCTAATTCTCTTCTTCTCTGTTTCGGCCCCCCTCTCACGGCAGCCCTTCTCGCCGGCGACCATGGCCGAGGTTTCCTCCGTCTCTTCCGATAACAACTCCTCTACATCTCCCCACCTTGCCTTCACCACTATCTCTAACATTAAACTCCATATTCCTGTCCAACTCAGTCTCTCAGAACCAAATTACAAAAAGTGGAGTCGGTTGTTTCGTCTCCTGATCCTCCGCTTCAACCTCAAAGGCTACATCAATGGCACAACCCGTGTCTCCTCTGCCGATGATACTGAATGGTATCAATTTGATGCCCTAATTCAAGGATGGATCCTGGCTACGATCTCGGATGAAGTCTCCGACCTTGTGCTCTCCAACAATCTCACTGCTCATGCACTATGGACGACAATTTACAATCTTTTTCACGACAACAAGCACGCCCGAGCGATGCAACTAGAGCACCGTTTCCATACAACTGTTAAAGGTCAACTCTCCATCAACGAATATTGTCGTCTTCTCAAGAATCTCTCCGAGTACCTAGATGACGTGGATGCTCCTGTCACCGAACATGCCCTTGTACTTCAGGTTCTTCAAGGCCTCCCTCACAACATCCGGAGTCAAGTTCAATTCTTGCAATACCAAAATCCACTCCCGACTTTCTTGGAGGTCCGATCCGCCCTATTTCTCGTCGAACAACAACAAACTGACGCCATGTATGGCGTCGGCTCGCCGTCCACAGCCCTCCTCAGCACCGGCGGCGGCGGCGGACAGACGGGCAGCGGATACCAGCGAGACCGAGGCGGCGGCTACGGCAGGCCTGGGAGCAGCGGCAGCGGTGGATTTGACGGCGGATATGGCGGCGGCTACGGCGGACGCGGCAGGCATTCCGGCGGTGGCAGTGGAGGCGGCAATCGCGGTAGCGGTCGCGGTCGTGGCGGCGGCAATCAACGGCAACCTGTGGGCTACCTCCTCTGGACAGCTCCCTCCCCTAACCCTGGCCTACTTGGGCCACGGCCCAACACACCCCACCCACTAGCCCAAGCCCATATCCACCAAAGCCCACATCTACCCAACCCATATTCACCCAACCCATATTCTACCAACCCATTCTACCCAACGCCCGACCCAATTAACCCAAACCCAAGTCAAATCACCCACTACCCAACCCATTCCCCCCACATACCCGAACCCCACCCCCCAGCCCACTCCCCTGCCTACCCGTACCCCTACACCACCCCACCCAACCTCACTGCCCTAGCCAATAGCCTTGAAAGCCTCACCCTCAACCCCACCCACTCAAATTGGTTCATGGACACCGGAGCGTCCCATCACATCACTTCCGACCCAGGTACTTTATCTCATGTATTTACTTCAAGCATTAATTCTCCTTCGCATATTATTGTTGGTAATGGTTCTAAAGTGAGCACTACGGGTTTTGGTACGGGCATCCTTCCCACATCCCCTCCCCTCTCCCTAAACAATGTTTTAATCTCCCCACATATCATCCATAATCTCATCTCCGTTCGTCAATTTGCTCGTGACAATAATTGCACCGTTGAATTTGACTCTTGTGGTTTCTCTGTAAAGGACAAATTGACGAGAGCCGTGATTCATCGATCCAATAGTGACGGACCTCTCTACCCCATCTCCCAGGAGCCCTCCAACGCACACCTCAACATGGCCCAAGTCGATCTTTCCACCTGGCACCGACGGCTTGGCCACCCCAGCCCCGCTGTTCTCCATGGCGTGTCTTCTTCTTTAGCTAGTTTTCCTAAATCAAAATTAAATTTTTTATGTCATGCATGTCAATTAGGAAAACATGTACGCCTTCCCTTTCAGTCTTCTAGTCGTGTTTCAACTTTTCCATTTCAATTAATGCACACTGATTTATGGCAATCCCCTGTTCCTAGTGTAACTGGCTTTAAATTTTATATGTTTTTATTAGATGATTTTTCTCATTACTTATGAATTTTCCCTCTCCATCACTAATCTGATGCTTACTCTCACATTGTAAACTTACATGCTCTAGTTAAAAATCAATTTAATACAACAATAAAATCTGTTCAATGTGACAATGGCACTGAATATAGAAATAACCCTCTTGCCACATTCTTTGAATCTCTAGGAATTCTTTTTCGCTTCTCCTGCCCCTACACAAGCCAACAGAACGGGCGCGCAGAGCGCACAATCCGCACTATCAACAACACTGTCCGCACCCTTCTCTTTCAAGCCAACCTTCCTCCTCACTTCTGGGTAGAAGCCCTACACATGGCCACTCACCTCTTTAATATTCTTCCCACCACCACCCTCCACAATCGTACCCCCCATGAAGTTCTTTACCGCACCCCCCCATCCTATTCACACCTTCGCGTCTTCGGCTGTCTCTATTACCCTAACCTTTCTGCTACTGCTCCCCACAAACTAGCCCCATGTTCTGCACGGTGTATCTTTCTTGGCTATCCAGAGGCCCAGCGTGGCTTTCGCTGCCTAGACCTAACCACCCACAAGATCATAATCTCCCGCCACGTCACCTTCGATGAGTCCTCTTTTCCTTATGCCCCTCAATCCTCCCCTTCCGCAAATGATTTTCTCGACGACATGGAGGACAGCGTACCGCCTTACCACCACCTTTTCCCAACCCCACCCACCCCTACCCGCACCCCCCGGCCGAACTCCCCACATCCCTCCCCTCCACGGCCTACACCAGCCTCCCCATCCCCCTCCCCCCCACGGCCCACACCAACCTCCCCTACTCCCTCCCTCTCCTCCTCGGCCCACCCCTCCTCACCCGAGAACTCCCCCACCCCTAGCGAACTAACCCCGAACCCGACAGCCCCCTCCCACCCGATGGTTACCCGATCCAAGGCCGGCATCTTTTGCCCTAAACAAATCCTAAACCTCAACACCGTTGTACCCATCTCCCCCATACCCCCTACCTACCGTAGTGCTCTCAAAGATCCTAACTGGTACAATGCTATGCTAGATGAATATAATGCCTTGATAGCTAATCATACATGGGATCTAGTACCCCCCTCCCCTAACCAAAATGTGATCTCCGGAAAATGGCTCTTCCGCCACAAACTTGGCCCAACAGGTGAACTGTCCAGGTACAAATCCCGATGGGTTGTTCGTGGGTTCAACCAACGCCATGGCATCGACTACGACGAGACCTTCAGCCCGGTTGTCAAACCAGCCACTATACGCATTGTTCTGAGCCTAGCCGTGTCCAAAGGATGGCCGATCCACCAGTTCGACGTCAAAAATGCTTTCTTGCAGGGCTACCTCTCAGATACTGTTTACACCGCTCAGCGTTCGGGATTTCAGGACCCTACTCGCCCACATTATGTCTGCAAATTAAATAAGGCACTCTATGGACTCAAGCAAGCTCCCCGTTCTTGGTACCAGCGATTCACGAGATTTGTTCTCTCTCTTGGCTTCAGTGGGTGCAAGAGTGATGCCTCCTTGTTTGTATACAGTCGTGGTCAGGACATGGCCCTACTTCTGCTCTATGTTGATGATATTGTCCTCACTGCATCATCCACTGCCTTACTACACCAGCTCACAGAACGACTAAAAGGGGAGTTTGCTATGACAGATATGGGTGACCTTCACTTCTTTCTTGGGATCAATGTCCAGCGGACCTCTCACGGCATATTCCTCACTCAGACTCAGTTTATCTATGCCATCCTCGAGCGGGCAGGCATGACCTCGTGCAAACCCGTGTCTACACCCGTGGACACCCGCGGGAAGCTCTCGGCCACCGTTGGTCCTCCAGCGCCAGATCCCTCTCTCTATCGCTCTATTGTGGGAGCACTGCAGTACCTCACCTTCACACGCCCGGATATTACCTATGCCGTACAGCAGTTATGTCTCTTCCTTCATGATCCTCGAGTGCCGCATGTCACAGCCATGAAGCGCGTCCTGCGCTATCTTCACGGTACACCTACCCATGGCATCACCATCTCACCATCTCAGATAGATCATATGCGGGCATACTCTGATGCTGACTGGGCTTGATGCCCAGATACTCGTCGATCGACATCCGGTTACTGCATTTTTCTAGGCGACAATCTCATCTCCTGGTCGTCTAAGCGACAACTCACCACCTCTCGATCCAGTGCTGAAGCAGAATATCGAGCTATCGCTAATGCTGTCGCTGAAGTCTGTTGGGTGCGCAATCTTCTTCTAGAACTCCGGACACCTCTGATGCGATCCACACTGGTCTTCTGTGATAACATCAGTGCTGTCTACCTTTCGGCCAACCCAGTTAAACATCAGCGCACAAAGCATATTGAGGTAGATATTCATTTCGTGCGAGACAGAGTAGCCCTTGGTCAGATACGAGTCCTTCATGTGCCTTCTTCATTACAGTATGCTGACATCTTCACCAAGGGATTACCCTCCATGGTTTTCTCCGAGTTTCGAGACTGTCTGGGCGTGCGACGATCTTCTTTGGTGCCGTTGGGAGCATGTTAAATATATTCTTACTATATTTAATATTAATATATTGGTAGCTTCCATAATTGTATAGGATGTAATTAATATTGTTTCCTATTATCATTAGGAAACTCTTCTATATATATACATGTAATCTCCCATAATAATTTATGTGAAAATATTCATTCTTCAGTTCTCTCATTTTTCTGGTGTTCTCAATATTTTTCGGTATCTTACGCGCTTAAAATCCCAACAATTGGTATCGGAGCTTGGTTGCGCTGGGCAGGAGGGATTTGTAAGCGGTAAAAGGAGAAAATTTTGAGAAACCAGGGAATGGTCGGTTTTGGCCAGAAGGCGACCATGGGACTTCAAGAACAAAGTGGATGGAATGAGGATCGGGTACGAAGCTGCATGCTGGCTTTGTGAAGTATGGTGCAGGAACATGACTTGAGGAGACCGATAGTCTAGCGGAGTAGAAAACTGCGGCTTATGTCTTGTGTCGAAAGTCTTCCCGGCAAGAAGAGGTCGGGCGGCGTGTCCCGCAGGTGTTGTTGCGGCGGTGCAAGATGGGCGGATCAAAAGAAGCTAATTGCTAGATGGGTGGTCTCAAAGAGTTTTAAAAAAGGTGAGTTGTCATTTTGTTTAGCTTGGGGTGGAGGGTTAAAACTCTAATGAGCTAAGGTTGTGGCGGTGATCTTGACGGGTTGGTTGAGAAGGAGCCACGGGTACAATGATAACTGAGCAAGGTGAGGCCACGACCATGAGTCAACACATGGTGGCGGAGAGCTTGCGGTATTGAGCAAGATAGGGCATGAAAATTTTTTCAAGGTGGTAGTGATCTTGGTGGTTGGACCAAGGTGGAGCCACAAGGATTTTTTTTTTCTTTGAGGTTGGCAACGGTGGTCTCGGTGGAGCAGACTCAGATGGCGCCAAGGATAAAAAAAAAATTCGGAGTAGCGGTGATCTCACCAGAGAAGTGAGGTGGAGCAACAAAGTTTTTTTTAATTATTTAATCAAGGTGGAGTTTGTTGCGAAATTGATTAATAATAAAAAGAAAAGAAAAAAAATAAGGAAGAGGACAAAGAAGAAAAAGAAAAAAAGAAGAAAGAAAATCAAATATTTTTTGATTGTGAAGATCTTGCTTTTGGCTAGCTAGATTGGTGACCATTTAATCTAGCATGCTTTTGTTGACTTTCTCTTGGGATTGCATGTTGGTGTTTGGCTATAAAATAGGAGCATCGTGCGATGAATGGAGTGTGGGTTTTACACACCACCAAGGTAGAGAGAGAATAGAGGAATTTTACACAAGAATACCACCGGGAAAATCCAAGGGGTCTTGGTGAGTGTGGGTGAGTATAGAGAGTAACTGATTTTAGTTACTCGGAAAAATACATCCAGCCATAGGATGTGGAAAGATCTGTTTATGAGTGTCTGAAATTTAGTCTTGTAAACAGGGGAGAGTTTTTTGTATATTGTCCTGAAATAGTGGAAATATAATTTTTTTCTCTCATATTTTCTTCTTGTGTTTGTTCTCTCATTTTTCTGGTGTTCTCAATATTTTTCGGTATCTTACGCGCTTAAAATCCCAACAGAATTTACATGTAAAATAATGTTACTCCACATAAAAAATCAACAACACTAAAACTAATTTGAATATTAAAAAAACGTGAAATTGTATGTTTGACACTCTTACACTGATGTAGAAGAATAAATGGGAATATTGTAAATCACATTAATAAAAAAGATATTTATTATAATGTAAAGTAAATATAATTAAATTTATTTTAAAATATAGTTGTGATGTATCAAGTTTTTATATGGAGTAGTATTTATTCATTCAAAAGTATATTAATTTGTGGTAAAAAATTCAAGATCAATTATGTCTTTAATTTTGAGATGTAAGGATTTTTCTTTGTTGTAAATGTCAAGGAACCAACTCAAGCAAAAGTTCAAGCTTGTGGTTGTGGCCCAAGAATGATTCTTATATACTCTAACACGCCCCCTCACGTGCAGGCGTGACCTCTCTGAGCCTTGCACGTGAAACCTTAATTTTTTTAAACTGGGTGGCGGTGAGTTTCGAACTCGTGACCTCTTGGTCATCAAGGCTCTGATATCATGTCAAGGAACCAACTCAACCAAAAGCTCAAGTTTATGGTTGTGGCACAGGAATGATTATTATATACTCTAACAGTAACCCATTAATATAAAAATAAAGTTTTACACTCCACAAAGAATACTATGCACAAACGTTGGGTTTGAACCTTTACTTCCCAAATAAACATAGCGTTGTATACCCAACTTATCCACTCTACCGTGTTGTTCAATAGTGTCAATCAATTTCACATGACCCAATTCAATCTCTTTTTTCCCTGTAATTTGTGATCAAAATTTAAAAAATTGACCACCAAAGTTAATCGTGGAAATACGATATGTGACGGAAGGAGTATTCAATGGTATGGACCAATATTAATGTAGAACTAAAATTGCCCAAAGTTGATTGGTTAGAGTTCTTTATATGAACAAGACAAAAAATTCATATGAATACTTTGTTTGCTAATTTCTGAGTATGATTAGGTATACCTGAGATATTCTGGTTCGAGTAGGAATAGAATTATGTATCATAGGATTAATTAACTTATTTGTTAATCATATTGGATTAACATTATATATGTCAGCTTTAAAATTTGATATGAGAGATGTATAGGATATATATTAGAGTTACTGTGTTAGGTTTGAGTTATATTTTCCGGATATAATAAAAGTAAGTTCTCATCAAATTGTATGTTCTACTTGGTGCATTAAAATCAATAATTGGAATCAAAGCAAGTAGGAACACAAATTGGTAATAAAAAAGGATGAAATTGGTGTTTGAGAAATTCGGTGCACAGGTTTGAAATTTTTGTAAAGGCGTTAAAGAGCAGTCCTCTTCTTCGATCACGCGTAGAGCAGACCACACAGCCATCGCCTACGGTTCTGGAGCCGGAGAAGTTGTGCAGCAATGGGTGAGCCACGTTTGTCTGGATGCTACCGCTGCCAGACAGTTCTAGATTGTTGCCGCTGTCGTCGAAGCTAGATTGCGAGCTGCTGAGCCCAGAATTAGCTCGCCGAGCCGCTACCGTCGCGAACCATCCGCCCCTGTTCAGATCGCACACCCAAGGTCCGCTAGACTCGGGAGCTGTTGCAGACAGAGAACTCCTACATTTGTTCAGTTGCGAGGCTGTCCAGATTGTGCCGCCCAGCTTAGCTTAATAAGAAGCCGCAACTAAGTGTCGTCAATTGATCATGATAAGACCATGTGTTTTCGTTAAACAAGAAGGTTAATGAGATTACTCTTGTGTTAGCAGATTGAACAAGTTAGGTTTAGTCGTACTTACTCTCACCTCAAGTACTCGTTCCCGCTACACCACTGTTGGAGTTAGAAGATGAAGAACACTGCGAAGCAGTGTTAAACGAAGAACTCGATAGAATAACGAATCGCGTACGAAACGCTTTCAGATCAAAGTTATTTCGAGGTATACGAAATACTTCAATCGGATAAGACGTTAATTCAGAACAAGCACTCGAGAATCTATCTCTCAACCCATACCACGAGACTCTATTTTATAGAGTCGAAAATCCTTGTGATCGGACATGAACATTCGCGTAGATGTACGCGTACGTTCGCGCAAGAAGAAGAAAGGTGCGAGTTTGAACGAAAGGTCTCCTGCGGTTGAAGGCTTAATTTCGACGTTTATCCATTATGTACGAGTCCTTTACCGTTTAGGACTCCGGTCACGAAAATCTTAAGGATTTTCTTAAAGAAACAACGTCCGAAATAAGAACCCCGGCAGCTCGACCCCGGGGTAATTTCATAAGGGGTAATTTTCTTAAGGATTTTCTTAAGAACCCCGGCAGCTCGACCCCGGCCAGGGGCTGCCGCCCCTTGGACCCCGCCAGGGGCTGCCGCCCCTTGGACCCCGCTACCCGGGGGCTGCCGCCCCCGGACCCCGCAGTGAATTTATAATATCGTTGAACGAGCGCGCACTTCGCGCCTCCTAACTCGTTTGAAAACGTCTATTTAAATTCTTGTCCGATCAAAGTAAATCCAATTACACAAAATAAATTGATGACACTAAAATCACCAACAATCCTCCTCTATTTTAGTGTAATCCATGACTTACTTTCTGAGATAATAGATTCAACAAACTTATGCATAAATGAAAATGTCGCGACGATTGAATTTTCATCTTAGTATATTATACATTCCAAATATTCGAATTTCGGGGTGTCTCTAAGGATTGAACCCTTGCAATTCATATGAATACATGAAGATAATATAAACATAAGCTCTAAGTACTTCTTTGTTCCAAGCTTGACACCGTATTTTACTAGCCTTGTGTCCCTATCCTTTAACGAGCACATAAAAGTCAAGTCCAAACTTTGTGAAGCGGCTAAACTTCATACTTGTATAGGTAGTTCTTTTATGTCTTGTACCTACACATACAATTTTTCAAAAGAACTATTAAGAAGATTAACTTCAACCTCTTTAACTTGCAGTTTTGAACACATACCTTTGGATGATGCTAATGTTGTGTTCCAATCTCTTGATGTTAAGTTTTCCACATTGAATTCTACACCTAACGTCGTATTAGGTGGGAATTGGGTATCTTAACACGAGAGATATCAAATGGACTTTAATCCCATCCCTTTAGCCGATTTTTGCACGAGATCTCTTCTTAACCCTTTAGTTAAGTTATCGGCTAAATTGTGTTGAGTTCTAACAAACTCAATCGATATCACACCATTTTTGATCAAATTACGGATCATGATATGTCTAACACCCATGTGTCTAGACTTACCATTATAGACTTGGCTATATGCCTTAGCCAAAGTTGCAGCGCTGTCACATCTTATAGAAATTGGTGATATCGGTTTAGGCCACAATGGAATCTCATATACCAAATTTCTTAACCACTCAGCCTCTTTACCGGCTGATGCTAAAGCAACAAATTCAGATTCCATTGTCGATGTAGTGATGCAAGTTTGTTTCTTTGATCCCCATGATATTGCTCATCCGCCTAGTAAGTAAACCCATCCACTAGTAGAGGAGAAATCTTCCATATTAGTGATCCAACTTGCATCCGAGTATCCTTCAAGAATTGGTGGATCTCCACTGTACACCAAACCATAATTCATAGTTTTCTTTAAGTACTTGAATACTCTCCGTATAGCTTGCCAATGGTGTGTACCAGGATTGTTAGTGAACCTACTAAGCTTTCCAACGGCATATGTTATATCCGGTCTTGTGCTAACCATGGCATACATTAAGCAACCAATAGCCCTTGAGTATTCAAGTTGAGACACGACCTTTCCTTGATTGGCCAAAAGTTTAATGCTTGGATCCATAGGGGTGTTAACCGGAGAACAATTTTCAAAATTGAATTTCTTCAAAATTTTCTCAATGTAATGAGACTGTGTAATGCATATCTCATTGTTCACCCGTTTTATCCTAATGCCTAGGATTACTTCTGCCTCCCCTAGATCCTTCATGGAAAAATGTGATGACAAGAATTCTTTTGTTTTATTGACTTGATTTTGATCGGTTCCAAAAATCAACATGTCATCAACATATAGACAAATTATAACTCCTTTACCTGAAGTATCAAATTTGCTATAAACACACTTGTCTGCTTGGTTTAAAAGAAAGCCATTTGACAACACAACATCATCAAACTTTTGATGCCATTGTTTCGGTGCTTGTTTTAAGCCATATAGTGACTTCTCTAGCTTACATACTTTATGCTCATTTCCTGGCATAACAAACCCTTCGGGTTGTTTCATGTAGATTTCCTCTTCTAGTTCACCATTTAAGAAAGCTGTTTTTACATCCATTTGGTGAATCACAAGATTGTGTATAGCAGCTAGAGCAATTAACAGCCTAATGGTTGAAATTCTTGCAACAGGGGCATAGGTATCAAAGTAGTCAATTCCCTCTTTTTGTCTAAAGCCTTGTATCACTAACCTTGCTTTAAACTTATCAATTGAACCGTCTACTTTCATCTTCTTCTTGAAGATCCACTTACATCCTAAAGGTTTGCATCTAGGAGGTAAGTTAGTTAATTTCCAAGTGTTGTTATGCAAGATAGAGTCCATCTCATCTTGAATAGCCTCTTTCCAAAACGCCACGTCCCTTGAAGCCATAGCTTCATTATATGTTCTAGGATCGGCTTCAATATTATAACAATATTTATATTGAAATAAAATTTCATCCCTAGAACCTTCAATTAAATATAATTGAAAATCTGACCCAAAGGATTTGGCAACTCTACGTCTTTTGCTTCTCCTAATTTCTGTAGGAACGAAGGACTCATTAGTAGAAAACATGTCTCTACTAGAGTCCCCTTCGTTTGGTATAGATGAATCACCTAGAACCATATCTCTTGGTCTAGGTATTGATGAAAACCTATTTTCATCGAAGATTGCATCCCTTGACTCGATCACGGTGTTTACTCCCACCGAGTCATTAGATTCTATAACGTAGAATCTATAAGCCTTAGAATGCTGAGCATATCCAATAAAAATGCAATCAATTCCTTTTTCACCCAAGGTTCTCCTCTTAGGTTCTGGGAGTCTTACAACCGCCCTACAACCCCAAACTTTTAAATAATTCAAGTTTGGTGGCTTCCCATACCAAATTTCATAAGGGGTAATTTTGCTCCTTTTGTTAGGAACTCTATTTAACAAATAGCATGCTGTTAACATAGCCTCTCCCCAAAATCCTTCACTCAAACCCGAGTAAGACAACATAGAGTTTACCATTTCTTTTAAGGTCCTATTCTTTCGCTCGGCTACACCATTTTGTTGTGGTGTATAGGGAGCCGTGGTCTCATGAATTATACCAACAGATTGAAAATAAACCGGATCAAAATATTCTCCTCCCCTATCTGTCCGAAGAGTTTTAACCAAGTTATTTTTATGCAATTCTACCTCGGTTTTGTATACTTTAAAAGTTTCCAATGCTTGATCCTTAGCATGTAAAAGATATACATAACAAAACCTAGAGGCATCATCTATAAAAGTGATCATGTATTTTTTATTTCCTATAGATGGAGTTGCATGAAAATCGCACAAGTCACTATGAACGAGTTCAAGTATACTAGAATCCCTTTTGATTTCTTTAAACGGTTTTCTAGTTATCTTGGTTAACATACATGTCTTACATTTGTCTTGATTTATGTCAAAGGCAGGAATTAAGTTACTTTTGGACATATCTTGTAATCTTTTGTAATGCACATGAGCTAAACGAGCATGCCATAAAACAGATTTGTTTAAGGCATCACATGTAGTCGTCATACAAACATCATTCATGCCAAAAGGAACATTCAAACTTAATTTAAACATGCCATTGCATAAATAACCAAAACCTACAAAGCCACCATGCCTAGATAAAATATATTTATTACTTTCTAATACTTGTTTATATCCATGGTTATTCAATACAATTCCCGATATAAGATTTTTACGAAGACCTGATACATATAATACATTATCTAAGAGTACAGTTTTGCCGGAAGTGAATACAAGTTTTACTATTCCAATTCCCTTGACAGGTTCGGTGGCTATGTTTCCCATGCGCAACACTGATCCATAGTCCATTGATTCCAACGAACTGAACCATCTTTTATATTTGCACACGTGACATGTTGCCCCCGAATCAACCCACCAAGAGATGTCATCATCCTGCACATAAAATGCATCAGATATAATTGAGACATAATTCTTAACCGAATCATTGATGAGTGGAATAATCTGACCTTCTGATTTGTTTTGGTCCTTGGTTCCTTGACCGGAACCATTCTTACTTGTATCCTTGTCCCGCTTGCCAATCCGACAATCCTGCTTGAAGTGGCCTGGTTTCCCACACTTCCAACAACCCATTTTAGACTTTTTATTTGCAGGTTTGGGTGTATTTCCGGACTTGCGCTTTTTACCCTTAGACTTATTCTTCACTTTGGTGAAACCTTCGTCTTCGACCATGTTGATGGACGATGGACCGGCTATGTCCTTCACCTTCTTTCCCTCTTGATCTCGGATGGACTCCTCAATCCGAAGATGGGTTCCAAGTTGCACCAGATTCATTTCCTCCTTGTTATGCTTTAACTCACGTTTGCATTCTTTCCACGAAGGAGGCAGTTTGTCTATAATACTAGACACAGATATGGATTCATCCATTGCCATGTTATGCTGTGCAAACTGGCCCAGGATCCTCAACAGTTCATTGTATTGTTCCATGACCGGTCGAGAGTCAACCATCTTATAATTGTTAAAGTTACTGACGAGGAACTTCTTGCTCGAAGCGTCCTCGGCCATGTACTTTTCTTCTAGACCGTCCCACAGTAACTTTGCAGATTCAACATTTTGATATACATCAAACAGAGAGTCAGACATACCGTTTAGAATATGTCCTCGACAAATGTAGTCATCGTTCTCCCACTTGCACCGCTTCCTCGTCTGCTCCAGTGTTTCGTCATCCATGATCTGCGGCATAGGCGTGCTCAGTACATACACGACCTTCAATGTTGTGAGAAGGAAGTGCATCTTCTTCTGCCATCGACGGAAGTCCTGGCCTTCAAATTTTTCTAACTTCGAGAACTTGCTGCTCAAATCTCTTACGGAATCGCCACACGTCATCTTTGAGTTCTTTAGGAATAACTTTGATCTTTGTTGGAGTTAGAAGATGAAGAACACTGCGAAGCAGTGTTAAACAAAGAACTCAATAGAATAACGAATCGCGTACGAAACGCTTTCAGATCAAAGTTATTTCGGGGTATACGAAATACTTCAATCGGATAAGACGTTAATTCAGAACAAGAACTCGAGAATCTATCTCTCAACCCATACCACGAGACTCTATTTTATAGAGTCGAAAATCCTTGTGATCGGACATGAACATTCGCGTAGATGTACGCGTACGTTCGCGCAAGAAGAAGAAAGGTGCGAGTTTGAACGAAAGGTCTCCTGCAGTTGAAGGCTTAATTTCGACGTTTATCCATTATGTACGAGTCCTTTACCGTTTAGGACTCCGGTCACGAAAATCTTAAGGATTTTCTTAAAGAAACAACGTCCGAAATAAGAACCCCGGCAGCTCGACCCCGGGGTAATTTCATAAGGGGTAATTTTCTTAAGGATTTTCTTAAGAACCCCGGCAGCTCGACCTCGGCCAGGGGCTCTGCCCCTTGGACCCCGCCAGGGGCTGCCGCCCCCGGACCCCGCAGTGAATTTATAATATCGTTGAACGAGCGCGCACTCCGCGCCTCCTAACTCGTTTGAAAACGTCTATTTAAATTCTTGTCCGATCAAAGTAAATCTAATTACACAAAATAAATTGATGACACTAAAATCACCAACAACCACTCTTGATGTAGAGTCCACGCAAGAAAAATATGAAAAAATTCAAGACACCACAGTTGAAGGTGAAGGGAGTTGGACTTGCATCCGTCCAATGTCTCATGTTAAGTGCTACGAAATACACTATGGGCCATGAGAATGAAACGACTGAACCATGCTCAACCGATGTCGAGAAGACTAATATGGAAATGACACTTTTGTTTCAATCAATTCCTGAAAATTTGATACTGCAAGTAGGCAATCAAAAGATTGCGGAGGATCTAAGATATAATCAAAACTCACCACTTGGGGGCTGAGTGAGTTTGAAAATCTTGTCTCCAAACCATAAATACATAATTAGATAATCTGAAGATGCATGATTCAAAGACAATTGATGACTTTACTGAGAAGTTAGCAAGTTTGGTCTTAAAATCTGTATCCCTAGGAGATGAGATCAAAGAGAAAAACATGATAAACAAGTTTCTAAAGGCTCTTCCTCGTTCTAAATACATTAAGATAATTGCCTCGTTGGAGAAAGTTTTTAATTAGAATAATCTAGGGTTTCAAGAAATCATTGGACGGTTGAAAGCTTACGAAGAGCGGAAAAAGGAAAAAGGTATAGAAACACAAAGTAAACTATTGTTCTCAAATGGTGAAAGCTCTCATTCTCGAAGGGGAGAAAACGAATCGAGAGGACGAAACTCACGCAACCAAGGTCGAGGAAGAGACCAGGACTAGGATGATGATGTCCCATATGGAAGTTAATGCTAAGATGGTCAAGATCATGGGTCAAAGCAAACGGGTCAAAGAAGAATTACTTATTGGGAAGAAAGGATAAATAAAAGGTCAGTGTTATCGCTGTGATAAATTCTGTCACTTCGTGTCAATGTGTCTGGAGGATATGAAGAAACAAGTAGAAGCTAATTTAGGGATGATAACTCTTTTCAGTTTGTTTCAATTCCTTCCAATTAGGAATGACAATGGGTCGGATTCGGTTGGGTTTAAGTATATTGCAACCCAACCTAACTTAGGTCAAGTTTGGGTTTGGTTTTGGATTTTTTTTGGTTCGATTTCGATTTAAGATTTGGTCGGTTCGGTTACGATCAAATTCGTGTTTGAAAACTAATAAAAGTATTCATGAAAAATTTAAGATTGAAACACATAATAAGTTTAAAATTTATAAATATCACATAAATTTAAGATATTAAAGAAAATAATTATGACCAAATGATTCTTAAAAAAATTAGTAGTAAGTTTCAACTAATAATATACAGAGTATAAAGAAAATAACACAAGGGTGACCCACAAGAGTTATTCACAATAAATTTTGAAACACAAAGGGGCTGTTTAGTAACTTCTGAATAGGTAAGTGTTGAACCAGTAAGAGGTCTGAACCATTAAGTGCTGAACCAGTAAGAGGTCTGAACCATTAAGAGCTAGTATATTGCTTAACTATTCAGAGGCAAATGTCTGATCAATTCAGATAAGAGGTCTTAACCATTAAGACTCTATAATACTTAATCATTCAGAGGCAAATCTCTTACCCATTCAGACATCTGAACCATTAAGAGGCTGAAACAAACAGTCTGAACCATTAAGAGCTAGTATATTGCTTAACAAACACTCTGAACACATGTTTTATATAAAATAATAAACATAACGATTAGTTAAAAAAGTAGTTAAAAAAGTAAGTGATTTTATAAACACTTAATAAAGATAATGGTAATTTTATATTAGAAAGTGATGGTTTTTGATATATCAGTAAAATTCATACTTATTTAATATAAAAATAAGTATGCACACCTGGCAAGACATGTGACATGGTGTGCATAGCTAGATGTGAAAATTTTATACAAAATTAATGGTCATTGATTGAGGTATTTATGAAAATTGTTTTTATTAAAAAAAGAAATGTCAAATGAACCAATTACATAATGACTTGTCATTAGAATTGAAAATCCATATGCGGCATAATGACATGTCATCCTTCTTTTAAACACACTTTTATTTCCTTAGTTTGTTGAAAAAATATATAATAAAATAATTATTGTATGAAATTAGTTTTGTATTAAATAAAAATACATATATGTATCATAAAATTTATATAATTGTAATAATTTTATTGAGAAGTATTAAAATGAAATAGATGGCGAATAGTTTTAAAATTTACATACAGTGTTGCTTTAGTTAATGAATTTAAACATTATTATGTTATAATAATTGTTCATTTAAATAGATATGTTATACTAATTAAATATTTTTTTTTAAATTTTCAAAAGTGAAGTGTCTATAAATAACTAATAACAATAATGATTATTTAGTGTTAGAAAGTGAAGAGTTTATAAAGTTTTAATAAAAACTAAGGTTATTTAATGCTAGAAAATGTAAGGGTTTTATAAAAAACTAAAAAAAATAAATATGCATGTACTTGTGGCATCACATGTGGCATGATATGCATACGTGATGTGAAAAGTTTTATACAAAGTAAATGGTCATTGAATAAAATAATAATGAAATAATTTTCAATTAAAAAATTTTAAAAAACAAATTTCAAATGAATCAATTAAGTAATGACACATAATTGGAAAATACATATATGACAAACAACACATATCATCTTTCCGTTCTAACTTTGTTTAGTTTAGGTTGTTGAAAAAATATACACCGAATAGGCGTATACTATAATATACCTCATAGCATGTAATAGGACAAAAAAGTTTGAAATAATTTTGTATTTAATAAATACTTATATGTGAAAAAAATTATAACACTGTTTTGAAAATTTGATAACAATAATGGTTCTTTTTTTCAATAATAATGGTTATTTAGTGTAAGAAGTGAGGGGTTTATAAATATTTAATTAAAATAAAAGTTATTTAATGTAAGTAAAGGTTTATATAAAAATTTAATAATAATAAATATATACATGTGTGACGTGACATGTGAGGAGGTGTAGTGCACGCATGACATAGACATTTTATACACAATGTATGGTCATCAAATAAAATAATAACGAAAATTGTTTTATTTAAAGAAAATTAAAATAAAAATCTCAAATAGATCAATTAAGCAATGACACATCATTAGATAATGCATATTTGTCACGTGTCTCATGTAATCCTTCAGTTATACTTTTACTTTGTTTAGTAAAAATATATAATGAAATAAGTAATGTAATGAGAAAAAAATTAAAATATGTTATGAAGTTAATAAAGATGTACGTGTGATAAGATTTATATATGATAGTTTCTTTTGAGATGATGGAATTATAAGCAATATTGTTTTTTATTAATAAATTTTATATAATTTTTTTAAATTATAAAATAGTCACGCATATTTAAAAAATATGTAAAAACAGTGAAAAAATATTTCTAAAATAGTGAGAGAGCGAAAACTTTGTAAGAAGTTAATAAAAATAATGAGTTTCTATTGTTGAAAAGTTAATAAAAAGTAACCATGGATCTCTTTTACATATATATATATAATATATACTAGTATTTGAACCCGTGTCATGCACGGGTGGAACAAAATTTTTTGTCGATTCTAAATAAAATTTAAAGCAATATTTTTTCAAGAATAAAGAAAATATACTTCTCGCATGATATTTAATATCATAAAAGAAAATATACTTCTCGCATGATATTTAATATCATAAAAAAACCAAAGTGGAATAAATAATATTTGAGGGATTGATTGTGTACAACACACAAAAAATTAATACCAAATTTTCAGAAAGACTTCAGGGTATACAAAAGATATGTTCGTTTTTCTTATTATTATTTAAAAAAAATTAAAAATAAATTTTAAATTTTACCATTTTCTTTTTGTTAAGGAAAATAATTTGAGTATCATTTCTTTTTTTAAATAAATCTCAACCACATGTTTTTTTAAATTTTTTTCATTAATTTATTAAGTTATTTTTTAAATTTTTGGAAAAGTCAAATTATTATTCAGTTTTTTCTTTTTTAATATAAATAAGGTATGTGTTATACTAAAAAAAGCATTATAATGAAAAAAATTTAATGCGGAGTATAATGAAATCTCTAGTGCAATGCACGGGTAAATATATGTCACTCCATAAAAGTAGTTTTATGGAGTGACATATATTTTTTTCTGACAAGTAGTTTTGAATCCCAGCGAATCCCAGCATTTCTCCAATTTCTTCCGTTTCTCCATCGACCATAGAAGGAAAGAAGCCTTGAATTTGAAAATCTCCAGGATTATCTCGACAGATCTTCATCCAATATCTTCCGTTTCTCCAGCGACCATAGAAGGAAAGGAGCCTTGAATTCGAAAATCTACAGGTATTATATCGGAAGATCATCCAATTTCTTCCGTTTCTCCAGCGACCATAGATGGAAAGGAGAGTTAAGTGCGAAAAATCTCCAGCGGCAGATCTCCATGGCGACTGTCGCGAAATTAAAACTCCTCAGATCCGCTGTTTTCTTTTATTCTTACTATTATTACGTAGCTTGGTGACGTATACAAATTTTTGCCAAATAAGCATGCCAAATGTCGCATTCTCATGCATCCGAGTCTCCTTTATTATAATAAAGAATATATAAGATATATAGTGATTGACTTTAGTGAGATGACATTCTTCTCATCTTAATAGAGAGTATAATGAAATCTCTTTCATCTTCTTCTACAAAATCAAATATCTTCATCTTCTTAAACAAAAATTAAATCTTTTCATCTCTTCAAAAGAATTAAATTTCATTTTTTTCAACAAAATCAAATCTTTTCATCTTCTTCTTCAACAAAATAAAATTCGAAATACAAAATGAAATCAAAAGTGAATCAAAATTAAATCTAGTGTTGATATCATCAAGAAATCAATAATCAAATCTTGAATTTTTTAAAAAATTCTTCATCTTCAAACCAATTTAAAAAAATCTTGATTGGGATGAGAATCTTAAAAAATCTGGAAGCTTCGCTCTGAGATCTGCTCATCCCTCTCTTCGATCTGGACGTTTCATCGGCACGGTAGTGATAGAGAATTAAGAAACCAAGGGTACTTCGGTTTTTAATTCAAAAATAAGATGTCAAAGCAGATCTGAAATTAAGAAGAACAGAGATCTGGAAGGTAGGAGAAGCTTTGTCACTGCCCCTTTCCCCAATTTTTCTTCACCTTCATCAAAAGATCCGTCCAAAGGAAGACGAAAAAAAAGACGGAAGAAATCGTGAAAAAAGGGAGGAAGCCACGAAGGGGGGAGAAGAAAAGGAAAGAAAGGGTAAATAAGTCTTTTCAGCGTATTTTATTTGCCAAATAAGGAAACGAGAAGAATTGGGACGAACCAAAAAGAAAAGTGAGAAGAAAGATATGGGACGGAGTATATATATATATATATATATATATATATATATATATATATATATATATATATATATATATATATATATATATATATATATATATATATATATATATATATATATATATGTTAAAGTGCATCCCACATCGGAAGTCCAAGAATAAAATAATTCGGTAGATATGCTCTTGAGTTAAACTAACTAATCGATTGGATTCAATCTTTTAATGTGATTCAGCCCAAGTGTCTTATTACCCAATTCAGTTGTCAATATCTCATCCCAAATACTATCATTCTGGTATCAGAGCAGGTTTTGGCCCACCTCGTTTGTCAAGGTGTCTAGACGTTCATTCCTAGCGGTCCGTTTGTCTTTAGCCCAGTTGTCCGTATGGAGTATGTATCCAAATATAGGGATGAATTTGTTAAAAAACATTTTAGGACCAAAAGAAAATATCACTGTGAAAAAAACTAAAATAAGAGAAAAACATTGCAAATATACCAAAATAAGAATTTCATATTCTTATTGCTGAAATAGAAGTTAAAATGCATATATATTACCAATCATGACCATATACACTACTAAAGAATATAATAAAATGCAAATATAAATTGTTACATTACCATAGTGCAAATTCATATTTAAGAAATAAAACAGAGAACTCCTATTTTGGTACTTTTCTATTTTTACTCCTCTTTAAGGTGATTTTTTAATATTACTCATTTTACAGAGACTAAAAACATATCTAATCTATTTTAATTATATAATATTTATTTTAAAATTTGCCACAAAAAATTTGAAAAAATTGAATTAAAAATTACTTTACTCAATTAAATGATCACCCAAATTAATATATAAGAAAATTCTAATTTTAGATGAAAAGAATTTATTATTGTCCGTGTTTGAGATGATATGTTATAAATTTGGATGTATAATGTTATTAATGTTATTGTATATTCATTATATATATATATATATATAATAAGACACTTGGATAGGGTATGGACAACTGAATTGGGCAATAAGACACTTGGGCTGAACCATATTAAAAGATTGAATCCAATCGATTAGTTAGTTTAACTCAAGAGCTTATATACCGAATTATGGGTAATAAGACACTTGGGCTGAATCACATTAAAAGATTGAATCCAATTGATTAGTTAGTTCAACTCAAGAGCTTATATACAGATTATTTTCCTCACACTTTTCCGATGTGGGATACTCTTAACACTTACTATTCATTGGGTCAATTTTTTTCACTTTATGAGTCTATTTTATTTACTTATTCAGTATTTGTTAAAATTTATAGTAATTTCTACTCAAATTTTGTAGATATTTTGATATAGTTTTTATAAATATAAATTTTATTTTTAAAGTCCATGCCAATTTTTTATTTAATTGAATTGAAAATAATTTCAGTTAAATATCGTAAATATAGAAGAAAGTTAGTTTTAGGACATATGGAGTATATATTTTTTTTACAAATGGTCTTCCCCTTGATTTGGAGTTAATGTGTTAAGACTTACTGGAATTGAAAACAAAATCGTTTTGGATTTAAAAAAGTTAAGATTGACGAGAGATGATATCGCTAATTTTAAAGAGACCAAAAACATATTCAATAATGATCTAAATTAAATAAAACTTACTTGAAGGACCATTTGTAAAAGGAAAATAATATATGTATCCCAAGAATTTGTACTTTATTTTGTATACCGTAGGAATGTACCAATATTTTGTGTTGGTGTAATGTTAATTTTTATTAACGCACTAACACTTTGTGTCAGTGTAAGTTTTTGTAAACACACCAACACTTTGTGTCAGTGTGAAGCATCAAAATATTAGTGCATACTTTTAGTGTACAAATGAGGTACAAATTTTGGGGTACATTTAGCATGCTCCTTTGCTAAATCCTGTATTTTCCAGGGACTACTTAATCATAAAATATTTTAAATGGACTAAAAGCAAAGTAGCTTTTTTTTACAGAGAGTGAAAACATATATAACTCATTTAAAAATTAGATCAAAAGCTATACAAATTAAATGTTATGATGTTATATAATTTCATCAAATTAGTATTGAAAATAAAGAAAAATAAAATATCAAAATTTGGTCACATGAATAATGAGTGATTAATGAGTAGAATTTCTTTTGTTGGAACGAATGGAGTGTAAGAACATTAGCGATGGCAAGGCAAAAATTAAATGTCACACGGTGACATGGACTATTTCAACTAATAAAAAATAACTCAGTCACCGTGTGGCAAATGAGTGGAGTGTCGTAACATACAATGACAAGTTATTGTTTTTTCTCTATTTTTATACTTTTTAATAATTTTTAATTATCAAAAATTATTTTACATATTTATTTTATTACTAAAACATGTCTGATGGTGTAAATATAGCTGGGTGGGTTAACCGGGTTTGACCTGGACACACTCGACCCGTAATATAAAACACACAACAAGAACACAAAGTATGACCTAGACCGGGTAAATCTCCTCAGTCCGAATTATATTTCTTACTCTATCTCAAGAGTGAACTTTAGTGAGAGAAAAATTGGATCCCCTCCTCTATCCCATATCATCATATTTATAGAGGAGGATTTGTGACCTTTCCCTCTTCATCCATGGACAAAATAGGAAGCCCGTGGGAAGGTCACTGTACATAATCAATCTACTATTCAATCAATGAATTTAGCAACTACAAGCCAAGACATGTACTGTTCAATCAAAGACTATAAATGGATATTCTCAATCCAATCAGCCCTGCAAAGTGACAAATGTTCCTTTCACTATTTGCCTCGTGAAGGCCGAACGGCGGGGTGGTCCCCTGGCCTTTGATGTTGATTGCCATTCCCAAGTGACGCAACCTTACCGGTCATCTTTCTTCCAAGGTTGTCCGGTCATTTCTTGAGTTCGACCCGTCTCTTTGGTCCTCTGGACTATCCTTCGTAACATGAAGTGACGAATTGGCTAACGCCCAAAATGTGACCGGTCACTTTTTTAGTGGAAGTGACCGGTCAACTTTTGACCCTTCCCAATCGAAGAGTTAACATCATTTGGTGACTTGATAAAAGTTACCGGTCATGTTTTGACCTGTCCCTTTCGGTTATCCGGGTCGGGTATAAGGATATACCCATCAAGAAGTCCTCCATTTACCGGCCTTGTGAGGAAATCATCAAGGGCGGGAAGTATACTTGTGTTAACCTATCACACTTTGAAATCATCAAGTCACCCTTGCTGACCAGTCCTTTCTCATCGCCTAGTCTCTCTCATGACCTGTCTTTTTGAATCATCAAACCTTTCCCTTTCAAGACCTGTCTTTCTTTGAATTGTCAAGCCTTTCCTTTTCAAAACCTGTCCTTCTTTAAATTCATAATGGCATTCTCGTTGACCTGTCCTTTTAGACATGTCGCTTTTAGAATTATCTGACCTTTCCGTTCAGACTTGTCTTCTTCTGGAACCGTCAAATCATTCTCGTTGACGTGTCCTTTTTTTATTGTCAAGCCATCCTCATGACCTTTCTATGGAGACCTGCCCATTTCTTGGATTCATCGTATTCATATCAGACCTGGCACTTTTGGATTTGTGGAATACGCTGCATGACCTGTCCATTCTGGTTAGTGGAAGTCCAAACGTTGGCCCTGACCCTTCAGTTTTTGGAATTTCCCTCCAAAACCTTCCACCTTACCATTCAAAATTCAAAATTTTCCCCCCTAATCATTACCTCTTCCACGTGTCAAGCTGTCCTTCTCCCACCTGTCGCCTCGAGTTCCAAACCGCCTCCCTCTCTCCTATAAATACTCCTCCAACCCATCTCATTTCTTCGATTTCCTCCTTCGCTTCTCTTGATTTGCCCGGTCAACTTTCTCTCTCTAGCTCTCTGCCAAGTAAGTCCTCCAGTCCTCCTAGTCTTTTAATTCTTCCATCTTTCCATTTTTGACCGGTAGGCCTAAGTCATGTCTTCTGATAGCCAAAACATATCTGGCCAATCCTATGGATCAGGCTCTCAGCCCTCTTCCTCTTCCCATTCTGAATCTTCTTCTCCCCCTGTCACTCCTTTGACTCGTCGCCCCTCCCAACAGTCTAATTCTCAGGCCCGGGAAATAATTGCCCAGGACCCTGTCCCTTTGAATCAACTGCCCGGTCGATTCAATCCCAAGGTCCTTAGCTGGGAGCAATGGGAAGAACGACTGGGATCCTTGGGCTTCCTAGCCCTTGATGTTAGACTGGTGTTCAAAGAGTCTTATAGGGTTACCAAAAAGGTTCTGGACGAGGTCCGTACCATCCTCCCACCGGGCTACAAAGTCCTTTCCAAAACCACCTGGCCCAACATCATTGAACCCCACCAGGGAACCCGGTTGGGTTTTCATGTTGCTTCTCTGGAGGGAGGTATTATTTTTCCTCTCCGCCCCCTCCTTATTGAAATCTGTAAAAAGTTTCATATTTTGCTCGGTCAGCTTACTCCAAACGCTCACCGGTTCTTAAATTGTTTTGTTAATATCTGTGAAAATCTGAAAATCGACCCTTCCCTTGAGCTTTTCCTCCACATGTACGAAGTCTTGCCCGGGACTAGTAATTGCCCGGGCTTTGTTTATTTTCATTCTTGTAATAAGAGGAGTTTTGTGACCGGTCTTCCCCCTAGCCACAAAAGATGGAAGAAAAGATTTGTTTTTGTTGAGTTCCCCCCTCACCAATTTCCTTTCTCTAACCCTGAGTGGGCTGAACGGGTTATAAAACCTGAAAGGGTTCATCCGGAGCCCACCAAAGATCTTGAGGACGCTTGCGAGAAACTTCTCAAGGGTGATCCTGTGACCGGGAAACCTTATGCCTATGGAGGCTGGGTATTCCGGCTACCTAATCCGGATGGGGGTGAATCTGCGACCCATGACGCAGAAGATGACCGGGCAAACTCCCCGGATGGTCATGCTGAGGCCAGTTCTCCTCGTCCAGGTCGATCATCTTCTCTTAAGCTTCTTACTTTCATTTTCTTTATTTATGTACAAGGCTTGAAAAATAACCGGTCATCTGTTGCTTTGTTCTTTTTCAGACATGAACTTCAACAGGATGACCACCATCATCGAGGATGACGACGATGATGTCCAAGTCCTCCACTCCAATCGGTCTCCTCTCTCCAAGCCTCCTTCTCCTCCTCACTTCCCTGAAATGGATGGGGCCACAAGTGCCCGGTGTAGCCCTATCCATGGACAGAGCCAGAAGCTGAAATCTCCTCCAGCCACTCATCTCTCTGAAAGTGACCGGGTCCCTTCTCCTAAGAAGGATGTCAAGGCCAAAGGAAAAGGGACCGGTCATTCCTCCTCTCAGAAAAGGAAGGGTTCCCACAAGACTTCCAAGGGGGAAAAGAGGAAGAAGGTAAGGCTATCAGATCTGGAAGGGGAGTCCATCGAAGTGACATTCCTGTCCTTGGCCAAAAAACTTAGCAAGGTACCAACTCTGATTTTTCTCCCGGTTAAATTCTTTCCTTGCTTTTACTGATAGGCATGTTTTCCAGGATGGAGTTATATCTGAAGAAGTTGGCCGGTCAATCGTTGAACCGAAGGACCAGGTTTCCGAGCTCACCCTCCTCATTGACTCCGCTAAGTCAGAGATCAATGACCGGGTTGAGAGGGAGAAGAAGCTGGAAGAAGAGCGGATCGCTGAAAAGGACAGGTTAAAGGAGGAAAGGGCCAAGTTGGTGGAGGCGGAGAGGAAGGTGGCAGAGCTGGAAGATGCTTTGGCCCAAGCTGAAGAGACTGCCCGGTCAAAAGAGGAGGCCTTTCCTGATGATGCTGCGATTTGGGCCGCCTGCCATCACACTGAAGTCGCCCGGTCCATTCTTACCAATCCGGAGGACACCATGGATTTTTTCAAAGTCATGTATAAGGAACCGGAAGGAAAGAGAATGATAACAGACGTCGGGTCTTATGGGTTCCAGTGTGGTCAAAAGGAAGAGAGGTCTCTTCTATATTCCAGACTCCAAAAGAGGGACCCCTCCTTTGACCCGGCCAAAATGAAGCTCCCGGCCTTGTATAAGGAAGAGCCAGCTCCCCCCTTTCCCCTAGAGTAGGTTAGGGTTTGATTTGAAAAAACTTTGAATTTTCCCAAGGCCTGGGGGATGTCCGGCCTACTTCTGACTTGTGTAATATTATCTTTTGTTTGGCATGGTTTTCAATTTACCAGCTTGTTTCTTCTTTCAGTTTGCATGGTTTGATTCCTTTCTCTCGCTTGCTCAATATTTCTTGCATGGTTGTTTTCCTTGTTTGGTCCTTACTTGAAGTTGCATGGTCAGACTTGCCTTTTCTTGAACATGCTTGGTTTAACTTCCAAGTCAAAAACAATAACCGGTCTTATCCTTTGTAGTTGTCCAGGTCACCTCATGTCCTGGTCTTTGGTTAACGCCTTAAAAATGTCTAGGTCTGGTAGGCTTTGTTGACAGCGTCCAGGTCTTTTCATGTCCTAGTCAATTCCATCTCTTGAAAATGTCCAGGTCATGTTATGTCCTGGTCAAGTACAAGCCTTGAAAACATCTAAGTCTTGCAACCTTGAAAACGTCCAGATCTTGTAGCCTTGAGAACGTTCAGATCACTTTATGCCTGACTAGTCTTCTGGACCGGCTTATGTCTAGGTTGAACTGCAACAAACGTCCAAGTCATCTCATGTCCTGGTGTAGTAGGCTAGGTTGGAAGTTTTGAAGACCACTTTAGACGCAAGGCTTGAAAACTTCCAGGTCATCTCATGTCCTGGTTTCTTGACTTGAAAACGTCTAGGTCGGTTTCTTCCTCGCCTGTTTTCTGACCCAGTCAACTTCCAGGTTCTAATGGCTTGGTTGCAATATGTAACCAGCATGACGTCAAATTTCCTGTCCAGGTGCCGGGTCAAAAATATGACCGGTCAAAATTAAACTTTTCCAGATTGGTCTGATTTCTCCAAATCCAACCCTTAAAAAAGTGACCGGTCACTTTTCTCAAAGTTGACCGGTCAAATTTTGCTTTTTCCCATTCGTCTTTTCTTGCCAATCAAGAACATCCAAGAAGTGACCGGTCACTTTTGACCATGCCACTTTCCTTTACCCCTTTGGCCTGGATGTCATGCCTATCAGTAACCTTGCTCAAATTTCGAACGAATAATCCGAATCGGTTTTGGTATCATCAAGTCTCAACATCAAGACCCGAACTTTCTTCGGAGATTTTGACCATGTCCTATGATCGCGAACCCTCTCCAAGGTTCAGCCCTCTTCCAGGCAACACCCTTCTTCCAGGGCCCCTCTTCCAGGTTTTAAGTTTTTTTAATGTGCCATTCTCTAATCATTAGGTTGACCTAGCCAACCCAATCTTCCCACGTGGGGGTATGCCCGTGAGAACCAGCCCTCATCCAATCTTACATGTCCATATGTTATGCGTTTGAAGTGAATTCTAGTCTTCCCTAGACCCTTCAATCCGCAAAGGATGGCTCATGCAAGACGGTAATCATTTTTTACTTTGGCATCTTTTTGCCCCTATCCAAATGAAAATTTGGTAGGGATCCATGTAAGTATGGACGCGAGTCCTCTTCCAGACCCAGCCTATCTCAAGGCCATACCTCAACATCAAGGCCCCTATCTCAAGGGTTTATCTTTTTTTTTTTTAACCTTGCCTCTTACATCAAGACATTACTTTAGTATGACTGACCCAGCAACACAAGTATTGAAGAAATCTCTTATTTATCATCGAAGGGGTATTACAAATACATGCCCTGCCAATTTGGTCTATCGGTAGAATTTTCTAAGGTGGTGGGAATTCCAGCACCTTTCCAACTCTCGACCTTCCATTGTTTCTAACTTGTATGTCCCAGGGCGTAATATTGCTGTGACCCTATATGGGCCTTCCCATTTCTTTGCAAGTTTTCCCCCTTCTCCGGGTTTGCTGGCCTCCCTTCGTCTCAGGACCTCGTCACCCACTTGGAAATAACGAGGCCCTACCTTGTTATCATGGTAGGCCTTGGCTGCTTGCTGGTATTCCATCATTTTAGCCTCAGCGACCATCCGCCTCTCTTCCAGCAAGTTTAGCTCTGCCAAATGGTCTTCCTCATTCCCTTTCTCTTCATATGCCTTCTCCCGAAAGGTCATTATTTTAGCTTCGATGGGTAGTCTGGCCTCACACCCATATGTAAGGACGAAGGGTGTCTCCCCTGTGGCCCTTCTTGAAGTGACCCGGTAAGCCCAGATGATATGTGGCAACTCCTCTAACCAATTCGTTCCTGCCTCACCCAACCGCTTTTTGATCCCATCGACTATTGTGTGGTTCGCATTTTCCACCTGGCCATTTCCTTGCGGGTAGGCCACGTAAGCCTTGTTGTGAGTAATCCCGAAGTCCTCCAAGTATTTGGTGAACCCTAGATTCCGAAATTGAGGCCCGTTATCCGTCACAATGTTTCGGGGTGACCCGAACCGAGTGATGATGTTCTTCCAGACAAAGCGCTGGCACTGCTTGGTTGTGATGGTTGCATATGCCTCGGCCTCTACCCACTTTGTGAAATAGTCGATAGCAGCCATTACGTACTTCTTCCTCCCTTGAGCTTGAGGGAAGGCTCTAATGATGTCCATCCCAAACCTTGTGAATGGAATAACATTGGAAACTGGATGGTAGTAGGTTGCAGGCCTTCCCGGAAACTTGTAGAACACCTGGCAAGTCTTGCACCTCTGCACATATTTTTCACAATCTTGATTCATTGTATGCCAAAAGTAACCTAGCAAGATGATCCTTTGTGCAAGTGTCCTGGACATTTGATGGGCTGCACAGAAACCCTCATGAACTTCAGCGATCACTCTTTTCGCCTCCGCCCTGGTCAAGCATCTCAGCAGCGGACCGCCAAATGCCCTTTTGTATAGCCTTTCATCTAGCATTTGGAATCTTGGAGCCCTCAACTTTACTTTTCTCACCCTGTCCTCATCCTCAGGGAATTGCCCGGTCATGTAATACTTGACCAAGTCATCTATCCAAATATCATCAGGTTCCACCAGGCCTAGATTGGGCCGTCCATCTTCCTCAATCAGGCTAACAGAAAGCCCTTCAATGCTAGCCTTCTCTAGCATCTCAATCCTGGCCAATTTTGAGACATGTTCCGGGGCTGCTTGCGTCAATTTTGATAGTAAGTCAGCATCGGTGTTCTCCCCCCTAGGGATTTGTTCCATCACATATTCAGCCAAGTCCTTCAATAGTGCCTTTGCCAAGCCCCTGTACTTTTGCATCTTCTCTCCCTTGGCCTCCATGTTGCCATTGATGTGACCTACCACCAAGCTTGAATCGGATTTGATTGTGAGGCATGTGATTTGTAGGGTTTTGGCCAGTCTCAGACCCCCTATCAATGCTTCATACTCCGCTTCATTGTTTGTGAGCTTGAAATTAAAGATCAAGGCATGATATAATTTGAACCCTTCCGGAGTTGTGAATACTACGCCTCCCCCGTAACCTTTCAGTCCAGAGGCTCCATCTACCGACATGGACCACCAAGGTTCGGTGATGGCCCTAGCCGGTTCTTCTTCCTGGTGACCCGTCATCTCCACAAGAAAGTCAGCCACAGCCTGCCCTTTTATTGCCGTCCTCGGACGATATTCATTGTTGAATTGGGTAAGCATCATGGCTCATTTGATCATCCTTCCCGATGAAGTGGAATCCCTCATGACCGTGCCCAATGGTAGGTCAGTCAATACGACAATGGGATGGGCTTGGAAGTACGACGTGAGTTTCTTCGCTGTTATGAAAAGTGCGTACCCTGCCTTCTCCGTAGGAGTGTACCTACTTTCTGCCCCATTTAAGGCCTTGCTTACATAATAGATGGGCCTCTGGACCCCATCATCCCTCATCAAGACCGAGCTAACAGCCATTTGAGTAACCCCTAAGTAGAGGTAGAGGGTCTCCTTTGTTTCTGGCTTGGACAAGACAATATCCGAAGTCAGGTATGTCTTCAGCTCTTCGAATGCCCTGGCGCATTCATCATCCCACTGGAAGGTGTTGGCTTTCTTTAATACTTTAAAGAAAGGTAAGGCCTTCTCTGCCGACCTGGATAAGAACCGGTTTAAGGCCGCCAAGCGCCCCATTAACCTTTGGACATCCCTTACCGATGTCGGGGGTTGCATCTCAACAATGGCTTTGATTTTCTCAGGATTTGGCTCAATCCCCCTCTTCGTGACCATGAAGCCCAAGAACATCCCCGTCCTCACAGCAAAAACACACTTCTTCGGGTTAAGTCTAAGATTATGCCTAGCCATAATCTCAAAGCATTTTTCCCGGTCCTGAGCATGTGTGTCACTGGCCCTGCTCTTCACCAGCATATCATTGACATAGGCCTCCATGGTCCGTCCAAGCAAAGGCCTGAACAATTTATTGACCATTCTCTGGTAAGTTGCCCCTGAGTTTTTCAACCCAAAGGCCATCACCTTGTAACAGTATGTGCCGTCCGGAGTGAGGAAGGCCGTCTTCTCCTCATCATCCTCTGCCATGAAAATTTGATGATACCCTTTGAAGGCATCCCCATAAAGCTGAGCAACTCACACCCGGCAGTTTCATCCACCATTTGATCTGGGCTGGGCAGAGGGTAAGAGTCCATCGGGCATGCCTTGTTGAGGTCTGTGTAGTCCACGCACATCCTCCAAGTATCACCCTTCGGGGCCAGGACAACATTGGCCAGCCATTCAGGGTAGTTTACTTCCCTGATATGACCTACCTCAAGTAGGTCCTTGACCTCTTTTTTTCACAAAATCCCTCCTATCACTTGCCAAGAATCTTTTCTTCTGTCTTACAGGCCTAGACCCCTCAAGAACATAGAGACGATGGCAAATGACTGACCGGTCAATCCCGGGCATATCAGCAACACTCCAGGCAAATAATGATTTATACCTGGTCAGCACCTGGACAATCTCAGTCCTTAGCTCTTCCTGGAGATCAGCCCCAATTTTGACCTTCCTCTCAGGATTGGAGGCATCAATCTGGATCTCCTCCGTGTTTGCATCTGGCTCAATCCTAGCCTTCTCCTCACCCTTGTCTACCTGCTGGGAGACCAATTCAATTTGTTCGAACTAGCGGGTCATCTTCTTGACTGCTTCCAGGTAGCAGGACCGGGCGTTCTTTTGATCACCCCTTTCCTCCCCGATTCCATTGGGAGTGTAAAACTTCATGCATAAGTGTGCCATGGAAATAATAGCCCTGACCTGGTTGATTCCAGGCCTACCCAGAATGGCATTATGCACACATTTGATATCGACCACAACAAATCTCATTTGTTTGGTCACTGTCCTGTTACCTGACCCCAAGGTAACCGGTAAGGTTATCTGACCTTCCGCTTCTATGCTAGCTCCAGTGAAGCCTGACAATGGAGTTTGCAATGGCCTCAACATGGACCTGTCAAGCTTCAATTTCTTGAAAGCATCTAAGTATAAAACATTGACACTGCTTCCTGTGTCAACTAGTACTCTGGCCACATCAGCCCCATTGATGTCCATTGTAATGACCAAAGGGTCATTGTGATCTCCCCCCGTCCTGGGCAGATCCCTATCAGTGAAAGTGATAGGTTCCCTTCTTGCCTGCTTTCCTTGTGATTCCAAGGAAACCACCGCTACGTTTAAGCTCCTGGCCCAGTTCTTCCGCTGGGAGGCAGTGTCCCCGCCTTCCGGGCCACCGACAATCATCTCAATGAATTCTTTATCCGGATTGTTGTTATCCTTCCTGGATTTTCTCCTTCCCTGGTCTTTTCCCTGATGACGGGTCCAGGTGTTCGCTTTCGGGTCCTTCTTATTACCCGTCGCGTAACCTTCCCCAAGCTCTCCTTTCAAGGCCATCTCCTTGAGCACAGCCTTGACATTTCGGCAATCCACCGTATTGTGGGAGTCAGATTGGTGGTAGGTACACCACTTCTCTGTCCAAGGCCTCTTGGGTTGTTCTCCCTTCTTATCATCCCTTATTTGATGGACAGACCCGTCATACGTAGCCTTTAGTTTGGACCCTCCCATCTGGTCGTCCTTCTTCGGCTTGTCGGATTTCACCTTCGTATATCCTTCCTCTAATTCCCGCTTGCTCTTATTCAAGACCTCCGCGTCGGCATACTCCCATGCCGTATTGTAGGCTTCTTGGTAAGAGGAGGGCGGCCTCCTACAGAATTCAGTGTAGAGGTCACCTGACCGGAAGGCATTCATCAACAAAGACATGGTCGTCTTATCGTCCATCTCTTCTACCTTGTCAACCTCATCCCTCCAGCGGGTTAAGAATTGAGTCAAGGTCTCCTTCTCCCTCTGCCCTACCGTGTTAAGGTAGGTAAACTTCTTCCTCTTGATGCAGTTGTCCTGGTACTTCTTGCGGAAAACTTCAGCAAGTTTCTCAAAGGACCCAATCCTGCCATGGGGAAGGCCGTTAAACCATTCCACTGGCCTCCCTCTCAAGGATGAAAAGAAGAGCAGGCATTCCTCAGCATCAGTGCACCCGGCCATCTGTGCTGCATTGTGGAAGGTGTCAAGGTGGACGTTTGGATCCTCCTTTCCAGTGAATTTTTCCACGTCCAGCTTGACCTTACGCCTCAATTTTTGTGCATGTACCCTGGCCGAAAAGGGTGATTTGGCCAGGGTGTGCTTCTTTGCTCCCGCCTTCTCTTCCACCTTTTCCTCCAGGGCACGTAGTTTCCTTGCTACGCTCCCTATCTTGTCCAGGTCATCCTCATCGTATGAGAGCCTGGTATATGCCGACGCCCTGGCCTGGCTTTCTGCTTCCTCCTCGTCTTGGCGAATCGTCTCAGATTCCCTAGAACGACGAGATTGGGCGTGACGACTCCCGCCAAGTTTTTCCATTGCGCTAGTCCGGCCCATCTCAGGACCAAGACGTAGCTTGGCAGACTTGCGGGGTCCATGCTCTTTGTCCCCTAAGCGTTTGAAAGCCGAATCTCGGGTCTTGCTGGGTTTGGCTATAGCCTTACCCTTCCTCCTGCGGGCCGCCTCTTGCTCCGCCTCATCGACCTCACGGACATTTGAGGGTGCTGCTTCATTCATGGTCCCCGCAAGATTCACCGGATGTATAGGGACCATCCTAGGGACAAATGTTGACGAGGTCAACACCGGAGGTGGCATAATTGGTGGCGTCATGCCAGGATAGGCAAATGGCATGAAGCTCCTTGCCTGTTGCATCATGGCTATCACCTGTTGATAGCCCTGTAGAGCCTGAGCATTTGCCGGGTCAGCAGCAAACTGAGCCCAAGCTGATGGATATGGTGTGAATGCTCCACCAGGCGTTGTTATCAAGCCTGGGAACATTGTTGTCGTCGGCGTAGGAGTAGGGGTTGACATGATTGGGATCATGACAATCGATCCTACAGTGGTGATCGGAGCAAAGGTCGTCCCCATGCTCGACATCATCAATGGGATGGCAGGAGTGCTTTCACTCGCAGCCTGGCTTGACACAGCGTTGTAGTTGCTTGAAGACATGATTGTGGATATTTAGTGGGGGTAAAGTTTTGACCTGGTCGAAAAAACTTTAAAAATTGGTCCCACGGTTGGCGCCAAAAATGATGGTGTAAATATAGCTAGGTGGGTTAACCGGGTTTGACCTGGACACACTCGACCCGTAATATAAAACACACAACAAGAACACAAAGTATGACCTAGACCGGGTAAATCTCCTCAGTCCGAATTATATTTCTTACTCTATCTCAAGAGTGAACTTTAGTGAGAGAAAAATTGGATCCCCTCCTCTATCCCATATCATCATATTTATAGAGGAGGATTTGTGACCTTTCCCTCTTCATCCATGGACAAAATAGGAAGCCCGTGGGAAGGTCACTGTACATAATCAATCTACTATTCAATCAATGAATTTAGCAACTACAAGCCAAGACATGTACTGTTCAATCAAAGACTATAAATGGATATTCTCAATCCAATCAGCCCTGCAAAGTGACAAATGTTCCTTTCACTATTTGCCTCGTGAAGGCCGAACGGCGGGGTGGTCCCCTGGCCTTTGATGTTGATTGCCATTCCCAAGTGACGCAACCTTACCGGTCATCTTTCTTCCAAGGTTGTCCGGTCATTTCTTGAGTTCGACCCGTCTCTTTGGTCCTCTGGACTATCCTTCGTAACATGAAGTGACGAATTGGCTAACGCCCAAAATGTGACCGGTCACTTTTTTAGTGGAAGTGACCGGTCAACTTTTGACTCGTCTCAATCGAAGAGTTAACATCATTTGGTGACTTGATAAAAGTGACCGGTCATGTTTTGACCTGTCCCTTTCGGTTATCCGGGTCGGGTATAAGGATATACCCATCAATGTCTACTTCTTTTAAAAAATATTTTTTTCAAAAATTAAACATATAAAAATATAAAAAAAAGAGGGAGTCATGCTTTGCACATGGAATGAAAAGTTGGGTGAAATGACCATGAAATGCCATGATTTGAGTAACATTTACTGACATGGCTAGGCATGGCAAGACATTGCATTGCCATTGTGAATGCTCTACATTGTACACCGTATCAAATAAACGGGGACCATATCCTTTATTCCATATTTCTTAGAGGGACGCGGGAAAGGGAATAAATGAATTATAACATTGCCTTATCGGGAGAGAATGGATGAAATGGAGGGAAGGTATCAACATAATCAAAATCAATATTATGCAATGCTCATTATTTTTCCATTGGTCCACTAGGGGAATGTGTTAGTTTTTCACTTTTCTTTGTTAGTTTTTTATAAATCATAAATTTTTGCTTTCAAAAAAAGCCTAGAATGAGTTAGGTTATAATAATTTTGGAATGACATCGAAGTTAACCACCACAGAATAAAAACGGTTGAGCCTCAACTCCGATGGCTCCTTCAGACCCGTTTGGACGGTTTCAAAAGAAGTTAAATTGGACTTTAATCGCAGATTGATGATAAAGAGTGTAACATGCGCTAGGTATTTACAAAGCGCATATGTTTAACATAATTATCTCCCAGCGCACTTACCAGAAACCAAACTCAAGTATTACTTCTTTAACATTTCTTGTCTTTGTCAACTATGCAACATCCTTCGGCGAAACATGGGTGCGTAATTGTTTACAGAGGGTATGAGACAAGTAGTGGTGTCAAATGTCATTCCTCCGCCTAAATTGAATGGAATGAGTATAAAATCAAATGAGTGAGTAATGTTGGTTGATTTTGAAATGTAGTGTGAACGATGTGACGATTCAATAGCTGTACATTTTAATTGGAATACAATAATTGTGCAAGACTAATTAGATAACAATGACTGTGCATATAATTGATAATATTAAAATAATTAGTTTTGATTAAATTTATTTAAAATTAATATATAATTAAATGTGAAAGCTAAGTCATATAGTATATAAAACCTATAAAAAAGGCTAAATTGCACAGCTGGTCCTTCAAGTTTTTGCGTCATACACGGTTAGTCCTTCAACTTTATAAAGTTCACAAATAGTCCTTCAAGTCACGTTAACGTTGCACGATTGGTCCTTCCGTTAAGTTTTCCGTTAATCCATGTATTTTTCTCATTTTTCATTATAAATACACGTGAGAAATGCGTCATACACGGTTAGTCCTTCAACTTTATAAAGTTCACAAATAGTCCTTCAAGTCACGTTAACGTTGCACGATTGGTCCTTCCGTTAAGTTTTCCGTGAATCCATGTATTTTTCTCATTTTTCATTATAAATACACGTGAAAAATGCTCTCTTCTTCATACAATTGAGTCATATTTCATGTAGATCCGTTGTAAATGAAATGTTAGATAACAAATTGACCCTGATTGACTGCAAACAATCAAAACTTGATATAGTGGTAGATTCACTTAAAAAGAGTAGAGGGCAAATGCCCCTAAATAATTTTTTGTGATAAGGTTAAAAATATTATTTTTTAAAATTTTATATACATATGCCCCAACAAAAAATTAATGTGATCTTATCTAATCAGGTCAAATATAATTTTTTGTTTAACTTTTTTAGTAAAGAGTATTTTATTGTATAAAATTAATTGTTTATAAAATAAAATTTCACCTTACATATTAAAAAATATTTTACATTTAATAAATATTTGAAATAAGACATTATTTTTTGTCATTTCAAATAGTCTATTAAAAAAATTTAGCGACGCTGTCCTCGGACTCCCGATGAATGCTGCCCCATCTACTTCCATTCCTGGATCCGCCACTGACTTGATAAATACTTTAAAACGGAGTGTGTATCTTTTCAAAAAACAAAATGGACTAATAAAAGCAAGAATGACATATTATTATTAAAACAATGGACTAATAAAAATAAGAATAACTTCTTATTATTAAATAAATGGATTTATATTAAATAATATTCAATTGTATGAATAAGAGAGGGTTCCTCACGTATATTTATAATGGAAAATCGAAAAAATGAATGGACTAACAGAAAAATTAACGGAAGGATCAATTGCGCATCGCTAATGTGACTTGAAGGACCATTCATGGACTTTATAAAGTTGAAGGACTAACCATGCATGACGCAAAAACTTGAAGGACCAATGGTGGAATTTAGCCTATAAAAAATTCTACTACGTACAAAAAAAGAAAGAAATATGCTATAGGGAGTATAAATTTACTCGGGTATAAGACAAAATGACAAATAGTGAATATTTGTAAAGGAAGATTTCATTGACTTCATAAATAGGAAATATGATTTTTTTACCGATGAATAGAGTACAATTTGAACAAAATTGTTAGGGTACACCAAAATATATACCAAATCATTTTAACTAGTACTCCCTCCGTTTCCCAGTTTTTATCCACTTTTAACTTTTGGAACTGTTCATCTAAGCACTTTGACTCATCAAATTCTCTCAATGTGTAAGCCTAAATATAGTCATGTGTGATCTTGTTTGATTTGTCTTAACATATAGATTATTAATATATAATTTCTATAATTTTTTAATATACAAATTACGAGATAAAATTGATTAAAGAAGTGCATTGGATGATGTGCAAAAATGAAAGTGGACAAAAACTGGGGGACGGAGGGAGTAATTTATACAGCAGTTGCTTACACCAGTTTGTTTGGGGTACCTACTATGCTCCATTTGTAAAAATGACGGTTCCTAACCAGTAACTTATACACCAATTGCTTACAACGGCATACTGCCAGGGTAGGGAGGGGGGCTGGGGTTGGGGGGCAAGGGTGGGGCTGGGGTGGAGGGTTTAGGGGGAGGGTTAGGGGGATAGGAACCGTCATTTTTACAAACGGAGCACCGTAGGTACCCCAAACAAACTGGTGTAAACAAATGACACCAGTAGCACTGGTGTCATTTTAGACTTACCGATTACTATTTTGCATAAAATAAAAATAATACCTAAAATTTTATGATGTTTGATTGAAATTATAATAATTTTAATTTATTTTTTAGTTAATTTATATTTAAAATAAAACTTACATATCGAGAAGTACAATAAAAGTTTTATAAAATAAGGATGTTTTTATTTTTCTTTATATATTTTGTCGAATCTCCAAAAATATTCAAATGAATTTTTTTTCACAAAACATACTTCGTATTAGAAGGAATTGTATTTTTCAAATGTTAGGAATCCTAGTTTAGATACTCCCTCCGTCCTAAAACTTTCTTCCCGTTTCGCAAAACGATGAAAAATCTCAAGTTTTTTCAATCTATTTTATTTAAATATTGGTATAGAAATAAAAAATAAAACATACATATTTAAAAAACTACATCAAAAGTTCAACAAAACAAGTGGTGACAAGAATATTTTATTTTATCATATAGGCCATGAAAAAACACAAATAAATATAAATTACCGTGAAGTTGGAATAGTGTTTGGAAATAAAGTTTTAGGACGGATGAAGTAATAAAGAAATCTTTAAAACCAAGAAGAAATTGTAAGACTACTCGGCATGTTTTTAGTATGATTGAGAAATTTACTTAAATAGCACTAAAACATAATAATTTTCCCAAATAGCACCACATGTGTTTTTCTTCCCAATGTAGCACTTTTAGTTATTATGCATTAGTCATTATTCAAGCAAATATTTGTCATCACAGGACATTATGGACATTATTAAGTGTTATTTAGAGAATAAAACAATTTAAGTGCTATTTAGGGAAATAACTTAAGTTTTAGTACTATTTAGTGCAAATATTTCTTCATTGAAAAATGCTAGGGGTACACCTTTGGTGTACCCCATTTGTCCCCCACCCCTCCATCACCACAAAAAAGGCAAGAAAATAAAAAAAAATTAAATAAATAAAAATTAAAAAAAATGTATGGTAGAGAAATGAGTGGGGTACAAATGGGGTACACCAAATGGTGTACCCCTAGCATTCCTCTTATTCATTTAATTTCCTGTTTATTTTAACAGTTTTGAGAGGATATATGACTGTGACGGTCCCTTGCAATTTGATTGTGTAGCTAGCGGCTGAGTTCGTGGGAACATTCATCCTCATATTCGCCGCAACAGCGGGACCCATAGTGAACCAGAAGTACAACGGCGCGGAGTCGCTGATCGGAAATGCCGCCTGTGCCGGGCTTGCCGTCATGATTGTCATCCTCTCCACCGGCCACATTTCCGTAGCTCATCTCAACCCGTCCCTCACCATCGCCTTTGCCACGCTCCATCCGCCACTTCCCGTGGGCCCAGGTGCCCGCGTATATAGCGGCACAGGTGTCTGCGTCCATATGTGCCTCCTTCGCTCTCAAAGGAGTCTTCCACCCCTTCATGGCCGGCGGCGTCACCATCCCTTCCGTCGGCACTGCCCAGGCTTTCGCCCTCGAGTTCCTCATTACTTTTAACCTCCTCTTCGTTGTCACCGCAGTTGCCACTGATACTCGAGCCGTAAGTACCTCACTACTACATATTCCATATCATTTATTCTTTAATGATGATCAAGTGACTCCGGGGTTCAGTGTCATCCGATGAAACTAGTCCCTACGGCGCTCTGTCTAAAAAATTGGTAGTTCTTACTCCTTTGGCCCCGGTAAACACCTCACTCTGGTTCGACTCTGAAATAACAACTACCTCGTCAATTGGACCATCCAAGTGTAGTTGCCTTTGGGGTGGTCAAATTGACTGGGTGGTGGTGTTTTTTGGGGTCGGACTGGATTATTGGAGGAGTTTATCGTGGTTAGAGTAATAAAAACCATTAATTTTTTGAACATAGCATCGTGATTCAAATGAGTCAATGTCATTGGATGACAGTTGCCTCCATTGTCCCCGGAACCGGCCCGTTTATTCTTTTTTAATTGACCATTATGACTATCTTCATACATGAAAAATGAATGAAGACAACAACTTTGTTACTATTTCATTTGATAATTTATCAGGTGGGAGAACTGGCAGGCATTGCAGTTGGAGCTACCGTTATGCTGAATATCCTCGTAGCCGGGTGAGTATAATAAGTTTGTTAATGATATGTTTGGGAATTTTGATTTGGATTTCAACTAGGGCCGTTTATTCTTTTTTAATACGGGATGTGTGAATAATGACTAATTGATAATAACCAAAGGTCCTACATTGGAAAACAAAAACATATGGTCCTATATTGGGAAATTCATTATGATATAGTCCTATTTAGGTAAATTTCTCTAAGAATTAAGACTAATCATAAATAATGAAAGAGATGAAACTATATGAATGTCTTGTATGTTGTGCATTTGATCCCTTCTCCTGGTGTGGAGAGAGTGTTTGCATTACATAAATAAGTTGGGTAGTTATGATCCTCAAATCGTGAAACTGAATGTGGATCCCTTACTTAACCAAACATTGCTTGCTACGTCATTCAACCTCTCTGCAACGGTTCTTGATTCGGCATCAAGTTCACACATCCCATATAACGCGAGATTTCACCTTGCTTTTGTGTCGGGCCCCACGCCCCATATCACACGGCTTTGTTGGTTTGGTGGACCGAGCTCCCTGCCCTAGGTAAAACAGTGGCTGTGAATTGAAGACTCTTCAAGGAGTGGTTCCAATAATGACGGAACTAAAACCTCACAAACGGAACCAAATTAAAACCTCACAACTCACAAGCAAGCTGTAATGGCACATTTATTATATTACGTCTTATAGCTAGCGGCGGAAGCTCCTGGGGTGGCTGACGGGTGCATCCTCTTTTCGAAGCTTAACCACCGTGTAGATGGTGGCTCCGGCGAGGGCGCCGAGTGTTGGCGCTACGAGGTACATCCATATTGACTTGTAATTCCCTGCTGCCACTGCCGGCCCAAGTGTACGCACTGGATTCATCGAACCACCGCTCGACGGCCTGCATGCAACCACCATTATTGATCGAATTAGTTACCAAGTCTTGGTATTAAATAGGAGATGAAAACCACCACATTTTACAAATTTGTAATTTACTTTAGGTTATATTTGGGAGCTAGCGTTTAATCATTTCAATTCTAAAATTTGAATTCTTGAATTTTAAATGAGAATGTGAGGTGTATGAGTTTTGTTAGAAATGAAAACGAATTTTGATTCAAATTCAATTTTTTAAAGTTTTTCAAACATAGAATTTGAATCAGGCCGCTCCCGGCATATATCCATCGGAAAAGCATATTGTAAATATATAACAATATTATTATTTACCATCCAGTGACTTCAAGTTGTGTCTCCTACCGGTACGTTGTGCTTATGTTATGTATGTGTCGTCGTCCTCTTATCAGAATAAATTTGCATGACAACACCATCATGTAATTGTGTGTATGTCAACAATGAAGTGGAGTGTGTGCTACATACTCAAACTATTCACTTGTGAGATACTGTGATATACACCGTATTATACTATACTCTATGCATGTAAAATGTGTTTCCAAATTATCGACTACCTGTGCTGATTTTTCATCCATCATACTTAGGCTCTGCTAGGGATGGTTGTCGTGTTCCCGACGGCCGACGGACACCTAGGCTTCCCACCGCCACATCAAAGCCTTCTCGTCGGAGAGGCACATCGGAAAAGTGTGAGGAAATTAATCGATATATAAGCTCTTGAGTTGAACTAAGTAATCGATTGGTTTCAATCTTTTAATGTGGTTCAACCCAAGTGTCTTATTGCCCTAATCCAATTGTCCATACCCATCCTAAATTCTATCATGGTATCGGAGCAGGTTTAATTTTGGCCCACCTCGTTTGTCAAGGTGTCCGTCTAGACGTTCATTCATTGCGGCCCGTTTGTCTTTAGCCCAGTGTTCTGTATGGAGTATGTACCCAACGGCCTGTGGCCCGTTTAACACGATTGCTCGTCTGGAAGTCCATACCCAGCAGCTCGTGGTCTTTTAGGTGTTGGCGCTCAAAAAAAAGAAAGAAAGTCAAGGGAATGGAAGTTCATTTGCAAGTAGTCAACCGGTTAGATTTAAAATGACCTCGTTGTCCACTTGAGGGGGAATGTTAAAGAGAGCATCCCACATCGGAAAAGTGTGAGGAAATTAATCAGTATATAAGCTCTTGAGTTGAACTAAGTAATCGATTGGATTCAATCTTTTAATGTGGTTCAACCCAAGTGTCTTATTGCCCTGGGAGAAAGAAGGAGAAGGGAGGAAGAAAGAAGACGAAAAAGGCGCGCGGGAATTGAAGAAGGGGATGATATGGCAGTCTCACCGTACCAATCCCGCGTCCCAGGTGAACGGGGCGGTGTCCCTACAGAGTATCGCTGCCACACCGCTTCATGTTCTCCCTTTTCGTGACGATACTGCGTATGCCTTATAATGAGGTTAGGAGTGAATTTATTAATTGTTTCAATCAAGCTGATAATATGTTGAATAACGAAAGTGAACTGAATGATGTGTAATTTTGGCAATGAGTGGGGCATTAATAAATATTACTCTGTAAGAAATTAATGAAATTTGCACTAAATAGGACTAAAACATAAGTCATTTCCCAATGTAGAACTTAAACTTTTTTATTCCCTAAATATGACTTAATAATGTCTAGTGGTAGAAATAATGTCCAATAATGATGGACATTTGTTTGAATAATGACTAATTGATAATAACCAAAGGTCCTACATTGGAAAACAAAAACATATGGTCCTATATTGGGAAATTCATTATGATATAGTCCTATTTAGGTAAATTTCTCTAAGAATTAAGACTAATCATAAATAATGAAAGAGATGAAACTATATGAATGTCTTGTATGTTGTGCATTTGATCCCTTCTCCTGGTGTGGAGAGAGTGTTTGCATTACATAAATAAGTTGGGTAGTTATGATCCTCAAATCGTGAAACTGAATGTGGATCCCTTACTTAACCAAACATTGCTTGCTACGTCATTCAACCTCTCTGCAACGGTTCTTGATTCGGCATCAAGTTCACACATCCCATATAACGCGAGATTTCACCTTGCTTTTGTGTCGGGCCCCACGCCCCATATCACACGGCTTTGTTGGTTTGGTGGACCGAGCTCCCTGCCCTAGGTAAAACAGTGGCTGTGAATTGAAGACTCTTCAAGGAGTGGTTCCAATAATGACGGAACTAAAACCTCACAAACGGAACCAAATTAAAACCTCACAACTCACAAGCAAGCTGTAATGGCACATTTATTATATTACGAGAGTTCAAGGGCAACGCCCCAAATTTTTTTCTTTTTTACAAACACAAGAAAAAAAGACAAAAAATTAAAAGTAAATTCCATAAAAGATCCTATGTTTTAAGTCGTTTTACATATTTAGTCCCTACATATCAAATATTAATAATTTAGTCCACAATTGTTATATCATTTTCCACGAATGGTCCTTTGTCAATGTTTCCAATAAAAACATAGATAAAATTGTATATTAACACTTCTCTCTCTCCTCAATGAAGCTTCATCTATCCTCTCATACTCCTTCCCCAACCCGTCTCTGAGTTTGAAGCTCTAAATCTAAAATAGAAATGATCACTTCTCTCTCAATTGTTCATATTCCTGCTGGAATCCAAAATCAAAACCAATAACCTTTGAGCATGAGCTTTATGAGTTGGTTTCAGAAAATTGCAAAGAAAATAAACCTTAGAACTCATCATGAAGGTTACTGGTTTCAACTTTGGGTTCCACCAGGAAGACAAATAATTGAGAGAAGAGTGATGATTTTGGTTTTGAGCTCAAAGCTTCAAACTCAACGACGAGTTTGGGAAAAGAGTACGAGGGGAGGGAAAAAACTTAATTGATGTGAGAAAGGAGTGTAAATTTATAATTTAATCCACGTTCTTAACGGAAATGTTAACAAAAGGACCATTCGTGGAAAACAATATAATAATTGAGGACTAAATTATTGATATATGATATGTGGGGACGAAATATGTAAAATGAACTATAACTAGGGATCTTTTATAGAATTTACTCAAAAATTAATACTCCCTCCGTCCTAAAATTAACTTCTCATTTGACTTTTCACGGTCTCCAATGCGACACTTTGACCATCAATATCTCAATTTTTATATAAATATATTTTATAAAAGTTATATATTTCAAAACTATGTTTCAAAATGAATCTATTGCTAATAAGTTTATATGAAAATTCAATGTATTTTTTCCGTGATATATAGTCAAAGTTTAAAAAGTTTGACTACAAAAGTCAAACTGGGAAATTAATTTTAGGACGGAGGGAGTAATTTTTTTCTTTAACACTCAAATAATTCAAATAACTTAATTAAATTGCATTATTAATAGTTATAAATGTTATTAAAAATGACTATAATAGCAAAAATTTAATTTGGTCGGAGGGGGGGGGGGGGGGGAGAGGAAGAAGGAGAAGGGAGGAAGAAAGAAGACCAAAAAGGCGTGCGGGAATTGAAGAAGGGGATGATATGTCAGTCTCACCAACCCCACGTCCCGGATGAACGGGGCGTTGTCCCCGCAGGGTATAGTACCGCTGCCACTCAGCTTCCTGTTCTCCCTTTTTGTGACCATACTGCCTATTCCTTATAATGAGATTAAGAGTGAATTTGTTAATTGTTTCAATCAAGCTGATAATTCGTTGAATCAAGAAATTGAATTGAATGATGTATAATTTGGGTAATGAGTGGGGTATTAATAGATACTAGTATCACACCCCTGCGATGCATAGGTTCAGATCATTTTTCAATGAAAAAAATGAGATGTAATAGAATATAGAGATTATATTATTTTAAGGTACAAAACATCACTGCTTTATGTTTGAAATTTGGGGAAAGTATTGTACGGAGGAACAACGCTGCGTAGTAGCGTTACTTGGTATAATGTAACGTAAAATGAGTTGATAGACTAAACGAATCGCGTGAAATCACGCTTTTAGATTAAAGTAAAAGGTAACCATGCAAGGATAGGCAGCGAAATATAAAAATTTTAACTTCCTAACATGATTATCTTACCTAGAATCAACGTACTAAAACTTATAGTAAGTAAGAAATTTATACATTTCTCTGGAAGCGGTAAAAACGAAAAAGTCGTAGGAAGAGCGTTGAAAGTGCAAACGTAATCGTTCAAGCGTCCGGTCTCCAACTTTGACACACGAACAACGCCGGAGTCTACCATAATCTTTATGCTAGTAAATCTTATAGTAGTATAAAATATAAAGATTAAAATTGGAATAATAATAATCTTGTATATTTCTATAGAAAATATTTCTAATAATATTTAGAAAATAGTATAGATATTTTCTATACACAAAATGATATTAATAGAACACAAAATATTATTTTCTCTCACTAGAAAATATTATGGCCAAAAACACACACAATCATCAATTGATAATCCTCGCCCCATTATATTGAAATTGCCATGTAATTATTAAAAACAAAAGATTACAAAGTGATTAATCAAACTTTGTCATTAAGCTAAAGGTTAAACTAATAAAATTTGTCAAAGATTGATTTTTTAATCTTTTGAATCACAATGGCCGAAAATAGAGATTTGAGAAAGTGAGAAGGATTTTCAAAATTTTTCTCCACTAAAATGTTCAAAGTGTATTTTATTTGACACCAAAAATAAATATATAAAATTAATTTTAAATCAAATAAAATACCAATATCAATTTTAAACAAGTATACAAATATACTATAAATAGTTTATGTCAACATAAATATTTTCATAATTAAAATAACAAAGCAAAATAAAATATTCAATACACACACACACACAGATATATATATATATATATATATATATATATATATATATATATATATATATATATATATATATATATATATATATATATATATATATATATATATATATATAAATGTATGTATGTATGTAAGTATGTATATATAATATTATATTCCAAAATATTTTATTTTACTATTTTACAAATATACAAATTACTTATTATCTCATTGTTTAATCCTACTTCTTAAATTGTCCAAAGTGTGTATATAGCAACACATTATTGGCTCTGCATCAATACTATAAACAATAAGTGGTATCTAGCAACACATTATTGCCCCAAGATTATAAGTTAATACGTTTGCACCGTCCAAACCTTTTCACGGCTCAGACTCTGTGTAACTGTATCCCTTTGTGTCAATGTCTAGACTTAATGCAAGGGATTAATAAAATCTTGCTTGTATCCATTAAATCATTCACTGATTTATCAAGTCTGACTGATAAGAACAGACGTCATAAAAACATCTCAGCATGGCCATGTAATTTCCTCAGTCATAACTTATCAGTGGTCCCACAAGACATTAATCTCTTAAAAGAGTAGTGAAAAATCTTATGTACGTAATCTACGTTTTTGAATACGCACTACGGCATACCCTTATCAAAGCATGTATACCATTGTTATTTCATATGGCTTAAGACAATGCATGAAAGCATGTGGGTTCACATATGCAGAAAACGTAATACTTCAAGTCAAAGGATAGTTACACTCGTGGTCGCGCTAAAGATTCTTAGAGCATGAACTAAAAGTTCAAGCAACATCTTTAGGATGGATCAGTTCGGCATCCTATTGTCTCCAGATAATACTTGTCCATGTGCGGATGCGAACACACCTTCATTGACTATGAGACTAAGTCGAACATCCAACACACACTAGTCTCACATGCATTAACGATATCCTACTCTCGTTAATACTCAACTATGAACATTCAGATAAATATTTATTTCAAGATGTTAGTCTCATCAACAGAAAAACACTATCTGATAAACATTTTTAAATATAAAGCTAGAAATATAACATTTGTTTACATTAGCATGAGATGTGTAAACATATTATATCTGCATATACATGATAGAATAAAGATAAAACAGTTGACCATCAGGGCACAACTCCAACAATCTCCCACTTGCACTACGACCAATCTCGCATCGGTCGAATGCACATGGACCTAGTGTGACCCGCTTTAGCTTTCCTAAAGGCTTGGTCAAGGGATCAACTATGTTATCATCAGTATCTACTTTGCAAATCATCGCATCTCCTCTGTCTATGATTTCTTGTATAATGTGATAGCATCGTACAATGTGTTTGGTTTTCTGGTGAGATCGTGGTTCCTTTGCCTGTGCAATGGCCCCAGTGTTGTTGCAAAACAATGGGATATGGTCATTAATACTAGGAACCACTTCAAGTTTAGTGATGAACTTCTTGATCCAAACAAGTTCCTTAGCTGCCTCGGCGGCATCTATGTACTCAGCCTCTGTAGTCAAATCGGCAATTGTATCTTCCTTGAAACTCTTCCAACTAAAAGCTCCGCCATTCAGTCAAATCACCTATCCTGCTTGTGATTTTTAGTCGTCTCTGTCGGTTTGGAAGCTAGCATCAGTGTAACCGACCACCCTTAGCTCTTCCTCACCACCGTATACCAGGAATGCATCCTTAGTATTGTGAAGATACTTAAGGATGTTCTTGACCGTTGTCCAGTGTGCTTCTCCTGGACTTCCCTGGTATCTGCTGGACGCTTAAAGTGAATGATACATCAAATCTAGTATATATCATGGTGTACATGATGGATCCAATCGCAGAGGCGTCTGAAACCTTCATCATGAGTTCCTTCTGCTCGAGAGTAGAAGGACTTTGGTTCTTAGAAAGAACGGTGCCAGGTGTCATAGGTAAAAATCCTTTCTTTGAGTTAGACATGCTAAATCGATCAAAGATTTTATCTATATATGTACTTTTATTCAGACCTATTAACTTTCTTGATCTATCTCGGTAGATTCTTATGCCAAGGACATAACTAGCATCCCCTAAGTCTTTCATCGAGAAGTTCTCACTCAACCACGTCTTTATAGAAGTGACAGCGGGAATATCGTTACCCATTAGCAATATGTCATCGACATATAAGACTAGGAATACTATTGCACTCCCACTGACCTTCTTGTATGCACAAGATTTGTCAGAGTTCTTCTCGAAACCAAAACTGGTAATGGTTTCGTCGAAGCGTATGTACCAACTTCGAGATGCTTGTTTCAATCTGTAGATTGAATGATGCAGCTTACAAACTTTGGCAGACTAACCAGCAATTTGAAAACCGTAAGGTTATATCATGAAGACATCCTCTTTGAGGTTCCCGTTAAGGAAAGCCGTCTTGACGTCCATCTGCCAAATCTCGTAATCGTAATAGGCTGCAATCGCAAGCAATATCCAAATGTATTTTAGAATAACAACTGGAGAAAAGGTTTCATCATAGTCAATTCTGTGGATTTGTCTATAACCTTTTGCTATCAATCGAGCTTTGAAGGTGTGAACCTTTCCATCTACGTCGGTCTTCTTTTTGAAGACCCACTTGCATCCAATGGGTTTTACCCATTCGGGCACATCAACCAAGGTCTAGACTTGGTTTGTGTACATAGACTCCATTTCAGATGTCATGGCTTCGAGCCATAGATCAGATTCGGGGCTTGTAACTGCCTCGAGGTAGGAGTTCAACACAGAGGAGGAGTAGCATACCACCCTCAAACGTAGGGACAGGTGGAGAATGCAAACAAGGATTTAAGAGAAAACTGTGGCCCGTACAAGGAAGCTAAGGATTGGAGTGAGAAACTTGACGATGCTTTATGGACATTCCGTACCGCATACAAGGCACCAATATGAACAACCCCGTTTCACGTGGTATACAGGAAGTCCTGTCACCTTCCAGTACAAATTGAGCACAAGGCGTTATGGGCTTTGAGAAATGTTTGCCTAGATTCTTCAGAAGCTGGACTGGAGAGATTTTATCATCTAGATGAGTTAGATGAATGGAGAGCATTGGCGTTCCATAATGCCAAACTGTACAAGGAAAGAATGAAAACCTATCATGATGCTCACATCAAACAAAGTAAGATTTTTCATGAAGGCGACAAGGTGCTGCACTATAATTCCCGTATAAGATTGTTCCCAGGTAAGCTTTTTTCTCGATGGACGGAGCCATACACTATCACTAGAGTTTTTCCTTACGTGACAGTAGAATTGAAGGGTGAATCAGGGACATTCAAGGTTAATGGCCAACAAATAAAAAGATACTTTGGCGAGCAGTTTCATAAGGAAAATGTGGAGATTAAACTCCACAAGTGATGAATGAATTGCGTCAAGCTAGTGACGTTAAAGAAGCGCTGAACCCGGGAGGCAACCCGTTATTTCTCTTCACTGTTTTTAATCTCCTTTTTACTATTATTTTTTCTTTTTAATCTTTTCTTTTCAGAAAAAAATGTAGTCCAAAATACCTTACTTTTTCTTCTAAACAAATAAGGTGCACAAATATATTTTTTTCCTTATTTCTTTTATCACAAAATTAAAATACTTGGTTGTATATGATCTTTTTAAGATAGAAAAAAATAGTGAATGATATTTTGTATAGGGGAGAGTTGAGAGTAGGGATGTAAACAAATCAAATATTTTAAATTTAATTCGTGATTCGTATTTGAATATAATGATTTGAGTTCCCATTATTCAAATACAAATACAAATTCAAATATCACTTCTGATTCGAATATTAGACAAATACAAATACAAATATGGATATATTCGATTCGGATGATATTCAAATATATGTATATACACACAGACCATGTTTTCAACCTCAATAGTCAAGCAATTTAATATAGTATAAAGTGTATTTAAATAACTAAGAATTCAACAAATTAACGTAACACAAAAATCTAAAGCATATGATTTATAATAATTATATTTTATAAAATATAATTTGCGTAAGATGCAAATGTATTTATGTTTTTAGATACGGAGTACAGTATAGTATAAGGAGGATCAAAAGTTAAATTATTCAAAATCGATGTTAGTTGGTCCATCATATAAATTACAAAGTATGATTATTCAAATATTCGTTTAGGATTCGTTAACTATTTGGATATTAATCAAATACAAATACAAATTTTATTTTTAATTCATCTCATATTTGGATTTGGATTCACATTCAAAAAAATTAAACAAATAGAAATTCAAATATCTCGGTATTTGCTTCGATTCGGTTCGTTTACACCCTTAGTTGAGAGTGTGTGGAGCCTATAGGAAGGAGAGAAGGCAAGTGCACTAAAGCCAACTCATTATTGTACAAGATTTATTAAGACTAACTACCGTAATTGTACACCACTGCCATGTCACCATACGATAATAAGTGTAAATAAAAGAATTAGAGAGTGGATAAATATTGAATGACCAAGATAAATGAAGTATTTTATCATGCTGAAAAACACGAAGAATTAATACACAATTTATTGTTACTTCATCTGACCAGATTTTTTACAGTTACTTCATCTAATGGGATCTTGGATGAAAATACTCGGTCACATGAAGTAACAAAAACTTTCATACTACGGAGTAATAATTAAAACATACTAACAAAAAATTGTTCTTATCAAACTTTCCTTACTACAGACTAAATCATAAATCGAGTTGAAAAACACGAGGAATTAATTTTGTTCATAACAAAAAAAACAGCATGAAAGAGAAGCAATTCAAGACATGAAAATCCATTTCTTATAACATTACAACCGTTCGAGTTTCACGTAAAAAAGAAACAATGCCCTCTTTACGACACTAGAGAACTCATGAGAAATATGGCAATATTATACTATACAGTGGCCTTTGTGTGAATATATTTTATTTATTTTTATCTATGCCTGATTTCTAATATGATGATTGATAACACAACAAAGGCAACCCTTATTTAACTTCCAATGGGTTATATTATGCAACCCAAAAAACTCAGCTAATAAAGCCACACTATATATAAGTGGAAAATTAATTGTTTGAAAAGAGGATCAAATCCACCCGGCCCGAGGTGAGGGATATGTTAGGAATGGTCTCGAGCATAAAAAATTATGCGTCCAAAAGATATAGGCCTGTTGGTTACGTACGTGTGTATATTTCAAATAGCGTTGGACCAATGGAATTGGAATATGTGGAATTGGAATATGTACCCAAAAAAAGTTGAGGACTGTGGCTAATGTCTAGGCGGGCTTAGGCATTGTGGATGCCAATGCCCAAAATAGAGCCCAAACAAAGTTGGAGGGGGATTTTCAAAAAAAAACCGGTGGAAAGGGGTGTTATTGGATCCAAACCGAACGAGTGAATGGACCGGTCCTGCTAGAGGCAACTTCATTGCTACTCAGGGAGAGGTTGGCAAATTGGGCTTCAAGAAGATCCCGACTTCTGCTACGCCGGTGGTTTGAGTGGTGGTGGTGGTGGTGGTGTGGTGGTGGTCGTGATTGGTGGTGGTGGTGCCATTGTAGCTGACAAAGAGTTTGTAGCCTTCCAAGTTCGCGCTCTAGCATTTCTTGTTCCATGTGTTTAATGACAAACTCTTGTGATAAGCTGTCCAGCCTATGCATGAGAGCTCTATTTTCCATGCTCAATATGAGGTTTTGTTTATCAATAAACCCAAGCTCAGCTGAAACCACAGATTCTTCTACCTGTGAACACCCCAAGATTATGGGAAGGAAAAAAAAAGAGTTTGGGTTAAATCTATCATGGTTGAACAATCTCAGGAGTAAACAACTAGAAAATTTTCCAGTTTCAGAATAATGATTACTTTCCAATTCTCATTTTTGGTTCCCAACATTCAAATTTCCCGATTCAGGTACATTGATAATGATTCCTTACCACTTTTGATGCTTCTCCCACATTGATGAAGAGAAACTGATTGATAAAACTTAGAATTGAGTAGGGGTTACTCAACTGAGCCATAAGATGCTTGGGTCAAACCATCTAGTTCAACTCAAGGTCTTATTAACTCATGATTTTCTCTTCAAAGTTCCAATAGGGAGTGTAACACCGATTATTGATCTGGTTGAGAGGGGACCAAAAGTGGCAAGAGACCCATCATTATACCCCACAAGTACGTGGAAATCCGTAGTAGGGAACCAAAACTAAGAATAACCTATGGCCGAGGGATCAAAACTAAAAGTGGCCAATTTTCAAATATCTAGCATTGGTGTGGTGTTTACCTGCAATGCTTGGACTGTCCTTTCAAGTTCAGAAATGTGCTGTAATTTTCGGATCCTAGACCGATGTGCAGATTGCCTGGATTGAAAATATTTAAATGATATTAGATATGCCTAAGAAGTTACCAATACTTTAGTACAGATATGATGTGCTGAAATTGTATCACTGGTCTAGAATTTCCTGACTAATTTTCAAAACCCATTGGCTTCTATGTTTGAATACATTCAGGGAATAGACAAAATGGTAAGCGTGTAGAACAAGAAAATAAAGAGAACCATGTGTAGGGCCCCCACATGAAAACAAAATCTATCCCCATGTGGAAAGAAAACTTGAGAAGAAAGAAGGCTGTGACTTGAATTTTACAAATTTAACATAGTTCTTTAGTTTGAGGCTTCCCGCTTCTTTCAATAAAAAATTCAAACAAAGTGTAAGTGTGTTGGTGCTGCCAATGCAACATTTAATAAGGGCAGAAATTGGGCAAAGAGTTTAAAGGTTGACAAGAAGTTGTAACACCCTAATTAACAAAATCATCTATACAAAATGAAATGATGTAGAGAAAACAGGTTTACTAATCCAAAGTAGGTTTGCAAAATACTACTAGATTATGTTTATTAAGACTTGAGGTTTCATCCTAAAACTACAACCTATTATGCATAAGTTGCTTTGTATTTTTGTATTCATTTGATGCGCGAGGAATCCCTTCATAATGTTCATTAGATTTAGTATGCACCAAAACATAATATTTCCTGTGATGAGCAGAATCGATGCTTTGAGTAAGTTAACTAGAGAGGGCAATATTGGAAGTAAAAGAGCACATCATACAAAGAAAGATAAAAATAAAACTAAAAGAAAATGCATACTGTTTAGCACGTTTTGCCTCCCCTTTTGACATATAAGGCTTCGGTTGCTGGCTGTTTGTTTTTTCGGGTGACCTCTCAGTGTTCTGTGAAGTGCATTCCTCATTTTTATGCTTCCCGCTTGATATTGATGCCCTCTCAGAAGTAGGTTCATCTGAAGCCTGAAATGATGATGATGATAACTGTTTAATGTTTTGAAGTATTTGTTACCTTGGGGACCATCTAAAGCTCCATCTCCAGGCCCATGTGTTGTTTTAAAGTTCAAAAGTATACCAAAAATATCTTGCAGTTATTTGATATGCCCCCTCCATTCTCAAATAAGGGCCATTTAAGGGTTTTTTATAGCACATAAATTTAGGAAGGAATCCCCACTCCCCCCCCCCCCCCCAAATCTAAATAATACTCCGTACATAATACACCGTGTTTCTATTTAAACGGTTAATTATTTGGTAGTCCTTTTTATATGTCCATTTATAAAATGGAGGAGCATTAGTAACAATTTTCTGGTTTAGCCTATAAAGTTAAATATGGACGCAAATACATGAAAACTGAAGACATGTTGTATTAAATTATAAAAAATTAGTGAGTTCATAAATGAAGGTAAAATTGTATAAAGAGATAAGTTATGATAAATTTACAAACTCTGCATAATTTTCTTATGCATGTTTGGGACAGATAAATATAATCACATGGCGTATTATGGAGCATTTAGAGAGAGTGACAATTGTGGAAAATTAGCAACAAAAGTTTATTTCTGAAATTACAAGTGCACTTGGGGACTGTTTGGTCAGGGTTATCAAGACGAAATGGAAAAATTCTATGAAGAAAGAAGTGTTTTGTAACATTCATTTTAAAAGACAAGGCAAAACTACTGGCAAACGAAGCCTTGTTTGAGAACAAATTTCGTTGGGTTTGTTGTTGTAAAGCGACAGTAATTAGGAATGGATACGAAATGTATGTTGGCAAGACAAACCTTGTGAATCATTTCGCCTGAAGTTATCAGAGATGTATCACTTGAAAATCGGGTTGACCCCTTTACATTGGGTCCCACATTCACATTCAATTCCTCTGCAACCGCCCCTAAGTATGCAAAGGTGTCACTTGCGGAACGCCGGTGACCTTTATGCACTGCTGTCACTGGTTCACTAAGAAGATCCTCGAGCCAGAAAGGCTCTTCTAAATCCATTAGAATGCTTTCAGACAAACAGCACTGATGGTGGCTTACTCCTTCGTCCATCTTCAGCTTCCCTTTCGAAGCAATGGGAAGAGAGTGGGGGTATGATGATGATGAATCAGAAAGGAATGGGGAAGGAGATGATACGTTTCCATTCGCGTAAGCTGAATTACCAAAGCTTGAAGCTCTGTTAGAACTCTCCATTTAACCCTACAAATAGGATACATTTGAATTTATTAACAAGAACATTCAAATTTAACCGCATCAAATCTTGCAACAAATTTCGCATTAATGCATTGTGCTTACTTATTTTAGACAATTAATTCACACTAAAAGTTTTACGCCACCGACTCCAACATAGTTGGGATTAAGGTGTCAATGATAATGAGCATATATGTATATTGCATATAGCTTAGCAATTTTTGGGTTTTTCTTTTATAGCCGAAAAAACACACATGAGCACATATTATAAAAGGAAAAAAGCATTAATACTAGCATAGTGATCATACATATAAACACCATACACATTACAATGCGTGGATATGTTGAAATGCAGTTAACGTACACAACTGCTAAAACTTCTAAGAGTACATATCAGTTATCAATGCTACATGCAACGGTCATTGTGAATACAAGAACAATTACAAGTCATGTGAACATGAATATGAACATGACCATTACCTCCCTCCAAAAAAAAGCGTTGTTTTTATTACAAAAAAAGAGTAAATTCCATCATTAGTCCTTTATAACAGGGGGTTTTCTCTATTTAGTCCTCTATTATCAAATATTACTCATGCGGTCCTTCTTTTAAGGCCTAGAAATTAACATCAACATGATAGAAGATAAGAAAAGGAATATTTATGGAAAGATAACCATAAAAGAAGGACAAATATTTTGTAATATATTTTAGTGTAATTGGAAAAACTATAACCAATGATATCCTAATAATCATCAAAGAAGTTTGGTGGTGCGTAGTGCACGCTTCGTTGAGTTTGTAAGGATAAAAATTTCGTTTTAACGGGGTCCCAAGGGGGCAGCATCCCCTTGGCGGGGGTTCAAGGCAGCGCCCCCGAGCAGGGTTCAAGGGGCGGCAGCCCCTGCGGGGTCCAAGGGGCAGAGCCCTGGCTGGGGTCGAGATTATGGGCAAAGTTCTATGTTACAAATTCATTTGAATTTTTATTTTTCGAATTTTCTTTAAAAGGAAAATTCGTTAAAAGATAGCACCGATTTGTTCAAAATTGTGCGTGAAAGATCGCGCGTCTTAGATAAAAGACGCGATTGCATCTTTTCTTCTCCTTCGCAGCTCTATAAATTCTTGAAAACTTTTGGTCGAAATACAATTCGAAAAATTCACAACAATCTCATACTCGTTCTTGTTACTTTCGAATTTTATCCGATTGAATTTTGGATTGAACAACCAAAATATGCAATCTGAAAGTGCTATACACGACTCTCGATTGATCCGCACTTCTTCCGATGGATGGAGCATATACAAAACATGTAATCATCACTATCACATGCCAATATTGACGAGTAGAACCCAAGATCTGTTGACAATCTAATAAGAACACTATAAACACCACATTCTAATATTATTAAACAGATGGGTTGATTTTCACATGCCCATGTACCTCTTGGGGAATCGCAATGGCAATTTGGAAAAGTAAAAGAGGAGAAAAAAATGCTTCTAAATTAAAATGAAAATCCAACGATGTCTTCATCAATTAAAGTCTATGTTGGATTTAGAAAATGAAGAACACTGCGAAGCAGTGTTAAACGAAGAACTCGATAGAATAACGAATCGCGTACGAAACACTTTCAGATCAAAGTTATTTCGGGGTATACGAAATACTTCAATCGGATAAGACTTTAATTCAGAACAAGCACTCGAGAATATATACCTCAACCCATACCACGAGACTCTATTTTATAGAGTCGAAAATACTTGTGATCGAACATGAACGTTCGCGTAGAAGTACGCGTACGTTCGCGCAAGAAGAAAAAGGTGCGAGTTTGAACGAAAGGTCTCCTGCGGTTGAAGGCTTAATTTCGACGTTTATCCATTATGTACGAGTCCTTTACCGTTTTGGACTCCGGTCACGAAAAAGGTGCGAGTTTGAACGAAAGGCTCTGCCCCTTGGACCCTGCCAGGGGCTGCCGCCCCTTGGACCCCGCTACCCGGGGGCTGCCGCCCCCAGACCCCCGCTATCCCGGGGGCTGCCGCCCCGGACCCCTGCAGTAAATTTATAATATCGTTGAACGAGCGCGCACTCCGCGCCTCCTAACTCGTTTGACAACGTCTATTTAAATTCTTGTCCGATCAAAGTAAATCCAATTACACAAAATAAATTGATGACACTAAAATCACCAACAGTCTACGTCTTCGCGTTATTGTTCTCATTCAGCATTTATTGTCAATGGTAATTGGATGAAGAATCAACAAGGATGGGTGTAAATCCATGAATCTTAAAAAGAATAGCAATATGGATATGCCTTCACTGTAATATTGATGATAATTGAAGAAATTCAAGCTGTATAAATAACTTCGGCAAATTATCTGGGATGGATGGAGTAATACCCAAGCAAAAGATGCAAACAGCAATTAGCAAGGGGGATTTACCGGAGAGGAATGCGGGCGGCGGCGAAGCGGGGCGGGGCTTCCAGTGGAGGAGGTGAAAGCCCCGCAATTGTTGTTACCTTCAGCAATTCTGCATCTGCTGGAGAAATCTGAATCTCCATTTCAAAGGAAGGGAGAGGAGGAGAGAGGGAAATAGCGCCGAAGTTTGCGCGGTTAAATAGAGAAGGTTCTAACACGTTTCCTTCTTTCCTTCCAATGTGGCTTTTTTTTACATAAAGGTATCTCATTTTCAACTTGTCACGAAAACGTATCATATCTTTAAAAAAGATAAGAAAAAGGTACATTTTTATAAATTTTGACTCTGTCAAAGTCAAACACCCAAAAATATGATGATGGAAAAAGTATTATAAATAAATATAAAAATTATATCGTTGAATAGAGTTTAAATGTACGATCGCAACGGTTCAAACAGATTTCAATTCGAAGAAAGATGAACAAAAAATGTACCCCGACTAGAATCAAATTAGTCCCAATCAGGGAAACTGTTCAGACGGCGCTTCCCAGCGCACTAACCGATCATTAAAACCATAGAGGAGTCAGCATCCTGCATCTTCTTCTTCGTCACCTCTCTATATATAAGAAGACTTCTTCCTCTCATTTCTCCATCATTCTTCCTCTTTTTTCTTGCTGTGAGTTCCTTAGAGTGTGGAGAGTGTAGAGGTACTGCCTAGAGAGCTTAAAGTGGCCGGAGTTGTGAGTCATCGTCACCAGAAGTTTTGCTGGAAAATTTCCAAAACCTTCGTTTAAGCTCGAGGGAAGCCCTTAGATATATCTGGTGACTAGATGTTCTTATACATACGTTTCTACGTTCATAAACGGTCGTTTGGTTGAGTTTTGTGTTTGACATATTTGAAGAACCAAGAATCGTAAACCTTGAAATTGTTGTTAAGACTACGAATTAATGATACCAAAATGATTTATGAACCTTGGAAAATATTTCTATATAATTTAATTAAAGTTTGGTGACCAAAAATGAAGTTGGAGAAAAGTGGCTGAAAGTAGAAGATGATGGACAGTAACAAGCACCATCAGGGGATCGATCCTAAGGGCTTGATCGATCACTCGAACTAGTTGATTAAAGCATTTTCCGAAAATTCTTTTTTTAGAGCTCTAAAATCCTATTTTTGATACCAATCAATTATGATCAATATAAAGATGATATCTCAAAATAAAAATGATGTTTTAGATGAATAAAATCTTATGTGATGCATGAAGGGAAGCTAGGGTGTTAACATTCGACGCTAGGCTGCTATTTGTTATTAAATATTGTTATTGTTGATTGATGATTATGATGATCATTATTTGGTGATTATAATGATTATTATTTGTTGAAGATTATAATCAATATTATTGACTCATGATTATAATAAGAAACATTTGCACTGAATAGCACTAAAATTTAAGTCATTTTCCTAAATAGCACTTAAACTGTTTTATTCCCTAAATAGCACTTAATAATGTCCATAATGTCCAGTGATGGCGAATATTTACTTGAATAATGACTAATGCATAATGACTAAAAGTGCTACATTGAGAAGAAAAACACATGTGATGCCATTTAGGGAAAGTCATTATGTTTTAGTGCCATTTAAGTAAATTCCTCTTATAATAATTGATAAATCTGTTTCGTACTTATCTTTTTACTCATATTTAATACGTTCTTGTACCATTTGTAATTATCAAATCAATCAATTCTTTATCATTTTGGATAAAAATATTATGTTTTGATAACTTCATCATAAAAAGAATATTTTTGAATTAATATGCAAAATTGGGCCAAGAATGGAATAAAAAGAGTTAATTTTTAATAAAAAAATAATTCTCTATCACAAACGGTGCGGAATTGGAAGTCGGTGCAGAAGGAAAAAGTGTTCAGAATGAGATTTTAAGCAGGATAGCATTGACGGACCAGAGCGGCAAAGCAGGTGGCCGCCTACCTGGCCACCGGTCAGATGGCGGCGATGGGCAACCAAACGAGCAGCAGCAACGTTTTTCGCAGAGGGAGCGTTGGCGGGCTGGCAGGCAGGCGCCTGCCTGCCTGTTGACGAAGGCTGGGTGCAACACGATTTCTTTGGAATTTTGTTAGTTAACTTTTATCATCCAACATCAATTCTCAAGGTCTTGGAGCACTGTAAGTTTGCATTTTACTTCTTGAATTGTTGTTGAACTTTTTATTAATAAAATATAATTTTGTTTAGATTAAAGTATATTGATGATTGATTTGTCTTTGAGAATGTCATATATGATGTCATTGATGGTTTTATTTAAGATTATGAATTGGTGATTTTGAATGGTTTAGGATTCGGAATAAAGATTTAACTAATTTAATTTTCTCTATTAATTAGTAATTGGATTAATTGTTAGAAAATGATTTAAAATTTGTTAATTAATAAAACTGTTTTTATTATTAATTAATCCTTGGAAATTAATCTTTTATCTTGTCTATGAGGTAATAAGACTAATTAAGCCACACGCTCCAAATACTTAGAAATAGGCAGGGTTAGAAATAAAAATTTGGAATGGTTTCAACTAAATAATAATAGTAAATATTTTATTAATTAAATAATTGGAAAATAGTTCTTGCCTTGTCTATAAGGATTTAGAATTATTTAAGCTGAGCATTTTTTAGCATAGTACTGAGACCTAGAAATAGGAGATTTATTGGAAATAACATAATCTTATAACTAATACTGAGACCTAGAAATAGGAGATGTATTAAATATAAGATCGGCCCGGTTCCATGGCCACTGGATTCCAGTGACCACGGAAGCCACTGCCCCCCTACGGAGCTATGTTCATAAAATTTGATGATTCCCACCCCCACTAACCCCCCCGGTAACCCCGCCAAGTCCCGACCCAAACTCATCCCCCCACCTACGTCAATTACACCTCGTAAGTATAATTGACTTTAAAATCAAAAGTTTTGACTTTATGCTTACGAGGTGCAATTGACGTAGGTGGGGGGATGAGTTTGGGTCAAGACTTGGCGGGGGGCGGTATACTGGGGGGTAGGAATCATCAATTTTATGAACGGAGCTCCGTAGGGGGGCAATGGCTTCCGTGGCCACTAGAATCCAGTGGCCATGGAACCGGGCCGATAAAAGATTAGCATTTATGTTTTATATTGGGACCTAGAAATAAGAGATTTATTAAACATAAGTGCTACACATTTCATTAATCCAATTGTTAATTAAAGATGAGTTAATTGTGTCAAGACCACATTCCGATCTTAACTTCTGAAGTTATTTTATCATTTATTTTAATCACCTTATTTCTTATTTATTCGCATATATAAGACTATAAATTTACCTGTGATAAATAATAAAACTAACTATTTCCTTCATCAATCCTTGAGAGAACGACCCGAGTCTAACTCAGTTATTTGTTGACTTACCGCTATACGTAGTTTGTCAATAATTAAACCTTGATGAATATTCTGGTTGAATGATAATGGATAAAGTATAATGAAACATCGTTGATAGTAATTTCTATTAAATGTTGATTATAACGATTAAATGGATGACCCATGTGATTATGATCGTATAATGACAATAATCTTATTCTAACGAAATACTAAAATATGGTATTGAGTAAATAAACCGTGATTAAATATGTTCATTTGCTTATCTTGAGTAAATGATGATTGTGAATTGACAAACCATGATTCAAAATGAATAGATTGACGAATAAGAAAAATAATGTGTTATTTTAAGGCTATCTAGGAAACTTCTAAGATAGACCTTAGATTAGAACGGACTTGTGACAATATGTTTATTCGATGATTTGAATAAAAATATATAAAAGGGATTCATAGACCAAACTAGAGGATCACTCGTTTGGGAATAACCAATATGACGATGATTAGTCGCTATTCTGTTATTGCCTTAACCTACTACAATTAAGCGTCTGATTATAAATTGCATTAAACTAATTATAGTTTAAGCGTCTTGTTTATAATTGCCTTAAACTAATTATAATTTTAAGCATCTGGTTATTAATTGCCTTTTTAAGAGTCTGGTTATGAAACTATAATTTGGCCTTAGAGTAAGAATAAGTTTAAGAGTCGGGTTATGAAAGTATGGATTTGGCCTTGGACTAAGAATAGCTAAGAGCGTTGTTGTGATCTGGCCTAAGACTAAGAATTAGCTAAGACCGTTGTTATGATATGGCCTTAAACTAAGAATAGTTACGAGTGTTATTATTATTGGCCTTAGACTATTAAAAATAATTTAAGAGCACTGACGGAATAATGAATATTGAATATCTGAATTCAATAACATGTGTTGATATGAACTAAACAATATCAAAATCATGAATCGTGAATATTTGAATATAACATTATGTGCATGATATCAAATGATTTGATTATGAATTGAGATTTAATTTATATGGATGTTCGACGCATTAGATGTCTTTACTTAGCTTCAACGCTGAGTGTGTAGTATGTTTTATTTGCTACACACAGGTAAATAGAAAGAATGATGTGACGTGATCCTGGAGGCAGACGGAGGCGAGATGGTCGGGATGGATGTGATGATTTTGAATTGAAGGGCATAAATAAATTATGTCTTGTGATTGTGTTTTGTTAAGCTTCCGTAACATTGAAAACTCCGTATTGTTTATGTTATGAAAAATATTATTGTGTTAAATGAAAGTGTTTGAAATGTTTTAAATTTTTACGATTACCAAGTTAATACTTTAGTCCAAAAGGGGCTGCAGACCTTGACGTATTAGGGTGTTACAATCCGGCCGGCGAGTGTACATGTGACGTTCTACTTAGCGTTCTGGTGTGCATGTTACATTCCTAATGACTTCCAAATTAATTTATAACTTCTCATATACATTATTAACTTTGTACGTGATGTTCTAATTTTTTAAATTATATTTTCTTTATACAACAATATCATATTTTAATATTTACAAAATATATTAAACCAAACTATCAATTGCTTTTTGAATATTTCTCTCTATTGTATTTTAAAAGGCAAGGTTTCTTATTTATTTAAATGTTAGAATATCTACAATCTTTTGTAGTTAGAATTTTAATGGATAAATAAACACGATGTTGAATAAATGTCTCTTCTAAAATATACTTAGATAACTTATAAAAACCCATTACACGTATCAATAATACTTGATAATGATGATGATCGTAGTAGTAGTAGTTATAATAATAATACATAGTTTTTAGAATTTAAATTTTAGAAATTTTTTAATAAATCTTTAAAAATATATTAGACAATTAGTAAAATGTTATTGCTATTATGTTTAAAATATGAAGTATCTTATAAATTATAATTTTTTTCAAAATGCTAAAAGTAAAAGTAAAATCTTATTGAAAGCATGATTTAAAAATAGAATTAAAATATTCTCCATAAAATATCCTCTGTATTTTCATTACAAGAAAAAAATTTGACTTATGTGTTAAATACAAAGTAAATCAAGTACTCCCTCTGTCCTAAATTAATCTTCCCAGTTACTATTCACACGGTCAAACTTAAATCACTTTTTTTTAACTATTTTTGGTAGTTATTTGATAAAATAATATAGTCTTGTCACCTCTTGTTGTGTAGAACTTTTTATGTGGGTTTTAAATATATAAGTTTTATTTTTAAATTTTACACGTACAATCAAATAAATTGAAAATAAAGTCGGCCAAATCTCGTAAACACAAACGAGAAGATAGTTTTAGGACGGATGGAGTATTAGATAAATTACGAGTCAATTTGTAAGCCATGTACACCAGAAAGCTAAGTAGAATGCCACATGTACGTTCTCCGGCCGGGTTTTGAAATTCTGGCAAGGGGTACCTTTTTGTTACATTTTTTAAAGATGGGGTACCTCCTAAAAAAGCCCCAATTCTCTATGCTTTGTTAAATTGAGTATTTTGAAAAAAAGATATTTAATTACGCAGTATAATACAGAGTATTTTGTTTTAGTTTTTTTTAACATTTTAAAAAATAATATACATCAATAAAATATAATCTAAAATGTTATCTCTAATTATAAATGTTATTTTCAAACAAGACCTATTTTTCAAAATAAGGAGGAAAAAATAGTTACGGAGTACATTATAAATCAATCCTTCATGTTGACATTATTCACTCAAACTGTATGCACTTTTATTGTAATAATTAAATAAAAATTACATTACATTTTATTACAATGACATGAGTTTTTGAAAATAATTTGTGAGTTAAATATTATAAAATCGTTTTGGCACTAATAAGCATTCTCATTTTTATTTAATTGGCTATCAAAATTCTTTCTTTTTTTTTTGCAATGCAAAAACTCAAACTGGAGGAATATAATGTGACTAGAGTAGTTTTTTTTCTAAATGACTTTTCTCGACTCTCAAAAACATTTTCTAAGTAAGAAAACATAATTATTTTGGCATTTTAATTTTTTTAATGCAAAGTTAGTGTTTTTGGGGGTTCTTCAATTTTTGAGATATAAATTAGATGTTTTTCGTTATAATTACTTGAATAGTTCTTTCGATAGCATTTCTTTTAAAAAAAAACACTGCCCCCGAACCCCTGTCCAGTTTCCATCCCTGAGAGGAATTCATGGACACAATCCCAATCACATTCCACTATGGAAGAAATATATTTTCCAATTTGTATTTTAAAACTAAATATTTTATTGGATGGCTTTTCAAAAAAGCTAAAGTTATTAATGCAAAACAAACTCCAAGTACTCGAAGGGCGTTTGGTTTTCAGTTAATATGAGATTGTCTTGGCAATGTTAAGAAGATTATGTTAATACTTGCAAGTCAAAAAAAAACACGTGTGCAAACTAAAACCCAAAATCTGAATGTCATCTATACCATATATCCACGTAGAGTAAAAAAAAACACAGAGCAAGGCACGAAATGAGCTAAAATCAATTCAAAAGTTGGAGTGCATTCTTATAATGTCACACACAGTATAATCCCCCACCAAAAAAACGAAAAGAAAAAGAAACTGTACACCTGTAGTTCTGATCAAGAAAACCTGAAACTAAACTGGTTTAAACAATCTAATATTTGACCCTGCATAGAAGCTTTTAAACATCCTTCTTACCATTGTTGTAAAGAATGCGGCGTAAATGGAAGCCTTCACCTTGATCCCCATTCATGGCACGTCTCTCGAGGAAGCAAGCCGTTAATTGCCTGAGAAGCCTTTCTAGACATGAGTGCAAGCAAGCTCTTTGGTCAGTAGTAGCCTTAGGGTTTTGAGATAAGATCACAGCGTTTACTGCATCTGCCACAATCTCTCTCTGCGTGTCTCCTAGTAGGTATCCAGCCGGGCACTTCAATGGTTGCTCAAATGCCAGCAAAGTAGCACAATCCTACAGGTGTATGTGTGTTTGTGTGTAGAGACAAAATGATAAATACCACCTAGATACAACCGTAGATACAAAAATTTTGTATATTCACGTGAGTTAATGAATGAAACCTTTTTGTTTAGTGAGAATTTCAGTTCTTTGGAGTGTAATGGCAGTGCACGTAATGGTCAACTCATTTGTGATTATTGAACATGTAACTTTCATTTAGTGAGCAAATAGTTTATGATTAGTGAGCATATAAGTCTCTATTGAGAAATGGTTGCATGGTATTCCTGTGGGCTGTAGCTACGATTGTACGATAGAATTACTCACCTTAACTAAGTCCTCAAATTCTGTAAATCTAGTAAATTTGTGAAATTTACTTCTGCCATGATTTACAGCTTCTTCCAGCTTCCCAGCCTGTTAATGGAAATTCCAAACTTCAGATTGCTCAGGCTTATAGCAGCTCAAATGCAAAAGAACTAATATACGACTATACGAAACATGAATAAATCCAATTGTTCAGTCTGATAGCAATTAGCATCAAAGTGGTGAAATAAGCAGTCCAGAATAAAAAGCAAATTGAAACATTATGAAATTTTATTTACCCGTGCTAACTCAATAAACTTTTGACAGTGAAGCAGAAAGCAAATAGCTGATGAACCATCCTGCAGATGCAAAACATATCCTGTTAGAGTTTTACACAGATATGCATCCAAAGTGTAGAATCTTAAATACTCTGATGAAAATGTTGGAACTTGGAATGTTAACCTTTTTAAAGAAAATAATTAAGGAGATGTTTTTGGTAAGATGAGGTTAAGCAATGAAATGTAGAGGTAAACCAATCACCTGAACAAGACTAGGGTACCAATCTTGAAGTTTACGGAAAGCATCATCTATCTGTCCACTTCTAATTAGCTGTTTTAGAAATAGAAGGACAGTGAGCAATAATTTTCTGATTAACCCCCCCCCCCCCCCCCGCCCCCCCCGCGCGGAAATAAATGAAAGAGTCAAATAGAAAGTTTTCACGTTTGTAACATTGTCATTCACATACATTTAATATTTAAAAAATAAAACCATACTCATCTTGTACCTGGCGAAGAATCTTCCTATGGTTTAATGCATACATGCTATCCTCCTCAGGACCATTTTCTTGTACAAATGAGATAGGTGGAATAGTGCTTTTACTCGCAATATCAAACATTTGAAGGGTGTCTTCGTAGCCATAATGTTGCAAGTAGGAGCGAACAATTCTGACAAATGTAATAAACCTGCTGGTGAAACATAATTTCTTCGACAAATAGCAATTTTGTACGAATTGGATTATGGTCATGCTACTTAAGAGTTAAGACTAATAACCTATTATAAGTTTCAACCTATGAACAAAGAATCTGATGATATATTAAAATTGTACAAGAAACTGATATGATTAAAGTATTTTCGTAACTATTCGTACTTCTTATTCATTCCAAACATGGTTTAAAGGAAGACAATAACAAATCACATTTCACTTGTTCCAGGCACTGTGCAAGCAGATTATTATACTTACTATGAGCATCTCTAGTCCTAATGGAAAGGGGTAGACGTAAGGTCACTCTGACAGCATACATCTCACCCTCCAAAAACCATACTTCCGAATGAGACATATTGCGTATGTTTGATTTGGTTTGGTTAATTGGATACGCATTTCATCTCGTGCCTAATAGTTGTTCCTTAGCAGCATGGAAAAACTTTAAGTTGACCCTTTGAATATTCATGAGTCATGACATGAGTTCACATAACTTCAAATTTCCAAACCCCAAGTGGATGATCAGTTCAAAAATTATGGACAGATAGCTTTAGTGAAGATCAGATTTCAAGAATTGTGAACAAATAGCTCGCACTTACCCGTGACTGGCATTCTGGGGTAAAGTTATTTTTTCGAGTGTTGCTTGTTGTTTGGCTCTCTCCTGAGCTTCATATGCCTGGGCAAAATATACTAAAAGTGTAAAACTAAATACTGTATCTTTTGTACTCTTGTAGAACTAGATATTATACGGAGTATTTCATAATGGGCCTTTTTCATTCCCCCACTTAGCACCACCACCAGATTGATAGTGCTCCATCTGCTTCCTACTTGTCTGTGCTTCTATTTACCTATCTAGGTTGACCTAGTTCCATTGTTCTGTTTTATAATATTTCCAACTTTGAAATATATTCACATTTAATAGTCTTTTCCAATTTAACCTTCTTATACTATTCAGTTAACCATTTTTTCAAAAATAAACATAAATAGGAGAGTAGCTTATGATGAAGGAACTTTAGATTAATCAGTACTCCGTAATATTTTTGATTAACTTAATTATTCAATTACATTTTCTTAAACTGTGTGTTTTGTAGTAGTAGGAACATGGGGAGTATACTCTTAGTTTTTGTTATTAAAAACATGATTTATAGGAAACCTGAATGAATGGTTGGTCATCAGAATATCAACAAATTGATAAGGAAATGCATGAAAATAAGGTTATTAGATGCATGTGTCTAATGTATGTGCAGGTAGCTTCTTAGCATATACAAAAGAATATGTGCGCAAAAAATTAGTAATTTCACCTAGTATTATGAGAGATGAAATATTTACCTTTAGATCGAATACAAATGGATCCTTTCCGAAGTTCACCGTAACCCTGAAAAGGTAGCATCAACATGGGAGTAGAAGATCAAATATATACACTGATGAGCTAGTTTTAGCCTAAGTTTCTCAACCCATTAAACTATGCTGTGAGAGCTTAGAGTTCTACCATTAAGTAGACAATGAGTCATGTTAACTACGCAGTATGTAGAATGAAATAGCAGAGCAATGGTACATGTGAGAAACACATTGTATAGTGTACTCCGTATTATTAGATGCATATTGTCAACGTGATAGGGAAATAAACTGCATCCAAGCAAGTTCCATATAAAAAATAGTATTTGAGTATATGACTATTAACCAATGGGATCAAATGAACAGAGTCCACTAGAGTTTCCATGAACTCCAAAACTATGCCATGTTCACAAAACCCAATTACCCCTTAAAAGTCATTCAAAATGGATACCTCCATAAAATCAATCAGAGAATATGTATGAGAGAGCAATGCAGAGTTTAGAATCCAGAGGGAGAACATTGAAAATGATGTAATTGTATAATACATACAAAGTATTCAAAAGATAAGTGAGCCAATTAGGATTTGGGGCTAACAAGTAAGAAACCATTCACATGAATGTTCTACATACTCTTCATTTTGACTGTGAACAGCTACGGTTGGAAATAATGGTGCTTTTACATCCTTCAAAACTGTTCCTACTATTGTCCCGTTTTTCCTGCCACCAGAAATAAACAAAATACATATATGTGAGAGGCTGAGAAAGTACATACGAAGTATAAAGGAAGCATTACAAAATAGCTAGTTAATATATTCAGAAAATATCATTGAAGCATTGAAACAATCATCTCATTAAGCTATAGCCATTGTGAATCAATTGTCCCAAAAAATTTAAAGGTCAAACATTAGTCATATTCAAATTGGCTTCTACCCATGAAAAGAGTAAGACATGGTCTTACGTGAAAAAGAGTTCCTGTGATGCATAATTAATGCCCCCACCAACAGTATCACCGGCTGTATAAGTTGGGCCAAACGCCTCCCCCTTCCCGTGCCCACGATAAAGCAACCCATCATCACCATGATACCCATAACTGTTTGCTTCCCAACTGCAAATGAAGGCCTATTGTAATAAAACCACAGAGAAAGACAAACCAAATGCTAACCACTCGGACACAGCAGCACTATTAGAACAGCATATATGATTGATGAATGAAATAAACAGGATGCCACTGTTAAAAGAACAACATATATGATTTTAGGATGCTAGAGCTATATCCTCTTTGTTAGAACAGCATATATGATTGTTAGGCTTGGACTTATATGTTGGGTAAATAGTACTCCATCCTGAGTTAAATTTCCATATTTTTACTTCGAACACAAAAGGAAACATGAATTTGTATGGTTGGGATTTATTTTTTAAGGAAAGACAAAAAAACACAACATCAACCATTTGAACCAAATGACTATTTCCTTGAGATGAATCACGAAGGACCATAAAGGGAAAAGATAAGAATAATTTGGGATAATAGGCTGAGGGGGAGTGCCTGCTACGCCAAATACTAAATAGAAAAGAAGGTTTGTAAACCCACTCGAGAGATAAAATCCACTTCTCTGATATTAATAAGCTCTAACGGGCCCGGATACGGCAAGAAACACATAAATAATGATGCATACTTGGTAACCGCGGTTTAGCTACCTAGAATCGTCACTCTAAAAATAACAATGTGAGTTCTATTAAATGCAGGTGACATACCTCAGAGGCATACACCAAATGATCCTAATATTGCAAGAACCGAAAATACTAGATTACATAATTCAGAAAAGGTCATGTTAACAATAGTGTGGGCTAGTTTTAGGTATTAATGAGTTTATTCCTCATCAAGAAGTACTCTTCGTGCTTTGTATTCCACCACAAATAATTCATAAACAAGATGAATATTTCTTGAAAAAAGAAAAAAAACCAGTAGAATTTTCTATCATCATAATGTTTAACAGTTTTTCTGATGTGTGAGATATAGAGCAATTAATATGTTTCTTTTAATTCTTCAAAAAGGGATTTGGTGATTCCAAGAAAAGAATAAATGTTACCTTAAAATTTGAAATGATTATCACTAAAAGTTATGCATTTATCACAATTCCCAAGTACTTATAACTTAGGATTATTATATGCAGACTACTCCATACAAATCATTTGTTCTATGGTTATAGTTACCATTCTTCTTAACAAGAAGTTTAGAGGAAATATGAAGGCTATAGTACCCAGGCTGGCGGCACATTTTGAAGCCGGAAGTGGTGAAACCGATGGCAATCTGGCCCTTGGCTCCCGCGTTTTTCACAAAGATCTCGAAATAGTAAACGAGTCTCTTCGAAGGAGCGGGCCTATTGGATTGGACGACGCCCACGTCGTGGCCGTGGAGGTTCTCTTTCGGGTAACAAACGGAGAGCTTGTCAGGCCCCACCACAGAGAACCCGCCGGAGCATTTCATGGTGTCTATCTCCGTCGGGATTTCCTCTTTCTCCTCATCCTCCTCCTGATCATCCAATCTCTGTACTGCTCTGGTCACCTCCGCGTCGGATTCGAAATTGGCGGCGGCGGCTTTAGAGTTCAGCCGCCATAGTTCTAAGAAGTAGGACTCTATCGTTTCTTGACATTGAGAGTGATTCATTTCTTCGGCCATTGCGGATGATTTAGTAGAGAATGATTCGGGTTTGAACCCTAGAAATTGAGATGAAGATGATGACAGGGGACTCTGTAGCGGAGGAGATGATCGGAAAAGCAATGGGGGTTTGGACCATGCTACAATTACACCAACAAATATACCGCATTTGTACACCACAGGTTTGCACAAACATTTGGTTTACACCGACACAAGTCGGTGCGTTAATAAAAATTCACACGAACACAAATGTTGGTGCGTTTAACAAAAATTACTTTTACACCAACACAAAATGTTGGTGCAAAACTGCAGGGTACAAATTGGGGTACAAATCTTGGGGTACACATAACATAATCCATGGGGGTTTTCTTGAAAATGGGAAACAAGCATGCTGCAGACCAAAAATTTGTAACCCAACATTTTGATGGTTACACTGACCCAAAGTGTTGATGCATTAACAAAAATTAACAATGATACAAATAGTTGTTGCGTTAACAAAAATTAGCATTACACCAACATAAAATGTTGGTACACACATGTGGTGTACAAATGGGATACAAATCATTGGACTACAAATAGATTTATCCAATAGGGAAAACCAAAAACCAACCATCGTCGTCTTTTTAGGGGGCTTTTTCAAAATGCTCTAAAAACGGAAGGAATTTATCATTCTACTCTAAAACGGATTGTATTTATTAGCCTACCCTTTCTATCAAAGTGAAATTACTCTCTAATCCTTCTCTCCTAAGCTGTTATCGCTAGGTTATCATTATCACACCCTTGTAGCAGCGGAGCGTTTTTACCCTAGCAAAGAAATTTGTTATTCTCGTTTCGGCGGCGCGCCATTTCTCATCGTTTTATATTCCAATCGATTAAATACTCTGACGCCTATCATCGGTTGCCGCTGTTCGCCGTTTCTTCCCTGCTGTTCGCCGTCTTTCGTTTGTTGCTACTAATCGGTGAAAGGCTCTTTCAACGTAGGTACACATTCATCTAATTTTACAGTAATGAATGTATAATTAACCATAGCCGGCGGAGAGCGAAACATTTTCAGTCGACACACACACACACACAGATATATATATATATGTGTGTGTGTGTGTGTGTGTGTGTATATATATATATATATATTTACTGTAAATTTTATATGTCGAGTGGATGTTGAGAAGCGTCGATCCACATATATCGACATTCTGATTTATGTTAGTGTCGGATTGTTACAATAATGTTAGCATAATTAAACATAGTTGGCACTCTAAAGTCGAGAACCGAGGGTCGACATTATTAAAGTCGGCGTATTAAGTCGCTCTAGACAACACTTCTCATCATCAATGAGTTGACATATATCTATATGTTTTTGACGATAGATTTTTTATCTGGATTTTATGTTTACAATTTTCGATGTACTTATATCGACAATCTGAATTAAGATTGTGTCGACGTATATAGATTGACACAATATTAATTCCACAGTAATAAGACGATTACATATTTAATTCCACAGTATCTGATTCAGTCGACATAATTGGCCGCTCTAGACAATACATGGCGTTATCATTTAGTCGACTTGTATTTCTATATTTTTTGGATTCTATGTTGACAATTTTTGATGTACTTATATCGACATTCTGAATTATGATTTTGTCGACGTATATAGATCGACACAGTAATAAGACGATTATATGTTTAATTCCACAGTATCTGATTCAGTCGACGTAATTGGCCGTTATAGACAATACATTCCATTATCATTGAGTTGGCTTGTATTTCTACGTTTTTTGGATTCTATGTTTACAATTTTCGATGTAATTATATCAACATTCTGAATTATGATTGTGTCGACGTATATAGATCGACACAGTAATAAGACGATTAAATATTTAATTCCATTTTTGCAGCAGATGGACTCTCGCTCTCTTCTATCTCTCTTCATTCATTGTGGTGGTGATTGGGTTGAAAATGACAAAAGTAAAATCTAGTTTAAACAAAACAAGCAAAGTAAGACACAAGTGATCGAGTGAGAAAGATGTAATGAAGACTTCAATGCCCTTCTCATGTGTATTTGCACATGGGAAAGATGTAATGAAGACTTCAGTGCACTTCCTTGCACGTGTTGAAGGAGGCAAATAATGGAAGAGTATATATCCATTTAGAGGTCGAGGATGATGTTTGTTTTAAGTATGTTTTCGTAGCCTTTCACGCATGTACTTCAAGTTTCAAGTTCCTCACACAAGTAATCTCTGTTGATGGCACGTTTTGCAAAACACTTGAAAAAGGTGTTTTACTAATTGCCACAGCAGAGGATGGTGCCTTCCATCAGTATCTTCTTGCATGGGCCATCGTAGGCTCTGAAAATAACGACTCCTACTCATATTTCTTCGGTCATCTTCGTCAATTAATCGAAGATTATCAACATTTGGTCTTCATTTCAGATAGGCATCCAAGCATCGAGAATGGTTTGAGAAAACATTATACTCTCGCAGACTACGAGTACTGTCGATATCATATTCACTGTAATTTAAAAGGTCCATTAGGAAAGAAGAACAAAGATGGTTTAAAGCTATTTGATCATCTTTCAAATGCCTACACGAAGAGGTCTTTTGATAGGATTTTTAAGTAATTTGATGACAAGTATCCTTTTGGGCTAGGTACATAAGTAGTATTCTGAAGGAAAGGCGGGCAAGGGATTTTTTCAAGACAAACCGTTATAATATAATGACGACAAATGGGACAGAGAGCGTTAAGAGTGTCCTACAACACACCAAAACACTACCCATCCTAGCACTGTTGAACGGAATGCAATCGAAGACTGCCGAGTGGCGGGGGAAATGACATACAGAGTTGAATACTCTAGAAAACTATAGCAGTCCGCTCACTCCAGATGCAGAAGCATACGTTCGTAGGCGGTACCCTACTGCTTTGAAGCTTTCGAGCATGCGTTTGGGCAAATAAAAGTGGTTGCAGGCTCTCCAAAGGATGGTCTACTTTTGTGAATGACAATGGGTTAAGGCTTGGGGATAAGGTTGTGCTTACCTTCATTGCAAAAAAATAATCATTGTTTATGCTTTTCGCCATCGTAGGCTTACTTAATTATTAAAACTGTTACAACGCTTTAATATTTGGTGGTTTTTCTTGTTTATATTTTTATTATGATTACAATCATTTTTTTCCTTGTTTATATTGTTGTTTTCTTAATCGTTTTTTTCCCAAAGCCAACCTAGTAGACCTGTTTTCAAAAATACATTAATTCAAATGGATTGTTTTGGACATGTCAGGTCGATCTTTTTAAAATAGCAATCAACCTTGTTAAAACTATATCAAAAAAATGAAAATGTTTTGTTATTTAGGTCGACCCGAGAATATCTAATTTCAAAAATTCTCAATTTGGTCCCACTTTTATAATCATTTTGAGAAAAAAATCGCAATCGACCCTTTTAAAACTAATCGGGCAATCAAGGATTTAGAATTGTCTTGTTATACTAGTCGAATAAACTTACCCACATATTGGTCGACTGAACCTATTAGTCGACCAAATATGTGATTTAATTTTTAAATCGATATGCGCAGGTACTAAAACATTAATTTTATTTCTTTGATTAAACTTGTAAGGCAAGTAGTAGACCAGATTGTGAAATCATGGTTTTGTTATAATTTTGAAAAAAGCTAGTACCCCCCCTATAATTTTTAGTTTAAATTTGAAATTTCAACTATTGAAATTTTTTAATGGAGCAGTATTTTAAGTTATGTGGGGCCATCATAAATGCATTCAAACTTTATCTGTTTGATATACCCTCATCGGTCACATCAAATCCTTTCAACTACTCTTTCCTCTATCTCATGAGAAGCATAAATATACTCATTCTGTCAAAATTCTAATTACAATTTTACAATCATGAGGCAAACCCCAAATTTTTTAAAATAATGTTATTTAAGAATTGAAAAGTAGTACAAAAATGAAAAGTAGTACGGTTCTGTACAAATCAACAATGTACAAAACGATCAAAATAATAATTGAAAAGTATTCACTCTTGATCGACCCATATGTCGGTTGACCTGTATGATGAACTTTTTATCCATTGTTGTTTGGTCGATTTCCCAGAATGTTAACTACCTCCACACCATCCCAATACGAAATAAGGAAAAATATTATTGGATGGATTGGTAGATCATGTTACTTATGGAATTGAAATTGAATTATATAACTGGTCGATTGGAAACTTTTACGCTAAAAAGTCGACTACGACAACCTTTTATCGACATATCGAAACAAAACCATGAACCTTATTGAATTAGATGTTTACTAAAATGAAATGGGGGTTTACCAAAATGAACATATCGAATCTGTTTCGGGTTCAATATCAGGATCTGTTTCTTGCGTGTTTTCTTCTGCTTCTGGTTCTTCTTGTGTATTTTTGTTGCAAGTCTGTGTTGTATGTCCCTTGTTATGATATTCAGAGCAGGTCAAATCCGAAGTCCTTCTGTTCTCTCCCGCTGATGGAATGCGCTTTGTTTGTGCCCCCCCCCCTTTTCTTTTCATTTTTGGTGGTTTTACATGCTGGAGTTCTAGACCATTGGCAGACTACTCCTCATATGCCGGTACTGGATATATTGTTTCTCGGTATGCTAAATGGACGTGAGTTTTGGTGTACCTAATCACAAAGGTCGTACGCATTTATCTACGGTTCCCTCGTGATATCATCCGTCAAGCATGCTAATGCATAAACGCAAGGAATTTTGTCCAGGTCAAATACGCGGCAAGTGCAAGTTCACAACATGATCCAATGTTACTCCTTGGACTTGAAATTTATCGTTGACAGAGAGGGTGACTTCATTGGGAGACATTGCCGGGCCGAACAACTGGATCTTCATTTTGCCCTCAGAAATTTCGTTGTCGGAGCAAAAAGACCTTGGCAACTCCTGAAACGAGACATTAAAAAACCTAAAAGGAAATTCTATCAATGAGAAGGCATTTAAGAAGATAAAATATTCAAACACGCCAAATATGACTCCTTGGGGATAACATTATGCGCCTCCAGTTTATGAACAAATGAACCTTCTACATCATCATCATCACTTGCAAAACAACAAAATATGAATCATTCTACAAAATATCTTTCATTTATGATTACACTCGTGACTTGTTCATATACATATATTTTTACCTGAATTATAATCTGGATACCGCTACTGAATTATAAGAAAAGACTAAGAAAATTATCTAAGTCTTGAATGAAGAAATTCTACCCGTTGGTAAGGAAAAATCAATCTCTTGATTTTCAACGGCTAGATTGAAGATAATTATGCTCATTCAAGAACAAATGACTCGAAGACAAAGTCTGGACCTCTAAAAATTGAAGAACCTGTCCAGAATTCCTAAACAAGCACTAGAAGACAAACAGAGTAAAGTTCTACAGTCCAGAATACTTGAACAACAGCTAGAAGATGGATTCTATGGAAAAAGGAATCTCTCCTTTAACAATTGGGTATGTCCAAACACCCATTCCAATGAGGAATCTTCAAATCACAATCTTCATTCAAAATTGAAGCCAGCAAATGCAACGGATAGTCTATTTTGATTCAACGGATAGATTACGCAATCCAGCTATAAATAGCATCCTTGGAAGAATGAAAAAAAGGAGATATAACAACTCATCAATGATAAGAAGAACAACCACAAGAGGCTACCTCATTCACAGTTAGTCCAAAAAGCTTGATAAAGAGAGATTTCTAAACTCCTTATCCAGAAGCAAACTTCTCCTCCTTCCAAAAAGCTATAGTGTAAATACTTGAAGGTTTCCTTGCCTCAAGTACCACACCACGTTGAAGATACAACTTTTGATCAAACTTATTGATTGAAAGGGGGTAGGTCAACTTTCTTACAAGTTGGTCTTGCAAGTCCTATTGTTCGGACCTTGCAGTTGTTGAAGAAGCGTGACCTTCGAAGGAACAACAAAGCCAGCACGAGTGCAGTAGCAACATTGGCCTTGCGAAGATATACCGTGCAGAAATTCACACAAGTGTAATTGTTGGTTCATTATTCAACAACCAACTACATAGTGGATTTTGAGGACGTAGAAGGATTACCCCACCTTCGAACCTCATTAAAGTTTGCGTGTCTCTCTCTTTTATCTTTATTCTTACTTGCAATTATATTAACTGAGAAAACTAACCCATCCCTATTGATTACTGCTCACTCTACCCATCAACTTTCGCACATAATCTAAAGTTCACAAGAACTCTAGATTAACACTTATTTTCACGTGTTCAAAAGAAACGAAAAAGTTTGTAAATTTGTAACAAACTCTATTCCCCCCCCCCTCTAGACTTTGTAACTCACCACTTCGGGACCACCAACACTCATATACCTTCAGTGCTTCTTGCGCTCTGAAGATTCGACAATCTCCCTGATGCCTTGCATGCTTCCACATAGTTCCTTGATGCGCCTTATGTTGTTCCGTCTCTCCTCTATTTGATTTTCATTTGAGAAGTGAGCAGCAATTGTTCCTACAGCCTCTGTTCCATCCAATCCGGAGCTGGATAAGCGCTGTGTTGAGTTTTCCGGATTGCTTCTCTGAGCTTCAAGGACTAGATCAGTCAAGTTTAGATGCGTAGGAATGTAAGAGACTTCTCCTTCTTTGACTGCAATGGGAAGCTCTGGAATCAAGGATGGACTGTGTTGTTGAAGAACCACTTCCATCTTGCGATTTCCAGAATTTGTGGTAAGAAGTCTGAATAGTTTGAGTTCTTCCTTCTGATTGTCAATGATTACCTTCAAGTAGTCTTTGGTTACTACTTGATTTGCTGAAGACAGTGCCAGAGCTGCTCTGATGTCCATTTGGAGAATGGACATTTGTTTTTGTAGACTGATTGTGACATTTGCTATTTGCTCTCTGATGTTGTTAGCCTCCTTGAGTTGAAGATAACTATCAGATGCATATGTCTCCATCGTGTTGCTCACAGTGTTACTCAATAGAGATAAGATCTCTAGAGTCTTATCCATTGATTTGCTTATCTCCTTGAGATTGGAGCAATGTGTTTCTTCGGATTTCTCAATCAGTTTGTTGTGCCTGGCTTCCATCTGCTCTATCTCTTGCCTAAAGGAGGCATGTTGAGATGCTAGGGCTGAGTCAATCAGCCCTTGGACCTTCTTTGTCCAGATTTTCGATACCTCATCCAGAAGAGTAAGAATGGAAGAGCTATGGAAATGGAAGTTGGTTACCTGATGAGAAGAGAGAGTTCTTTGGAAGAGTTGCATAGGAAGAGATTCAGCATCATCTTGTACATCTTCTTCATCATTGATCTTCAGGGTCCTTTCAGATTCTTCTTCTGCTTCCCCAAGTGTGAAGTTTGATATATCCCGAGAGAGGGAGTCTCTTTCTTCAGCTTCATTCTGTCCTTCAAAAATGGCTACTGGAGATTTGGAGGCCTCCAGTTCTGCCATTTGAGTTTCCTTCTCAGCTTCTGCAGAGCTTCTCTGGGCTTCTACAGCTTGCTCTTCTTGAGCTTCATATGTTTCTAGAGTTTTGGACATCTCCAGATTTTCTGTTGACTCCTCCGGGATCTCTGCTTCAGTAGGATTGGTGATCTCATAAGGATTTGTGAGAATCTCTAAAGCTTCAGAATGAAGAAGTTGCTGGAATTCTTCATTTGATCCTTCCTGGTTCTGTTTTTGTGGTGTAGAGACTTCAGCTTCAGGTGGAACAGTTTCAAAGGCAGATGAGGCTTCCGGAAATATTTGGAAATCCTAAGCTGTTGTTTCCAAGTTAGCCTGTGCTTCAGAAGTGAGAACCACCTTATCTTCTGTGGTTTTTGAGAGGACTGGTTTGTATACTGCAGGATCTTCATCATCCACTTCAAACTCTGAAATTGGTGAGTTGACCAAGTGTTCCAGATACAAATCTTCATAGTTCCTTTGCCATACCCAGTCAACATCCAGGATTTGCTCACAGCAATAGTTGACTGGCAGACCTAAGCATTTCTTGAGGATCTTCTCATTCTTCAATTGCTGGTCCCAACTCAGCAACTGTTCTGCTGAATTTCCAACTTTCCAAGCTCTCCAGTCATAGTAGAGCTGCCAGAATTGATTCTCAGCATCATCTACTTGAGGTTGTGAGGAAGTTGGAGAATTCTGAACTTGAGGAATTTCTTCTTCAAGTTGTTGAGGACTCCGGTTGTGAGCAGAGGTTTCCTCAGTTGGTTCTTTCTCCTTCAACTCATCCGGATTGACATGTCCAGATGTTGAGGGAGAGGTGATCTTCCCCTTCTTTTTCCTTTGTAGTTCTCCTTGGTCAGAAGATTCTTCTTCTTCAAGATTGATTGGAGCAAGATTCTGTGGTGCTTCAGCACTGGGAGAGGGAGACACCACTTGCTTCCTCTTTACTGATTTGTTCAGACTCATGATAAGGACATTGTCTGAAGAACTTTCCTCTGCAGTTGTGCTAGCACCAGCTCTGTTTTCCCCTTTGGAAGACAGATAGTACATCCAATATCTGGCTTCATACTTCTTTCCTTCAGAAGCTGCACCCAAGGACTCCAAGATATGTCCAATGTACAGACCTAGACCTTGACACAGGTATTTCTGGTTGAGTTTTCCCAGGTGCTTTGAGATGGAATTGAAGAAATGAGCAGCCCAATTTACCTTAGACTTGGTAATGAGGGCATTGATGATGAAGGCCCTCTCTTGGGTGATGTCATCAGCATGTCCTCCACTTGCACATTCGAGGCATGCGATGACCAGTTCAAGGACTAGCTTGTAGTCGTTGTTCAGATGAGCTTTCTTCGCTGGGCCAGAGAGATTTTGCCCAGAAATTCCAATAATGCTCCAATCCAGATTCTTGGCTGGAAGTCTCCCAATTTCAACTCCAGAATTGGGAAGGTGAAGCTTTTCTCCCAATTTCTTCTGCGAAAGCTTCACTTTTGTCCCTCCAACAGTGGAATTGATGACTTGAATCGTCCTTTGTGGGTCCTTCTTCGATTTGACAGTCTTGACCTTTCCATTTTTATAGAATTCAAGAACTTCGTTCTCATACTTGAATCGAATCTCCATATGAAGAAATTCGGAGAGCTCTTGAGCAGCAATCATCTCCAGATAGGATTGATAAAACGTTGATGAGGAGCACTTGGCTTCCAACTTCTGGAAATGGATATTAGCGCCAACAATCTTCATTTTCTCGGAAATTTGAGTAGATCTGAAGAAATTAGGGTTCTTGAGAATTTTATCAGAAGATTCTTGTGAAGAAGACGATGAAAGATTTGAGTGGGCTGAGTGGGCAGTTGAGGTCTGATTATATTGACGATTGGGTTTAATGTGGGCGACTTATGCGGCTAGTGGCGATTGGGTTTTTAACTGTTCCCAAGGCCACGTCCCCACCCACCATTTTGACAGACGTGGAAAATGAACTGCCACGTGTACCACACTCAGTCTAATTGAATTAGACCAATTTTGTGAAGCAAATCGGAAAACTTGGCTTCACTTAGTGGTTTGGTGAAGATATCCGCCAGTTGTTCTTCAGTTGAGATATACTCAATTTTGATATCTTTCTTTTCCACATGCTCTCTGATGAAGTGATGCTTGACATCAATGTGCTTAGTGCGAGAATGATGCACTGGATTTTGTGAGATGGCTATAGCACTTTGATTGTCACAGAAAATTGTCACTTCCTTTGTCTTGACTCCATAGTCCAGTAGTTGTTGCTTTAGCCACAGAATTTGAGCATAACAACTACCAGCAGCAATGTACTCTACTTCTGCTGTAGATGTAGAAATGGAGTTTTGTTTCTTACTGAACCTAGAAACAAGATTTCCACCAATGAATTGACAAGTACCAGATGTACTTTTCCGGTCAACTTTGCATCCGGCAAAGTCAGAATCTGAGTATCCCACTAACTCAAATGAATTGCTCTTATCATACCACAAACCCATGTTCTGAGTTCCTTTGAGGTATCTAAGAATTCTTTTAGCTGTTATCAGATGACTTTCCTTTGGCTTTGACTGGAATCTGGCACAAACACCTACTGCATATGAGATATCCGGACGGCTTGCAGTAAGGTAGAGTAGAGATCCAACAATTCCTCTGTAGAGAGTTTGATCTACATCCTTTCCATCTACATCCATATCAAGCTTGGTGGATGTACTCATGGGGACAGAGACGGATGACTTCTGGTCAACTTTGAATTTCTTGATAAGATCCCTTGTGTACTTGGCTTGGTTGATGAGAGTCCCTTCACTTCTCTGTTTGATTTGAAGGCCAAGGAAGTAGTTGAGTTCCCCCATCATGCTCATCTCAAATTTTCCTTGCACGAGGGTTGAGAACTTGGTACAGAGATCTTCTTTAGTTGAGCCAAATATGATGTCATCCACATAGATTTGGACTAACAGGAGATCTTCTCCGTCTTGTAGTTTGAACAATGTCTTGTCAATGACTCCTTTGATAAATCCATTGTTTATAAGAAATTGAGACAATGTGTCATACCAAGCTCTCGGAGCTTGTTTGAGTCCATACAACGCCTTTTTGAGTCTATAGACACTTGATCTCCCTTAGTGTGTAACTCAAATCCTGGAGGTTGTTCCACATAAACTTCTTCCTCGAGGTTTCCGTTGAGAAATGCACTTTTGACATCCATTTGATAGACTTTGAAATCCTTATGAGTAGCAAAGGCTAGAAACAGCCTTATAGCTTCAAGTCTAGCAACTGGAGCGAAGGTTTCATCAAAATCTATACCTTCTTCTTGACAATATCCTTTGGCAACCAACCGGGCTTTGTTTCTGATGACAACTCCCTTTTCATCCATCTTGTTCTGGAAGACCCACTTTGTTCCAATGACATGTTGATGAGTAGGTCTGGGAACAAGTTTCCAGACGTTATTTCTGGAAAATTGGTTGAGTTCTTCTTGCATTGCATTGATCCAATCAGAATCAGCTAGAGCTTCTTCAATATTCTTTGGTTCCACTTGTGAGATGAAACAAGCAAGCATAGTTTCTAGATTTTGCTGAGCACTTCTTGTGCGAACACCAGATTGAATATCTCCAATGACTTGTTGGGGAGGATGATCCCTTAACCAACGAAGATTGTGTTGATTAGGATTGACTGGTTGATCTAGTTCAGCTTCTGGTTGAAGAACAGATGTTGGTGTTTCCGGATGGATTGGCACTGGGTCGCCATTTCCGGAATTGTCGTCGTTTGAGTGATCCGGAATATTGGAAGGCTGGCCAAGATTTCTGGTAGGCTCAGCACTGTTTGAATCCGGATTTCTCTGTGAAGTCTTCAGTGGTAGACTTCTTAATGGAATGAACTCCGTAGGCTTCATTCTATCTCCTTCATTGACTTCGTCATCCTTGTCAGATAGATCCAGAACCTCATGATCATGCTTTTATGGCTTGTCAAACACATGTTTTTCATCAAAAATAACATGTATTGACTCTTCCGTGATCATGGTTCTTTTGTTGAAAACTCTGAATGCCTTGCTCACCATAGAGTATCCAAGGAAGATGGCTTCATCTGATTTCTCATCAAAAGTGTTCAGATGATTCTTCCCGTTGTTTAACACAAAGCACTTGCTCCCAAAAATATGGAAATATGATATATTAGGCTTTCTCCCGTTCCATAGTTCATAGAGAGTTTTGTTGTGCCTTTTATAAATCATACTCCTATTTTGAGTATAGCAAGCCGTGTTAACAGCTTCAGCCCAGAACCTCTTTGGTAAGGAAGCTTCTGCTAGCATTGTTCTCACTGCTTCCTTTAGGGTTCTGTTCCTTCTTTCTGCTACACCATTCTGTTGAGGAGTCCTTGCTGCGGATGTCTGATGAAGAATTCCGTTTTCTTCACAATAATGAATGATGATTTCATTCAGGAATTCTGTGCCTTTGTCAGATCTGATCTTCTGAATGGTCTGACTTGCTTGGTTTTGAATCAGCTTCATGCAGTTGGTGAGTTTCCCTTGAGTCTCCTTCTTGCTGTTGAGGAAGATTGTCCACGTGTATCTTGAGTAATCATCAACTACCACCAGGACATATTTCTTTCCACTTAGACTTATTGGTGTAACAGGGCCAAATAGGTCCATGTGGATAAGACTTAATGTCCTTGTAGTTGAGGGTGCCAGTTTTGCCTTGAAAGTAGATTTTACTTGCTTTCCTTTCTGGCAAGCATCACAAATGCTTTCCTTCCTGAATACAGCTTTGGGAAGGCCTTCTACTAACCCTTCTTTGGATAGCTTGTTGAGAGTTTTGAAGTTGAGATGACTCAACCTCTTATGCCAAAGCCATAGAAGGTTAGTGTCACCTTTGCTAATTAAACATGCTTCCTTGACATCGTTCCATATCACTTCATAAATGTTTCTGATTCTCTTCCCAGTGAGAATGACTTCATTTGTGGTGATGTTCTTGAGAGATGCCATGTCCTTGCAGAATTCCAAGGAGTAACCTTTATCACAAAACTGACTTATGCTAAGAAGGTTATAATTGAGTCTTTCAACATAAGATACAGCTTGGATGGTTAGTCCCTTGTACACCAGATTTTCTAGCCCTTTAGTAAGGCCAAAATCGTTGCTTCCTCCAAAAGTAACTCTTGGACCATCATAGGGAAATAGATTGCTCAAAAGGCTCGCATCACCCGTCATGTGTCTTGAGCAGCCACTGTCTAAGTACCAGACACCTGGGTACTTAGCGGCTTCCTGCATTAGGAGGAGGAAGATTTTGGTACCCATTTCAGTTTGGGTCCGGAATGGTTAATGGTGTGTGTCCCTACATCAAGTTTAAAGTTGCAGGGAATTTTCCTTGCAGCTCTAAACTTGTTGGGATTGTAATCATAGTTGTAGGCATAAAACTTCCTACGTGCAGGAGGTGCAATTTCCTGTTTCCTCCTAGCAAACCTAGGTTGATAAGACCTATAGTTTTGTCTAGGTTGTGCATAGTGTGACCTGTGTTGGTTATAAGCATACTTAGGTGGCACAAATAGTTTTTGGGGTGGAGGATGACTATATCTTGGCATAGTTCTCCACTCAAAATTTCTCGGAAAACTTCTGTCTTCCCCATAATGAGTATAGCCTCGTGTATATTGGGATTTAGAAGGTTTTCTTCTGAAATTGTTTCCTTTTTGAGGTCTGTCCAGCTTCCTATAGTTCTTAGGAGGGACTACCTTTTTGGGAACTTCTGTTGGTTTCTCCTTTTCCTTCCCTTTCTGCTTATTAGGTTTGGCAGTAGGTTTAGGAGGGATGAAAGTTGTCTTCCCTTTCCTTTTGGAACTAGAGGGGTCAAACCCAAGTCCTTTGCGACCCTTATGTTTGGTCGTTTCAAGCAGCTTGTTCACTGCTTCTTGGGACTTGAGTATCCCTAGCTCTTTGTTAAGGGATTTCACCTTTTCAGAGAGAGATTCATTTTCAGTCTTGAGTTGAGTGATCTCATTTAGTTGACTTTTCCGACTTTCAGTCAACTTGAGATTCTCTTCACTCAATAGTTTGTTCTCTTCTGTTAAGGATGAATGTTTGAGATTTATCTCCTCAAAGTCTTTCATCATCTTTTTGAACTGGTCAAAAAGATTTTCAGAAGTTGGTATGCTACAAGAAGATGAGCAGGAGGTTTGTGAGGTTACCTCTCGATCAGCATCATCTTTGGCCATTAGGTAGAGAGTGTCATCTTCTGACGTAGTCCACCTATCCTCATGGTTGGACTTCTCAACTCTGCGCTCCATGCAGACGAGGGCTTCTTCATCTGAGCTTGAGCTGGATGACTCGTCACTTTCAGCAGCAACCATTGCTTTGTTTTTCTTCTCGATCCTTTCTCTTTCTCCGTACTTCTCCACCTTTGGGTACGAGCATGCTGACTTCCAGTGGCCAGGCTTCCTGCAGTTATAGCATAAATAAGATTCAGGAGGGGAGTCACTTACCTGTGGCTTTCCCTTGGATGGCCTTCTGATTGAATCAGCCTTCTTGAAGAACTTCTTGAACTTCCGGAATTGTTTGACCATCATGGCAAATTCCTCATCGTAATTCTCCATTTTTGAGTTTGACAGCTGGCTGGAGGAAGGTGTGTCACAGTTTCTTGTGCATGTCCCTTCACTTGATGGAATTCTTGAAGTTGTCATCAATGCCGTGGGGAAGGGAGTGACTTGTTCTTCCTTCTTCTTCTTCAGCTCGTGCTCATAGGTTCTGAGTTCATCAAGGAGACCTTGAACAGTGTAGTTCTCCAGGTTTCTTCCTTCTTCCATGGCTGTGGCTTTGGTGTACCACTCAGTTGGGAGTGATCTCAGCAACCTTACATTCTTTTCTTTGGGAGAAAGAATGTGTTTAAGTGAAGCAAGATCATTCAATAGTTTGTGGAATCTTTCATCCAACATATCAAATGATTCTCCGGGAAGCATTTTGAAGCTTTTGAACTTCTCAAGCAGGACTTCTATCTTCTGCTTTCTCAGGTCCTCTGATCCCTCACATAGCTTCCCAAGACCTTGCCAAATCTCCATGGCAGTTTTGAGATGCTTAATCTTGGAGAAGGTGATGGGATCAAGTGTCTTGAAGATGGCTGCTTTGGCGACGTTGTCCAGATTGTGCTTTTTGCAATCTCTATCATCCCATTTTTCTTTGGGCTTTGGGATGTACTGGACTACATCTGGAGCAGCTGGATTCCTCTCAGGGTTCTCCATTTGGATTTTCAAGGGTCCATCCTCAAGCACCATCCACATGCAATCATGTAGAGTGTAGAGATGTGCTTCCATCATGATCTTCCAATCATCATAACCTAGAAGAGAAAACTTGGGCAAACCGTGATCCATATTGTTCACCATTATGATCGCTTCTCGTTAATCTAAAAGTAGATAGTGAGAAACTATGCTCTGATACCAATTGGTGGTTCCGAAGTGGTGAGTTACAAAGTCTAGAGGTGGGGGGGAATAGACTTTGTTACAAATTTACAAACTTTTTCGTTTCTTTTGAACACGTGAAAATAAGTGTTAATCTAGAGTTCTTGTGAACTTTAGATTATGTGCGGAAGTTGATGGGTAGAGTGAGCAGTAATCAATAGGGATGGGTTAGTTTTCTCAGTTAATATAATTGCAAGTAAGAATAAAGATAAAAGAGAGAGACACGCAAACTTTAACGAGGTTCGAAGGTGGGGTAATCCTTCTACGTCCTCAAAATCCACTATGTAGTTGGTTGTTGAATAATGAACCAACAATTACACTTGTGTGAATTTCTGCACGGTATATCTTCGCAAGGCCAATGTTGCTACTGCACTCGTGCTGGCTTTGTTGTTCCTTCGAAGGTCACACTTCTTCAACAACTGCAAGGTCCGAACAATAGGACTTGCAAGACCAACTTGTAAGAAAGTTGACCTACCCCCTTTCAATCAATAAGTTTGATCAAAAGTTGTATCTTCAACGTGGTGTGGTACTTGAGGCAAGGAAACCTTCAAGTATTTACACTATAGCTTTTTGGAAGGAGGAGAAGTTTGCTTCTGGATAAGGAGTTTAGAAATCTCTCTTTATGAAGCTTTTTGGGCTAACTGTGAATGAGGTAGCCTCTTGTGGTTGTTCTTCTTATCGTTGATGAGTTGTTGTATCTCCTTTTTTTCATTCTTCCAAGGATGCTATTTATAGCTGGATTGCGTAATCTATCCGTTGAATCAAAATAGACTATCTGTTGCATTTGCTGGCTTCAATTTTGAATGAAGATTGTGATTTGAAGATTCCTCATTGGAATGGGTGTTTGGACATACCCAATTGTTAAAGGAGAGATTCCTTTTTCCATAGAATCCGTCTTCTAGCTGTTGTTCAAGTACTCTGGACTGTAGAACTTTACTCTGTTTCTCTTCTAGTTCTTGTTTAGGAATTCTGGATAGGTTCTTCAATTTTTAGAGGTCCAGACTTTGTCTTCGAGTCATTTGTTCTTGAATCAGCATAATTATCTTCAATCTAGCCGTTGAAAATCAAGAGATTGATTTTTCCTTACCAACGGGTAGAATTTCTTCATTCAAGACTTAGATAATTTTCTAAGTCTTTTCTCACTTGTCCGCTTTTTGAGAATTCCGGTCTTCCCTGAGGCATCCAGTTCTTAGCTGACAAATTCGGAAGAGTCATACTTAGTCTTCCTAGTGAGAAAGAAATCCGCGCTAGTCTTCCGACTTAGCCTTCAGCGGGTTGTAACGAGACATCCGGTTCTCATGTAATATTCGAGATAGGAGGATTTTTGTCTGCTTTGAGAAATCCTTACTTGTCTCTGATATTTTCGATCAAGATATCCAATTTCCAAATTTTTTGAATTTGATTAAGTCTTCAGGCATCAAACCATTTAAAGAGATATCACAACTTAATTGGAAATCTCAAGAACTTGGTTTTAACAATATTTCTAAAAATTACATTGAATATCTGGGGAGACCTAAAGTCCCTATTACATTCTAAATACATCATCATCAAAATCTATGATATTTTCCCAACAAGTGTCCTTAGACGGCGGTGGGAGTCAAAGGTCGTGACCAGTCATCAAGAAGTCACACCAATTGAAGATTGTAAAAATAAATCTTTCGTACGCGGGAATAATATTTCAAAAAATCTTTGGAATAGTTATAACTACTGATAACTGAAAAAGTAAGGTCCACGAAACTAAACTAACCGAAATAGTCACAACCGGTCATGACACATGAACAATTCAATGAGGCATTGGAGGTAGTCGGTAACCAGACACATCCGGACACCACACGGATCAACCAATCATGACACCCGAACCATTCGTTGACACCTGACTACCAATAACTAAAAAAGTAGGGTTCACGAAAGTAAACTAAGCAAAATAGTCACAACCAGTCATGACACCTGAGCCATTTGATGAGGCATTTGAGGTAGCCGGTAACCAGACACATCCGGACACCTCACGGATCAATCAGTCATGACACTTGAGCCATTCGATGAGGCGCTTGAGGTAGTCGGTAACCAGACACAACGCGACACCTCACGGATCAACCAGTCACGACACCTGAACGATTCGATGACACCTGACTAAACAATAACTAAATTATAGGGTCCACGAAACTAAACTAACCGAAATATTTACAACCAGTCATGAGACCTGAGCCATTCGATGACCACGAGGTAATTGGTAACCAGTCACGCTCTTCCCCAATCAACGTCAGGTCGGAATGATTACTTTTTCAACGTTATGTAGACCAATTGACGTCTGGTAATTTATGAATAAAAAATTACTCATTTTTTGAGGATTCATTATGTAATTACAAAAACTAGTATCACACACGTGCGTTGCATGGGTCATATTTGTGTTACTAAATTAAGATCATTTTTGAATGATATAAAAAATTCTTGGATTCTCATCAATACTACTTTGACTCTCAGCAGTAAAGAAGCACTATATTCTTTCAAATTTTCTTTGAAAGTGCGTATATTCGAATCTCTGATCTGTGCATGTATTCGATCTCCCTAACAATGAAAATGACAAAAGTATATATTACCATATAATATGAAAGTGGAAGGTATTGAATTCTCCCGCTTAGTAGCACAATATATTAAATTTTTATATTATTTATCTATTTATGTACATATTTAAAAAATTATGTTTGAAAATTATAAATTTATACCATTAATTAGAGGATTATATTACTTATGTTACTCTGTATTTATGTACAAATTATTTATGTTATAAATGCTTTTCTTCAATAAGGTCCCTGTTATTGTATTTATGGTAATTTAAACCGTAATTATGTTAAATATTTGGATTTTAAGTTGGGAGTAAATCTTACCGTTGAGATCTTAGAGGCCCGGCGGCCAAGTGGGGTGTTAAAAAACTTTGGACGCCAAAATAAAAAATTGGGAGAGGAGGCGAAAGGTTCTTTCCAGATCTTAGAATTCTTTTCCGCATCTAACTTAAAAACTTATCTGCTTTTAATCTTCTCTCTAAGAGTCTAACCGTCCGAATCATAAATTTTACAGGAACAGGGAACGACGGGACGGCCTCAGCCTCAAAAAATGCCGCAAACTTTTGTTACTCTGCTGCAGGAAGATGATTTCTTCCGGATTCGACTCGTAAGTGTCTTTCAACAAATTCTTATTACGTAGTTAGATGTTTAACTATTTTTCTATTTCTTCCGGATTAGATATTTAACTATTGTTCTATTTCTTCACATTACTCCCTAGTGCATCCCTAAATCGGTTGTAGACAGCATGGAGAACTTGAACGAGTTGATGATAGTGACGGGTCTGAACCCTACTATCATGCGAGTCGCCATCTCCCGCACATCTTCTACTACTTTTTTGAGAAACGGTTAGACGACCATCCTAGAATTGCACCAGTTAATGTCGGGATTTATTTTGCATTTCCAATACCATTGTGGTAATTAACATGTATTTCCTCACGGTGTTTTCTCCCAACGGTGCACAGATCCTTCCTGCCTTGTATTCAAGCCAAAGTAGCGCAGAAGAAGACAATGATAATTCAATGTAATTTGTTTTCATTAAAATTGTTAAATCTTTGATATTTGGATGACTTAAATGTATTTTTGTTGGTATTAACTTTGAATGTTGTTTTGATCTCAAGCTATTTCCTATAGAATTTGTTTGTCGACCAAACTAATCTTAAGTTATTAAACCTGTTCTTGGACCCTATATGACGACAACCATTAATAAACTTGGTCGACCAAATCTATTATTAGATGAGTTAGACAAAAAACAAAAAATAAATATGAGCCTATCACTACAAGAATTTGTCTGGTCTGCAAAGGAAATCTGCTACGGACCCTTTTCCGTAGCAGATCTGCAACGAATCAGCGACAAAAGTATATTCCATGGAAAAAAAACAAAATCTGCGACAGACTTTATTTTTCCGTCGCAAATCAGCGAAGGAATATTTTCTCTTGTCGCAAATTCAAGTTGGTCAAATTTTGACCTGATTACCTACGATGGACTCTTAATTCCATCGCAGATCCGTCACAGGGAATTACTAAAAATCGAGATTGGTTTTTTCCCAACCATTCGTCCTTCAACCCTAATCACAATTCTCTCTCTCTCTCTGTCATCCGTCCTTCGAACGCCACCCCTCCGCCAGCCGTCGACGCCCGTCCTTGCCGCCGGCGCACGTCCTCGCCAGTCGCGCCGCCCTCGCCAGCCACGCTAGACCCTCCAGCCGCGGCGGGCATGCGGTCCTGCCTAGCCGCGCCGTCCCCTCAGCCGCCCCGTCCACTAGCCGTCGCCACCCCTTGTCGCCTCCGATAGTACTCCACTGCCAGCCGTCTCTCTTCCCCCGCCAGACCTCCTCTTCCTCTTTGCCATGAACTTGAAGGTATTTTTGTTTAATTTTATACAATTTATTATTATTGTAATTTTTGGTTAAATTGAATTTGTTTGTGTGAAATTGAGTGCATTTTTGGTGAAATTTAGTTGAAATTGTGTGAATATGAGATGAAATTGACATAAGATTGGGTAAAAATTGCATTACTTTTTGGTGGAATTGATTGCATTTAAGGTGTAATTTTAGTTGAAATTGTGTTAGTGAATTAGACGTTTATTGAAGATTTAGGTAAAATTTAGTTGAATTTTGTGAAATTGAGTGCATTATACGTTCATATATGTAGTTAAATGATTGTTGTTTGTGGTCTAATAAGATTGTCCTTTGTTAGCCGCCTTTATTGTTGCTATGGTTTGTTGGTAATAAATGTGGTTGATATTCTTGGTTAAATGATTATTATTTGCTGCCTTTCAATTACCAGGCGTTTCTAAAATGAGTCCATTCGAAAATCGTGAGTTGATGTATAAGAAATATGAGAGAGAAGGTGTTTGTAGACTACTTTGAGTCAATTCCCAATGTAGATAGGTTGGATAACAAGAAAATGCGTTGTCCTTGCAAGAAATGTAAGAACATCAAGTTTTGCTCATCAAAGAATATGCTGGAGCACATTTTGCGATTTGGATTCACACCCAATTATTTTGATTGGGTATGTCACGGGGAGAATAATGGTGACTACGTACCTCCACAACGATGTAAAGTCCCTCGTCAAGCTGATGCCTCAGATGTATCATAGGTCTCGGGTAGAGAACAGTTTGTACACATGATTTATGATGCAGTCGGCCCGAATAGGATCAACTCTGTTCTTGAAGAAGAGCCGAATTCGACACACAAGCAATTCTTCGAAATGTTGAAAGCTGCTGATACCGATCTTTGGCCCGAGAGTTCTAAGACATCTTAATTGTCTGCCGTTGCACGCTTGTTGAATATTAAGTCATAGCATAATCTATCCAAGCGTTGTTATGAAACCATATGTCAATACATCAAAGACATTCTTCCAGAGGACAACTCAATGGTGAATGACTTTTATGAAACTAAAAAGATGATTGAAGGTTTGGGTCTTCCAATCCAAAAGATTCATTGTTGTGTTCTTGGATGCATGTTATATTGGAGAGGCGATGAAAGTCTTACCGAGTGCAAGGTGTGTCATAAGACACGCTATAAAGACGAGACGTCTAAGATTCCGCACAGACAGATGTTCTACTTTTCGCTTACACCGAGGTTGAAACGCTTGTATATGTCCAACCGTACGGCGGAGGCAATGAGGTGGCATGCCACACATCGACACACAAACCAAGATGAAATGTGTCACCCTTGCGATTCTAAAGCATGGAAAAGATTTGACGCAGACCATCCTTCTTTTGCTTCAGAAATGTGCAACGTGCGCCTTGGAATATGCACGGATGGGTTTCAGCCCTTTGGCCAGTCAGGGTCCCAATATTCATGTTGGCTCGTAATGATTACCCCTTATAATCTCCCCCCTGATATGTGCATGAAAGAAGAACATATTTTCTTGTCCTTAATTGTTCCTGGGAGTTCTAATCCGAAGCAGAAGATTGTTGTCTACTTGCAGCCATTGATTGAAGAGCTAAAGACCCTTTGGAGTGAAGGTGTTGAGACCTACGATGTGTCACTCAAGAAAAATTTCAAAATGTGTGTTGCCCTCATGTGGACAATCGGTGATCTCCCTGCATACGCAATGATGTCTGGGTGGAGCACGGCCGGGAAGATAGCGTGCCCCATTTGTAAGGATGAAGTTGAGTCATTTCGACTACCTACTGGAGGAAAGCAGTCGTGGTTTGACACTCATCGACGTTTTCTTCCCCTGGATCATCCTTATAGAAAAAATAAGAAGAAGTTTATCAAAAATACGGTTGAGACGATAGCGCCACCCATTAGAAAAAATGGTCAAGACACACAACGTGAAATTGTAGGTTTGGGCATGCGGAGGATCATGGACGAAAATAGTGATGCCATTAACTCAGAGATTGTGAAGGATACTTCTTGTGGATGGAGAAAGAAGAGTATTTTTTGGGATTGGCCTTATTGGGAGACAAATATGATTCGCCATAATCTCGATGTTATGCATATTGAAAAGAATGTATTTGAAAATGTTTTCAATACCGTTATGGATGTACAGGGCAAGACAAAAGACAATGCAAAGGCAAGAGAAGACATGAAATTGTTTTGCTCAAGAAAAGAGTTGGAGCGTGATCCTCAAACCGGAAAGTACCCTAAGGCTAACTACACATTGGATAAGAGGCAGCGTAAAGCATTTTTGGACTAGGTAAAAATGATAAAATTTCCAAATGGCTATGTTTCAAACTTGGGAAGATGTGTTGACCCAACAAAGCTAAGGATGTTTGGGATGAAAAGTCACGACTGTCATGTGTTCATGCAAAGGTTGCTGCCCATTGGATTCCGAGCATTACTTCCAAAGGTTGTTTGGGAAACGATTACGGAGTTGAGTAACTACTTCAAGAGGTTAACATCCAAAACTATATCTGTGGAGAGTACTGAGGATCAGGAGGACGGAGGTGGCGATGACCACGACTCCAAGGACCGCGTTGGCGATGGACACAGTGGCGAGGCTCGTGATGGCGAGGACCGCGATGACGAGGTCCACGATGATGAGAACCAGGAGGGTTGAAATATTATTTTCCTATAGTTTTTTTACAAAATTTTGCATACAAAATATATAATTTTTTTCTTTTATATTCTTATAACAATTCTTAAATATGATTATTTTCAAAAAATTTCCAATTGTAATATTGGGACAGTAAATAGTAATTGAAACGATTTGATGTGACATAGTAGGGTATATCGAACGGTGGATAAAAGCGTTTCTTATTATCCCTGTAAAAATAATTGTTGACATATGCATTGATGATGATGGCCCACACAGCTTAAAATATTGCTCAGTAAAATAATTGTTGGAATGCATTTGGCATTTCACTGCATGCTTTTAAACTACCCGAATTCAATGCCAAATCGTTCAAAGTCATTGCACCGAGAACCGTTCAATTCCAAAACGTTCTTTCACCAAGAACCATTGGTTTCCCCCCTATAAATTCGAAGTAATTGAATCATCCTTCACATATCTTATTCTCCAATCCGGTTATCCATCATTAAAGTTTCTCACCTTTCTATCATGGATTGGGAATTATGGTTCTTTCATTTATGTGGTTCTTTAGTAAAGATCATAATGGATTTTTCACATTAATAAAAGGCTCATAATGTCTTGGAACACGGGTGTACGCCTATGTCATACTAAACCGTGTTCGTTTTATGACAGGTTTTGATAATGCCAAACCGCCGTGACAATAACAAGGTTAAAGTGAGCAAAACCAAGGCGAAGGAACATGGCATGATGATTTGAGAACCAAGAATCAAGAACGAAGACATAGAATTGTATTGAGTCAGTCTTAATGTAATCAAGACCGGCGCAAACCTTCAAAACTTGGCTCTCTAAGCTCACTTCATCAAAATACTTTTTTGCATTTTCAAAAATGTTTTCCTAAGTTTTAAACATGCCTAAAAACACTTGAAGTTCGCCCAAACAAAAACCCAAGCCATCCGGCGTTCGGTCTTCAGAAACCGGCGTTGGTTTTTGGTGTCCGAACCAACCAAGTGGTTTTTAACTTTTAATGATTGGTTTTACTTTTGGGCATATTTAAATAGTTCTCCAACAAAAACACTTCAAAAACCACCTTTCGTTTTTGGTCACTTAGTGAAAACCATGCGAAACGGCGCAAACTTGGCTAGCCGTGGTTTTCAACTAAATGACGTGGTTTTCAAGATGTTTCACTTGATTTCTTAGCAAAATGCATCAAACAAATGTTTTTAATACTTGGTTTCTATTTTGGAGAACTTACATTTTTGACATCGGCTAACGGCATGACTAAACCAACCATGGGTCTCGCTAAACCAGCCCAAAAGCGATGTTGGTGTAACCAACAGCACTGTGTGGCATGGGAAGCTGAAAACCATGGTTTGATGTTAGGTCTTCCAACAGCGATGTTGGTTGTTAGACATCGCTGTTGAGCCAAGGTTGGGTTTCTAGAAACATCTGGAACAGCGATGTAGACTACCCTACATCGCTGTCCAACCTAAGCCAAAAAGAAATGCTTCTGGCAGAAAGTTTTTGGACAGCGATCTTGACCCAGCAACAGCGCTGTCAGGCTAAACTTTCCACCTTCAAAGTCAGACCTAAATAGCGATGTTCAAGTAATGAACATCGATGTAGGGACCTGACCATTGGAAGGAATTTAAGGCTAAAACTTTCCTTGTTTGGAAGTCAACAGCCAAAACAGCGATGTAGGGATTGTAGACATCGCTGTATGCATGACCGTTGCTTCCCATTTTTCAAAACGCAAGCCTAGAACAGCGATGTCCAAGCCATAGGACAGCGCTGTCTGGGTGAATTTCAACAGATCCAAATTTCATCAAATCCCACAAATTGTGCCAATCACCCTTTAAATACTTTGGTCCGTTGGAGCCTATTTTTCTACTATAAAATGGGGTGTTTGGGTCTGTTTTACATATCACATTACTTCACAACTCCTACTCTTTCATTGCAAATCATTCTTCAATTATTCATAGCTTTTGAGAGCCATTTTTTGTGAAGCTTGTGTTGTGTTCTTGAGCGTTCTTAGTTACTCATTATCCACTCTAAAGGAGAATATTGTTCTTGAGTGTTTTTAGTGTTCTTAGACACTTGGCAAGAGAAAATATTTCTCTTGTTGTTCGAAGGAAGGGTTGTTTCCTTCGAAAGTTCGTTGAGGTTCGTGTGACTCGAACTCTCAAGTTGTACGGGTTTGTTAAGCACCGTTAAGCTTAACGAGATAGTAGTGTAGCTCGAGAGAGTCTCTCGGGAGGCTGGATTAGCCACAAGTTGTGGTGAACCAGGGTAAATTCGGTGTGCCTCTTACTCTTCTCTTTACTTCTCTTCTATTTATTTTTAATTCCTGCGATTTTTTGATCAAACGCTATTCACCCCCCCCTCTAGCGTTGGTCTATTTTTCTAACAATTGGTATCGGAGCCTAACTCGCGTCCAAACTTAATCGTTTGAGAGTAAAGCGATCATGGGTTCTTCTTCTAGAAATCTTTATGCAGGAATTGGAGAAGGTCAATCAACCTCTAGGCCACCACTCTTTGATGGCACCAACTACTCCTATTGGAAGGAACGGATGAGAATCTATATCCGTTCCACCAACTTCCAGTTGTGGTTGGTAATCAAAAACAGCGAAGAAACGCCAATTAAGAAGGTCGGTGAAAAACTCGTCCCAAAGACCGAGGACGAATTTCATGCCGAAGACATCAAAAAGGTGGAGAACTACGCCAAGGCAATCAACATACTGTACTGCGCGGTCAACCCTGATGATTATCGCAAGATCTCTTGCTGCACCACCGCCAAAGATATGTGGGACAAGCTGGAGGTCACATACGAAGGTTCGGATCAAGTTTGGGAAGCCAAAATTGACTTCCTAACACAGGAGTACGAGATGTTTAGGATGAAGGAAGGCGAAAAGATCGATGACATGTTCGATCGGTTCTCCAAGATCATCAACGACCTTCATTCCCTCAAAAAGACCTATGCCAACAAGGATCTTGTGAGGAAAATCCTGCGGAGTCTCACACCCGAATGGAGATCAAAGGCCGATGCAATCTACGAATCCATCGGAGATTCCAATGTCACCATCGACGGGTTAAGAGGTAATCTCAAAACTTATGAATCCACTATTGTAACCCTATCTTTGGATGAACAAAAGAAGAAAGGTATAGCACTTAAAGCAACCAAGGAAACGATGGAAGAAGTTTCTGCGATGACGACAACGAGTTTGGACTCGTCATCAAGAAGTTTCACAAGTTCGTGAAGAAGGAGTTCGAGTGGAAGGGAAGGAAGCACGACGGTCCTCCCAAGTGCTATGGCTGTGGTGAGACTGGCCACATCAAGCCAAGGTGTCCAAAAGCCAAGCACGGCAAGGACAAGCCCGGTTTCAAGAAGCAAATGGCTTACATCTCTTGGGGTGGCGACTCCAGCGATGAATCAACTGAGCAAGAGGAGGACGAAGTTGCAAATCTTTGCCTCATGGCGCACGAAGACCAAAACGACGACGTCCAAGAGGTATGTTCTATTTCTTCTGACTCTTACACTTTTGAAGACATGCAAGAAGCACTTCATGAACTTTATGAAGAATTTGTTAGCGCTTCCAAAACAAATAAATCTTTAAAGAAACGTCTTTCTATACTTGAAAACGATTTTGAAAAATTGGAAAAAGACAATGAAAAATTAAAACAAGAAAACAATTTTTTGGAAAAAGAAGTGCTGACAAACCGGAAAGTTCCTCAAGTGAATGTTAATCTTGTAAAACTTTAAAAGAACAAGTCACTAAACTTGAGAGCACGGTCAAGAAATTTAATACTCCTCACAAAGATTTAAATTTGCTTCTTGACACTATGCACTTTTATAAGGAAGGAATAAGTTTTAATAAAAATGAAGCTAAGGTTAAAGAAAACGTTGAGCCACCACCTCGACAATCATCTAAGGCTCAACGTAAGAAACCTAAAAATCAGGATAATAGAAAACCTAGTCAACCTAAGGACACAAGACAACCTAGACTAAATGTAACGCCCCAAAACATACCCTAAAATTTTTAATGAATAAATATTCAATTAGTCAAATTTGTTTCGATTAAAATAAATAATTATTGGGCTTTGGGCCGAAATGAGATGTGTTTTGATATCCAATATCTTAATCTAGATAAATATCATAGAGATAAATCCAATATGTTGAATATTTGTGTGGTCTTGATTGGGAACATGAGTACAGACCCAAATCAAGAATAAATAAAGAAATTAGTTATGTAGTGAACTTTGAAATGATTTATTGAAATAAATCATGGAAATAAATAATATGAATTGAATATGAGCACCTTTTTGAGTAAAGGTCAATTAAATCAATTTTGACTCTGTCAAAGTCAACCACCCAAAAATATGATGTCAGAAAAAGTGTTACAAATAAATATAAAAATTATATCGTTGGATAGAGTTTAAATGTACGATCACAACGGTGCAAACGGATTTCAATTCGGAGAAAGTTGGACCAAAAAGTGTTCCCCGACTCGGACAAAATTAGTCCCAATCAGGGACTTGCGTTTGGAATCGTAGGAATCGGCCGTCCCCTCCACTGAGACGCCAAAACAGGAGAATTGGTGTCATCCTCCATGTCTCCTTCTCCATTCACCTCACTATATAAACCCTCCATTTCTTCACCATTCTTCATCAAATTTGATCTGAGAGATAGCCTTGAGTGTGGAGAACGCAGTGGTGCTGTCAATTTAGTGTGAGGTCGCCGAAGTTGAGAGTTATTGTCGCCGGATGTTTTGCCGGAAAATCTTCAAAACCTCCATTACGCTTCGAGGTAAGCCCGTAGATATATCTTATGACTAGAATGTTCATATAGGTCGTTTCTACGTTCATAAATGGTCATTTGGTTGAGTTTTGTGTTTGACATATTTAAGAACCAAGAATCATAAACCTTGAATTTGATGTTAAAAATATGTTTTAATGATTCCAAAATGATCTATGAACCTTGGAGAACATTTCTATATAATTTAATTGAAGTTTGGTGATTAAAAATGATAATACTCGAAACTGACCAGAGGAAGAAGATGATGAACAGTAGCCGAAAATCGATTATTTACTCCTAAGAATCGATTAGAACTTTGTTCAGATGAGGTGCTCGAAGTCAGAAAAATATAATCAATTATTTTATTAAAATAAATCGATTTTTATTATATAATCGATTATTTATAATTTATAAATCGATTTTAGTTAAATAATCGATTATTTATAAATTATAAATCGATTTTTAATTATTAATCGATTATTATTTATTAAATAATCGATTTCCCACATTTTTTTATATATAAATAGATTATTTTATATTAAATCAACTTCAATTCGAGTTACTGCTTCGAAAAATATTTCTCAAATTATGCTCTAAAATCCTACTTTTGATACCAACTAATTATAGACAATATAAATATGATTTTGTACAATAAAATGATGTTTTGACATATAAAAACGTAATGTGATGCATGACGGTAAGTTCGGGTGTTAACACTCGATACTAGGCCACTATTTGTTATTAGATTTTATGATTGTTTGACTATTGATTATGATAATTAATTATGTTGAATACTCTGAATGACGATCATGAATTGTTAAGTTGAGAATAATGAATTAATAAATCATACTATTAAGGCTACTTAGAAGACCTCTAAGATAGACCTCTGATTAGAATGGGCCTTGCGAGTATAAAACGTATATTCGGTGGCCTTGGGTAAAAACGTACGTACGGGATCCATAACCAAACTAGAGGAACTCGTTTGGGGATGCCACCCAACCCAACAGTTAGTATCCTACTGTTCGGTTTTCTAGATTTGTACCTTAAGCAAAGGCTAGTTTAAGAGTTGGTAAATCAATCGGAATATGTGTACCTTAAACTAATGACCTAGCTTAAGAGTTGGTTAGAAGTACCTTAAACTCTAATAAGTTTAAGAGTTGGATAAAAGTACATTAAAACTAGAATTAGTTTAAGAGTTGGATAGAAGTACCTTAAACTAGAACTAGTTTAAGAGTTGGTAAACATTAAAAAGATTGGCCTTAGACTAAGAATAGTTTAAGGATATTATTGAATGAGGATGTTGAATGTTGAATATGAATATTGAATGACGAATGTTGAAAATTGATTATTGTATATTTGAACTGAATACTTTGTGCATGATATCAAATGATTTGATTATGAATTTGGATTCAATTTATATGGATGTTCGACGCATTAGATATGCTTACTCAAGCTTCACCGCTGAGCGTGTAGTATGTTTTATTTGCTACACGCAGGTTAATAGAAAGAATGATGTGACGTGATTCTGGAGGCAGGCGGAGGCGAGATTGTCGGAATGGATGTGATGGTTTTGAATTAAAGAACATAAACAAATTATGTTTGTAATTATGATTTGTTAAGCTTCCGCAATATTGAAAACTCCGCACTGTATATGTTACGAAAAATATTATTGTGATAAATAAAAGTGTTTGAAAAGTTTTAAATTTTACGATTACCAAGTTAATACTTTAGTCTGAAAGGGGCTGCAGACCTGGACGGATTAGGGTGTTACAATTTGGTATCGGAGCAAAGGGTTTTAAAACCGATCTTCGGATCAAAATTTGAATTAAAAAAAAAATGTGTCAGTCACATCCACGACTCTCGCATCCCTCTGCCCCAGGAAAGGTATGAGAATTTACTTAGTAAATATTGACTTGTTAAAATTCTCATTTGATAACAATTGTTAGTACTGAAATTATATCGAGCATAGACTCAAGTCGAATTTTCGTATTCGGTAAAGAAACAAAAGAATAAAAAAATGTATGAACCTCTGATACGATATCAACGTACGCATCGCATCGTGAATGACGAAGTTGATCTGTACAAGAAAAGTCGCACGAAAGTGAGATGAACCTGAAGAACGATTCGTGTTGATATATGTTGAGAAACATCTGTGAAGCTGATGTCAAAGATCCTCATGTGGACTCAAGGCGATCTAATCGCTGATTCAAACACGAACGTTTAGAATCAATAAACTCTACTCCCTCTGTCCCTCATAGATCTTCTCAATAGCCCTTTTTCTTTGTCCACAATAGATCTTCTCATTTCATTTTTTAACAATTAAAATACCACAACTACCCCCACTTACTTTATTTATTGCACCTCACCCACCTCATTTAATACACTCCACCCATTTTTCATTAAGGGTATTATGGTAAACTTTCACATTTTTTCAACTCTCCTTAAAAACCACCAAAAGTCAAAATGAGAACATCTTAGGGGGACGGAGGGAGTATTATCTAAAGTATCTGATACTATTGTTTGACTCATTAGGACGCATTATGCGATTCCTTAATGTGAATTGAAATCGTTCGTTAAGCGACAATTCTTTGTAAAACATCGTTGAAGTACCACACAAGGAAAATCGACATTATCCTTAGTATGCATTAACTGACTGAACGTCGTTGCTGTTGTCAACTTGTGATGAAGAATTCCTCAACTGAAGACCAATGATGGTAACCTTATAGAGGTGAAAGCAAAGCTGATTTCTAAACCGACCAAGTTCATCTCGAATATATATACGAAAACATCTCAAGTGTGAAGTCTATTCGTGCGATACCCAAAAAGAAACATCTAAGCTGAAGGAATGTACCGAAAGTATGTCACCCCTCTGATATGAACTTCCTTATATTTCACCGTTCCAAGAAATTGAAAACTCTGTCAATCTTGATCCTTGAGAGGTCCAATATTCGTAACTCTGTATTGAATATGTTTCCGTTAAAAAAAAAACTCAACTATGAAGATTGCCTAAGAAGGAATCATCTGACAAAGTGTTTCCTTTATCGGAGAGTATCTGTTCTGTTCAAACGTGAATAAGGAAGAATCAATGAGACTCTATATCAACTACTGTCAGTTGAACAATTCGTTATCCTTTACTTTGTGTCATGACTTATTTGATCAGCTTAGAGGATCCATTGTATTCTCTAAGATTGACTTACGGTCAAGATACTATCACATCCCTGTTAAGAATGATGGACAAACTGACGATCAAGAATCGCTACTCTTTACTACGTATAGATGATTTGTTCGAAGAACCTGTTTGTTAAAAGCTATAGACATCTCGAACATGTTGAATGAACTGATGCCTTGCTATGAAGCGACTAACGATTTACTTGTTTATCGTCAAAAACGTCGATGTAGTCTGAATTGACTAAGTGAAACATAGGGATGCTGACTAGACAAATCGATTGACTCGTTTGACGTGAATAAATGACGCCAACAGTGAAAGACTGAAGAATGAAGCAAATGTAGCTCGCATATGACTAACCATTGATGTTTATGGATAATATTATTTAAACACAAATACAACTTGGATTACGTGAAGAAAGTTATAAATGCAATTCCAAGTCTAGTCTTCCGGGATTCACAAACTCATCATAACTAACCCCGGGTCCCGGGAAAGCTTTAGCAAATTCTAGTTTGTCTAAAAGCTCATCAACAAAGAAAGAAGAAATGAAAAGTTTCCTCTGACTGGAAGCTATGAAGTTCTGCCTCACCGCATCATCTAGAAATTTGAGTAGGTTATTGAAATAACCGTCAATGTTCAAGAGACCAATGGGTCTATTGTGTAACCCTTCAGAAGCCCACGAGATCAAGGTGAACAAACCTTCCATAGTGTCAACTCCTCCAGGAAGAATGATGAAAGCTTCCACGGCATGATTCATTTCAAAATATTTGTAGTAATTGCTGGAAACTGTGTGCTCTACGCCGTATGTAGGTCCGTAGACCCGTCGTGTTGCTATGTACCCAGGAATGAAACCTCTAACGAGACCACCATTGGTAAAGACTGTTGAAGCAACAGCTCCTTGTAGGCCAACGTTGCCTCCTCCATAAGCAAGACTAATTCTTCGCCTTATCAAATCTCTTCCTAAATCTACTGCAGTAGCCATAAACTTTGGATTTTTACCAAGAGAATGACTGCCAAGTAAACCAACGAATCTTATGGTGTAAGGAAGTGTTCGAGAAGTTCCTTCCATAATATGAGAATGTGAGATACTCTTTTCATAATTGTGATATATATAGTCTCTGAAACCTGACCATTGATGGAAATGTAATTATCAATAGCCAAAATACGTACAGTAATATGGAATCGATTTACCTACAGACGAGAACGCATTCGCCAATACTACAGTCTGCTGACGATATGACATATTGAGACTCTTGAACAGTTAGATTTGCTATCCTGAAACATGTTCAAATCCGAGACGAAAAGTCAGAACGGCTATTTCCTAAGACAACGACCTCTTGAGTAACTTCCACAGAGTGAAACATTTGAAGGATGAAAATCTACGATTAGTAACGATAATTTGCAAACGTTATGTTTGTAGCTTGTGACTCACATCCTTGAATGACTCGACTTGCTGTGTTAACTACAATACCTCTCTTGATCGATCTTGAATTCCATTCTTTGTGTCAAAATAATAAACCACAATCTTCATGATACCGATCTTTGAAAACTACACTCTGTGAACTACGGTAAAAGCATTCTGATTGTAATATTATGTTGAGCCTCTCTTTGTGAACCACAAAATGGTTGATGCGATTACGTTATCTCTGAAGATTATTATCGATGATCTCATTTGACCAAACAAACTCCGTTATGACCCTACTAAGGGAATGTATGTGCAACAACCAGAGAAGAAATGGCGTCACAAGGATCAAGCTGAATCATTCAAGCAAAAAAAAAAATCTGAACCTATATGCGATATTGGTATAAGAACTCGTAAGATTCCTTACTTTATAAATTCGTGAATTGAATCACATACTGAAGATATTTTCTTCTTCCCTCGAAACGAGATTAACCATAGTACTAAAAACGAACCTGTCATTATCATATCTTGATCGAAGTAAGGAAGTCGAATATGATTAAACAAATACGAGACAAAGCTCAAATGTGAATTGTTACGAAGGCTCATTAACGGTAATGAGAACTATCACGAAGATGAATGAAGGAATGTTTCAAATACGAGATCGATAATGACTGTACAATGAGTAGTACCTCCTCATAATGTATGATAAATCCCATATCTTGAAAATCTTGGACCACGACTGTACAATGAGTAGGACACATGGCTTTTGTATCTCAAATTGAACCTACAACCATTTCCGAAGCAATAAACGATGAACATTGGACCTTGGCTATGCAAGAGGAGCTAAACCAATTCAAACGAAATGACGTTTGGGAATTGGTGCCAAGGCCTGATGATCGCACGATTATTGGTACAAAATGGGTGTTCCGTAACAAACTTGATGAAAATGGAATAATCACTAGAAACAAAGCTAGGCTCGTAGCTAAAGGCTACAATCAAGAAGAAGGCATTGATTTTGAAGAAACTTATGCACCCGTAGCACGTTTAGAAGCTATTCGTTTACTTCTTGCTTTTGCTTCGTCTATGGATTTTAAACTTTATCAAATGGATGTTAAGAGTGCCTTCCTCAATGGTTTTATTCAAGAGGAAGTGTATGTTGACCAGCCCCTGGGGTTTGAAGACTTTGAATTTCCCGACCATGTCTTCAAACTCAAGAAAGCGCTCTACGGTCTTAAACAAGCACCCTGTGCTTGGTACGAACGTTTAAGTAAATTTCTTTTGGATAGTGGTTTCCAAAGGGGAAAGGTTGACACCACACTTTTTATCAAGAGTAAAAACAATAACATCCTTCTGGTTCAAGTTTATGTAGACGATATTATATTCGGTGCTACTAACGAGTCTTTGTGAAAGGAATTCTCAAAGCTCATGACTAGCGAATTCGAAATGTCAATGATGGGCGAGCTCACATTCTTTTTGGGACTCCAAGTCAAGCAAATGAAAGATGGAATGTTCATTTGCCAAGCTAAATACTGCAAGGAGCTCCTAAAACGGTTTGAAATGGACAACGCCAAAGCCATGGCGACCCCGATGAGCACGTCTGACCATCTTGACAAAGACGAGAAAGGTAAGGAAGTAGAAGTCAAAAAGTATCGAGGTATGATCGGATCCCTTCTCTATCTTACCGCTAGTAGGCCGGATATCATGTTTAGCGTATGCCTTTGCGCGAGGTATCAATCGTGTCCGAAGGAATCACACTTAACAGCGGTGAAACGGATCATGAAATACCTTGTCGGAACAGTTAACGTTGGATTGTGGTATCCAAAAGGCTCTTCTTGTCATCTCGTTGGTTATTCCGACTCGGACTTTTCCGGTTGCAAATTGGACCGTAAAAGCACGAGTGGGACTTGCCACTTACTTGGTAGCTCTCTAGTCTCATGGTTTAGTAAGAAACAAGTCAGTGTTGCGTTATCCACAACCGAAGCGGAATATGTAGCCGCCGGTAGTTGTTGTGCTCAAATCCTTTGGATGAAGCAACAACTCATGACCTATGGCCTTAGTATCAATCACGTTCCTCTTCGTTGTGAGAATACTAGCGCCATAAGCTTGACGAAGAACCCCGTTCTTCATTCAAAGACGAAACACATTGACATTAGGCATCATTTCATTAGAGATCATGTTCTCAAAGGTGATGTCGAAATTGAGTTTGTTGAAACACACAACAAATTAGCCGACATTTTCACAAAACCTTTAGAGAAAGAGTCGTTCTTCCGCATTCGAAGCGAACTCGGAATCCTTGAGCATCGAAGAACTTTTTCTTTTTTGCAGGCACCCCGTTCATGAAATCAGGGGGAACCATGAAAATAGCGCTGTCCAGGAAACCTAACAGCGCTGTTGAGAGAAACACTGTCAACCAGCTTGAGTCAACAGCACTGTACATCACACCAACAGCGCTGTCACAGGGAGTTCCATTTACCCTTGCTTTCCAAAAACTTTTTAAACATCGATGTCTCTTTTCTAAACACCGCTGTCTACCCAAAACACCTTGTTTTCAACCAAAACCAGAAACTTTTCAAACAGCGATGTCCCCCTATTCAACAGCGCTGTCCATTTTTACAAAATTTTTTTCTATCGTAAAACAGCGATGTAGGGAAACCCAATAGCGCTGTTCTAATGGGTGCAAACCGTTACACATTTCCAGAAAATTTTGGAACATCGCTGTAGGATACCCAACATCGCTGTCCACTTGACAGTTGTTTTTAAAACTAGTCGCAAAACAGCGCTGTCTGGAGGCTCAACAGCCATATTTTTGAAAATCTGGACGTTGGAAACCTCTTTTTCTATAAATTGGGACCCCCTCTCTTCACTTTTACACATCTAAACACAATCTTCTTATATCTCCTTGCATAATATATCCTCTCTACAACTCTCTCTTGATATTTCAACATCACAATGGGCAAAGACAAGCAAAGAGCAGGTACCTCCGGGAAATCTAAGCCTAAATCCCAGGCACCAGCGACGTTCTCCAAGGAACGCCTCTACTACGACGATGGGTCTTACCTCTGGTTCGATTCCGAGGAGGAACGCACCCGTTTCCTCACTTTTTTCTCTAAACGGGTTGTGGCTCCCCCACGGATCGTCCCGGAGCGCTTCCCGGAGTTGCAGGGCTACGACGATCTAGACGTGCAAGTTCATCAAGTCGGCCTTTGGCCGTTCGTCTCCCCGGCTCGGAAGGAGATCGACCCGGCGCTGATTCGGGCCTTCTACTCCAACCTCCGACGTGAGGGCGATGTGCTCTACTCTCTTGTCAAGAGCACGCCGATAGAGCTTTCCGTTGAGCAACTTGGGCGCATCGCCGGCCTCCCCTACCAAGGCGACGACGTCTCCCACTATGGCGGAGAGGAATGGGTGCTCAACAACGAGGGCCTTATCATCAATGAGCTTGGCATCACCGAGCTCATTCGCCATGCCTCGGGCCGCCCCACCATCCACTCTACGATCCCCGAGAGCCGGCTCCTTCTCTACATCGTGTCCCGAATCATCAAGCCCCGGAAGCATGGGCAGATGATCATGTCTGGTGAGGACCTCAAGCTTCTCAATGCGATCATGCACATGGCCCCGATCAATTGGGCAAAGTTTGTCATGATCAACATGTCGGTCGCCGCGTCCACCGACCGCGATCACCTCCTCCCGTACCTGTTTGTGGTGATGGACATCCTTGAACGGTTCAAGGTAACGACCACCGTTGGCCCGCTCACGAAGGCCACGAAGATTTGGGCGATCAGCACCCAAACCTTCAAGAAGCAGTCGGACAACGCCGGACCTGCCACTGCCACTGCCGTGCTACGGCGCCGTTTTGCTGCTGGCCCAGCCGAACCCCAGGCCCGGGCCAACCTTACCTCCATCGCCGACTCCCTCAACCGGCTTCACTTCAAAGTTGACAGGATGGATGGCTAACTTGAGCGGCTAGATGAGGGTGTGCAACGCCAAGGGTACGCCATGAACGCGTACTTCCAACGCGTTAACTACGTCCCCCCACCGTACCATGGGACGTTCTTTGGGCAAGTGTACGCTGACGAGGACGAAGACGATGACTCCTACGCCCCGTCAAGCTCCCCGGGCAAAGATGAGTTCGACGATGCCATCGATGGGGATGAGATGGACGTCGACGATGACGAGGAGGAAACCGAAGACGAAGACTAGGACACCCCTAGAATTTCTATCTCTTTTTTATTATTGTCCTGTTTTTCCTTAATTGCTTCCGTTGTACTCCGCTATTTCCCAATTTAATAAATAAAATCATCTTTTATCTTTTTGTTAATGTCAAAAGGGGGAAGAAAAGGGTTATGCATACACTAAGGGGGAACGTCTCTAAAAACGGGATCGTTTGATTTTAATATGACTTCGGTCTTCAGAAATCGGCGTTGGTTTTTGCTGTCCGAACCAACCAAGTGGTTTTTAACTTTTAATGATTGGTTTTTACTTCTAGGCATATTTAAATAGTTCTCCAACAAAAACATTTCAAAAACCACCTTTCGTTTTTGGTCACTTAGTGAAAACCATGCGAAACGGCGCAAACTTGGCTAGCTGTTGTTTTCAACTAAATGACGTGGTTTTCAAGATGTTTCACTTGATTTCTTAGCAAAATGCATTAAACAAATGTTTTTAATACTTGGTTTCTATTTTGGAGAACTTACATTTTTGACATCGGCTAACGGCATGACTAAACCAACCATGGGTCTGGCTAAACCAGCCCAACAGCGATGTTGGTGTAACCAACAGCGCTGTCTGGCATGGGAAGCTGAAAACCATGGTTTGATGTTAAGTCTTCCAACAGCGATGTTGCTTGTTAGACATCGCTGTTGAGCCAATGTTGGGTTTCGAGAAACATCTGAAACAGCGATGTAGACTACCCTACATCGCTGTCCAATCTAAGACAAAAAGAAATGCTTCTGGCAGAAAGTTTTTGGACAGCGATGTTGACCCATCAACAGCGCTGTCAGGCCAAACATTCCACCATCAAAGTCAGACCTAAACAGCGATGTTCAAGTAATGAACATCGATGTAGGGACCTGACCGTTGGAAGGAATTTAAGGCTAAAACTTTCTTTGTTTGGAAGTCAACAGCCAAAACAGCGATGTAGGGGTATTGGACATCGTTGTTGCATGACCGTTACTTCCCATTTTTCAAAATCCAAGCCTAGAACAGCGATGTCCAAGCCTAGGACAGCGTTGTCTGGCTGATTTTCAGCAGATCCAATTTCAATCAAATCCCACAAATCAAGCCAATCACCCCTTAAATGTTTTGATCCGTTGAAGCCTATTTCGGCACTATAAAATGGGGTGTTTGGGTCTGTTTTACATATCACATTACTTCACAACTCCTACTCTTTCATTACAAATCATTTATCCTTTATTCATAGCTTTTTGAGAGCCATTTTTGTGAAGCTTGTGTTGTGTTCTTGAGCGTTCTTAGTTACTCATTATCCACTCTAAATGAGAGTATTGTTCTTGAGTGTTTTTAGTGTTCTTAGACACTTGACAAGAGAAAATATTTCTCTTCTTGTTCGAAGGAAGGGTTGTTTCCTTCGAAGGTTCGTTGAGGTTCGTGTGACTCGAATTCTCAAGTTGTACGGGTTTGTTAAGCACCGTTAAGCTTAACGAGATAGTAGTGTAGCTCGAGAGAGTCTCTCGGGAGGCTGGATTAGCCACAAGTTGTGGTGAACCAGGGTAAATTCGGTGTGCCTCTTACTCTTCTCTTTACTTCTCTTCTATTTATTTTTAATTCCTGCGATTTCTTGATCAAACGCTGATCACCCCCCCTCTAGCGTTGGTCTATTTTTCTAACATAATGGATTTCTCATGATCCATTATGCCCCTTTTGCCATTATCCCCTCGCCGGTAACCTAAAACACATTGCTTTTAGATCGAAGAACGATCTGCCAAAAACAATGTGTTTTCTTCCCGTAAAGTTATTTTGGGGTGGAGAAATGGTATACTACGTTGAAAGCTACTGGCTTTTGGGTTCTCCGAGTAATTGGCCGAACCCAAATAGCCTTTCTTTGAGGCTATGGAAGAGAAGGTACAACGAGTACAAAGCTGACATGGCAGAGACTCTGAGCTCAAGTGGCGAGTCCAAGAATATGTTTCTCACTACGGTGATCATAAGTCTATACATTTTGTGATGGATGTGCACACTTCAGTGAGCACACATAATGAGGAGAAAGATCAACGAGTACAGAGTTAACATGGCAGAGGCTCTGAGCTCAAGTGGCGAGTCCAAGAATGTATTTCTCACTACGGTGATCAAAAGTCTATACATTTTGTGATGGATGTGCACGCTTAGTGAACACGCATAACGAGTTTCATTTGTGCTTTTGTGGTTTTCATATTCCCGTCGAATGTTAAATAATGTACAACGAAGTTAATTTCTGTAGTGTTTCTTTAATTCATTTATATGATCATCTTTAATTTATTGGATGCAAGGTTGCTATATGATACTCTTGTCGATTGTTAAACAATTTGATACAACAATACTCCTGTCGAGTGTTAAACTTCATCACTTAATAATACAACAATACAATAATTGATACAATAATTAAAAATCATACTTTAAACGTTTACAAGGGGGAAATTTATTCTGACCTTAATTCAACCCCTCCTCATCACTCTTCATCACTCATAATAGGGGAAGTTCCATCAAGGTTGCTCTCTGAATCCTAGGATTTTTTTGTAAAGCATGCACTCTCTCTTCCAAATTTTTCTGGATTTCCATCCAAGTTTGAGACCCGTTTTGGGTTTCTTTTGGTTCGGTCTCCGATACCCCGAGCTCTTTCTCCAGATTCTTCACTCTCTCCATCCATGAGTGTAGTTTTTTCTCAAAGTTTTTTGGGACATTGTTTCCATTGTTTTCCATATTGAAAATGGTTTGAGATGCGGCTGTATTTTAATTTTAATGTTTCCAAATATATAAGCGTAAGAAACGTTTCACTCTCAGCCAGCTTTAAGATCCCGTGAACTTGGGGTTAAGCATGTTGGAGGAGGTTAAGCATGTTGGCTGCCAACTGCGGCTGGAAGATAGGAATCGCCTGTGGGGCATCTATCGGCTGCAAAACCTGGGGCTCCGAAACCTGCTGTTGCGGTGTGAAGCTTGACGCTTCAGTGTGCATGCTCACGTGCTCCTGCTCCCCTTGGGGACCAGCGTGTTCGTGGTCGGGAGCTTGACTCATCTCCTTTCTGAAAGGAGATTTCCCATTAGGATAAATAGTAATAATAAATAAGATGATAACTGTTTACCTTCCCGGTTGGAGATGCGAAGGGGGATGCGACGGTGGATCCTGGAAAATGTTTTCAAATTGAGTTTTCAAAATCATTTTTAAAACCAAATTCTCTGATACCAAAAGGTTACGCACACAGTTTTTAGGACCATCTGAATAAAACTCTTTGAATTAAATTTTGGTAAAACAGAAAAACCCTTTGTATATTTATTTAAGTAAAATTGTTGGGAAGTAAACTCCATAAAAGAAATGTTACGTTACACTATGCAAGACATAAAAGCAAACAAACGTTAAGTCTAAACGGATTAAGTGCAACAAGGTGGGTTCAAGCCCAAAACAGTTCGTAATATTTAACGAAAAATAAATTGGGTCCACGCCGTTTCCTATCCGCCGCACCGATCTCCCAATCATCCGGGTCAAGCTCCATGATCATCACGCCTAACTGCATATAGCAAAGACAACGCTATACGCTCAACATAAGCTGAGTGGTAATCTAACAGTAGAACACATAATACACTTCACATTGATAGAGACATAATCGTACATGTACTAAAGCACGAGATACCACATATAATTTAATAATTAAGAGTTGCATATTTACAAACAATGCAATGCCAAATGATTCGTGATGCATGAGTTAAACTGTGCAGGGACCCCATGCCCTTCAGTGATCATCCCACTCGGTGATGAGCCGATGAAACCTTAGTCGCCTGAAGGAGACTAGAAACTGTGGGTGATAACTGAAAGCCTAGTTACCATGTACGTACACAAGCCCTGGCCTCCAGATGAAACTCGTTGGACCCCGAAGGCTCCTAGACGGGCCTGCGGAAGAGGCGCACTAGGCCTGACCTCTTAACGCGGTTATGCAATGGTATTCCATGATCCTACAACATGCGTCTAAGATGTACATGATGATATGAATGACTTGCTTTGAAATAAGTCTATGTTCAACCCATACATGTATGTTTGATTCTGTACTAATTTTCTTCCGAAAATGCTTTGTTCCTCAGCATGATGTTCCTGGGATTCAGAATTGGCTGATAATCGATGATGCATTGATGATAATCGATTATCAAGCATGGCAGTTCCTGTCCCAAGGTTCCGCAGCCCCTAATAATCGATTGTCTCTTTGGGATAATCGACTATCAGGTTGGCCTATTTCAGAACCCAAAGTTCAGTAGGAGCTGATAGTCGATTATCACTTCTGTGATAATAGATTATCAAGCTTTGCTGCCTAACCGGAAAGTTCAATGTGGCTAGATAATCGATTGTCATGTTCTAATAATCAATTATCAGAGCACGCAGGGCCTTATTTGTCTATTTAATTGCAACCAATATGTTGAAAGTTGAAATAAACGTTTTAGGTTTTACGTGAAGTAGTGTTGGAGACTCGTCGTCCGGTCTAAAACAAATTAAATATTTATAAATAACCTTAACTAACCCCTTGATATATTCAAATAAAAACTAAAGCTATGACAAGTAATGGTCGATCCCATAGAGAAAGTTTATACTTTTTCAAACCAATTTAGCATGCAAACACATTGTCTCGAAAATAAAACAAAAAAATGCAAACTAACTACTACACATATGATAAGACTTATAAAACTTTTAATTAAATAAATATAAAAACTTATAAATATAACTTATATAAACGAAGAACTTATAATATAACTTATAAAAACAAAGCACTTATTTAAGATATACTAAAAAGTATAAAAACTTATATTTATAACTTATAAACAAACACTTATTAAATAAACTTAGTAAATAAAAACATATATTATAAACTAAAACAATATAACGAAGGGGGAGGGTTGAATAAAAAGTAAATATTTTTTTGGTTTTTTTGGTTTTATTATTTTTTTGGGTTTTTTTTATAAAACGAGGGAAAACAAGCTCAAAAGATAATCAACTTTGCCAAATAAGGTAACCCAAGAAACACCGCCAAGAACCCAAAACAAAATTAAAAAGAGATCGAACACAAATCGAATGTATAATAAGCACGTAGACAATATATTACGTAACTTACATACTTAAAAATAGAAAATAATTCAAAGGCTCAAGTTGAATCATATCATTGACCACATATAGAGGATCGTCAACTCTCTATAAGGCCGGAGTCATGTAATTTAAAGGCCTTTTGGATCACTTTGAACCCTAATTCACCTCAAGCGCTCAAACAATCATTCCAAAAGATGAAAAAGTTTATAAAAGAGCGAATCTTTCTTTCATTCTAACTCTCATGCATAATTTATCCACAGAGAACATTTTATACACTTTAATAAAATTTAACGTCTAATGATGAAAATATTTTGCAAGTCTCTTTGAACAAAATAAGCATAAGAATTCGAGTCTATTCACATAAGAAAACATTACAGATTTTTAAAAACTTAAAAATTGTTTTTGTGCTTAAGCAACCTTAAATTTTATGAAAATCAACAAACAAACACACGACATAAACAATCACTCAATAATGAATCTTAAGGAAAACGTCCAACTTATGGGGCTAAGAAGTCCATAAACCTTAAAATTTTACAAAACACATAGCACAACGAAAAATCACGTATGAATTCGAGAATCATTTAACTATAATATGTAGCTAAAATAGCTTCAATGAAAACCAAATTCGACATACCAACCTACTTATGAAATCAAACCGTGTTATTCAACCAATTCAACAACAATTTGCACAAAAACTGAAAAAAACTAATATGAATCAATTTTCATTCACAAGGTATTTTAATATAAACATTCAAAAAAACATAAATCCAAAAAAAAAACACTTACCTTTTTTTAAGAAGTTTTTTGAAATTAACACAAACAAGGAAAAAAAAGTGTAAACTTGAATTGAAACAACACTTTTACAAAGAAATTGGAGAAAAAAAATGAAATTGAAGAAATTGGAGCTTGAAGGAACCATGGCCGGAGTTGGAGATCACAACCGCGCTCACCGCCGCCACTGCTCGCCGGAGCTACGTAGATAGCAGCAGCTAGAACCGCTGCTCTTTCTCGGTGATTCCCCTCGTTGTTCCCCCCTTCTTGTGTGTTGATTCACCAATTTATAGCAAGAGAATTCTTCCCGTTAGAGCATTGATTTTGGCGAACGTTTGAGAAGAATTGTTGAAGGAATTGGACTTCCTTTCCGTTGACGACGAAGAAGTAACGCAGGTTTTTTTTCTCCTTTTCTTGCATGCGACTAAAAAGGAAGGAGGAGAGGAGTGTTGGGCTACTCTTCTTTTGTTGATTTAATGATGGGTTTTGCGCTCCGGCCCAAAATCAATCTCTTCTTTTCAAACTTGACCTTCATTTTTGGCCTTCTGCTATATTTTTCTTCAGAAAATAGGATATCTGATAATTTGGGTTAGAGAAAAAAATAAAAATAATAGAATGAAAAAAAATTGATTAAAAACTTTTATTTTTGAAAGAAAAATTAAAAGATAGTAAAAATGAGAAGATGATGAAATTGAAATTGACAAATATAGGGTTACCAAATTGTTGAAGAAGATGATGAAATTGAAGAAATTGGAGCTTGAAGGAACCATGACCGGAGTTGGAGATCACAACCGCGCTCACCGCCGCCACTACTCGCCGGAGCTACGTAGATAGCCGCGGCTAGAGCCGCTGCTCTTTTTCGGTGATTCCCCTCGTTGTTCCCCCCTTCTTGTGTGTTGATTCACCAATTTATAGCAAGAGAATTCTTCCCGTTGGAGCATTGATTTTGGCGAACGTTGGAGAAGAACTGTTGAAGGAATTGGTCTTCCGTTCCGTTGACGACGAAGAACTAACGCAGGTTTGTTTTCTCCTTTTCTTGCGTGCGACGAAAGAGGAAGGAGGAGAGGAATGTTGGGCTACTCTTCTTTTGTTGATTTAATGATGGGTTTTGCACTCTGGCCAAAAATCAATCTCCTCTTTTCAAACTTGAGCTTCATTTTTGGCCTTCTGCTATAATTTTCTTCAGAAAATAGGATATCTAATAATTTGGGTTAGAGAAAAAAAATAAAAATAATAGAATGAAAAAAAATTGAATAAAAACTTTTATTTTTGAAAGAAAAAAATTAAAAGATAGCAAAAATGAGAATTAAAATAAAACTAATCTAAACAACTAAAAATTAAACTCTAAAATTATTAAAATTGCCTAAAAAAATAAAATAAAAAGAACTAACTAAAGCCGACTTATCAAATGGCCCACACTTAAGACTTGAACTTCCTCGTTCAAAAGATCAAACAGAAACCAAACTTTTTATCATCATGAAGAAAAATAAATTACACTTTACCTCCCCACACTTAAGATTTTATGCCCATAGCATTTTAAAAATAAAGTGAGGTAAACATCCTAAAAGGATGGAGAACTAAACAATGAGTTATTTGGGTTCTAAAAAATAGTCTAAAGTTGACACAAAAAAGTGTCCTAAGGGAATTTTTATGGTTCAAACGGCTCAATGGCATCGGTAGCAAGATTTATCAAAATAAGCCTAAAAATATAAGAAGAAAAATCACACAATTTTCTTAAAAATAAAAAGTTCTTAAAACTAGTTTCTTAAAACTAGTTTCATTTTTAATATCACACAAAGTGATTAAACCAGCATCTAGATAATATGTGGATGGACAGTTCTAGAAAATAAAATTCAAAAGAATGCCAAGAAGGATTGCAAAACATTTTAAGATCATTTTACCAAGAAAAAGGCCATCAAGACTCAAGGCGAGTTTGTAAAGTATACATTTGTTATCTTTTAGAACAAAGCTCAACAAAACAAAAAAAATTGAAGTTTTTGGGTCAAGTTTAAAACAATGCTCTAAATAAGAAGATATGCAACTAAGAATAACAAAAATATTTGGACCCAAAACATAATTTTAAAAAATTGCCCAAAAATATACTCCCTCAAATAAACATGAGAACCTTCCCCCAAACTTAAATTATGCATAGACCTCGATGCATCTATATGATATACAAATTAACAACAATGATATAACCAAGAGAATAAGCTGAGAGAGAAGGGGATGAGGAGTAATGTAAAAAAGTAAAGGGGAAAGGATGGGAAGGAGAATGCAAATTTAAAAAAGTATACGCAGCATCAATTCACCATTCCTATCCGATTCTGCTCGATGGACCTAAAAATCTGCAAAGTGAAGGCTAAGACCAAGTATTTTAACATTGAAGAACAAAAATATCAGGTTTAAATGATGCAGACTTTTGTCTAATTTAGCACATATAAGCCGTAAAAAGTGTAAAATTTTCATTTTGAACTAAAAAAACAGCTTACAAAGTGCGTATTTTCAGTTTCAGCTTAAAAATCAGATTGAGAAGTGATGGATATCGGGTCCGGTAGGCCCGACTCCAGGCCCAAATAAAGGCCCATAATAGCTCAAAAGGTAGGTCAGACGGAGATGACAGGCCAAGCCCGTTATTGCGCATATGGCAAGTAGATCAAGGTGACCCAGTCCAAGGGAAGAATGGGACACGTGGCCCACATCATCAAGTTGTGGACGAAATGGGAAGAGAACGAGACCGGAAAAGGGGGAATCACAACCCCATGATCTCCATAATTCTTTCCACTTTGTATAATTTTAATTACAATGTTAGAAATACTATAAACGGGTAGAGAACCCGCCATTGTAAAAGGAGAGACAATTGAATACTCAATAGAAGAATATTATCGAGTGATTATATCTTCCTGATTCATATCTCGTTCTTGGTCCGCCATCTGATCGGGTTAATCCCATCATTCGTGCTCTCATTGAGAGTTACTGTGAGATAAGGCTGTGAGATTATGGCCGGACGAAGGACGAGACGTAACACTGCTGCTTCCGCCCAGTCGACGGTAAGGAGTGACAACCCTGAGCAGGGTATGATCGTTCCTGTCAATGGGTTGGAAACGGCATTGAATAATGTGGCTAACATGATGGCCAACATTATGGAACGATTGGATAAGGCTCTTCCAGGTCCATCCGGTATCCGGGACATCCCTGCCGGCCAACCCCGTCAGGTACTGCGTACTGCGAGTTCTCCTATTCTCCAGGAGCTTCATGATCCGGAAGAGGTTGAGAGGGAGAGACGAGCCATTGCCAGACGCCGGGCGGAGGAGTTGGCCCGGAATAGTAAGGTGAATGAGGACCGGGCCAAGGATGCAAGCCGGATCGTCGGCGATGGAAACGAAAACCCGCGGGGATCCATCTTTGAAAGGATATCTCGCCAGAAGGCTCACGTTAGTGAGAGGCTGGGGAAGAATCCGGATAAGGCACCCCTGGGTTGGATACGACCCCAGGCTAGCCAGGTGGCATCTTCTAACCGCGAACCCCGGCAGCGAAACGGCCGTGGTGGGATCCAAGCGCCGGTCCGGTCAATGGTGAATTTGGAGGAGGACGAAGTTCAAAGCCAAGCCAGGGTCCCAGCGCCATGGCATTTGGGGCCGCCGGTACCGGAAACTGGTGAGTTCCAGGATCTGAGGCAGCAGATCCGGGAGATGCAGAGGAAGATAAACAAGGGTCGAGTATTCACTACCCGGACGAATACTCCCCTAGCCCCGGAGATCTTTGCGGAACCATATCCGCAGGGATTCAAAATGTCGTTCGTTAAGCGTTATGATGGGGAGTCAGACCCCCAAGAACACATAAACAGCTATGTCCAAGTGATGATTGTCGTAGACGCCAGTGACGCACTCATGTGCCGGTGCTTCTTGCAGATAGTTGATAGCAAGGTCGCGGATTGGGCCAACCATATTCCTGCTGGGTCGATCCGTACATGGGATGAATTGGGACTACGGTTCCTAGAGCATTTTGCCGGGAACTGCCGTCCCAAGAAGCATTTCACTCACTTAGCTTCAGTACGACAGAAGCATGGAGAATCCTCGAAGAATTTCCTTATCCGATGGAGGAAAGAGTCCAGGGAGGTTGAAGGAACCGACGATAAATCCAGGTTGGCTATGTTCACAGCAGCATTACAGGATGGACTCCTTCACACCGATCTTACTACTCATCCCCCGGATACCTTCGAAGAAGCAGTGGTCCGGGCGGGGAGGTATGTGACCCTGGAAGAAAGAAAGGAGGAAACGAAAGAGAAGACTCCCAAAGAAGAAGAGAAGACCGGAAATAAGAAGCCGTTTAAAAATAAGAAGCAGGGTTTCCCGGATGGCCCAAGGGGTACAAGTCCTGGGACCTCGGAGAAGCACAAATCTGCCAATCCAGTCTTCACATTACCAGTGGCTGAGGTCATGGCCCACGCTGCACAGCAGGGACTCATGACTTATCCAACCTATTCTCAAAAGGTCTGTAATGTGGAGGATACTAGAAAGTGGTGTGCTTACCATCGCAAGAATGATCACAATACGGAAGATTGCTATACCCTGAAGAATGAGATGGCAAGGCTAATCCGCCGGGGTCATCTGAAGAAGTTCGTGCAAGATAGAGATGCGGGAAATCCCGGGAACGCTCCGAATGGAAAGCGCAGAGATAAAGAAGTGGCCCAGGCTGAGACCCGGGAGAAACGCCACATTGGGCTTGAAGATGAAGAGGAGGATTCGGAGCCTGCACCACATCGCTAGAAGAGACACCACGGGTGTAACTTCATCATTGGAGGGAATACTGGCGGAGACTCAGCCGCAAGCCGAAAGAAGTGGGCAAACGCGGCGATGGTCAACAAGGTGCTGGTCCCAGAAGGTAAGAAGCTGAAAACCGAGCCAATTGTATTTTCTAATACTGATCTTCCGGAGACAGGGGTCCCCCATAGGGATGCCCTAGTGATTACTATTGATATAATGGACTTACTGATCCACAAAACCCTTGTGGATACGGGAAGTTCCGTTAATATCATATATATGGATACGTACAAGGCTCTTGGTTTGACAAGGGATGAATTGTCACCCATCAAAACTCCACTAACCGGGTTCACTGGTGACTCTATTGAACCGGAGGGGGTGATAACCCTCCCGGTTGAGATAGGGGATACTAAGGCTACCCGGAAGTTGGACATGGAGTTTGTTGTGGTGGGGATAATCTCCAGCACAAACATCATCCTGGGCAGACCCGGGTTGGAAGATTTGGAGTGTGTCATCTCACCTCGTCACCTATGCATAAAATTCCCGACCCCCCACGGAGTTGGAATTGCCAGGGGATCTCAGAGAGTGTCCCGGGCATGGTATTTGAAGGCAACTAAACAGCCGGTCAAGTACGATACCCAAGTGGGAGAGGTGACTGCGCAGCTCCTGAGGGCTGAGGAAAAACGTCCCAGAGTAGAAGTTGCTAGCGACATTGAAGAAGTGGAACTGGAGCCAGGCATGCCGGGAAGGTTGGTTAGGATTGGCAAGGGGCTGGGGGCTGAACTCAGATCATGAGTGATTTCAGTCCTTAGAAGGTTCACGAAGGTCTTTGCATGGAGTCCAGCTGATATGCCAGGGCTGGATCACAAGATTGCAGTTCATCGCCTAAATGTCCTGCGGGATGCTAAACCAGTGAAGCAGAAACGGAGGCATTTGTCGTAGGAAAGAAGAGATTTTGTGAAAAAGGAGGTAGCGACCCTGCAGAGCATTGGGCATATCCGGGAGGTGCAGTACCCGGATTGGTTGGCAAATGTAGTTCTGGCGCCCAAGCCCCCTTCGTGGAGGATGTGCGTCAACTACACCGATTTGAACAAGGCATGTCCCATGGATCCGTTTCCTCTCCCCAACATTGATCAGATGGTGGACGAGACTGCCGGATCAGAGTTAATGAGCTTCATGGACGCTTTCAGTGGCTACCATCAGATTCGGATGCATCCGGCTGATGTTGAAAAGACAAGTTTTATGACCCCAGAAGGGCTGTACTGTTACTTGGTGATGGCCTTTGGGCTGAGAAATTCCGGGGCGACATATACCCGGATGGTTTCTCAGGTGTTCAAGGCTGTCTTAGGGCGGACCATGGAAGCATATGTTAATGACATGATTGTCAAATCCAAAGAGGCCCGAGACCATGTTCGGGACCTTGAAGAGGTCTTTGAAATCATGATGAAGGTAAATCTGAGATTGAACCCAAAGAAATGTACTTTTGCTGTTCAGGGTAGGAAATTCCTTGGGCACATGGTTAGCCGGAAAGGAATTGAGGCAAACCCGGAGAAAGTAAGGGCTATTATGGAGATGGAACCCCCGAAGACAACAAAGGAAGTTTAGCGGCTGACAGGGAGATTGGCGGCTCATCATTAGTTTTCTAGCGACACGTCGCCAGAAAACTAGGGGGCTTGTGATGGATATCGGGTCCGGTAGGCCCGACTCCAGGCCCAAATAAAGGCCCATAATAGCCCAAAAGGTAGGTCAGACGGAGATGACGGGCCAAGCCCGTTATTGCGCATATGGCAAGTAGATTAAGGTGACCCAGTCCAAGGGAAGAATGGGACACGTGGCCCACATCATCAAGTTGTGGACGAAATGGGAAGAGAACGAGACCGGAAAAGGGGGAATCACAACCCCATGATCTCCATAATCCTTTCCACTTTGTATAATTTTAATTACAATGTTAGAAATACTATAAAAGGGTAGAGAACCCGCCATTGTAAAAGGAGAGACAATTGAATACTCAATAGAAGAATATTATCGAGTGATTATATCTTCCTGATTCATATCTCGTTCTTGGTCCGCCATCTGATCAGGTTAATCCCATCAAGAAGTGTATATTTTTTCAGTTTCCAACTCAAATAAGACCAAATTTAAACACCCAAGGCTTCAAGAAATAGAAAATTGACAGTATACCAACACCGGACACCAAGAGTTGTTGTTTCATAACAGATTTTGCACCATTATATTTTGTGCAGATTTTTACTCCAAACACCTATGCTTCCACCTAAAATTCAACAAATCTTGCAAAAAGCTCTCAAAGTAGATGGTTAGAAGCACAAGTAAAAAAAACAATTAAGCGCATCAAGATAACTTTTTTTTGTTTTGATTTTATACTTTTTACATTTTTTTTTCAATCCAAGTGAAAGAGAAAAGGAGGAAAAAAAAAGTAAAAATACATTACAATACGCACTTCAACTAGTACTAGTATTAATATCACTAACATAATTACAACAACAAGAATTCAAGTAAAAATCTAAGGAAGAAAACTAAAAACGAAATTGAATGTAAGTGGGTCATGTTATTAAAAAAAGGTTAAAAAAATCAACAATTAGACGAGAAAAAAAAATAAAGTACAACAATATTTAGAAGCCAGAAGTAAAGAGAATCTTTTTTTTCAAAAAAATAGCTAAAAAAGTAAGTGAGTTGCCCCCCATAAGACGTCCAATTTAACGTGAATGGCTAGACAAAACTTACTACTTACCAACGTATATGCACTTAAACCATAAATTAGTAAGTAAAAGTGTTTCTTACAAAAGCCAGGGTTAAGTTTTTTATCATAAAGTAATGAATCAAATTATGATATGACACCAATTTAGGACTCGTTTGGGGATTTTTCCTGTTTTTTGTTTACTTTTTAAAAAATAATAGACAAATTATAAATATATTTTTGCAGATTTATCCATATATTTGATATATGTGATTTATAATTTTTTGTTACTTTATACTCCCTTTGTCCACAAATAAACTTCACGTTCACTATTCACAAGGTCAAACTTTATTCACTTTGTTAGCCCATTTTCGTCACCTATTTGATAAAATAATATAGTCATGCGACCTCTAGTTTTGTAGATCTTTTGATATAGTTTTTTAATATGTCATTTTTATTTTTAAATATTACATCATTTTTCTTTTAAAATTATTTAAAAATAACTTTAGTCAAACATCGTAATGCGCAACGGGAAGTTTATTTGTGGACGGAGGGAGTATTTACTATACATGTGCAAATAAGGATCCGGGCCGGATTCGGGCCAGGCTGGATACAAATTATTAGCCATTTACATGGGCGGGTCTAGCCCAGCCCGAATTTGATGGGCTAAACTCTTTACCCATACCTGCCCACTTTAGCGGGCCGAACTACCCACCGGGCCGCCCGGCCCGGATAAAACACAAAGAAAACTTTTTTTGCACAAAAAATCCAAAAAAACATTGAACTCTTTTTTCAATATAATGTATAAAATAAAATCACCACTCACCAAATTTACAGAGAAAGCATAACAGAGGTATTATTGCATAATTAATAAACCCATCATACTAATTCATTAAAAGAATATTGATTTTTGTTTAAGAGAGGTGATTGAATTGAACCATTATACATGAACTATAACAATTTTTCAAAATTATATTGGCTAGATAATTAATAATAAAGTGAATATTTTTGATGAATATGAGCGGGCCTGTTGGACCGGGTGGGCTAAAAGTTACTTCCAGATCCGCCCAGATACAATTCGTGCTCGGGCCAGCCCGCCCATGTGGGTATTGAAGGTTGTCCATATTCGCCTTTTTTAAAAGACGGGCTGGGCGGGCCAGACAATGTCAAACTATCATTGTTCATTTGTTAAAATAACATAGTCAAACCAATTTTTGAAATAATTTTTTTTTGAAAAAATATTCAGCCATGCATCATAAATCGTAACATCAAGTTTTATGATTTTTATCAAAACTCTATATGTGTTACTCTGTTATGCGGTAATTTTGCTTTGTCGATTTGAATCCCATATATGTTTGCAGATCCTCCATATCGCTTACGTCGAAGTTCAGGAAATAAGATTGATCGGGGATACTCCCGTAATCATGCTAGCGGTAAAACACAATTTAGCACTTTATTCTTAACATTCGTATAAAGTAAAATTCCTTGCTGATAATACTGATTGGATTTTGTATTTTTTTATTTGGCATTTGGAATTGCTGCAGTTCCAAACACAACAGGTCTATTATGTACACAATGAATTGGGGTCCATAGAAGAAAGAGGAAAGGTAAGAAACCATAACTATTAACTAGTAGAGATGGGAGTACATATTAAGGGTCCGTTTGGTGAAAACAGGAGATATATGAGTTCTGATACCTTTTAATGGTAGGATCATGCTACGATCATACCACAAATGACACTATGGTTGACACCGCTTGCGCATCGCATACAATGATTGTCTCATTGACAATTCTTTGTGTGTTGTAAAATGTGGTGTCATCATTAGTGGTCACGATTGTTTGTGTCACAAATGGTGCCAACCTTAGTCTCAATAGTTAAAGTAGGCATTTTTCATTCTAAAAAGCATGGAAATCGAGTTTTGTTGTGAAACAAGGTTGGATTATATGCGCACAGGTTTTTCAATATCTCATGCCCGTCTAGCAACAACTTCACTGTTGTTTTAAGAAAGTTTGTCTAATGACATCGTTTAGCTTTAACATTTTGAGAGATATAAAAAATGATTCAAAACGTTAAAACGTTGTTCCCAAAAAAGGTTTTCATGAAACAAATAAATGGATGTTGTGTCAACACACGATTTTAAAATCTCAAAGCATGTCTTGGAACTCTCTATATCATCCAAACAATAACTAACTCTCCCTAATTCTTCTTCATGAAAACTGCTTTCTTTGTGATCATCTGAGTTTTATTTCCATTGTTTCTTCTTCTTCTTCTTCTCTATCAGGACGCTATCCACACATTGTGCTATGCAAGAGCAATGTGTTATGGATCCGGAGCAACATGAAGAGACCCAGGTCCGGAGAAGTGGTCGGGCCAGACGACCACCCGGATGGCAGCGGGAATTCATTACGCGTTAATGATTTTCACTATTTTACTTTATTTTAAATGTATCGTAGATTTTTACTAGGTGAGCGAATTATAAGCTCCTTCGAGGGTTTCTTTACGGTTCTTTACCTCGTCGCTTTTCTTGAACCGTTAGGATAGAAAACTTAGTTTACTAGGAAGGGGATTCTTTCTAAACCTATAAATAGAGGTGTAGTCCTCCATGATAAGGGAAAAAATAAAAAAACCTAATTCTCCCCTACCTTGCCGCACGGCCTTCCCCTCATTCCCTCAATCTCGTCTCTCTCTCTCTTTTTCTTCAATATTCTCACCTTCTTGGAGTTAGAGAACACTCGAAGCTTCTCTTGCCAATACGATACGTATCATTGGTGCTTTCATTATGTCTTCCGACGTGATCACCGCTGCTGACTTTCGGGATTTTCAATAGCAAATTGATCGGCAACTTTTGGCTCATACATCCACCATGCAAACCCTTAAGCAAAGCATGGAACAACTTCAGCACCACTTTGGGGACCTATTCAGGCGTCTCGAGAAGAACCCAGCCACGGGTTTCATGACCCCCCGCACGGGAGGAGGCAACGGCCCTGATCCGGTCCCTCTCATGTCCAAATTGAAGTTGGAGATGCCCAAAACCGACGGCGCATATCCTTTAGGGTGGCTCTTCAAAGCGCATGAATATTTCGTCTTCTACGGCATCACGGATGAAGCACGCCTCCCTGCCGTCTCCCTTATGCTCGAGGGTCCTGCACTGGATTGGTTTCGTTGGCGCCAACGGAACGCTCTGGTGACCTCTTGGGCGGATTTTGTCGCACAGTTCAAGCTTCGTTTCGATCCCCTCAGTTATGTGGACTACTTCAGGCTGCTTTCTAAAGTTCACCAAACCGGCTCCGTGTTGGACTACCAACAGGCGTTTGAGAGAGTACTGGTTAACGTCACCGGGGTGGCTGAACCGAATCTGCAGTCCCTTTTTCATGCAGGTTTGAAACCTCATCTTCAACATGAAATTATGCTCCTTAAACCAGGGTCACTGTCCGCCTCTTTTGCTCTCGCCCGGGAACTTGAAGTTAAATATACAGCGTGGACGACAGCCATGCCGCAACGGAAGGGTAATTTTCGTGACCATGTGGGCTCTAAACCCCAAACCCCTACTTCAAACCTACCGCTACTGCCGTCCCCAGGAACCAAGCCACCACTCACTGCCAAACCCAAGGCCGGCCTTCCTGTCCGTCGCCTCTCTTACGCCGAACGCAAGGAACGCGATGCTAAGGATCTCTGCTATAATTGTGATGAAAAGTAGGTGAAAGGGCATAATTGCGGGCGTTTCTTGTTATTATTTGAGGATGATGAGGAAGATGATCCTACCGAACCTCCCGACGATACGGTCCTCGCCGCTGATGTTTCCTCCCTTCATAGCCTTGTGACCGCGCCACGGTCCTTACGGCTGTCTGGCATGATCAATATGGTGGTGGTTGACGTCTTGATTGACGGAGGCAGTACTCACAATTTCGTCCACCCATCCATTATTGAGCGGGCGCAGTTACCCGTCACGGACGTCCCTCCCTTCCGCGTGTACGTGGGCAACGGGGAATCTTTGGTTTGCTCCCGGCAAAGTCTCCAGGTACCACTCTTGTTGCAGGGGTTTCAATTCTACGTGGACATCAATGTTTTACCCATTCATGGGCCGGATATGGTGCTCGGGGTTCAATGGCTGCAATTATTGGGCAGGGTGACGCATGATTACGCCAAGCTTGTTATGGATTTCACTTGGCAGGGGAAGCTAGTGACCCTCCGCGGCGATCCGATATCACCAAAACCGTTGTCGTTACATCATTTTCATGGGCTTTGTACCGCCAACCAAGTAGCGGCCTGCTTCGAGCAGGTGATTTCCCCAAGCACGCCAGCCTCTACCACGGCCAGTGAGGAATGGCCAGCAGATCTGCCACCCGAAGTTCTTCGAGTTCTCCGCCAATACCCTACAGTTTTTGCCCGGCCGATGGGACTGCCCCCACGGCGTCTTGCAGACCATCGGATTTTCCTCCAGCTGGGTGCCCACCCAGTGAATGTACGCCCGTACCGTTACCCCCACTTCCAAAAGACCGAGATTGAGCGCCTCGTTAAGGAGATGATGGATCAGGGTCTAATTCAGCTTAGCCGGAGTCCATTCTCTTCTCTGGTGTTGCTAGTCAAGAAGAAGGATGGAACATACCGTTTTGTGTCGACTACAGGGCCTTGAACGCCGTAACAATACCTGACCACTTTCCAATCCCTACCGCGGACGAGTTGTTTGATGAATTGGGCGCCGCACATTTTTTCTCTAAATTAGACCTCCGTTCCGGCTATCATCAGATTCGTATGCACGATAGAGATATCTACAAGACGGCGTTTCGAACACATGAGGGTCACTATGAATTCCGGGTCATGCCATTTGGGTTGACTAATGCCCCATCTACCTTTCACGCTTGTATGACCGAACAGGTTGTTTGCGGCCTATTTACGCCGTTTTGTCATAGTATTCTTTGATGACATCTTAGTTTATAGCCCGTCCCTTCGCGACCATACAATGCATTTGGAGGTCGTCCTTAGTTTGCTCCAGACACATACGTTCTTCGTCAAGCTCTCCAAATGTACTTTTGGCACCACCTCCATTGAGTACCTCGGCCACGTGATTTCGGCGGGACATTTGCACGCAGACAAGGAAAAAATCGCAGCTTTGGTCGATTGGCCAGTTCCTACTACTATCAAACAACTGCAGGGTTTATTGGGTTTAACAGGCTATTATCGGTGCTTTATCCACCACTACGCAGACTTGGCCGCACCATTGACGAACTTTCTAAAAAAAGACGCTTTCACTTGGGGGGAGGCGGCTGCCACAGCGTTCCAGAACCTAGAAAACGCCCTCATTTCCTCCTCGGTTCTACGGCTACTTGATTTTTCCAAACTGTTCATGGTGGACACGGATGCATCGGCAACGGGAATTGGGGCTGTCCTACTCCAGGAGGAGCATCCCATTGCCTACTTTAGCAAAAAATTGGGCCTCCGACGTCAGTCGGCATCCACCTATCACAAAGAATCATACGCCATAGTTGAAGCTGTGCAGAAGTGGCGACAATACCTCTTGGGCAGGGAATTTTTGATCCAGACGGATCAACGCAGTTTGCGGGAGTTGCTACAGCAGGTGATTCAAACCCCCGACCAACACTTTTACGTCCGGAAATTATTGGGGTATTGTTTTCGGATTGAATATAAACCGGGTCGGCACAATTGTGTGGTGGACGCACTATCTCGTCAAGAGGGACCGACGGAGGAAGCCCAGCTTTGCCATCTGTCCCAACCTTTTCCGGAGATGTTACAGCGAATCCAAGCCGAGAACACCACACGGCCGGATTTACAGCGCTTGCATGGCGAGTACCAGCGGGGAGTTCTCAAACCACCTTTTTCGGTCATCCAGGGCATTTTGTACTACAACACGAGACTTTGCATCAGTGGGGAGTCGGACATTCGGTTTGAATTACTGAAGGAATATCACGCATCTCAAACTGGGGGACATACGGGCGTGCACCGCACCTTTCAGCGACTGGCGCAATCTTTTTATTGGCCGGGTATGCTCGGGGATGTTCGCCGTTTTGTGGCCGGCTGCCGCACTTGTCAGACCACAAAGTTTTCCACACAACCTCCCTCCGGGCTTCTTCAACCACTGCCCATACCCGTGCAAATTTCGGAGGATATTAGCATGGACTTCATTACAGGCCTTCCACCATCTCGAGGGTCATCGGTCATTTTGGTGGTGGTCGATCATTTGTCCAAGTATGCTCACTTTGGGGAGTTACCGGGGGATTTTGATGCCCATCGTACGGCCTTCTTGTTTACCGACATGGTGGTGAAACTACACGGCATCCCGAAGTCTATTGTCTCGGACCATGACAAGATTTTTACTAGCGCCTTTTGGAAGGAGTTACACGCGTTGAGCGGAACCACACTCAAGCACAATACGGTGTTCCATCCGCAGACAGATGGGCAAACAGAGGTACTCAACCGCACACTGGAGCAGTATTTGCGGGCCTTCGCCCACGCCAAACCCAAACGCTGGACGGTTTTACTACCCTGGGCCGAGTACTCCGTCAACACAAGCTACCACCATGGGCTGCAAATGACCCCTTTTCAGGCTGTGTATGGGCGTGCTCCGCCGGAGTTGATTCCTTATTCCTGCGGCTCTGGCCGAGTTCAAACGGTCGACGACATTTTGGGGGAATGGGACGCACTATTACGGCTGCTACGCCATAACTTGGAGCTTGCTCAGCATCGTATGAAGCAAATGGTCGATGGAAAGCATCGTGACGTGGAATTCAACGTTGGGGATTTGGTGCTACTGAAATTACAGCCCTACAGGCAGCACTCCGTTGTCCGTCGTTCATCAGATAAATTGTCCTTGCGTTTCTATGGGCCGTTTGAAATATTAGAGCGGATCGGGCCGGTAGCATATCGTTTGAACCTACCTAACACGTCGCGTATCCACCCCGTCTTCCACGTTTCTGTCCTGCGTCAGTTTCAGGAAGGGGGTGATAGCGCTCAACCATTGGCCCTACCACCGGAGCTTGTGGATGGTCAGGCTCCGGCTTTACCCGTCAAGATATTGGACCGGCACCGAGTTTTGCATAATGGGAGAGCAGTGGATCAGTTTCTCGTCCAGTGGAGTGACGGAGGGGTTGCAGACGCATCCTGGGAACCGGCCGAGACCATGCAGCGGAATTTTCCTCATCTTCACCTTGAGGACAAGGTGATTCCTGAAGTGGGGGAGAGTGTTATGGATACGGAGCAACATGAAGAGACCCAGGTCTGGAGAAGTGGTCGGGCGAGACGACCACCCGGATGGCAGCGGGAATTCATTACGCATTAATGATTTTCACTATTTTACTTTATTTTAAATGTATCGTAGATTTTTACTAGGTGAGCGAATTATAAGCTTCTTCGAGGGTTTCTTTACGGTTCTTTACCTCGTCGCTTTTCTTGAACCGTCAGGATAGAAAACGTAGTTTACTAGGAAGGGGATTCTTTCTAAACCTATAAATAGAGGTGTAGTCCTCCATGATAAGGGAAAAATTAAAAAAACCTAATTCTCCCCTACCTTGCCGCACGGCCTTCCCCTCATTCCCTCAATCTCGTGTCTCTCTCTTGCTCTTCAACATTCTCACCTTCTTGGAGTTAGAGAACACTCGAAGCTTCTCTTGCCGATACGATACGTATCACAATGGAACTGGTAGAGGCAGAAGATGTACAGCCGCTATGGCGTCTTAACGAGATGCACCAGTTTGGAGTCATCGCTGTTAAATATATTCTGTATATATTTAGTATATTTTGTATATAGAAGTTTCCGTACTTGTATAGTCCTTATTAATTAAGGATTCCTAACATAGTAGGTTTCCTAATGTAACTAGGAAAGCTCTACTATATATATTCCCATGTATTTACACATTATGATCATCGAAAATACCAATTCTTCATGGTATCGGAGCCCTAAAATTTTTCACGGCTTCCTTCCCCTGTTTCGGCTCTCTCTCTCTCTCGGCAGTATCTCTCTCCCTCTCTACCGCAGCTCTCTCTCTGCCTGATCCCTCTCTCTCTCTCGGCCATCTCCCCCATCTCTCACCATGGCCGAAGTCTCCCCTGTCTCCTCCGACAACACCAAATCTCCCCACCTTGCTTTTACAACAATCTCAAATATTAAACTCCATATCCCCGTTCAACTCAGTATCTCGGAGCCGAACTACAAAAAATGGAGTCGACTCTTTCGTCTCCTTCTTCTTCGATTTAATCTCATGGGATATCTTGACGGCACTATCGTCACCAAATCGGCCGATGATGCCGAGTGGTTCCAATTCGACGCCCTGCTTCAAGGATGGATCTTGTCTACCGTCTCCGATGAGGTCTCCGATCTTGTCCTTGCAAATAGCCCTACCGCCTCGGCACTCTGAAAAGCGATCTACAAATTGTTTCATGACAACAAGCATGCCCGAGCGATGCATTTGGAGCACCGGTTCCGCACCACCGTCAAAGGAACCAAGACAATAAATGAGTATTGTCACACTCTCAAGAACCTAGCCGACTATCTCGACGACGTGGATGCTCCGGTGACCGAACACGCCCCCGTCCTACAAGTCCTTCAAGGATTGCCGCATGACATCCGGGGCCAAGTTCACTTTTTGCAGTATCAAAAACCGTTTCCGACGTTGCTAGAAGTCCGATCGGCCCTCCTCTTGGTCGAACAACAGCAGGCCGACACCCTCCCCAACACTGGCCCGTCCACCGCCCTTCTCAGCCTTAGCGGCGGCGGCGACAGCAACATGGCGGGTGGGGGTCAGTCGCGGCAGGGCAGCAGCGGGCAGAACTCCGGGCGGGGCAGTTTCGGCGGATCAAATCGGGGCAGCACTGGTGGTTATCGCGGACGTGGCCGAGGACGTGGACGAGGCGGCCCGAATCAACGACAACCCGGCCCAAATACCTGGAAGTTAAAACCCCCTCACCTGGCCTTCTAGGCCCACGACCCTACTCCCCCTACCCGGCCCAGGCCCATGTGGCCGAATACCCGAACCCAGCCCACTACCCTACTCCACCCCAAACCCAGTACCAAACACCTAACTCGTACTACCCAACCCAGTACCCAAACCCAAATCCCCTTCCCCCACCCCTTTACCCACAAACCCCCACCCTCCCCTCCCCCTACCCGCAACACTACAGCCACCCCCCTCCCCTACATCCCTAACCCATAGCCTTGAAAACCTACACCTCAACTCCCACCCTACCTGGTTCATGGACACCGGAGCCTCGCACCACATCACCGCCGACTCAGGTACTTTATCTCATGTATTTCCTTCAAACATAAATTAACCTTCTCATATTATTGTAGGCAATGGATCTAGAGTAAGCACTACGGGTTCTGGCAACGGATTCCTTAAAACTAACCCTCCCCTTTCCCTAAATAATGTCCTTGTATCCCCCCCATATTATTCACAACCTTATCTCAGTCCGTCAATTTACTCGCGATAACAACCTTATCTTAGTCTGTCAATGAATTTACATATATTTATGATTGTGTTCCAAATGTTGGAGCACCAATGTAAATATATGCAAATATTGGAGCCGTGATGCACACACATAAAAATACTTGGAACATTGGTGTCATTTATTAAATATCAGAATATTTATGTAAAATCGCGCAATTATAAGAGTAATGGTGTGAACTTTTCCATGTTTTTATGGCGCTATATGTGTTTCATGGCCAACATTACTATTGAACAGGGATCACATACTCTGCGGCACAAGAGAATGTCGTGGAGCTCGGGAGCAGGGAAGAATACATATCGTGCGATCTGAGTAACCCGATCAAGATGTACACGACGAAGAAGTAACGCAGGTTTTTTTCCTCCTTTTCTTGCGTGCGACTAAAGAGGAAGGAGGAGAGGAGTGTTGGGCTACTCTTCTTTTGTTCATTTAATGATTGGTTTTGCGCTCCGGCCCAAAATCAATCTCTTCTTTTCAAACTTGAGCTTCATTTTTGGCCTTCTGCTATATTTTTCTTCAGAAAATAGGATACCTGATAATTTGGGTTAGAGAAAAAAATAAAAATAATAGAATGAAAAAAAATTGAATAAAAACTTTTATTTTTGAAAGAAAAAAAATTAAAAGATAGCAAAAATGAGAATTAAAATAAAACTAATCTAAACAACTAAAAATTAAACTCTAAAATTATTAAAATTGCCTAAAAAATAAAATAAAAAGAACTAACCAAAGCCGACTTATCAAATACCCCACACTTAAGACTTGAACGTCCTCGTTCAAAAGATCAAACAGAAACCAAACTTTTTATCATCATGAAGAAAAAGAAATTACACTTTACCTCCCCACACTTAAGATTTTATGCCCATAGCATTTTAAAAATAAAGTGAGCTAAAAATCCTAAAAGGATGGAGAACTAAACAATGAGTTATTTGGGTTCTAAAAAAATGGTCTAAAGTTGACACAAAAAAGTGTCCTAAGGGAATTTTTATGGTTCAAACGGCTCAATGGCAACGGTAGCAAGATTTATCAAAATAAGCCTAAAAATGTAAAAAGAAAAATCACACAATTTTCTTAAAAATAAAAACTAGTTTCTTAAAACTTGTTTCATTTTTAATATCACACAAAGTGATTAAACCAGCATCTAGATAATATGTGGATGGACAGTTCTAGAAAATAAAATTCAAAAGAATGCCAAGAAGGATTGCAAACATTTTAAGATCATTTTACCAAGAAAAAGGGCATCAAGACTCAAGGCGAGTTTGTAAAGTATACATTTGTTATCTTTTAGAACAAAGCTCAACAAAACAAAAAGAATTGAAGTTTTTGGGTCAATTTTAAAACAATGCTCAAAATAAGAAGATATGCAACTAAGAATAACAAAAATATTTGGACCCAAAACATAATTAAAAAAAATTGCCCAAAAATATACTCCCTCAAATAAACATGAGAACCTCCCCCCAAACTTAAATTATGCATAGGTCTCGATGCATCTATATGATATACAAATTAACAACAATGATATAACCAAGAGAATAAACTCAGAGAGAAGGGGATGAGGAGTAATGTAACAAAAGTAAAGGGGAAAGGGTGGGAAGGAGAATGCAAATTTAAAAAAGTATACGCAACATCAATTCACCATTCCCATCCTATTCTGCTCGATGGACCTAAAAATCTGCAAAGTGAAGGCTAAGACCAAGTATTTTAACATTGAAGAATAAAATATCAGTTTAAATAATGCAGATTTTTGTCAAATTTAGCACATATAAGCCGTGAAAAGTGTAAAATTTTCATTTTACACTAAAAAAACAGCTTACAAAGTGCATATTTTCAGTTTCAGCTTAAAAATCAGATTGAGAACTGTATATTTTTTCAGTTTCCAACTCAAATAAGACCAAATTTAAACACCCAAGGCTTCAAGAAATAGAAAATTGACAGTATACCAACACCGGACACCAAGAGTTGTTGTTTCATAACAGATTTTGCACCATTATATTTTGTGCAGATTTTTACTCCAAACACCTATGATTCCACCTAAAATTCAACAAATCTTGCAAAAAGCTCTCAAAGTAGATGGTTAGAAGCACAAGTAAAAAAAACAATTAAGCGCATCAAGATAACTTTTTTTTTGTTTTGATTTTATACTTTTTACTTTTTTTTTCAATCCAAGTGAAAGAGAAAAGGAGGAAAAAAATAAGTAAAAATACATTACAATAAGTACTTCAACTAGTACTACTATTAATATCACTAACATAATTACAACAACAAGAATTCAAGTAAAAATCTAAGAAAGATAACTAAAAACGAAATTGAATGTAAGTGGGTCATGTTATTAAAAAAAGGTTAAAAAAATCAACAATTAGATGAGAAAAAAAATAAAGTACAACAATAATTAGAAGCTAGAAGTAAAGAGAATCTTTTTTTCAAAAAAATAGCTAAAAAAGTAAGTGGGTTGCCTCCCATAAGGCGTTCAATTTAACGTGAATGGCTAGACAAAACTTACTACTTACCAACGCATATGCACTTAAACCATAAATTAGTAAGTAAAAGTGTTTCTTACAAAAGCCAGGGTTAAGTTTTTTTATCATAAAGTAATGAATCAAATTATGATATGACACCAATTTAGGACTCGTTTGGGGATTTTTTCCTGTTTTTTGTTTTACTTTTTAAAAAATAATAGACAAATTATAAATATATTTTTGCAGATTTATCCATATATTTGATATATGTGATTTATAATTTTTTGTTACTTTATACGGAGTATTTACTATACCTGTGCAAATAAGAATCCGGGCCGGATTCGAGCCAGGCTGGATACAAATTATTAGCCCATTTACATGGGCGGGTCTAGCCCGGCCCGAATTTGATGGGCTAAACTCTTTACCCATACCCGCCCACTTTAGCGGGCCGAACTACCCACCGGGCCGACCGGCCCGGATAAAACACAAAGAAAACTTTTTTTGCACAAAAAATCCAAAAAAACATTGAACTCTTTTTTCAATATAATGTATATAAAATCACCACTCACCAAATTTACACAGAAAACATAACAGAGGTATTATTGCATAATTAATAAACCTGTCATACTAATTCATTAAAAGAATATTGATTTTTGTTTAAGAGGGGTGATTGAATTGAACCATTATACATGAACTATAACAATTTTTCAAAATTATATTAGCTAGATAATTAATAATAAAGTGAATATTTTTAATGAATATGGGCGGGCCTGTTGGCCCGGATGGGCTAAAAGTAACTTCCAGATCCGCCCAGATACAATTCGTGCTCGGGCCAGCCCGCCCATGTGGGTATTAAAGGTTGTCCATATTCGCCCTTTTTAAAAGGCGGGCTGGGCGGGCCAGATAATGTTAAACTATCATTGTTCATTTGTTAAAATAACATAGTCAAACCGATTCTTGAAATAATTTTTTTTTGAAAATAAATTCAGCCATGCATCATAAATCGTAACATCTAAGTTTTATGATTTTTATCAAAACTCTACATGTGTTACTCCGTTATGCGGTAATTTTGCTTTGTCGATTTGAATCCCATATATGTTTGCAGATCCTCCATATCGCTTACGTCGAAGTTCAGGAAATAAGATTGATCGGGGATACTCCCATAATCATGCTAGCGGTAAAACACAATTTAGCACTTTATTATTAACATTCGTATAAAGTAAAATTCCTTGCTGATAATGCTGATTGAATTTTGTATTTTTTTATTTGGCATTTGGAATTGCTGCAGTTCCAAACACAACAGGTCTATTGTGTACACAATGAATTGGGGTCCATAGAAGAAAGAGGAAAGGTAAGACACCATAACTATTAACTAGTAGAGATGGGAGTACATATTAAGGGTCCGTTTGGTGAACACAGGAGATATATGAGTTCTGATACCTTTTGATGGTAAGATCATGCTACGATCATACCACAAATGACACTATGGTTGACACCGCTTGCGCATCGCATACAATGATTGTCTCATTGACAATTCTTTGTGTGTTGTAAAATGTGGTGTCATCATTAGTGGTCACGATTGTTTGTGTCACAAATGGTGCCAACCTTAGTGTCAATAGTTAAAGTAGGCATTTTTCATTCTAAAAAGCATGGAAATCGAGTTTTGTTGTGAAACAAGGTTGGAATATATGCGCACGGGTTTTTCAATATCTCATGCCCGTCCGGCAACAACTTCACTGTTGTTTTAAGAAAGTTTGTCTAATGACATCGTTTAGCTTTAACATTTTGAGAGATATAAAAAATGATTCAAAACGTTAAAACGTTGTTCCCAAAAAGGGTTTTCATGAAACAAATAAATGGATGTTGTGTCAACACACGATTTTAAAATCTCAAAGTATGTCTTGGAACTCTCTATATCATCCAAACAATAATTAAATCTCCCTGATTCTTCTTCATGAAAACTGCTTTCTTTGTGATCATCTGAGTTTTATTTCCATTGTTTCTTCTTCTTCTTCTTCTTCTTCTTCTTTTCTATCCGGACGCTATCCACACGTTGTACTATGCATGAGCAATGGAACTGGTAGAGGCAGAAGATGTTCAGCCGCTATGGCGTCTTAACGAGATGCACCAGTTTGGAATCATCGCCCTCATTTAACAAAACAAAACATAACTCCCATAAGAAGGCTCAATCTTTTCATGGAGTCCATAGAAACTCTCCGGCGGGAATCCGCCGCTCACGTTGTCGGGATTTCTCGCGATTTCCACTGCGCTTGCCTCAGGATCTTCAATTGTTTCCTCCCTCTGTAGCAAGACTCGATCCGTACCTCGTTAGATTAAGCCTCCATTAATCTTTCGCTTGAGCTGGTTTCCTGGTTCTTTAAATACTCTGACAATAACAATCCTCTTGTTAATCTGTACTTGATTGATGATTATGAGAATAACGAGCGATTGAAGAAAGGGGATATCATATCTGTTTCTAGTAGTTCTTTCATTAATTTGCAGTTTGCTTGCTATCTTTTGATGTGGTGAAATATTGGATCTGATAAATATTTATTTATTTATCTGTTTGCATTTTTATGGCGAATACGAATTACTCGGGATAGTAGTTAGTGTTTGTGACACTCTTAATAGCCATTTCTATTAGCAATAGCAATTGAATTATTTTGAATTAACACTGCGCTTGAATTTGGGATTGCATTCCTAAATATGGTAAACGTTTTAATTTAATTTTTTTTAAATTTATTGTTCAAATAAAATTTAAAAATAAAATTTACATATTTTAAATTACGTCAAATATTTTTTTTAAATAAGAAAAGACATTATTAGTTTAACGAATAAATTATACTCTGTATAGATAAGTACAAAAAGAAGATATAGTTTTATGGAATAGTGATTTATGAACATGCGAGGTAAAACTAACATTATGTTTCGTTCAAGAAATTTGAGAAGGAAAGAAAAAGAAAATGAGAAGAATTTTTTGTCTTGTCTAGCTAGAGAGGAAAAGAAAAGAAAAGTGAAAGGAAACAAAAATGAGAAGAGAAAATGTACTAAGAGAAAGAAAAACAAATTCCTCTCATTTTGATGAAGAAAATGAGAGAAAATCATTTTCTTTCTTTTCCTTCTAAATTCCTTGAACCAAACAAAGTATAAGTGAAATGCATTTTCAAAATAAGATTCTTATTTTGATGGCAATAAACCACCGAAGATATCGAGCGCGGGGTCGGTGAGCTACGTAAGCTTGGATATGTAAAGTTTAGAGACGAAGAGAGAATGCAAAGTACGAGTATTATTAGCTTGAAATCGGATCCTTTGCAATGAGAAGGCCTTGACCTATTTATAGATTCAACGATATAACTAAGTCAACCCCCGTGACTGATACTTGTCGCCTAGTAGACATCACCTAGTCCTCATAGTCTAGTCCTTTTCATCTAGTCGTTATCATCCAGTCCCTATCATCCAGTCGCTGTCCTCCCATAACTTTCATCTGGTCCAAGCCGAGAAGAAAGGAGCTCGAGGTCCGAGTCGAGCTCGTCCCTACCAAGCCGAGGCCAAAGATCGAGACCGTCCACTTATGTGGCCCTCTTCCGAACTTACCTGGACGTGGGGTCCAGCTGATGGTAAGACATTAGGCTAACATGGGGTTATCCTCCGTCATAAGCCCCCACTCTCCGGGTTCTTTGAAGGTTGGCAGTAGAACGCGTGAGAGTAGAGGTTCCTCGGGCAACAGGCGCGTGGCCCAACGCGCGGACGCGCCGTTGAAGGGGTGCGGCGTTTGGCATTCACCAAGTGATGGGTGGCGACGTTTCGCTTTCCCAACCTGCCACATCATTGCACTGGCCCAGGTTAATTTCTTCGGCCCATCACCCTCTAATATAAATATCACCCATGTTCTTGGCTTCTGATTTTTAGAGATATATATATATATATATATATATATATATATATATATATATATATATATATATATATATATCCATTGAAGTTCAGCGTCACACCAACGCCTTTTTGCCACCGTTCACTACAATCCGACGAGCAACCCCGTGATGATTCTCTTCCCCCCAAGTCTGTCCTCTCACCTTTGATTTCCGATGTCTGTAGAGTCTTCCTCCATACGCCAATCTAAGGCCGAGAGTCAGCTCGGTTTTGGTGGTCAGGGTTCTACCGTGCGGGACGACCATGAAGATTAGTCGAGCTCTCCGTCTCTCGAAGAGATAGAGGCTACTGAAGTTCCTAAGACCACCGAGCCTCGTTTTCAGAAACAAACGGAGCTTGTGGACTCGTTCATCCGCTCTTGGAAGTGCGATTTGTCAGGCGACAACGAGTATCGCAAGGTCATGCGCTACGCTGGTCCTGGCGTAACCGTTCACCGACATACCCCGGAGGAGTCAGTCTTTGACTCCCCTTCGGGTTTCTTCGAGATTCATCTCATGTCCCTTGAGTATGGGTTCCGATTCCCCCTTCATCCCTTGATCATTTCGTTCTTCAATGACTTCGACTTCCTCCCGTGCCAGTTGGTACCGATCTCGCACTGTTACTTGGCGGGGTTTCTCATCCGCTGCCGCCAACCGAGTGCGCGTCCTGTCCTTGACCACCTCCAGACTTTGTTCCGGGTTGCCAAGTCTTTCGGCTCAGACTCGGGTTCCTATGCCGCCCTCGGCCAACGGCGGGAAGGGATTTTCAAATCCAAGAAGGATTCCGTCAAGACCTGGACGTCGAAGTTCATTTTCGTCTCTCTGGGCTCGCTGGGTTCGCTCCTCCCACCATCCGTCGGTACGCTTGGGCCTTCCCGAGCATGAATTTGAGGCTGCCGATTCCTCGGCGTGCCTCCGCCTGCCCTCCGAGATCTGCTGGCGTAGATTAGGGGTGAGCATCGGTACAGTTCGTCCTGGCGGACGTCGTGTCCATGGTTGAGCCTGTCGAAGGCCGACACACGGGTCTCCTCACCCCTCAGCCGCTTGAAGGCCGACACTCGACCCTCGCTGGAGTCGTCATCCTGCCCTTTTAGGATGTCCTCCACCAGCACGTCCTCAAACACCGGGGCCTTGCCAGGCCTCCTCCGACACATTCGTCTCTTCTTCCCCTTGTGCTGGGAAGTGACATCATGCTTGGTGATGGAGTCTCTTGCAGCCTGGGTGGCTCCGTTGCTGCGTCCTCCCCGCCAATGGCGCATAGGGCTGCAACGGCAGCCTGGAGCTGCTCCACGGTCACCCCGTTGCCCGGGCTGTTCCCCTTGCCATGTGCGTGGCTGGTGGTAGGGACATTGCTCCTTGTTTGTACCATTCTCGTTCTTAGGAGTTAACCTACGAGTATGTTTCTCTTCTCTCAATGAAAGCACCAATTTGATGGCAATAAACAACCGAAAATATCAACTGTGGGGTCGGTGAGCTACGTAAGCTTGGATATGTAAAGTTTAGAGAGAGAGATGTTGAAACACGGGTTTATCGTGTTTTCGTACTAAAGCCGTGTTCGTTTTTATGACAGGTTTTGATAATGCCAAACCGCCGTGATCAAGTCAAACATTGAATATACAAGGCGAAGAACGAAGATAAGAGCAAGAGCCAAACGAAGACCAAGAACGAAGACCTTAGTCTTAGCATCGTTGAGTCGGTCTTTATTGTGGTCAAGACCGACCCAATCTTTACACCTTGGCTCTTTAGGCTAAAATTCTTTTCAATACATTTCACACATCATAAAAATGTTTTTCAAAGATGTATAAAACATTAAAAACACTTGGTGTTCGCCCAAACCAAAAACCAATCCATCTGGCGTTCGGGTTTCAGAAACCAGCATTCGGCATTCGGTTTTCGGCGTTGGTTTTTGGCGTCCGAACTAACCAAATGGTTTTCAACTTTTTATGACTGGTTTTACTTCTGGGCACATTTAAATAGTTTTTCATCAAAAACACTTCAAAAACCACCTTTCGTTTTTTTCGTTTGATAAAAACCATGTGAAACGGCATTAACTTGGCTAGCCGCGGTTTTTACTTAAATGAAGTGGTTTTCGATTCTTTTTGTGTGGGATTTGTTTTTGAATGTATTTAAATGGTTCTCCAATCAAAACATCATGAAAACCACCTTTCGGTTTTGTCTTTTGGTGAAAACCACCCGTGTACGGTGTTGACTTGGTCAACCGTGGTTTTTACCTTAACGACGTGGTTTTCAACTTACAAAGCTTGTTTTGACATCAAAATACATTAAATAAGTGTTTTATATACTTATTTTTACTTTGGAGAACTTTGCATTTTTCGGTCGGGTTTCAGCGCCGGTCAGCTAGGCCATGGTTCTGGGCTAGCCATCTACCCAGCGATGGTAGATTTCACCCATGCATGGGTAAGTGATCCCGGGATTCCAGAATCATGCCACCCAGCAATGGGAAGATCTTCCCATCGATGGGTAAGCAGTCCCTCAACGAAACTGATTTCCAGAACCATGCCAAACAGCGATGGGAAGTTCTACCCATCGCTGTTAAAGCCTTGGTGCAACATTACCACAAGGCAGAATGCCCTTACCCAGCGATGGGAAGCTTTACCCATCGATGGGAACCCAGCGATGGGAAGGCTTAACCATTGATGGTTAGGCATGACCGTTGCGAGTCATTTAAGGCTGATTCTTTCCTTATTTGAAAGTCAACCTCCCACCCAGCGATGGAAGCATCTACCCATTGATGGGTAGGTAACCGTTGGCTTCAAAACTGAAGGAAAATTGGCTTACCAGCGATGGGTAAGTTCCAAACATCGATGGGAAGCCAATATCCTGCAGATCCCAAATTTATTCAATCCCTTAAATCAAGCCAATCACCCCTTTAATGCATTGGTCCGTTGGAGCCTTTTTTGGCACTATAAAAAGGGGTGTTTGGGTCTGCTTTTCTCACCAATTCACTTCACAATATTCATATTATCATTGCTTTCAAACAACATCATTTTTCATAGCTTTCTAGAGCCAATTTGTGAAGTTTGAGTTGTTCTTGAGCGTATACAGTTTACTCAATATCTACTCTTAAGGAGAGTCTTGTTCTTGAGTGTCTTAGTGTTGTATACAGGTTAAGGGAAGCTTGTTTCCCTTGGTTGTACGAAGGAAAGGTATTTTCCTTCGGGTTGAAGTCTTGGAGTGCGGTATCTCCGAGCAAGGTTGTTGAGGCTCGTGGGACTCGAGTTCTCAGGTTGTAACGGTTTGTTAAGCACCCGTAAGCTTAACGGAAGTAGTGTAGCTCGAGAGAGTCTCTCGGGAGACTGGATTAGCCACACGTTGTGGTGAACCAGTATAAATCTTGGTGTGCTCCCTTTACGCTTTCTACGCTCTTTACTTTTCACGTTCTTAATTTTTTTATTCCTGCGACTTCTACGATCAAACGCTATTCACCCCCCTCTAGCGTTGGTCACTTATTCTAACAATTGGTATCAGAGCCTAACTCGCGTCCAAACTTAACCGTTTGAGAGTAAAGCGATCATGGGTTCTTCTTCTAGAAATTTGTATGCAGGAATAGGTGAAGGGCAATCAACCACACGGCCACCTCTTTTTGATGGAACCAATTATACATATTGGAAAGAACGAATGAGAATCTATATTCGTTCCACGAACTTCCAATTATGGTTGGTTATCAAAAACGGGGAAGAGGTACCGATGAAGAAAGTCGGAGACAAGTTGATCCCCAAGACCGAAGACGAGTTTGATGCTGAGGACATCAAAAAGGTCGAGAATTATGCAAAAGCAATAAACATGCTTTATTGTGCCGTAAATTTTGATGACTACCGCAAGATCTCTTGCTGCTCAACCGCCAAAGAGATGTGGGATAAACTTGAGGTGACGTACGAAGGAACGGACCAAGTACGTGAAGCCAAGATTGACTTCCTCACCCAAGAATATGAGATGTTCAGGATGAAGGAGCACGAGAATATCGATGATATGTTCGACCGTTTTTCCAAGATAGTCAACGATCTTCATGCATTAAAGAAGACTTACACCGACAGGGATCTTGTGCGAAAGATCCTACGGAGCATGACATCCGAATGGCGATCCAAGGCCGATGCCATATATGAGTCAATCGGCACATCAACTGTCACCATCGACGGTTTAAGAGGTAATTTAAAAACTTATGAATCTACTATACTTAACCCGTCTTTGAATGACCAGAGAAAAGGCATAGCATTAAAAGCCTCCAAAGAACCGACAATGAATGACTCAAGCGACGAAGATGAAGTCAAGCTAATCATGAAGAAGTTTTGCAAACTTCTAAAGAAAGAGAAGGTTGAGGATGGCCCTGTGTGCTATGGATGTGGTGAAGCCGGGCACATTAAGAATAAATGTCCAAGAAGCGGAAGGAATGCTCGTCACTTCAAAAAGCAAAGAGCATACATCTCTTGGGGTGGCGACTCCGGCGATGAGTCAAGCGAACAAGAGGAAGACGAGGAAGCAAACCTTTGTCTCATAGCTCAAGAAGAAGAGGAGTCCGCCAACAACGAAAACCAAGAGGTATGTATTTCTTCTACCGGTTCTTATTCTCTTGAAGAAATGCAAGAAGCTCTCCAAGAGCTTTATGACGAGTTTGTTAGCGCTTTTAAAACCAACAAAGCTTTAAAGAAACGTTTTTCTAATCTTGAAACTGAAATTGAAAAACATCAAAAGGAAAACGAAAAACTAAAAGAGGAAAATAAATTTTATGGTAAAAGAAGCGCCGACAAACCCAAGAGCTCTACGAAACATTGTGACTCTTGCATAGCTTTGATAGAACAAGTTGCTGAACTAGAAAACGCGGTGAAGAAATTTAATAAACCACATAAGGATCTTAATCTAGTTTTTGATTCTATGCAATACACTAAACAAGGAATAGGCTTTGGGAAGATTGATGAACCTAAAAATAAAGAAAAAGTTGAGCACAACCGTAAACCACCTAGAGCTCAACCTAAGAAAGATAAAAATAAAAATAATAGACAACCTAGACAAAAGGTTAGTCATGAACACGAGCACTCTAGGCAACCTAGGAGGAATTATCAAAATGATTTTATGGACACAAATAATTTTTCAAATAGACAAAATAATGCTAGAACACCTAGAAGAGAGAATCTTCAAAATACTCAAAAACCAATATTTTCTCAAAATAGGATGAATATGGTTAGACCCCCTAGCTATTACCAACCTAGGCATATGTTCAACCCAAATGTAGTATGCCATTATTGCAATAGGGTAGGACATATAGCTCCCGTGTGTTTCACTAGACATAGGCACTTGACCTTTAATGAAACACACACCATATTTAGTGCTGACGAAAAGAAATCCTTTGGAAAAGGATATTCGAATCATAAACAATCTCCACAGGATAGTGCACAAAAGAAACCGTATTATTTCTTCTACTTTGACGAAAAGAAGAAAGTCCACATTCCGTTACCGGAACCAACACAGACCACACCGAGATATCGGCACTCCGTTCAGGTAGACTGGAACCCGCCAACCACTAGACAATGGGTTGGCCAAGGTAACTCCTAAACAATCATTTAATTGTGTGTGTGTGTGTGTGCGAATTTTGGGTGTGTGGGCAATAAAGGTCAACTAACCCCCAAGGACCCATAGACATACTTTGGGTACCAAAGTGTTATTCTTTTTTGCAGGGACGGTTCAAAGTGAAGAATTCTGGAAATCAGGGGGAACCAGCGATGTGTGGGCAATACCATCGCTGGGCGGGAAGTTTTCTTTTTTTCAGAACCCCTCTTCCCATCGATGGGTGCTTCTTCCCATCGATGGGTGGTTGACTCTATTTTTTAAAAACCTTTTAACGGATTTCCAGAAATACCTTACCCATCGATGGGTATTTCATTCCATCGCTGGGTGAAGGACTTTTGTCGAAATTTTTTTTCAAGAAACACCCTACCCATCGATGGGTCTTTTATCCCATCGCTGGGTGAATGATTTCAGTTTCAAAAAAATTTTCAGAACCTCCCCACCCATCGATGGAAACTTTCTCCCATCGCTGGGTGTTTGACACTATTTTTTTTAAGCGTCTTCTCGGATTTCCAGTAGCCACCTTCCCATCGATGGGTGAGTTCTACCATCGCTGGGAAGGCAGCCTTGTTTTCTACTCACTTTCTAAACGCTTCAACAATGGCCAGAGGAAAGTCAAGGACCAAAACCGAGGCTTCAAAGAAGAAGGCCAACACCGATGCCACGACATCTTCTTTATTTTCTCCTTATTAAATATGATTGTATTTTTATTCGTTGTATTCTGCATTTCCCTTTTAATGAATAAAAGTTTACTTTTAATTCTTTTTGTTAATGTCAAAAGGGGGAAGATATAAAGGTTATGCATAGATTGAGGGGGAACTTTTTCTAAAACTAACTCTTATTCAACACATAAACTTTGTTGAAAAGAAAATTGCATTTATTAAGGGGGAACATTTTTTTAAAGTCTCAAATCAATCCTCCTATGCATAACCCCGTCTTGTTTGCCATTATCAAAAAGGGGGAAATTGTTGAAACACGGGTTTATCGTGTTTTCGTACTAAAGCCGTGTTCGTTTTTATGACAGGTTTTGATAATGCCAAACCGCCGTGATCAAGTCAAACATTGAATATACAAGGCGAAGAACGAAGATAAGAGCAAGAGCCAAACGAAGACCAAGAACGAAGACCTTAGTCTTAGCATCGTTGAGTCGGTCTTTATTGTGGTCAAGACCGACCCAATCTTTACACCTTGGCTCTTTAGGCTAAAATTCTTTTCAATACATTTCACACATCATAAAAATGTTTTTCAAAGATGTATAAAACATTAAAAACACTTGGTGTTCGCCCAAACCAAAAACCAATCCATCTGGCGTTCGGGTTTCAGAAACCAGCATTCGGCATTCGGTTTTCGGCGTTGGTTTTTGGCGTCCGAACTAACCAAATGGTTTTCAACTTTTTATGACTGGTTTTACTTCTGGGCACATTTAAATAGTTTTTCATCAAAAACACTTCAAAAACCACCTTTCGTTTTTTTCGTTTGATAAAAACCATGTGAAACGGCATTAACTTGGCTAGCCGCGGTTTTTACTTAAATGAAGTGGTTTTCGATTCTTTTTGTGTGGGATTTGTTTTTGAATGTATTTAAATGGTTCTCCAATCAAAACATCATGAAAACCACCTTTCGGTTTTGTCTTTTGGTGAAAACCACCCGTGTACGGTGTTGACTTGGTCAACCGTGGTTTTTACCTTAACGACGTGGTTTTCAACTTACAAAGCTTGTTTTGACATCAAAATACATTAAATAAGTGTTTTATATACTTATTTTTACTTTGGAGAACTTTGCATTTTTCGGTCGGGTTTCAGCGCCGGTCAGCTAGGCCATGGTTCTGGGCTAGCCATCTACCCAGCGATGGTAGATTTCACCCATGCATGGGTAAGTGATCCCGGGATTCCAGAATCATGCCACCCAGCAATGGGAAGATCTTCCCATCGATGGGTAAGCAGTCCCTCAACGAAACTGATTTCCAGAACCATGCCAAACAGCGATGGGAAGTTCTACCCATCGCTGTTAAAGCCTTGGTGCAACATTACCACAAGGCAGAATGCCCTTACCCAGCGATGGGAAGCTTTACCCATCGATGGGAACCCAGCGATGGGAAGGCTTAACCATCGATGGTTAGGCATGACCGTTGCGAGTCATTTAAGGCTGATTCTTTCCTTATTTGAAAGTCAACCTCCCACCCAGCGATGGGAAGCATCTACCCATTGATGGGTAGGTAACCGTTGGCTTCAAAACTGAAGGAAAATTGGCTTACCAGCGATGGGTAAGTTCCAAACATCGATGGGAAGCCAATATCCTGCAGATCCCAAATTTATTCAATCCCTTAAATCAAGCCAATCACCCCTTTAATGCATTGGTCCGTTGGAGCCTTTTTTGGCACTATAAAAAGGGGGGCTTTTCTCACCAATTCACTTCACAATATTCATATTATCATTGCTTTCAAACAACATCATTTTTCATAGCTTTCTAGAGCCAATTTGTGAAGTTTGAGTTGTTCTTGAGCGTATACAGTTTACTCAATATCTACTCTTAAGGAGAGTCTTGTTCTTGAGTGTCTTAGTGTTGTATACAGGTTAAGGGAAGCTTGTTTCCCTTGGTTGTACGAAGGAAAGGTATTTTCCTTCGGGTTGAAGTCTTGGAGTGCGGTATCTCCGAGCAAGGTTGTTGAGGCTCGTGGGACTCGAGTTCTCAGGTTGTAACGGTTTGTTAAGCACCCGTAAGCTTAACGGAAGTAGTGTAGCTCGAGAGAGTCTCTCGGGAGACTGGATTAGCCACACGTTGTGGTGAACCAGTATAAATCTTGGTGTGCTCCCTTTACGCTTTCTACGCTCTTTACTTTTCACGTTCTTAATTTTTTTATTCCTGCGACTTCTACGATCAAACGCTATTCACCCCCCCTCTAGCGTTGGTCACTTATTCTAACAAGAGAGAGAGCAAAGTAGGAGTATTATTAGCTTTAAATCAGATACTTTACAATGAGAAGACTTTGGCCTATTTATAAATTCAACGATATTACTAAGTCAATCCTCGTGACGGATATTTGTCGTCTAGTAGACGTCACCTGGTACTCATAGTCTAATCCTTTTCATCTAGTCGTTATCATCCAGTCCCTCAGGACCGGCTCATAGGGGGGACAGACAGCCCGACCGGACCGGGCCCGTAATTTAAAGGGTCCCAATTCTCTTTTAAAAATACGAGGGAGTATTTGTGGATGAAGGGAGTTTATTTGTGGACGAAGGGAGTATATAGATATTACAAGCCCATTGCTCCATTAAGCCCAAAATCCAAATAAAAGATCAGCCTACTTTATACGTTGCTGGCGCCGCTGCCTTCGGGAATCAGAGAGACACAAAAATCAGCCTTCTACCTTCGATCGACCCGTCGGAAATCAGCCTCACCTTCGTGGCCAGTTGCTGGTTCTTCTCCCGCCAGACGCCGCCAGCACTCCAGGTATTTCACTTACTCTTGAGTCTCGCCAATGTCATGCTTTCAGTTTCAGCTTTCTTTTATAAGTTTTATCCGTTGGCTTTACATCCTTTACTCATACTATCTTAGAAATTTAATCATCTAAAACAATTGCAAGTTAGATTTCTTCAATTATAATTTCTCTAATAAGTAAAAGAAAATGTTTGGATTGTGATTTCAGCTCTGCACTTCTGGGTTTCTTTTTCTATTAAAACTGCCAGATTTTAGTTCAAATCTATCCATTACTATCGCTTCAATTCCATCATATTTTCAGCTTTTTCGTTGTGAAGTTTTGGGTATTTGAGTTTGTCTCAGTTTCGAGTCTTAAACGACTATATATTTGTTTGTTCAAATCTTGAACATTTGGTGATTTATATTTTCAATTGACTGCAGAGCAGTTGCAATTAATCTGTTACTACGATAAAGATTTTTGTACTTCATATTTTTCATACTCTTATTTTTCTTTTTTCACTTGAATTGCTTGGAAGTTTAGGTTATAGGTTTTCGCTGGAAGTTTTTTTGGGCTAATGTCATTTTCTATTTTTCGTTGTAACTTTGTCTTACACTTTTTTAGCTGCAAATGTTTTATGTTCTTCAATTGTTTGACTCAGGCCTAACTCTAACAGTTTAACTTTGATTTTGCAGCAAATGTTTAGGTTCTGTTTGTAAAGTTTTATTAGTGTTGTAATGTGTCATAAAGTATTTTAATTTTAATTGTAGTCTATGGAGGAAGATTTGGTCACTGCAATAAATAATTGTCAATTGCTATTTTGTTAATTCATATTCATTCTTCATTTAATTATTTTAGAATATTAATTAGGATTATTCTTAGAGTATATTAAATGTTAATTATTTTAGAATATTCTTTTTCGTTTATTTTCCCTTTATTTTGCAGATATTTTTGTTTGTTATTTTGCAGACTTTTATTTTCCACTCGTTTTTACCTTTAGTTTTGGTTCTTTTTCTTAAAATGGTACCCGAGTTTTATCTGGTTTGAGTGAGGTGATGGTAGAATTCATTTGTTTGTCAATCCACTAACTCTTTTGAATGATGTTTAATATGAATCCCAACAGGTTCTGATCACTAAAAAAAGGGAAGGTATACCGGGACAGCTTTTCTCAAAATATCAATATAATGGACAAGGGAATACCAATTAAAAGATAAAATACATATTTTAGGAACATAAACATAAATTTCAAATTATTAGGCATAAGTCCTCTAGGGTCATTTTTTGTGTGTCGGCCCATGCCATTAAATTCTTAGGACTGGTCTTGCAGTCCTTATCATCCGGTTGCTGTCCTCCCATCACTGTCATTCGGTCCGAGCCGAGAAGAAAGGAGCCCGAGGTCCGAGCCAAGCTCGTCCCTATCGAGTCGAGGCCAAAGACCGAGCTCGTCCACTTCTGGGGCCCTCTTCCAAGCTTACCTGGACGTGGGGTCCAGCTGTCGGTCAGACACTAGGCTGATATGGGATTATTCTCCGTCATATTTATTATTTACATGGTTATTTTAAATTTTTTTAAAAATATTTTATTAACTGTTTGATAGGAGTAAAATAAAACAGTCAACTCACGGCTGCATGTTGTAAAGTATTTTTAGATTATCTCAAAACATGTTTTAAGATATCAACAACGAAAATTGATTTTTTAGAAAAAAACTTTTTTTCTTACCAAAAATTAAAAAATGTGATGTGAAGGGAAATTATTTTCCCTTGTAAAATAATTTTTTGAAAATATATTTTGTTTTCCCAAACCAAATGGACCCATAAAGTAAAATTTTAGATGTAGAATTACAATTTACAAAGGACAATGCAGAATTAATTGAAAGAATGTGAGAGGCATATTTATCCGGGACGAAACCTGCGATCAGCGCCTTCATCGCAACGGGAAACCTGCGATCTGCGCCTTCACCGCAACGGGAAACCTGCGATCTGAGCTCCACTGCTAAGTCGTTCATGTTAGGCTCTCTCTCTTTGCTCTGCAATTTTGTTATTGACAACTCTATTAGCACAATGACTTATTGATTTCTTTTGGATTAGGGATGTTATGTCATTTGCTTCTGTTTAATTGCTAAGTGTTTGATTAAATGTCTGAATGAATTGCTGAATGCGGTGTATTAGATGTAATTTTAAATGCATGAAAAGAAATAAAATGTTGGGCTGCTTCACGAAATGAAACCTAAATATGACGTTTTTGTCACGATTTTCTTGTTGAGAAGCTTTTTCTCTTATTCATCGTCTTTCTTGAAGATATTAGGGAAAGAAAATGCAGGGAGAATTGGGAAGTGAAGATTATTTATGAAAAAATGTTTAAACTCAATGAATTAACTTTAGATATTGCACAAACTCATAAACTGTGATTTTTATGAATTTGGATTCAGTGAATACTACGGAGTAATGAATATACAGAGTATGTGAATATGATTTTAAATATTATTCAATTTTGATTTTCCTTTACTTTTTCCAAGGTAAAACCAAACTGTGCGAACCTATGTCATCTGTCTTTTTGTATTTGACCCTGGGATTTTTGAAAACTGTCTCTCTATCTTTTCTTGGTAGGGGTCAGGTCTGCGTACCCCTACCCAGACCCCATTTGTGGGATTGTAGTGGGTTGCTTGTTGTTGTTGTTGTCAAACCAACTCATAACTAGAATGGTTTAGTTCTTTTATTTTGGATATTGTAAAATTGAATCATTCAACTGCTGTATTACAGAGTCAAGTCTTATCATGGGCATAGAAGGGGAGAAAGATCCTTTGAAGGATATTGAGTGGAAAAGTATTACTGAAGTAACTGAACCTTCAAAAACTGATCCCAGCGCAGGACCAACAGTGAAGAAGAGGCTTCCTAAAAAAATAAGGCAAATCCCAGAGTGCTATTTTCTTCCAAGAAAATCCATACCATCTGCTATAGCTTTTTACGGTTCCTTTATTGCTGCTGGAATCGGTGCTGGGATGCTCCTAGAAGTGTGGATCAACAAGAAGGTAAAAGGTATGTGTGTGTATGCTACTTTCTGCTCTAAATTCTTTTTAGTTGAGGATAACCCAATGGGTTTGGCTTCTTTAATTGAAGGATTTAGGGTGTGTTTGGTTAGCTGTAGGATTTAGTGCCCGTTTGGTAAGAGTTTTTCTGCTGAAGTGATTCCCTCTATTGAATTTCGGGGAAGAAAAGCTTTTGGTAACATCCATTTCGCCAGAAATGGCTACCGAATGGAGCTTTAGACATTTTTATATGGGGGAATCATAATCTTCAAATCTTTAGCTTATTTCAATCATATATATGATATGAAGTATCTCTCTCTCCCTCTCTCTAAATATTATTGAAGCATATAGAACACGCTTTCTCATACCCCATATTTGAAAACAAATTGCATTATCCATATCTGTTACTGCACATTCATAACCAACCTAGGGTGTGACTTTTGAAAAGTACAATATTTATTCACTTTTCTGACAATAAAAATAAAAAACACCTCTCTTATGTGCGTAAGTTCTTTTAGTTTCTGAAAACAAAAACACAAAATTTAAGGGTCCGTTTGGTATACGGAATTGATGGAATTGGAATTGAAATTCCATGGGATTCAATTCCATAGAATTGAATTCATCAAATCAAATTCATTTTTTGCACTACCAATTCCAAATCCACATAATTTTTGTGCTACCCAACACCAAAAAATGGAATTGAACTCCTCAATTCCAATTTCATAGTTTGTATTCCGTGTACCAAACGGGGCCTAAAATTATTTGCAGCGGGAATTTCTATTTTAATTGTTTTTTTGGAACCATGTATTTGATTTGGGCATGGTTCGTGTATTTTTATAATACTTGGTGAATTTTATGTGAGCTTAAATCACCATGTGCAAACCAGGCTTACCGACACATGTTTATTTTTTTTAGAAATTGAAAAAAAACAATTTTTTTTCTTTCTGAGAAGTGAAAACATAAAACACACAGTGTTACCACCAAACCAACCTGCTTTGAGCTAATTGCTGATTGAATGTTTGCAGAGGATGGAGGAGTGATCTGGGAATTCGGCAAATGAAATCTGCGTTATATCCATTTCTGGAACGCCTCAAACTTTACATATCGAAAGAATTTCCGTAGTTGGGTTCTTCAAAGTGAGGGCAAGTTATATGCCAATCTTCTATTGGTATATTTACATCCTCTTGATAAAACATGAGACACATCTTATATCTTGTTGAACTGATATTATATGCTCTGCTTTAACTATCTCTTACCCAACGTGGAGAAGTGTTCTCGCTTCATATGGAACCCAATTTTGGGTCTTTTTTCTAAAAAATGATCTTATTTTTCTACTACCCCGTCCCAGATTACTCGTCCTGTTCAAATTTTGTGAGTCAATCTGGAAATTTTTTTATTTTTTACTCTGTGTTACATGAAAATTGCATTGCCAGTCAGTGACAGGGCTAGATTTATCTAAAAAATGGTTGTATTTGATATAGGGCAAGTTTGGGAATAGCTTTAGCGATTAGCGTTAGCGTTTTGAAAAGGCTATCTACGAGCAGCGTTTAGCGTTAGCGTTTCCAAAGTAATCTGCACCGTTAAAATTTTATCCAAAACACTAAAGCTAATCTCTAACGTTATTCCCAAACAGGCCTATAGTGGCCCATTCGCACCAAATGGTTATCATTCTTAGGTGTGCCAAAAGATTCAATCTCACTAAATAAAGGAGACAGGTTAGATTCAATTTCGATATTTTCATATTCGAGTTTGGTTCATTTCGGATTCAGTTTGGGAAATAATTGTTCTTGACCTAGTATTGGAAGTTTGGAGTTTACTTAATAATGTTTTGATGTTTATACTACATATTAACATTGTCATTCGTATAAATATTTATCCGATAGTATAAATATCAAGAGCCTATGAAAATATTTTCATTCGTATCAGGATTTGAGAAAACATAAAACTTACAAACTAATTCTAGACCCGCGAAAAAATTCAAATAAAACATGTATGTGCCAAAATACTGTAATATTTTACTTCTGGTAAAATTTAATAGTGATAAAAATAATTAAAAATCAAGTACACTAAAGGGACATGCATGCTTTGTAACATTAGACAAAACACCACTCAAGCATACTCCAACAACAATTATATTATTTTTTTTATCGATAAAGGCAATAGATTATATTTTGGCCAATTTTTTACTTCCTAGTTTTGTTTTGTCCAATCGCTCATACTTAGTGTCGCGATCTGATTTTCCTTTTGATACACACATTAATAATCAGTCACAAGGCTAAATGACATTTTCGGTACATATTCCGATAGTTAATTCAGTTTACCACACAACAATGGCAAATTGATATATTTTTTTAATGAAAATTTTAATTGCTTTCGTAAATTTAAATATTCTTAAAATATATGCTCATAATTTGTTGGGTTGATCAGGATCTGATACACTTGGTCATTAGTATGCATTGATGTAATTATCTAGTTTTTTCTTTATTTTTTCACTAATTTGATAAAATAATTTAAATATGTCACCTCTAATTTTGTAAAATGTTTATAATAGTTTTCAAAAAATATGATTTTAATTTTTTCAATTCCATACTAATTTTTAATAAAGTAAAAATTAAAATAACTTTGGTAAAATATCCCAAACTGCAATGAAATCTTCATTTTGAGATGGAGAGAATAGGAATTTACGGGATATATTTAATTTGGGATGGAGAGAGTATTTCTTTTAAACAAATTTTAGATACACATTTTTTAGTTTTCAATTTTTTTCTTAAATATCAAACTGTTATTATATTTTAGGAATAATTATAAAATAAATTGAATTAAAAATAATTTCATTTATACACTAAAATTTTTCAAAATAATATTATTGCAACATCAAAACTTTATTTTAAAATTAATTTTGAAATCAATGGAATTAAAAATCATTTAAATTAAGTATTGTAAAATGTTGCATTAATTTCTTTTTGGGACATAAAGTACTCCCTATTACATTTGTGAAACGAGTGATTAGAAATGCTTGGTTCACAAACAAAATGGTCACAAATCTCAGAAATTTACTATTTGTGAACGTTAATAAAAAATGAAGTAGTCTAAAATAATTTTAAAATGAGATTTTAAACCATAAATGGTAACTTTGTGAATTTTGTGATCACTTTATTTGTGAACCCAGCATTCCTCACCGAGTGATAGTCAAATAACCGCAAAGTTAATTCTTCTTGGTAAACGCAAAGTTGATTTATTAACGTCCAAAATCCACGATTTATACCGTACAACCGGCTGTACGTTCGTCGTGTATAATCGACGTCTAATTTGGGCAAAATCCAAATGAGGGATGGAGCATCGGTGATGGCAACCAGGAATATAATCGAAGAATGATGGTGCGATGGGATGGAGTGATTGAGCACCCGTGACTAGGAATGGGGTCGAAGGAACGATGGAGCATCAAGACCACGACGTTTTATCGACCATGAAGACTGCGTCTAGAAAACCCTAGCTTTAGCCGGCGTTACTTTGAGGTCTGGGCCAGGGCAGGAGAAGAAAAAATGTTGAGAGGCTTCACCTAGGTATTAACTTGCTTGAGAATGAACATTACTGTATTTGAGAATGAAAACTACATTGTTTCAGAATGAACACTACGTTATTCGTAACTGAATATTATAATTGTCATTGAACAAATGTATGAAAATGAATGTTACGTTGCTTTAGAATGAACACTGTATTGATTCAAAATGAGTATCACATTATTTTAAAATTTCAAAATGAGTATCACATTATTTTAAAATGGATACACTTTTACACCCAAATGAAAGTTTGTGTTTTGTACAAAAATGAGTATTCCTTTCTATTTATATAAATATTCAATATCTTTTCTGAAATATGTGGTCAAGTTTGAAAACATTAATAAAAAGTCAAACAAAAAAGTTAATTTTAGAACAGAGAATATTAGTTTATTCCAAAATGAGTACTATCAGGTTGTACCTTACTTCTTGTACAACCGACTCTATCATATACTCCAAATCAATTAATAAAAGGAATAAAAGTGCTCAAAAAAAGGAATACTACATAAAAGGGAATGTTCTATTTTAGTTTTGAGTAAATTCTATAAAAGGTGCCCAGTTATAGGCCATTTTCCATATTTAAACCCGACGTATCAAATATCAATAAATTAGTCTCCAATTATTAAATTTTTTTCCACGAATGATCCTCTGTTAACATTCTCGTTAAAAATATGGATAAAATTGTAAATTCACACTTCTCCCTCTCCTCAATTAAGCTTCCTCCTCCTCTTGTACTCCTGAAAAACAATATAATAATTGGGGACTAAATTATTAATATTTGATATGTGAGGACTAAATCCTATTGCCCAACCGCAAAATGCGCCATAAGCGATGCAAGAGCTACTCACCAAAAAACCCATAGCCACCACAGCAGTCTCATCGCTCAAATCTTTTCTTTCCCCTATCTCTCCCATGATTCCCTTTCTCTACCGATTTCCAAGAGTCCAAAACAAGCCCTTAGAGCATGAACTGGAAATACTCTTGAAGTCCTGGGGCTTCAAAATTTCTCTCTCTGCCACGTCAGCTTTAACTTACCTCATAGATTCACAGGAAATGGGTTTGAAGCCCCGGGGCTTCAAACTGGGGCTTCAAACCTTCATTTTTTACATTTTTAAATATACATCTTCTAAATTTAAATTAATAAATTTAAATTAATTTATTATTTAAATTAATCGCAATGAGAGTAGTGCATTAAAAAAATTACATTCATTAAAAAAATATTACATTCATAAAAAAAATTATTAAAAAAATTACATTCATTTAAAAAAATTACATTCATAAAAAATACATTCATAAAAAAATTACATTCATTAAAAAAACACTACATAAAAAAACAACACTACAAAGAAATTACTAATTATTCGAGCGACTAAAGATATGTTCGATCAAATCTGCCGTTAGTGCATTGTGAATCTCTCGGCTTCGAATTTCTTGGCGGTTTCTTCGTTTCTTTTCTTCGTTGATTTCTTCGTACATAGGCACCTTCTCATCCGGGTTATATTGACAAATTGCAGTCCCGTTGTCCTCTATGATCATATTATGAAGAATAATACATGCGTACATGATATTCCTCATTTTCGTTTGAGAATAACATTTCGACGGACGATCTAGAATGTGCCATTTACCCTTCAAAACCCCAAAGGCTCGTTCAATATCTTTTCTCGCCGCCTTTTGAGCTTTTTTGTAGGTCTGGCGTTTAGGACCTATTGGTTCGGAGAGGGATTTGAAAATCGTGGAATAATCTGGATATATTCCATCGGCCAAATAATATTCACGCTTGTAAAGCGTTCCTCTAAGCTCAAAAGAAGAGTCTGGTGCGGTCTTGCCCTTAACCCCATGGCAACTTTCCATCGCCTACCGCCTCCACACTCTGCTATTTCCATCACCTTTCTCGTCTGAACCACGCCGTACTCTCCTCCACCGGAGTTGGTCTGTGTAGTTTGGGTAATTTGTCTCTTGAGCGTACTAGTCGGGCGTCGAGGTCATGGGTTGCTTTGAGGCATGAGGGGCCCACAAAGTGTGGGTGGGAACTGTTGCCGAGGGGTCGAAAGGGGCGGAAAATGGTGCCGAGGCAGGCGAGCAGAGCGGCAATTGTTTAGAGGAATGACCAGTGGCAAGGTTGGAGAGGAGACAGAGGGGCGGCACTGATGCCCCGAAGAGGGGATTGGACGGAGCTCCTGATTTGCTGACGATTCCCGACGTGGGGCCTAGAAATTTCTAGAAGCTGGTGAAGAATGGTTTCGAGGGTGTTTCTCAACTCAAGCAGTTGTATAGAGACAAGGTATTCTCAAAATGACACTTTAAACATACTCTTCATATTACTATTGTTGTTTATGTGGATTACATCTTGGGACTCGTTCAGATTCCGCAGCTATTTCTTCACTCAAACAGTACCTAGATACTACGATTAAGGACTTGCATGGGTATTGCTCATTATTGTCTTGGGTTTGAACTCACTTATACTTCTGCTGGCATCATCATCCTTTCTCAACGCAAATTCCCCTAAGATTTGCTTGCTGAATATCATTGTCAACATGCAAAAGTAGTGAAGACCCCTCTTCCTCAAAACACCAAATTTCAACATGGTGGGTCTGCTCTTTGTACTGACCCTAGCCTTTACCGCAGTTGATAGGGAAATTAAATTTTCTCATGTATACTCGCCCTGACATTTCATATTCAATTCGGTACAAATTCTAAGCCAATTTATGCAGACTCCTGATGACTCTCATATGAAGGGTGCCCAACATCTCCTTCATTACCTTCTTGGTACTATTGATCTGGGCATACTTTTGAAAGGTTTGGACAAACTCTCTCTTCATGCTTTGTCTGACTCAGATTGGGCCTCTTGTCTTTTTTCAAGACGATTTGTCACAGACAATATTGTTCTTCTTGGTGGTTCACCCATTTCCTGGAAATCTAAGAAATAACAAACTGTTTCCAAGTCTTCATCAGAGGCTGAATACAGAGCTATGTCCCAAGTTGCTTCAGAAGTTACATGGCTGGTTCGTCTTCTTGAAGAACTACGTGTGTCCAACTTTAAGCCCATTACTTTGCACTGTGACAATCAATCTACTTGACACATTGCACGTAATCCAGTTTTTCATGAGCAGACAAAGCACATTGAAATTGATTGTCATTTGACTAGAGAGAAGGTCCTTGAGGGCCTCATCGAGCTTTCCTACTTGCCTACCGCTAATCAATTGGCAGATGTTCTTACCAAAATCCGCCCGCTGAACAATTTCAGAAGCTTCTGGCGGCAAAGCTGGGTATGGTTTCACCTCCACCCAGCTTGCGGGGGGCCGGGGGGGTGAAGAAGAGTGCCACAAACGCCAGCTGTACACTATCCAGTTGTAATCTGTAACTAATTTCTGTTGTTTTCCTTATCTTTCGCTGAGTTGGTTTTTCCTTTGGGCTGCATATATATAGTAGTCTTTTTGTTTGTACTAGGGCAGAATTTTCCATTTCCAATAATAAACATTTGTTCCTCTTCATCTCTCTCTTGATTCTCTGAAGCTTTAACATCGAGAACAATATAAAAGTTGCCGGAACATGCTCGAGAGAACGTGAGTCTATATAAATGGTGTATTGTATAATAATATACCAAAGATATTTTTGTCATAAATTTAAAAATAGTTCACCAGTTTTAAAATTTATTGATTCCAAATTTGATATTTAAAACATTTTTACATGCTATGATTTTTTTTAAGTAAACTATTATAATGGCACCTGCTGGAAAACAACAGTGGTTTGCGAAAATACTTATGTTATACTGTAGAATAAAATTTTTGAAAATTCATTGAATCCAAATTTGATATTAAATATATTTCTAAATGTACGTGAAATATTATTTTCGATAAAATTTTTTTTATCAAGAGCCTATGAAAATATTTTCATTCGTATCAGGATTCGAGAAAACATAAAACTTACAAACTAATTCTAGACCCGCGAAAAAATTCAAATAAAACATGTATGTGCCAAAATACTGTAATACTACCTCCGTCCCATTGTTTTTGTCCAGTTTTGACTTTTGGAACTGTTCATCTAAGCACTTTGAATCATCAAATTCTCTCAATGTGTAAGCCTAAAAATAGTTATGTGTGATCTTGTTTGATTCGTCTTAACATATAGATTATTAATATATAATTTTATAATTTTTTAATATACAAATTACAAAATAAAATGGATTAAAGAAGTGCATTGGATGATGTGCCAAAAGGTAAGTGGACAAAGACAGTGAGACAGAGGGAGTATTTTACTTCTGGTAAAATTTAATAGTGAAAAAAATAATTAAAAATCAAGTACACTAAAGGGACATGCATGCTTTGTAACATTAGACAAAACACCGCTCAGGCATACTCCAACAACAATTATATTATTTTTTTTATCAATAAAGGCAATAGATTATATTTTGGCCGATTTTATACTTCGTAGTTTTGTTTTGTCCAATCGCTCATACTTAGTGTCGCGATCTGATTTTCCTTTTGATACACACATTAATAATCAGTCACAAGGCTAAATGACATTTTCGGTACATATTCCGATAGTTAATTCAGCTTACCACACAACAATGGCAAATTGACAATGTTAATATGTAGTATAGTTGATGGATGGATCAATATGTTTCCTTAACCATGACCAAACATTTTTCGACAAAATTCTGCAGAAGGGATGCATAGGCAGAAGGGAAATTTCGGTAATGGTCTACATGAGGAGATGTACCGAAGTTGAATGACAACACGTCCCTCCCATTCTTTCTTTGCTCGTCGATAAAAAATTCAACAGACTGAAATGGAATGACCGTGTCTGCAGTACTGTAAACATAGAGCTGAGGACAGAGGGGCTGCTCATTCACAAGAGTAGATATGATCTTTGCCAACCTTCTGTTAAACAGAAAGAAGAAGTATAAAAACTAGTCCAGTTTAAAAGCCCCTAAATAAACTTCTGTATTTTGGGAATGTTTCACATAGTCCTCTTTGATCAGGTTGGTTAGGTGTAGTATTAGTATTAGTAGTAGTAGTAAGTGTAGTAGTAGTAGAAGAAGAAGAAGAAGAAGAAGAAGAAGAAGAAGAAGAGGAAGAGAATTTCAAGATTCGTTTTGAGTTATTACCTGTTTTCACTTGGCAAGTTCAGAATAAATGAGAAAAGTTTTTCAAAGCCGTCAAAGAGCAATGTTTCCATCAAAGAGGGCTTCTTTCCTTGTATTGTTGAGGAACCATGTTCCACCTCTCCGGGCAATACAAAAGAGCTGCGCTTCTTCAGCAATGCTGCAGTAAAGCCTGCTGCCCAAACCTGCCGCAAATTAACAGCCCAAACCACTTGGAGTAAAAAATATTATCATGTTACTATATTACCAAGCAAGACCCCCAACCTGAGAATAGTTTAATTTTATTACAGAACTGAAAAAGCACCACAAGAGGTTCTATTCCCTTTCATGTTTTGGTTAGACCGAAAATTCCCCTATCCTCCCCCCTCCCCAACCCCAGCCCACCTAAAGAGGATTAATAATGTTTCCACAATTCAGTAAAAGTATGGACAAACTGACCGGTCTTAGGTGGAGGTTCTTTACCAAATACCAACTGAGCAACCCTCACTTGTCAAGTATTGACAAACACACTATATTGTTCTTATCGAGCAAGTTCTTCTAACCTCAATAAAAGTTAGAACAAAGAAGTATACTCCATAAAAGAAAATTATCCAACCAATTTGCATGTGAATATGTGACATGGGACGTGATCTATTGGTCTTCAAAAATGTGATCATATTTTAAGATCTCATCATAATCTTTCTAGCCTTGTGTATGTGAATCGTTATGGTCTGATCAGTCTTTTTGTTTTGATATTGTCTTTGCAATATAATATCTTGCCTAGTTTGGTTTGGTATGAATCTTTCTAGTCTTGTCAGGTCTTAAGCTCTTGGGACTAGTCTACTCTGAATATTTCTTGTCTGGTTTGGTTTAGTCTGTGTAAAATAATTTTACCAATTATGGTTTAAATTCTCTTTTTAAAATTATTTTAAACTACTTTATTTTTTATTGAAGTTCACAAATAGTAAGTTTGTGAGATTTGTGACCATTTTGTTTGTGAACCAAGCATTTCCCAATAAGATTTACTCTAGTAATAAGTAATAACAAAAAAAGGTGAAGAAAACACTGCCTCACTCAATGAGATGTACACATTAGAATCAAGTATATAAGATTAATTAAATACTTTCTTCGGCATACATAATACACCAGTTTGTACCTTGGACAAGTAGAAAGTCCAAACTCCCAACTGTTATAATATACTCCGTATGCAGTAAGCATGGGAACTTGATGAATGTTTTTTTATTGAAAAAAAGTAGTCTGATTTGGATCTTCTTTAGATATACTCTGATCCCATATCTTTCTAGTTTACTCTAAATGTTTGAGGTTTGGTCTGAATCTTTGATATTCATGGTCTAGTAGAACATCCCATAACGGACATCCAAAAATTTGATTGTCTCGAACTCATAAAGATATACGAGATTACGAGTAAATACCATAGTTTTGAAAGGTGATCGCCTCAGGCGTCCGGGCGACCTTCTACCACCAGGCGAGGTGTTGTTCGCCTTTCTCACCTAAGTCGCTTGCTTCTCTCGCCTCAATCGTCGCCTTAGGCGTTTGCTTTTCTCGCCTTACTGTAGTTTGGCTTCTGCTATGGGCCTTTTAAAAAATGGGCTGGCATTTTTTAAGGAAATGGCTAGCATCTTAAACGCGACTCATTTACACCCTAGCGTGCTACACCTACCAGAATCCAGTAAATCGACACAACTCTACCTCGTCTACTCTGGTCTCATTGGCAACTCAGGTCTCATCTCCTCTCTCTCTCTTAGGCATCTCTCATCAGCTCTCTCTCTTCTCTCTGTTTCCTTTTGCAATTCTTCTGCCGCCTACTCTTTTACCATATTTTTTATGCTTCAGATATTTAGCTTACTTCTCTGGGGATAATGATTTTGAACCTCTTCTTCCATCAAATATGATGGAAAATATGGATTTCTCTTTAAGCGATGATGATTACGATTAAGCTTTGAGAAACATGCGTAGTAACTACTCTAATTGTTTTGTTTAACATGCACGATTTGCTTGGGATTGACACTATTAATTGCACTGCACTATTTATTTTATGTATTTGTGTGTATGCCCCAAGTTTGCCTTTTCACCGCCCGCCTCTCGCCTCACCTTTTGCCTTAAATAAGACCCTCTCGCCTGCCTCTCTCTTTTTGCCTTTCAAAACTATGGTAAATACATAGGACATGATGTGCAATAAAACAAAAAAAACAGGTACAATGTTTCAAATCTATTTTACAATGCACCTATAATTTGTTTGACTAATGCTCGTTGAAAAGGGTTCTGAGGAGGAGGATAAATGAAAATTTACAAACCTAATATATCATGGACAATACTGCTTCTCAGCATCCCCAAATTTACAGAAGAAAGGAGCATTCACTGCTACGGATTTTCAAACCAGATGATTCTATTTTTTCTCAAACATGCAAAAGGTCTTATGCGATGTTTTCTCTATTTTCTATGGAAAAAACATTATCTTCTTCTTCTTCTTCTTATCAGTTACAAGCAATAGATGAAGTGCGCTTTTGAACTTTGAGGAGCCAGAATGGTCGGCGATGCAAACCACAGAATACATTTAGCACATATATGGACTTCAAAAACAAACCTTGGGGTCTATATGTGGGTCTCCTCCTGAATCAACAACGCATCCCTTGATCTTGTCCAATACATCCTTTCGATTCCTCCAATTGTCAAGAATGGCACCATATCTGCAGAGGAGACAAACTCAAAAGGGTAAATTTGTAAGACACACCCCCAATCTAAGGCAAGAGAGTTAATCATAACCATTAACTCAATCCCTTCATATTATGATTATGACTATATGTGCCTCATTTGTGAATGAAACAGTGATATCAGAACATATACTGGTAAGACCAAATGAAAATCAGGAGCCCAATAAATCAACCTACGCAAGCCAGCCGGTATTGCTGAAAGTATGGAAGATCAAGACCCTTTCCCTTCCGTCCTTCTCTGACTGTGACAGCCACGAAGCCAGCTCACTAGCCATGGATGAAATCCTCTCCTCGAGTTTCCGGGCTAAATCGAAGGAAAGGACATCTCTCACGGAAGCTACAAACGTTACAGAATGAATACCCATGGACTTATACAGCTCAATGTACCTTCTCAGGTGCTTAGGCTTGGCTCCTAGCCAACCCAGTAAGACCACAGTCACCACAGGCCCATTACTTCCCAGACATCGAATTCCCCGCCCCTTTTCTCCGTCCGGAGCAAAATGCCAATCGAAGAGCTTGTCTCTGGGACCCCAGAAGATGCGCGCAAAAATAGGAGAGGAAATTATGGGATTCAGAAGAGAAGAACGGGAAACCATTGGGGGTGAGTGTGGGAAGGTGGGAATTGAAAATAATGCGTTCCAGGGTTTGCCATTGTAGATGGAGAGTGACAGACGGGAGGTTGGAATTGGACGGAAACGATGTGGAATTGTTGAAATATGTTTGGGGGAAAGGCTATGAGAAGGGGTTCGGAGGAAGAGAGCTACGGAGAGGGGGCGGTTTGAGGAGCCGAATAATCTTACGGTGGTTTCCATCGCAGCCGGCGACGTTGTTCAGTGACTAGCGGGAGTGCGCTGTTTCACTTTGACGGGAGTCAGTAAAAACGTATTCTCATGTTCAAAAGCACTTATTTTCCTAAATTAGTCTTTAAAATGAATTAATTAATGAGATCGTACTCATTAATTGAAAATAGTTAAAACGGTGTTAAAACGACATTAAAATTTATACTAATTTTCCAAATTAATCATATATAATTTGATATTTTTTCAAATTAGTCTAATTTAATGCAAAAAATCATTTAATATGAAAATCGAAGCAGAATTCTTCCCTTTTAACTGATTCACGGTGTTAGAGTGAAGTCACGAGACCTTTTTTTATGAGACTTTATTTTCAAAAATTGACTAATTTGGAAAACAGTTGATTAGAAATGTTCATTTTAGAAATTAAGTATATGTTTTAATGTCGTTTTGAATCCATTTTGATGGCAGTTTATCGGGGGACTAAACTGGGCATTAATTTTAATTAACGAGTACCATATCGATAATTAGTTCATCCTAGGTACTAATTTGGAAAAACACATAGTTATTGAGTACAATTTTGAGAATTTACTAACCACTTTTAAAATAAATAGGAGTACTTAACTTTTTTTCCTCTTGACCGCACAAACCAGCCCTTTACGATCTAAACTATCGCTCGGACCCCTTCCTAGTCTCAAGCACTATCACCGCCCTCCTTCTTAGCTCTATTCCAGTTGCGGCTGTCGTCGCTGTTAAATATGTCAAGTTATATTACATATTTAATAATATTATTATTTATGGTAGATTCCATATTGTATAGGATCTCTCATTAATGTTAGTTTCCTTATTCTTAACCCTCCTACATGTATATAAAGGGAGATGAATATACTGTAAATTCATCATTGGAAATACATAATTCTTCATGTTATCAGAGTCAACTCTAGGCTAATTCCGAACCACCTCCCCTCTTCCTCTTCCTCTCGGCGCAGCCCTCTTCTGCTCGCCGGATTTTTCCCCTTTCTTTTCCACCGATGAAAGAATCACCGGTCATCTCCTCCCTCCCTCTCTCACCATGTCTTCAGAAAAATCCCCCTCTTCTTGAACTTCCACTACACCTACTCCTCATCTCGCCTTCACGACGGTCTCCAACGTCGAACTAAGGGTTCCCATCACTCTCAGTTTTTCGGAACCAAATTACAAGAAGTGCAGTCGTCTCTTCCTTCTTCTGGTCAGACACTTTAATCTTGAAGGTTTCATCACCGGTGAGAAAACCTCTGCCGGAAAAGATGATGTTGAATGGCTTCAACTCGACGCTCTCATTTAAGGATGGATTCTTTCAACCGTCAACGATGAGGTTTCTGATCTCATCATCTCTTCCACCACATCTGCGGCAGATTTGGAAAGCCGTAAATAACTTGTTTCATGACAACAAGGCAGCCAGAGCAATGCAATTGGAGCACCAATTCTACAACACTACCAAAGGCCCGTTCACCATTCACACATAGTGTCAAACTCTTCAGAATATTGCGGATTGGCTAGATGATGTGGACGCCCCGGTCACCGAAAATGGGCTCGTTCTCCAAACCCTACGTGGCCTCCCGGATGACCTTGGAAAGCAAGCCTCCTTCCTTCAATTTCAGAAACCACCGCCGACGTTTATGGAAACGAGATCAGCTCTTCTTCTCTTGGAGCAACAACGTCGGCCCCTTGTCCCCACCGGCGAAGGAGGCATGGCTATGGCGGCGACCATTCCAGGTGGAGCAGCGGGTCGCGCACAGGTTTCCGGTGGCGGCGGAGGACAGCAGCGGCGGACGAGGACAGACAGGTGGTGGTCGCGGCGGTCGATCTCTGCACGGTCACGGTCGCGGTCGGCACTCTGGCGGAATCCCTCGGCAATCAGGACAGCAAACCTCCTGGCAGATCTCTTATTCAAACCCCAATCAAGACCTATTGGGCCCACGGCCCAATCAGTTTCCTTACCCAGCCCAAGCCTTTTTAACCCCACCCTCTTATCCAAATTACCCAACCCAATACGCATATGCCCAAACCCCACTTTCTTACCCAAATTACCCAAATTACCCAACCTTGTACTACCCGAATTTCCCAACCCCTAACCCCTACCCGCCAGCCCCCCCCCCCCCCCCACCCACCCCCATGGCTCAGGTTCATCAATTTGACACGATGACTCTCCGTGAACCCACATGGCTCATGGACATCGGTGCCTCACACCACATTACCTCGGACCCAGGTACTATTTCTCATATTTATTCTTTGCCGTTAAATTTACCACCTTTCATCACTGTAGGTAATGGATCCAAAGTGCGTGCTACGGCAATTGGTAAACATATTTTTCCCACTTCCCCACTCCTAGGGGTGGACACGGTACGGTTCCGGGACGGTTCCGGTTCCGGAACCGCCGGTTCCGGTACCGCCACCCCTTGGTACCGGTACCGGTACTGGATCGGCCGGTTCCGGTTCCGGTACCGGCGGTTCCGGTTCCGATTCCGGTACCGTTTCGGCCACCCATAATTTCTTTTTTTTTTTGCTTTTTTATTAAATTTTTAAAGTGTAGAATTGTAAATGTGTAATTGTTAAAAGAAAGGATGAAATAAAAAACTCTAAAAATGAAATTAATAAAGGAAAGAATGAAATAAAAAAAAAAATTAATTACGGTACCGGAACCGGAACCGGTACCGCCGGTGCCGGTACCGAAAAATGGGCACCGGAACCGGTACCGGAGTGGGCAGTACCGGTACCGGTGGACCGTCCCGGCCGACGGTAACGGTACCGGTACCGGCGGTACCGTTTCCGGTCACAGTACCGTACCGGTACCGTGTCCACCCCTACCCACTCCTGTCCCTCAATAATGTCCTAGTCTCCCCTCATATTATTCATAATCTTATTTCTGTACGTCAATTCACCCATGATAACAATTGTACTATTGAATTTGACTCTTATGACTTTTCTGTGAAGGATCTTCGGACGGGAACCGTGATTCATCGCTCTATTTCATTTTGAGTTATACTTCATCTCCAAAAATTGATCCACTGTAATTACAGAAAAAAACGAAAAAAAAATCCACAAACATGACTTTGAAGGTTCATACAAGTAATACAAATCACAGGTGAAGCAAATTTCATAGTCTTGCAGTGTGCCTCAGGCCCCTAGTTGATCAAAGAAAGACAACCGCACAAGAGTTGTTGCCGCTTGGAGACCAAGTTGCCGCCGCCGTCTGGAGACTGAGCCGCCGCGCTGGTGGCTGAGCTGCCGTCACCGCAGTATGTTTCTAGAGTATAATACTGAGGTTTACTTACATTTACATTTATGTTTCAAAAAATTTGTGAGAAAAAACAAAATGACATGAAAAATAATTTTTCATGTTTGGTTAAATAGGAAAAGAAAAATAGAATGAAAACAAAAATGAGAGAAATGTATTCCCTCTATCCCAATTTAAATTGCTTGTTTACTATTTACACGATCAAATTTCAACTATTTTCTCTACCCATTTTCACTAGTCATATGATAAAATAATATAATCATATCACCTCTACTTTTGTAAAACTTTTACTGTAATTTTTAAATATATAAATTTTATTTTTTAATTTCACACCAACTTAAAAAATATGAATTGAAAACAATTGCAGTCAAACCTTGTAAACAACAACATATGATTTAAATTGGGACGAGAGTATTTTATTTTCCTTTTCTTCCTAATTTTTTGAACCAAACTGATGGAATAAAATTGATGGACAAGAATTCCACCAATTGATCCAGCTCCGTGAGCGGATTGTGATAATATTATGATTAAAAGAACTCGAAAATTACACTGTATCGTGCTTCCATCACGCTGATGGGGAGGCGACGGCCTCCAGTAGCGCTATTCTCCTCCTAGTGAGGATTTCCAGTAGGTTGATTGGCGTTGCTGCGTGTTTGCACTATGGTTATGTGGAAGGTTTCTTCTTGAGCAAATCTCTCGAACTCTCAATGAAAACACCAATTTGATGGACAAGAAATCCTCTAATTGATCCAGCTCCATGAGCAGATCGTGATAATATTATGACTAAAAAAACTCGAGAATTACACTGTATCTTGCTAGGTTTAGCTTCCGTCACGCTGATGGGGAGGTGACGGCCTCCGGTAGGGCTATTCTCCTCCTGGTGTGGCGTTGCTGCGTGTCTGCACCATGGTTATGTGGAAGGTTTCTTCTTGAGAAAATCTCTCGAGCTCTCAATGAGAGCACCATTTGATGGAAATTAAATCCACCGGATATTCATTTTTGGGTATCAAATGCATATATATGAAATACAGAGAAATATATAAAAAAGAGCGTAGACAATAGACTTTGATGTGGAAACCAAATCGGTGAAAACCGCAGGCCTTTTTTGGCAGTACCATGCCAATAGGAGTGCTTTATTATATTTCAGGGGTATATTTGTAGAGCATCTTGGCGTGACAGCCATTGATGGAGCTCAAAGCTCTATTGGGAAGGAGAAGACAAACAGGAAGAGTATAATATGTGTAGAATCTCCAAGTAGGTTTCCCTTCTTGAATATGTGCCTCTTAGATTGGGACTTGCGAAGGCGTGTTACGTTGGTAGAGCAAAAATTTTCCCCAACAATTTTACACAAGACATTGGGAACATGTTACAGTGCTATGTATTCTATATATAGGCCTTTGATTCTCCTCCCATTGAAGTAGCTTTTGAGGATGGACAAATAAGCTATACATTTCTTTCGTTACCTCCGATCAAACATGGCCATACAAGGATAATTGATACAAGAACTCTGAGGAGACGAGCCCAGACAACTTTTCACCTAAAACAAATAAAAGAAAACGAAAATGTGTTTACAGCGAACCCCAAACCTCAAAATGAAGATATAAGCTGTCCAGAGAGGGCTAAATACAAATTATTTTCTGTGGAGAGTGAATAGGGATCAGAGGTTTAGGGTTGACAGCCAATCCAACAGTTCTTTATTCACAAGCTCTGGAACTTCATCGTGGGGACAATGCCCTGCCTGCAGGTTAACGAGTGAAGTATTCGGGTAAAACTCCTTGATTCGACTGGCCTTCATAGGACTAATCCAGGGGTCCAAATCCCCCCACAGTAACAGCAGTGGGCAAGAGAGTTGGGTCAAGATCGCATCAAGAGTGTACTTTCTTTGCTTTGACATGATTCGTGTCATCAGCCTACACATATAGACAACAAGATTATTCACTTCACGCCTTGTGCATTTCTCCATAAATATGAATACATTGACTTCACTAATGCTTTTTATGTCTCAATGCAACCAAAGGCCAATAGCACCGAAATACAAGGTTGTTGTTGTTATTGTCATTCCTACAACTTGCTAAAACGAATGTGATGGCTAGAAAACACAAATCTTTTTTCTACAGGCCACCAGATTGCTGCTAGTTAACAAACAAACATATATCTAACCACTTCAGTTGTCAAATTAAACATTTTATTGAAAGCTTATACAGAGTAGAAATTTTTGTTATCTGCGTCATACCTGTAATACACCTCTCCTGCATTGGGGTCAGCTGCAGGCCATGATATTGAATCAATGAGATAATCGTCTACATTTGATGAATTTATGTAGACCTACAATTATAATGAGACTATAAGAAAATCTATTATTTTTTGGGCAGACACTAATTGTATAGAGATCATCACGTACACTCTTGAGAATAGATTCAATTCGAGCAGGTTGTTTGGCTTGCCAAAACAAAACTCCAAGAACAATGCGCTGAAAGATCTCCTTCACAGGATTCAGGACAAATTTCTGTAAGGTTGTGTCTTCTTGCTCATTATCTGTAGCACTTGCATCCGCAAAGTTTCCTGCACTGTTTAACAATACAACTCCTTTAACCTTCTCTGGAAACGCTGCTGCTG